>OX485804.1:25085093-25710093 GCA_950295325.1 Polytrichum commune
CCTTGTCTTCTCTTGGGCGTCACTTGTCTTCGCTTCTTGTTAAATGTGTCGAAGATGTGGCTAGCAAATCTTCTCACAACAATTTTTACAAAAGAAACGAGCGATCTAATTTGTACATGTTCAATATAATTTACATGTGACATGTACCTTGTGTTGTCACTACACTAAATAGGATATTTAGTGTTTGATTATATTTCATGTTGTTACCACCCTACCTCACTCAACACTAGTTTTCAATTCTTTGATAATTAGTGTTAGAAGATTCCCCATTGCGCTTCTTTTGACCACCCTGATCTGCAGTCACTAAACCACTACAGATTTTTCTTTTTTGCTTTGCAACTGTATTTTTTAACATTTTGGGATGTGTAATATACCGTTGGAAAGGTATTTTCAAGACCTTTCCAACGGTATATTACAAGCCCCAAAATTCCATACAATGCAGTTTATAGACCAAAAAAACAAATCTGCACTTGAATTCTTGAGTTCTAGATGTCCCACGTTGTTTGGTGAAACACGTGTGAGCCGGTTTAAGGGGTAGGGCAAGGTAGGGTTGGTATGTCTCATGGGCTATGGTATAATTAAGGCACATAAAAGGTAGATTCATTAAAAAATAATTGAAATGGTATTCCTTTGACATGGGCCCTTGCATTTTCCTACCAAAGCACCTCTCTTGCCTCTCTCACCGCAAAACCCATTAGACCATGTCAATGCATTTACTAGGCCTTACAAATTATATCTTGAGGACCTCGACCTCCATGGTCCCTTTGCCATTTTTTCCTTAGTGTAAACCGAAGTTTTCCCAAGACAACTTCAACAGCCAATCAACTGCTTTACAAAGCCTTGGTCCAACTTCATGGTCCGTAGTGTAAACCGGCCCTAAGTTACAACATGGGGTTATGTTTTGAACTCATAACACTATTAAGCAATGTGCTTTCGTTCATGTGGGCCTTGAGAATATCACCATGGGATGCTCCAACCTAGTGCATATTCAGACTTAGTCTCCGGGCCAACTAACTTAAAGTTGGTGTACATTGTAACACTCACTAAGGGCCACTTTAGACGGAAGGCCCAACAAAAAGTTGATCCATAATTCGAAATCCCATTGGTGGAGACCAATTCTTGGCCCAACTTCCCTTTAGACAAAGGTTCGAGGTTGAAAAAGGCAAACGCCTACTTGGCACTCAGTCACACCCAAATTGGGACTTGGTTTCATAACACCTACTTACTAAGGGGGTAGTAGTGAAAACATGTCCGCTCTAGGTTGGTTGATTTTCCATCCCGATTTAAGTTTTACTAGGCTAATTAAGGGGTTATGACCCCGATTTAGAGGTTATATTGGTCCACAAATAGATGCACGTGGTGTGTACAATAAAATCAATGTTGTCACCATCCTCCCTCCCACGGTTGGCCGTCCCTCTTAG
Organism: Polytrichum commune; assembly: GCA_950295325.1. Classification (NCBI taxonomy): domain Eukaryota; kingdom Viridiplantae; phylum Streptophyta; class Polytrichopsida; order Polytrichales; family Polytrichaceae; genus Polytrichum; species Polytrichum commune. Next base: position 25,086,515 of record OX485804.1, read on the forward strand.
TAAATGTTGTGGGCTTGCTTAGAAAAATATGCAGCCAAACAACCCCACCAAAAATTTTGGGTATCACCAAGATTTATGTTTCATCGAAGGTGATCCATGCAGTGGATTGTTGGATCATTCTTTTTCTTACTCCAAGGCTTCTATATGGAGTGTCCTGCAATATTACACTACATTGTCTATGGCATTCAATTTTACTTACTATTTGAAGTTACACAATGCTACAGTTTTTTGGTATAGATATCAAATATTACTAGCAAAGGTTGAATAAGTTGTCTAGACACTATAGAACATCAACGTCTTTGCTTGGTCAAGAAATCCATCTCAAGTGAAAAAGTTATAGCACATGTAACTTTTGAATACTAAGTGACACTAAAAACCATAAACAATGCTAATTTTAAACTGCTTGTGTAGTGTCACTAACACTAAATGTAAACTTGACATTATTGTCATTCTTTGTAAAAAAATTATTGGGCATTATAGGTTGACAATGTTGCAATTATTGTCACTTGTTAAGTGTTTTTTCATCCAAATTTCAATCTTCCATGACAACATTACAATACAAAATTGTTAGAATGCAAAATACACCAGAATTTGATTCAATAATGAACATGGATGTCATCCACATTTCAGTCATCCATGACAATACTTGTAAACTTACTCATACAAAATGTCATTAGAAAATTTACCATAGTGACATAAAATATCATATGACACTCAAATTTGTTCTCTTGCTTGATTATGCTTCATGTACACTATTGGGAGCTGAATTTTTAAAATTACGTCTTTCTAATTTTCAACCCTAAACAAAATGAAACGTGATGATCTTGAAGTTAAGCAGCACCACTCCATGTCGTGTTGGCTCCACAATGAACTTGCACTCTTGTAGGTGAAGTTTGGTAATGACATGTGGGAGGGAAGCTAAGACGTGAACAATGAATGGTGTGCAATGAGTTATGAGCGGTGATATGTGAGCAATGATCCCAATTTTAGTAATTGTGCATGGCTTTAGGCTATATGCTCTAAATTTGTAAATTGTTTTTATTCTAATAAGTCAATAATAAGGTACTAATACTTTAAAAGCACAAGTACAAAGGGGGGCTATTACCATGGATACTTTAAAAAACCATCAATCCGTTGTTGATTTTTATCATAACAAACCACATCAATACAAGTCACTTACTAGCATTCTCGAACTTTCAGTTGAACACAACACCTGGAACATTACTCACAATGTACAACAATATCAAGTTCAAGCAGTCGCATAATCTTGTTGTTGGTAAACGTTGGAGCGTGAATGAACTTCTCGCTGTCATAGTCCACCTTGCACAAAAATCCAAACACAAGAATAAGAATGCTTGTTGTACATCCATCTTTTTTTTTCCCTCCAAAGATTGAGATGACATTTTCTTGAAATCCGAGCAAGTGCAATGTGGAATGTCACTAATTGTCACATAGTATGCAATGTCCTCCTTGGGGACGATGTTGATTAACACTCCAAACCTTGGATATGGAATGACAAAGATTCCAACGACATTATAATTGTCCATGAGTCCAACGCTCTCCCATTTGTTTTTGTGATCTGCCATTAGTGTTGTCGAATTGCGACACATTATCTTCCCAAACCTAGAAGTTGGGCGGATGTTTGGATTGGTAACACATGGAAACGCGACCAATGGATAGGGAGGGTCAATTTCGTTGAAAGCCTACAACGAGGTGAAAGTGCCTCCCTTTGTTGTAGTTCAGATCCAACATCCTTGAATGCCAACATCTCTACCCTCGAAAGATTGCTACCAATCTTTACCGGCCATGTGCTAGGTACTATAGGCTAGTCCATCGCATATCTCTTCTTGTTGTCACTCATACAATGCGTGATGTCGTCAAGGCAAACCCAAAACTCATGCTCCACATCGTTGGTGGAGCGGTGCTCCTCTTCAAACCCTTGTACGTGGGAGTTGGGGTGCAATGTTTGCCAATTCCCACTTTGTCCATGCCATCCACAAATAGGCCATACACACTTGGAATTTCCAATGCCATACGGTGCAATAATATGTCATTGTCAAATGAAAGTGGTAAATGCTTGAAACCTTGAAGCTCGATGGTGTAAAAATCAACAATGGCAAGATCATATTGAGACCTCTTCCTGGACTTGGTTAGTTTCAAAGCTTCGACAAGAGGACAAAAGAAGGTGGAGAGGTGGACGTTGAGATTCTAAGGTTTTTTTTATCAACGTCTATTTGGAAGATGTAGGAGTTCCACTTCTAAATGGAAAAAATAGCATGTCCAAAATATCAACTGCTGGATAAATATCGTCATCTGAATCATATTACTAAAGAATGCCAACTAAAGCATGCTCTAACTTCCTTGTGGCAACATTTAGATTTTGACTGTCAACACACCATATTGGTTTGTTAAAATGACAAGAGAAACTTGCATTTGGGAATTTGAAAGACTCACAACCCTTAGTTATGCCGGACCCAAATTCCATACATGACTATCCTCACTCTTGATCTTTTGCATCCAGATTGTTTATGAGATGTCTCCATCCATATTGTACATCTCTTGCTTGACATACATGGTTCCAACTCGAAGATTGAACACCGTTACTCGTGCATGACCAAGATATTTTGGGAATGCACATAGAAATTAATAAGCCCAAATCCCCTTTATATGTAGGAATTTAAAACTAGCAAATGAAATACACACATTGCAATAGGGATCAAATTGTATCATATGCAAGGAATGAAATAAATGGTGGAAAACCACAAATTATGATTATGTCCACCAATCATTGTTTTTGTGGAACCAAAAACAAATACATTGCACATAAAATAAAAAATTCATGGCTCTAAAACATTATCCCTACTGCCTCTCCAAGGAACCACTCCACTCATAAGTTGAGTACACCGTTGGGTAAGTTAAAAAAAACATTAGTGTCCTCAATATCTCAAGTTGATGCAACATTGGGTTTTTAAAAGTCAAATTGCAATGAAGACATCTTATTGTGCACAAACATAATGGCATGGAAATGCGTGGTCTGGAGGCCGAAAACGCTAGAACCATCAATGATCATAAATAAATAAAATAATACAAATCAACCCAATATTGAAACCAAACAAATTTCAATTCAAAAACTTATTGGTGTAAGACCCATCAATGTTTGAACACAATGGCATATCATTAATGCCCCACTAGTCCTTCACAATTGTAAATTCACAAGCAACGACGTAGTTATTATATCCTCTCTAATAACTTTAATTTTGAGTGCCAAGCAAGAGTTACCCTCTCAAAGCAACAAGGTGTCAACCACTACATCAATGAGCATGGATAGAAGCACTTGAAACACATGTAGTTGTAGACACCATAAGCAAGAAACAATTGTTAGCACAATCAAGAATGAAAACATAAAACTTACGACCATAAAATAACTCTTACTTGTAAATGTATAAGCATCAAGAACAACATTTCCCTTAGTCAACACTTCGATTAGGAATTGCAGAGAATCATGGTCTTTCTCACACGGTTCTCTTCATAAACCTTCACCGTACACGAGTTTTGTCTGTATCTTTAATTAAGAAGATATCCACGAACTCCACCTCTGCCGCATAAAGACCACTTGATTCGTTGAAAACAAATTGTGGGCAAGGCTCCACACAAAAAACATCATGATTTTAAAATAATGAATCTATAAGCAATATAATCATTCTAGTAATTATGAACAACAATAAACAACAATTGGCTTTTTTATTTTTTATTTTTTCTCCCCGTACCATAAGTGTCATAATCATAGGAAAGCTTAAAGACAACTTGTTAACTGCCCACCAATGCTTTGCTAACAAAAATTCATATGACGCAACATATGTCCTCACATCTTCTCTAATTGTTTTAGCCTTTGGAATAAACAAAAGCAAGGAACTTCATATGTGAGAGAACCATCAACAAATTCAAAAAATGGCTCGATCTCCTTAGGGTTGTATTCACTCCATGATGGAATTAAATTTGGAGATGAAACATTTGGAACTAGCAGACCTTTAGTAAGTTTGCAATCATCAAATGAAATCCATCAATTTCGCAAACGTCACTGGCATAAAACTAAGGCACAAAAAGAGGCGGCTTTCATTTGGTCGGTCATCCATAAGGCGGTTGTGGTTAATGAATGGCGTGGTGAAATCTCAATGGAGATTGACAAGAGTTGCCCTCATTGTGGTCCCCGGTCAATGGACTCCGTTGAACATAGGTTCTACAGCTGTCCACTCGCTCAACACGGGTGGCGATACGTTGATGACATCATTTGACAACTCTTTGCCAATAACAAGAACCCCAGCCCACGGAAAGTCTTCTCTATGATGCAATGTTTTTTTGATCAATCATTGTGCAAAACACTTAAACGGTTTAGCCACATTTGGTTATTTCTTAGAAGTGGATTTCCTTGAATTATCTGGCGCCAACGGAATTATATGATTTTCAACAATGTGCACTGGCCCATTGAGAAAACACATCAAGTCATTTGGGACGCTTTGTAGGATTACGGTAGGATTGAGTGGAAACGGGTGCTAAAGGATTTTGAAGAGGCTTCGGATGTGGCCTACCAAGATGTCCTTAATGAATTTGACCCTAGGTAGGGGTCAAAAACCTTATTGTGACTCAAAGTAACTTAGTTGTCACTTGAATGGATAGACCGCAGATGAGCATCATTTCTCGATTTCCACTCGGGCTACACTAGCTTGCCTGGGTTGGTTGTATTTTGGATTACCTTTGCAATTATTTTTTCAATTTGTGCCAAAAAAAAAACAAAAAATTGCAAACATTGGATGAACTCAAGTTTGCACGCTTTACCAACCTTGACAAGTAACGACATGTATTAAAGCTTTGAAATAATCACATTTTTATATGGAAATTTAAAAATATATATTGGAGCATATTTAAATTGTAGTTTCCCACACATTTAGAAAAGAATCCAAAGCGGAAACCAATGCCATATTTTTCATCGCACCATTCTCCAACATGTTGGAAATGGAGGCATTTCCTTCCATAATTTTTTTTTAAAATCATTTAAAAAAAAACCTTGGGATGGTCTAGGCGTCAAGGCAATGTCATCAAGGTGCAAAACATTCTTGCCCTCATTCGGTTGGGTTATATTGGGAGGAGGTGGTGGGGAAAGAGTTGGACATATTGTAGGAGGTGTAGATGTTGTTGATGTAGCATCCGTTTTCGTCTTCCATTTATCATCTCGCCCAATTGGTTTAGTCTCGTCTCAGGATTTCTCTTCTATATGTTGTGGTGGCACCACCGAGAGAGTTTAAGAGCTTCCTCCTCGAATGAATGGAAGTTTGTTGGACACTCAATAAACCATGGGTAGAAAACCAACGATTCGTGAGTCCACAACATCAACTCCAAAGGCACAATTTATGAAAAGGTTACTTAATAATTGAGTATGGCATCACATGAATTAAATGAATATGATATCACAAAGTGTTGGATTTGAGACAAATTTGCAGATCACATATCTCATAGTTGATATCTCTATTGGACAACTCCATAGAATTGTGGATTTTGTTTAAAAGATGTCTCCCCATACCAACGGAATAAAAAGATGTGGCCTACAAGAGTCAACACTTTCTCTCAGCATAGTCTGCGCACTTGAAGACGTTCTCTTAATTCACCACACCTACGTTAAAGATTATGACATCAAACTCTTTGACAACAACCTCTTCCAATTAGTATTTTAATTTCTTTATTAAAGAAACTAATATAAAAACATTCACCCAACCAAAATGAAGTCTAGAATCATGAATTAAACATATATGTTTAAATATGTGAAGTCAATCATATTACTTGTGCCCAAAATGATGCTTTCACCAACCCAACATTAAGTTCAACAACCTTAAAGTCAACTTGTAAAATCCGCAAAGACTCACGTGACATCAAAGAAAACTTTTAACACCTTAATATTTGATTTTGTTTTTTTGTATTCACCGTCCATAGGAGTACCGGTAGTTGCGACGTATTACAAAGTCACCAAGGTCATCTTATGTTTGAAAGTGAAATTCTTGCATTAATATGCAAAAACATAAAATTAAATAAAAATCATTGAATACCAAAAATTCTCATTGAACACAACAAACACAAATTGAAAATCAAATCCATGGATAATCGGAAAATGTTATGAATAACATGATGTGAAGGACAAGCTCTACCATACTTAGCAACTGGCATTTGTTTCATCCTGCATTGGACGTGCATGGACAACACAATGTTGTGGACGGAAAAAACTTATGTTGGGCGAAGGTGATGACGTCAACAAATTTAATCTTGGGTTTGGACAACTACTAACATTGTCATATTACCCCCTGGAAAGTTTGTAGGGGTTCATTTCGAATCCGCCCTATATCAGTTCCAAAGGAATTTATCACTAGAATTTGAGGTGTTATTCTTTATGGAACATAATTTTTTATAAATAACATTCTTGTATTTGAGTTATAAAAATAACTTGGCATGCCGTTGAATCTACAGTATAATTTACAAGGTTTAAAAAATATGCTTTACAGAAGTTATTACCAACCCGTTTATTATCTAGCAATTAAGCCATTTCATGAGTATGAACACGTTTCTTTTTCTTTTCTTTTTTCTCTCAATAACCCCGTTTCAAAGGGGTGCTAACATATAAGCTTCAAGTTGTAAAATACCAATTTCTTCTTGTTTTGAAAGACAATTGAATTTTGTTTTATGTAAGACAACATAGAAAATTACCATAACGATTTCTTACTTGAAATTTGTCTTAAATTTCACATATTGACCATTACAAAAAGGATTATTTTTTTCATATGTCAAGGATTAAAGGGGGAAAACATATTCTTCCATATGAACTATGTTTGAAAAACTTGAAATAAAGATATGTGTGTTTTGCAAGTGCTAAATGGACGAAGCAAATTCCCGGTCCAATCCAACGCCCATAATTTGTCCATCGTGTTGGAAGTGCCCACAAAAATATAAGGAGAGACCAAGAACAAGAAGAAGGGTTTGTTGGTGGCATGCGGTTGGCGAGAAGGAGGTCAGTTACGCAAGCAAAGGGGGTTGGTGACTTGGAATTAAAGCACACGGTACTTACTAAGTTATGGTAGATAACAACCCGTCAATAATAATACATCTCTACCCCAAGGCTTGGCTTTGTTAGGAGGACGGGAACACATAGGGCCACTTCACACACAAGCCAAGAGCCGTGACCATGAATATGTGAGAGCCCACAAGAAAGTGTCCAAAGGCCGTCCCAACACACCTCAAAAATAATGTAGTGTGGTCATGGGCCCTCAAGTGTAGGGTGAAGTCATATGTGACCGGGCCCTCAACCAAATGCTATTTCAATGAAGTTCTCTTCATGCATGTCTTCACACGTGATAAAATAGAATAAACCAATCGTTGTGAGCGTTCGGAGTGCCATGGTCTCCTAGTGGTTTTGTGTTAGGCCTACCTCCAAGAGGTGGTTTTTGAAAATAATCCAAGTGAACATGAAACATGATCCATTCGATGCCATGTAGGAATCCGTGTAGAGTTTAAATCCATCTTGCATTCACATACTCCGTTGGTCTCTCGAGCATAGTGTGAAGCGAACTTGGACCGGCTCCGCCTTTTCCAATAATGAGAGTGCGTGAAGTGTATTGGTCACGGGCTTTCAGTCTCGTGTGTGAAGTGGCCCATACTACGGTATAGGCAAGGATCTACTATTTTGCCTTAGGTCAGCATGAACAACATTTTCCTTTTATTTTGTTTGGAACACATGGCATCCTAGCTAGGTTTTCTGTCAAGTACAAAGAAGATTTCATAGTTGGGAATCGAACTATCAACCTCTCCATTCGGTTTTAGGCGCCTCTCCACTATCATCCAATAGTTTAGGGTCATCTAAGATATGCATGGACAACATTATTTTTATGGAGAAGGAATTGAGATGAAATTGTCACCAAGCTTCCGTTGTGGCTCCTCCATGTTCAAGGTGGGCCCCGCCCATCCCATTACCTAACAATGAACGGAGAGTTGACCACTAAATACAAACACATACACTAAATATCAATGGTCCTATGAAAGTATGTAACATTGAATGTAAACTCGAACATTAAATATCAACTATGGTAATATGTGGAAGTTATATGTTTGAATTTAGTGTTAGTAAGGATGTGAAAAAAGGATATAATAAAGAGGTAGCAATAGGGAAGGTAGCGACACATTTATGTATAACACTAATTATCAAGGAATTGAAAGTTAGTGTTGAGCAGAGTACAGTAGGATGGTAACAACACTAAATATAATCAAACACTAAATATCCCATTTAGTGTAGTTAAAGATGAGCCGGTTGTGTTAGAGAATTAACTAGTTGAAGTTCAAGACCTTGGGAAAGTTACTTATCATTTTAGACGAATTTGTGGAATATACCTTGAATTACGAAAGAAAAACCGAAAGACCACAACATTCTTTCCAAGCACTAATCGGTTTACAAAATCGAGAACGTTTGATTCCCGTAATCGATAATTTTGGTGCCTAAATATGCTTGCAATCCAAACATAGTTGTCAACTCAACCAACCTACATTTGGATTTTGACCATGACATGTCATCATTGCACACAATTTGATATTTTGTTGCACGGAAATATGTTGGTCTCAGCTGCAAAATCGGGGTGGTGGTTGGGAATGGGTCGGGCACCTTATTTTTGTAGCACCACATGCAATTATAAAACGCAAGATAAACATATCTCAAATAGATGTGTTTGGCTTTGCAATGCATCCACTTCTCGTAGGGTACGAAACCCAAAATAAGTGTATGAAATGTCAAAGCCAAATCGTGCCCATAACCATTTCCACATAATATTTGGAGCTCATATGTATATGATACTCAATATCATGGTAAATATTTATTTCTCATTGAATGATTATATACACTCCCTCCCTTCCCACATTATGTTGAACATCGAGCCTAAAACAACTACCAAGTTTTGAGAACATTGTCCCCTCTCTTTGACCCCTACATGTCTAAGATATCATAATCAACCAAAGACAAGAGTGTTTTTTTTGTTTTTTTAAGTTTCTTTAGTTTCTTTAGTTTTGGATGAATTACTTCTATCCAAATGCATTATTTTCCTAGTATGATGTGGGTTCTAAGATTTGAGATGTGTGCAATTTTATTTATTTATGATTTATTTGGGGGGAGAGTTAGCTTTGGTATCTAGCCTCTAGAATCCTCCAAAGTTCATAAGTTGAGATTTCTAGTGTACTTGCCCCCCCCCCCCCCCATTTTGTTGATACGGGGGATTAAAGGTGTTAAATGTTGGGGACCATGTCTTATTCTACTTTTGGAATTTATGTATTGGATACTTTTCTTTTTCTTTTCAAAGATTTTATGCCACATCAACCATTGGGATGTGATTCAACAATGTCCAATTTGCACATTAAGAAATCCTCAAAAATTTAAACTACGACATTTGTCAAACCTATAAGTTGCATTTCTAGTATTGTATTGGTGAACTCAACACACCCCAAAAAAAGAAATAGACGATTTTGATAAGAAAGCAAGGTGAAAAACAACCTCGTCACTTAAACCTCAAACATACCTAGCTAGCGATACTTGCACGATTGACAATTGTCAAGGTGTTCCTGCATGCTTCAAGAAATTTAAAAAAAGAAAAAAGAAGAAAAAAGAAGCTTTTAATACACTAACATGTGATGTCCGTTCACTGTCTCCCACCCATGGCCGTATGACCATGGGGTGCACAAGGGTGGCTTAGCACATGTTTCCATAAGTGGACCAAGGGTTGGTGTTAGTCCATAGTGCTTATGTTGTAATGTGTTGTAGGTATGGGTATTTATGTTAGTCTAGTGGGTTTGCTTCTTCTCTAGTTTTCTTTGGTGGAGAATGACGTGTCTGAGATAGTTGATTGCGATTTGTGTAAAATTTTCCATTAGTCTATGAATTTGGGATGTAAGGATTTCAAGCTTTTGATGATGCTTGACAATCGATATGTGTACGGTTCCTCTGATTTTTGTTGTAATGATGACGGGCAAGAATATTGTCCATTTGTGTTGAGGTAAGATTAGTTGTGGGGTTGTGTATTGGTCGAGCTTGTGGGATGTGGCCTCCATTAGGAATTTGTCGTTGCAATAGGTAAATTGAAGAATATGTGTTTTGAGGTTTGGATTGGGAGTGAAAGGGGTTTGGTGGTGGGTGGAGTATCCAGGACACATAATATATTCGGTCTAAGGTGCATGGGACATTTGCATTTGGGTAGATAGCACATGCATGGGAATAACCACAATGGACTTGTATTATATGGTGATTTGTCTTGAGTTTTTTCGGGCATGTAGTGTGAAGCATCTCGTGGTGGGGTGGGCTAATAGTGTATTAGCTAAGGCACGTACTACTATATTGTGGTGGTTACATGATGGTAAGTCCTAAGGTTGTCGATGTGTTTGTTTTTACAACATGAGATTAGGTGGAGGCATGTGTCATTTTGTTGGGATGTGCAAAGGTTGCACGTTGGGGATATGCCTTGTTTGAGGATATGTTTCTTATGGTAATTGCTTAGATACCGACCAACTATAAATTTGAGAGTCTGCGTAATTTGCGTTGCGCATTTGCTATCCAAGGAACGTCCCATTATAGGTTGAATCATTGTGGGTGGATACCTATGTTAGAAAGGCACTTATATATTGTTGGTATTGTGTTCTTATCATGTGCGATGAATGCACTTTTGTATTCATTTTTAATGCAATTCATTAGGTTGCGGACCATCATGTTGTGTGGAGGTTATGAGGGGGGGGGGGACTGAGGGCCAATATGAAGTTTGATGTCCAATGAGGTGGAAAAGGGTATTCATGACACATGGGGTCTCAACTCCTTGCTTGGCTAGTTTAATTGCTTCATCATTGCGGAGGATGTTGGTATGGGCTTTGACTTTATGGATGGTTATGTTATGGGATGATTTATTTATTTTATGTGTAATGCAGGTTATGAGGAGTTTGTTGGGGTGGTCATATTGAGACAAGAGCCAGCTTTTGATGTGAGTGAAGAGAAGGCACATACTATTGAGGTTATTGGTGAATATGTATGTGTCAATGTTGAGTGTCTGAATTTGCTCCATAGCAAGCAATAGTGTGCATGATTTGGTGTAGAGGATGCTTGGGTAGCTAGGTTTACGAGCATAAATGTAGACTTGGAGTGGGCCATTGAACACCGCCAATCCTGCAATATTCCCAATACCTTCTTCATTTGGTGGTGTGAATGACCCATTTGTGTAATAGGATTGTGTAATGGGGGATATTTCATGGGCAGGGTGTTGGTTATGGATTGTGGGAAAGGGAGGAGTGTTAGTGAATGGGTGTAGGGGTGGTGGTGGTTGGGTTGTGTGCCATGTCTTGGGGATTTTGGTTGGTTCTATGTGTATTGGTTGGGGGAGTAGAGTTTGGCAAGTGGTGCAAGAGTTATGAAGTGTGGAAGGGAGTTGATATAATAATGTAGTTATTTGTGGGGCGTGGGAAATTACTAATATAGAGGTTAAGAGAGGTTTTGTTGCTATAATATGAGGGTAAGGTTGGAGATTCGTGATATTGCATGGTGAGTGGCGAGGTGGTAATAATGGGTGTGGTGTGGGAATATTGTAGAGGGTAGTATGGTTATCTGTTCAGTTGTCGTGGGTGATGGTGATTATTGTGGTGGAGTTGTAGGTGGTGTGGGCTGCTAGTTTTGCCCATTTTATGGGTTTTGGGGAGGAAGTCTATTTTCGTTAGATGTACATATCCATGTCTTGCCCATTTTGTATAGAAGGCTTGGCAAGATGATCCAAATATTATGTCGCTCTCATGTAGGGAGTGGTATCGTGTGAGGGTCGTAGGGTAAGAGAGTGAACTAGACAAATATGAATGTGTTAGTTGGAAAGTTTGTCTAATGTTGTCTAATATAGGTAATGGGAGAGTATGATGGTTGTGTTTGAGGGGGATGGTAGGTGGTTATTTTACTTGATAGTGGTTTTATGTACTAGTTCAGTAGGAGGAGTGTTTATGTGGCTAGGCCGTGCTTTGTATTTTGGATTTTGTGGTGGTTATTTCTTTTGGGATGGCCCAGTCAAGGGACGGGACTAGCCTTATGCCTAAGTACGTGTATCATTTGTATTGGAAGAGGACATGTAGTTGTTGGCTCTTAGATATGTGGCAAAAGTGAGTGGTTAGAGTTTTGACTTATTACGGCATCATGTTACCACACACTTATTTATGCCTAGGTCCATATGTGCCCATTATGAATATTGTCTAAGTTTGTTTAGTTGTGGTTATATGCGGTCCATGTTAATTGTGAGGATGGCAAGGTCATTCACATAGGATGTGGTTGTGATGCTATTTGGCGAGGTGTTAAAGTAGTAGCTTAATGGTCTTTTAATGGCCAATGAAGTAAAGGTTCGAGGAAGATGATGAATATACATGGGCTCAGTATGTCTCCTTGGATTGTTCCTCAACTAATTATGATAGGACGAGTTGTGATGAAGTGAGCGCCTTTGAAGGAGGTGGGTGATTCGGCATAGATGTTGCATAGATGTTTACTAATGCTATTGCATATGGTGGGTAACCGAGGTCCTCCATAATGGCTAGGAGTCATAGGTGGTCTATGAAGCTGAATGCATTTTTAAAGTCTATATAGGTGAGATATATGTGTTTTTTTGTGTGAATTTGGCATCTTTTAGTGTGGTGATGGTTGCTTGAATTTGCTTGGTTGTGCTTCTCACTAGATGGAAACCTCTTGGTTGTGGGTACGTGCTCTAAATATCTATACGACTGATCTAAAATGCACTTCTCATATGTGACACAACAATTGTCAAAATTATGATATTCACAAAGAGACTTTCCAAGATTATTTTGGGGTTGCCAATGGATAGGTATTCATGGGCTACAACACATAAGCTTTTTGGCGTATGTTCTAAGATCTATACCTAACCACATACCACTTTAAAGATGAAAATCCAAATTGGGATGCGTTTAAAATTTGCCTTTCCTAATTTTGTTGTTGATCATTTCAACGGGTCTTATGAGACTAAAGCATGGACTCTGATTGTGATTTAGAGGTAAATTCAACTAAAAAGTTTACAACCTCACTATATCATGTGTCATTTAGGTGTCCTTGTGTAACTATGAGCCACACAATACTACTCAAATATAGGTATATGATTAAATTCATTGCACTTGTTCTTAATAACGAGGTCAAAAATGCCAATGCTAGGCTAGGGATTGGGAAGCTTGAGACCACTAGACACCAAACAACTGCACCTAAGGGCCGGTTTACACTATGGACCATGAAGTCAGACCATGGAAGAGGTTTTTTTCAATGATCTGAGTTCATGGTCCAACTTCCATGGTCCGACTTCTTCAAAAATGAGTTTTGAAAGCCTTGGGCTCTCACTAGGTGTAAACCGAATGTGGACCAAGAAGAATGACCATGCACCAAAAAGTGAATGTGCTGATTTTTTTTAATACATGCCCAATAAGGGTAGTTTTGAAAAAATAAATTCAAGTTTGACCATTCTCTTGTCTTCTCTTTAGCTTCACTTGTCTTCACTTCTTGTTAAATGTGTCGAAGACGTGGCTTGCAAATCTTCTCACAACGATTTTTAAGAAAAAATTATCAATTTAATTTGTACATGTGACATGTAATTTACATGTGACATGTGCCTTGTGTTGTCACTACACCAAAAAGAAAATTTTAGTGTTTTATTATATTTAATGTTGTTACCACCGTACCTTGCTCAACACTAATTTTTGATTTTTTGATACTTAGTGTTAGAAGATTTGCTAGAAGATATGTTGGAATTCTCCTTTTACCATTGTAAGTTTCCCCCCCCCCCATATCCTTACTAACACTAAATTGAAATATGTAACTTCCACATATTACCATAGTTGATATTTAGTGTTTAAGTTTACATGTAATGCTACTTACTTTCGTGCGGTTATTGATATTTAGTGTATGTGTTCGTATTTAGTGTATCAAACATTAAATATCTTATTTAGTGTAGTAGAAAACTATGAGAAAAAAGAACCACAATCATTTTCCCGTTGCGGTTCTTTTGACCACCCTGATCTACAGTCGCTAAACGACTACAATTGTTTCTTTCTTGTTTTGCAACTGTAATTTGTAAAAGGTTTGGGGCGTGTAATATACCATTGGAAAGGTCTTACAAACACCTTTCCAACGGTATATTACAAGCCCCCAAATTCCAAACATCTCAATTGGTAGACCAAGAAAACAAATCTACACTCAAATTCTTGAGTTCTAGATTTCCCACATTGTTTGATAAAACATGTGGGAGCAAGTTTAAGGAGTAGGGCATGAAAGAAATGGTACATCTCATTGGCTATGATATGATCTAGGCACATAAAGGGCAAACTTACTTTTGAAGATTCATTGCATTACATAGATGTTGAAAAATGAGCCTTACCTAGTGGAGAGAGTTGTATGTAAAGACCCAAAAAAGGATTAAGTAAAAATGTGTTATAACTGCATTTCTCTGCCATGTGCCCTTGTCTTTTCCTACCATACCCAATTCTCTTGCCTCTCTTGTTGCAAAACCCATTGGACCATGTTAGTGTATTAATTAGGCCTTAAAATATGTCCTTTGGGGACCTCGACCTCCATGGTCACTTTGCCATTTTTTCCTTGGTGTAAAGAGAAGTGGTCCCAAGACGAGCTCAACAATCAATCAACGCTCTTATATCGCCTTGGGACGACTTCCTGGTCCATAGTGTAAACTGGCCCAAAATTGACCACACTGAAGAAACTAAAGGACCTTAGAAACTACCATCATACACAACACATGAGCAAAACCATGAGCAAAACCACGAGCTTTCATCCCTACATAATAGGGCGATGTTCAAAACACCTATTGTGGGGGAGGACAAACTACACTAATTATCCCAATGCGTGTTACTATTCGAAGTTACACAATGCTACAAGTACTGAACTTTTATCTATGTGAGAGGTTCATTTTGGGCAAATTTATCTAGAAGGAAGGTGCCAATGAAGGTCACACAACGTAAAATTGTGTTCTTGATAAAATTTGCTTGTCAATGGCGATGATCCCATTCCAATATAAAATTATGGTTAAAAGTCAAGAGTGAACTCACTTTTCCCTCTGGTGATACAACATTGTATTCAATAACTTTGTATTATTTTGATTAAAAAAATGAATTTTCTAGGGATTCTTTTTTTGCCCTCGAAGTGCATATCTACTCCTAATATAATGTTGAGATTTTGAAGTTCAATTTTATTGCATAAATTTATCACAATCTCTTGAAGTTTCAATGATTCTAAATCAATTATAAACAAATTGTGAAAATGACTGAATAATACTATTTTATTGATGTGATCTTAAAATCATTAGCAACAACTTTTCTTTTAGGTGCAATAAAAATAAAAATCTATAAAGCTTAGTTATTAGATGATGTGATGAAACCACAACACACACCAAGAAGTTAAGGGTTAGTGAAAATGTTCAATCATACAAAGCATAGTCATTAATGTTCTATAATGTTTGAACAACCTATCGAGCTTTTGTTAGTAAAATTTGAACTCTTGAGTGAGACATTGTTGTTGTGTAATTCTAAATAATAACACGTATTAATTGGAATAAATAGTGTAGTGGAGAGGGAGGGTGGTAACGTTTGTTACTATTTTAGAGCCCCATATATTTATATTTAAAACCAACTCGAGCCCTAAAATGTACCCAAGATAGTCCAATGAACTTTCATTGGGATAAATCAACAAAGTACCGACTCCTAGGGCCAAGGTTTTGCCCTTGCCCCCCTTAGTATGTGTTATGAATCCAAACCTACTTGGTACAAGGAAAAAACCAACAATAAGCACTTGCATTTTGAGACCAAGAGGGAATTGTCACATGAGAATGTACCTCTCACCATCGAATATCAAGACTTGACTTCTATAAGTCTACGGTAGACTATTCTCAAATGACTTGAATTCATAAACTAGTTCGAGGTCTTTGAAGCTACACTAAATATTCTAGTTAGTGTCACTGATTCTATTCGTTGTGCTCAATATGAATTTAAAATTGCATGTGTAGTGTCACCAACAATAAATGTAAACCTAACAAAATTTTGTCATTCCTTGTATGAACATGTTGAGCATCATAGATTTACAATGTTGCAGTTATTGTCACTTATTAAGTGATTATTCATCCAAATTACAGTCATCCATGACATATTCATCACATAAACATTAGGGTGCCAAACATATCAAAACTTTGTTTGAATAATTGGCATTTGATGAACTAAAAGTAAATTGGGATGACATAACTCAATCTTTTTGTAAGAAATGTTACTAGAAAGCTATCATAATGACATAAAATATATGACACTAAATATGATATTTAATGTAGTTCCGATGTCAAATGAACAAAAATCTAAGTACGGGATGCATACTATTTCAGGCTTATATTGTATGTTAGATGAATGATGTGATAATTCCCTCTTACCCATTTTGAACTGTTATCTCGATAAAGAAGGGTTAGTTTTCATGTAGGCTGCTCACCCACCATGTTCTAGTGGAAATGTAAATGCCATCAGGTGGACCCATGGGGAATTCCTAAGAGTCGGTGGGACCCACACCAAAAGACGAGAACGTATGATAGCCCTCCTAGCCTTAACTTATTAGCCCCCTGGCCGTAGCGCTCTCCCTCTGCCTGGGAAGGCCCACCGGATCTCCCGGTCGCCCGGCCCACCCGCTCCGCCCGGACCGGACCGGCCCGTCGTGTCTCCCCCCTCACCCCACACCCCTCACCGCTCGAGTGTTTGGGTGTTCGCTCTCAGGTCCTCCTCCTCCTCCTCCTAGGAAGCTGGCTGCCCTGCGAGATGCTCCCCAAGCTCCCCCACTCTCCCCTTCCTCCGCCATCGCTAGGGTTTCACTACTCCCATACCCTTTCCCCTGTCCTGCCGCTCACTTCAATTGCAGCCGTGCTCCCGTCTCGCATTTGAGCGTCACTTTTGGTGCGTGCCTCAACTCCTCTGCCTTTCTGCACTTGTTAGTGTGACTTTTTAAAACGCTTCCTAGTTTTTTTGTTTATGCGCGTAATTGGACTAGCTCCTCCGCTTTAAGCCGACAGGTTGTGGTGGGGGTAAAGCCAGCGAGCGAGCGAGCGAGGTGAGGTGGAGTGAGCGTGTGAGTGAGAGAGTGAGAGTGAGAGTGAGAATGAGTATGAGTAAGAGTGAGCGGGGACGTGTGTTAGTGAGGGGAGTCGGAGTTGATGACGTTTGTGGTGGCTGAGTTGTCGCTCACGGCGGGGTGCTCAATTTAGAAGATTCTGATGTGTTTGTGTTTGTTTTGCGCTTGTTTTTTTCAACATTTTTGTTGCTTGGTTAGTGAAGCGTTTTGGAGGTATTGAAGCTACGTCGGGGGCAGCTAGGGAGTGGTGATCAGAAGTGGACGGAAGTCGTGGTATCGTGGCGACTGGGCCTTTTCTGCGGGCGGGTATGAGAGAGAGAGAGAGAGAGAGAGAGAGAGAGAGAGAGGACTAGTTGGCCGTGCTGTGTTGTGGTTGACGACGACGACTCTCGCACAGGAGCTGCATGGGAGATACTGATATTACTGATATTATGATATTAGGGTTATTTGGGCGCCAGGTGTTGGCAATTCTGGGGGAGGATCACTCTTTCGGCGATTCCAGCTCACTTCTGCTGCACCCTACTGTTTTGACATCCCCCTAAGAGTGTGAGGGCTCCAGTTCAATTCCAGGCGTTGAAAAACCATTGAGTGTTTTCTTATGCACCACAAAGAAAGAAAGAAAGAAAGAAAGAAAGAAAGAAATCTTTGGAGCTTCAACATTCTTGGCGTATTATTCATGAGGAGATAATTTTTTTATTGGCTGTCAGTCACCGGAAGAACAGAATACGGCAAGTTTTCTGGGGGACGTGCGTATAAATTTAATCAAAGTTCCAGTTTAATCGGTGTGCGCGGGCGGTGCCCTGTTTCCAAGGGATTATGTAATTGCTCCTTTACTGTTGTGAAGTTGAAGCTCGCTATAGCGGTGGGTCAGCTATGCCCTTTCCAATTTTATTGTCTTTCGCAGACAGGAGTGACGCCTGTGTGCTTCTTCTTCTTCTTCTTCTTCTTCTTGTTGTTGCACACTGGAGTGAACGTCTTGAGGACTTGTCTCCATCTGGTCTCTCAACTTTTACTTGAGAGTCTTGGTACTGGATCAGGTGCGGTGCGATAATGTCAACTGCGTTCATCATAATATCATGCCTATCAGTCCACTATGCAGCTTTTAGTAAGATAGATTTATGGTCGGGAGACGTTTTTGAACGCTAGTTGGCGGAATTCTCTCCACACCCCGATCCATTTTAAGTGGGTGGTGGAGAGCTGCATATTAGAGAAAAACGCAGGAAAGCAGCTGTTTGGGAAAGGAAAATCTACAACCTTGATGCCTGCCTATGTGGAAACAAGAGCTGCTCAGAGTTGACCAGTAGGATTTGAAGTACGACAATCAAGCTGCTTTCATTAAAAAAAAAATGGCCGACGTTGCTTCTCGCTGTCAGGTATGTGTCGCTCGTCACAATGTCCTCAAGTATTCTAAGTGCTGTTTAAGGAGCTCCAAAGATCAATAAGCAGAACTGTCTCTATCTATCCCATCAGGACATACCCTGTTCTTCTCCCTCTTTCTCTTTTGAGTTCTTAACAGACTGTTACATCACTCTTTTACCTCATCTCCACATAATATATGAAAACTGGGTTCGTAGTCCTTCATATGCTCTATTGGAATTTTGCACAGAGCCAATTGGCTACGTTTCGCATCAGGGAGCTGAAGGATGTCCTCTCTCGGCTTGGCCTTCCCAAGCAAGGGAAAAAGCAGGTTCTCGTTCTAGCCTATCCTGCTACTGACATGAAGAGATTGAGGAATATTTATTGTGGGGCTGTTATGATTTTCACATGTAGGCAGGGTCACTCAGGAATTTTATGGGTCTTTTCTAGTTTCTTGTTCATTTTACCCCTTCCTCAAGCGCTCACTACTTTGTCGATTGATATTTCAGTATCGATATTGAACAACTCTCAGTAAGTAGCCTAGGTCGCAAGTGAGGATGGTGGTTAATTGGAATTGGATTCATTAGGTTGCTTTGAAGGCAGCCCAAGCAATTTGCCTGCAAGGGTTATTTTTCAGAGTTGCTGTGCATTTCCAAGCTAAGATGGCATTTCTGATCACTAAACGTAGTATACCCAAAGTCACAGCTACATATTGATATTTAGTTTTATTGCAGTTGGAAGTTCTTTAATTCAATTTATGGATTCTGTGATTGTTGGAAGATTTTTAATCTGATGCATCTGAATTGCAAGTCTTTTTTGTTGAATTTGAAGCCTTTTTGGGTTATTCTTGAAGTTAGGGTTCTATTGTACTTCCTTTTTTATTGTAGGGCCATTTGGTTGATTGCTAATGTTCTTGGTAATTGTAATGTTGTTGATTTTTCAAAGAATAACAGTCTTCTGGGTTGTGTTCAGATTCTTATGGAAAAGATCATGGGGTTAATTACCTCTGTTGAGAAACAGCCATTGACAAAGGGTGAGTAAGATATGAAAATCTTGAAAGTCATGTGGTTAAGTTTGTTTAGGAAGTGCACCACTTGCAAGTTGACCAACCATGCTTTGATTGTTTTTCTTGCATAGTAGAATTGAGTTCTGTGTCTTCAATGTTCGTCATTAATCCAGGCTGAAGTTAGCTAACCATGCTTTCCAGTGATGAATTTTAAATGGGACTTGTGTTATGTAGGATCCAAAGGCAGCAAAAAACATGTCGTTACCAGGGAGGAAGCCATCGCAGTCATAGATGATGCATACAGGTTTGTAGGTCCAGCATCTTGTATCTTGGGGAATGCTACCTTGTCTTTGAGTTATCTGTGATCCTAGGAGTTGGCAGGTTGCTTTTAGTGTTTGTTGGGGCAGGTGATAGTAGACTACTTAAATTTACAAAGAGTTACTGTGTTTGATTTGTTGGGTACTTTGTATCATCTCCTTTGGTATCTGCCTCCGCCAGTGAACAGATAGTTGATTTCTGAGACTGCTCATGGGCTGTTCATGGCACAGTCTGCAATATGGGGCAGGTTGGCATGTAATTCTGTACATATGAGTAGTGTATAGTTGCAGCTTCAACTGATACTACGGTAACTCTGGTTATTACAGGACACTTCGAAGTTCTGGGGCTGAACTAGCAAAGCACAAGGCTTCCAAATCTGGGTCAAGCAGTGGGTACCCTTCTGCTGGTCCTGATGAACGTGTAATCAGGTGCCCTTGTGGGATTGGTGATGAAACTCCAAATATGATTCAGGTTTATGTTTACACATACTTATCTACTGTTATCATATGTTGATATTTACTTTTCTTTCCTCTCATTCCTACAAGATCCACTCCTCCGCTGTGTTTTGGAGATTATTGCCTACCATGTAATGGCTATGTAGGGTAAACCTTGTTATGTTCAATATACCTGGTAGTTTAGAGTCGGCTATTCTTCTGTGTTCTTGTCCCAGTCAAGAATTTTGCGACCGTTCTGTTAGACTGTGGTGCTCTGTTACTGAGTCGGCACCTTCGTACAAAATTCATCAGATGGTCCATTGCAGGGTCGGAATTTGACCAGGTTTGCTTTGCCAGTAATCTGGTTCATGCGGTGGTTTTATGAGTTATGAAGGAGCAGAATATAAATTCTACACCAAATGTTTTATTTGTTTGTGCTCATATTCTCTTTTATTCTTACTGGCTCTGTTTGAAAATCGGCAGTGTCATGAGCCCAAGTGTAGGGTGTGGCAACATATTAATTGTGTAATCATACCTGAGAAGCCCCTGGATGGAGTACCACCAATCATCCCGTCAATTTTTTACTGTGAACTTTGCCGCATAGCACGTGGTGATCCGTACGTACTCTTTCTAACCTGCATACTCATTACAAGCATATTCTGCACATCAAGGATATACACACCCTTCATGTCAAGCAATTATCTCATATTATCTGCTTCCACATCCAGCCAGTAACATCAGGAGGCTTGTTAGAGTTCTGGTGGGACCGTAAGAGATAGAGTTGCTTGGTTGCCTTGGAGTCCCTTTTGGCTGGGGAAGATTTTTCAATACGTAATGCCAACTCCTGCAAAGAGGAAAGAATTTTGTCTACTGAGGTGAACTCAATTGCAACTGACACTTCTTTTTCGTACAGGTTCTGTGTAGCAGTTAATCATCCTCTAACTCCTACTAAGCTTGTTCCTCGCACGATTGTGGCAGAAGGGTATTCTCCCTTCATCCAGTTCTCTTGGTGTTCCTTATTGGAGTTTGCGCAAAAGAGAATTTCAGATGCATTATGAGTTAAATTTGAAAGCACACATGTTGTTGTGCACCTGGTTTTGTAGCCTAAAAGAACTACAAATCTTGGCTTTTGAAATGAAAATACTTCGATACAAGCCGCAGTATGTACTCACATGTTGCATGTTATTGGTGGGTGGAAGGTCTCTCACATCCACTCTGCAGAGCATAGAGAAGTCGTTCAATCTATCTGTTGAGGACCGAGAAAAACTTCAGAAGTCAAATTATGACTTGCAGGTAATTAATCTTTATTGTGAGCTGAGAATCAATTACAGAAGTTCCTCTCTCTCTTTGCATTGGGATTGTTTGGATCTTTCATTTAGTCACCTGTTCTAGTTGGTCATTGTATGGTAGGCAATCCCATCTTGCTCCTATTCTCTCCTCTCTGCTTTCTAACCTTTGCATGTCAGCTGTTCCTTCCAAGTATTTTCCATCTTGCCACAATTTTTGTGCAATAGTTTCTCAAAGTGCTTTAATTAACTCTACATGATAGTGTTGTCTGTGCAAAGTGGGTGTTTGGTTTTCATTTGCAAGTGAGAATAGCCGTGTACGGATCTTCCATATTGCCTAGGGTAAACTACATATAGAAATATTCTGGGACATACATCTTTAAAGCTGTGAATCTGCAGGTTTGGTGTGTGCTTTTGAATGATAAAGTTTCTTTCCGAATGCACTGGCCATCCTGTCCTGACCTGCGAATCAATGGTACCATGCATTCTATATCTCATTCTATTATAAAAGACAGTGTTTTGGTTTTTTTCTTTTAAGAATTGACATGTCCATTGTTCTGTTCTGGAGTATGGATAGTTCTGGTTCCTCTGAATTTTCAGTATGTTGTATTGGAATTGAAGAATAGAACCAGCACTGTAAATCTATTTGCATCATTTAAGGGCAGATGATGGATGAAAATGAATAGTGGCTGCAAACTTTTATTTATGATGGAGAGTATTTTAACTTTACTGGAAGTTTTGTAATTGGAATGCTGACATGTCTTTTGAAGCATGATCAATATACCAAAGGTTTAGATTTCTGTAGCTGTTAGGGTTTATTTGAACTGGTGGCTGGAGGTATCGCTGTTCACAAATATCTGATCTATTATAAAATGTGGCGGGCTTTGTTGCCTACTTTTGGCAGCGGTGTCTGTGAGGGTTACAAATCGACCAGATCAACAACTATTGGGAGTTAATGGTCGTGATGAAGCGCCTAATGTAAGTCCTGCTCTCCACTTCAAGAAACTGATTTGTCTTTCTTCTGTCTTGTTTCAGCAGAAGTAGCAAGTGTTAGATTAATTATGATGTATTTACATATTATTTTGTCCAAGAAACCAGGGCAGATCTAGTTTTTCCTGCTTTTTCCTGGACCTTAAAAGAAGTCAAATAGCTGGTCTTTGGTACCGTCTGCAATATTACATGTGTTGATATTTCCCTCACTTTTAAGTTTGTGCCTTACAGATTGCACTATGCACCAGAGAAGGAGCCAATCGACTGTTAATGAAAGCGTATGATGCTCGTCCATTCTGTATAGGTGTGCGAGTTATCCGCCGATGCTCCCTGCAGCAGGTAATTTCTTCAAAGACTGTCCTTCTGTTAGCTTGAAGTGCAGCAGTACACACTACAATATTGCTTTCAAAGCAAGCAAGACTTGAACATGCATTTGCAACTGCCCTGTAGAGTGTGATCAATTGCTCATTTCTGTTTGTGGTGTATCCGATTCCTGTTACAACTCAGCTTCATTATTGGTGTTCGTGCACTAGGAGTTGTTTTTTGCTTGTTCTCATCCAACATTTATGCGCCGTTTTATTTGGTGAACACGGATTGTGTCTGGTAACCAGCGTGAATTGGATGGATAATTTTCTACATTCACAGTTCATCATCCACCTATTCATGGCTGGTGACTCAACATAATTTGCATGCTGGCCAGCTTGTGGTATGTCAAGAGACATTTAAAGTGGCAACTTTCTCTTTGTATAACTTCATCTATGGCCTTTGTGTTTCAAGGTGATGGCGATGATCCCAAGTGAGAAGGATGGGGAGCCATTTGAGGAGGCAATGGCACGAGTCCGGAGATGCATTAATGGTGGAGGTGGTCAAGGACTGGGGGCTGAT
Source organism: Polytrichum commune (assembly GCA_950295325.1). Taxonomy (NCBI): domain Eukaryota; kingdom Viridiplantae; phylum Streptophyta; class Polytrichopsida; order Polytrichales; family Polytrichaceae; genus Polytrichum; species Polytrichum commune. The sequence goes on from OX485804.1 coordinate 25,109,981, forward strand.
GATGATGATAATGACAGTGATCTGGAAGTAGTAGCTGAGTCAATCAGCGTCAATCTACGGTGTCCGGTGAGGTTTCCACCTTGAACATGTGATGCTGTGCAAATCTAATGCCTGTGATATCTTCTCATATCTTTATCTGGTTTCTAAACTGGATCAAAGCTTTGATGTAACATCAGCTTCTCTCTCTTGTGAATTACTACTTAATGCTTACAATGACTTGACACAATTTGATTGCTGAAATCTGCTGAACTGTCTCTACGTACCGTTTAAGCTTCTTGTAAATGTGTAAGCAGCACCTTTGTTTCATGATTAATAGTAAAACCCTGCTATTTACTAGGTCTTGGGAATGTGCACCTCTTTTTCCCTGCCTTTTGTTCTTAGATATGTATCGGAGTTCTAAATATTGAATGTCACCAATTAATTCTTTTATGTGGATAACTTTTCCACTCTAATCAGAATGAAATTGGACATTACAGATGAGTGGGTCACGAATTAAGGTGGCAGGGCGGTTTAAGCCATGCCTGCATATGGGCTGCTTTGATCTTAACACATATGTTGAGCTTAATCAGCGAGCACGTAAGGTGGGTATGACAAACCAATTGTGCAAAAACTGTGAGCTTTTTGTTTACATTGCCTAATTTGACATTGACTACATTTGAAATTGATTAGCAGTCCTAGGACATCCATGCAAATGATTAGGTGTAGCAAGACGGGAAATAATGCATAGTGCATGAAACTTTCTCATTCCTCTCAAGTTCAATGGTTTCTGGGGAAGCTGAACCCAAGGGTAACATGGCTTGTACCTATTGTTTCCTCTGTATCTAATCCTTGTGGTTGTTTGTGATTCTTCAGTGGCAATGTCCAATTTGTCTGAAGAATTATTCAATTGAACACCTAATTATTGACCCTTTCTTCAACCGGATCACCACTGAAGTAAGTTGTTTCTTTACCTCACTTATAATTGGAGATATTAATCTGAAATTGTAATTTTCCTCTCTGGAGACTTGATTGGGTTTTGGCAATTGAGATTAGTTTCTTTTTTACACTTGTGCTGCATTTGTTAACAGATTTTAATTGTCACCGCAATAAAATGGCTAGTATGTTTTTCCTAATTTTCAATCTCTTGAATACAGCACTATCATATCTGTAAATCTTCTTCCTGGATAGAGCACTATGACTGCACTGTGTCCTTCCTTCATGCTTTTTGTATGTTGACTGTATTTGGTGTTGACTTAGTAGCAAGTTTGATGAGCTTTTGAATTTATTCTAGTTTTTGAGGTTGATTATATGCTGTTTCTGCATGTGTAAGATTTAACTAACGATCTGATTCCTGTAGCGAATTTTATAGCCATTCATATTTGGACACGTTTTACTATATTGACCAGAGGGGATGCTTGTAGGTGAAGAACTTGGATGAAGATATTACTGAAGTAGAGTTGAAAGCGGATGGGTCATGGCGCCCAAAAATGGAAGGAAATTCCAGGTTTCGAGAACCTTGGCGACCATCTCCAGCCGCTGTGTTCAGGAATAGTTTTCCTGACCCTAAACCGGTACCAATTCCGGTACCCAACATCGTGAAATTGGAAGAGGGGCTTTCTCATGATCCAGTTTCTTTGCGGCTTGGCATTAAACGGACACCTGAAGGTGTTTGGACTGTAAATGGCACAAAGCGTATGAATGGTGGTCCTAGCCAACAGAAGCCAACCTTTTTACCTAGAATTTCAAGAAGTAGCAGTGCAACTGACAGCAATTTAGGTGTTGATGAGGATGAGCATAGTGTCAATCAAGATTCAAGTGAGAATAATGTTATTTCTATGAAGGAGAACGATGAAGTGGGGTTCTCATCTATACCTGCACTTGCTCCTGAAGGGTCATGGCAAAACAATGGTGATCCTCTACAAGGAGCTAATAATTTCATACTTCTTAGTGATACCGACGATGAAGGCGGTGATGAGGCTATGCTTGGGTCGTCTGGTGCTTCTGTATATGCCGAGTCTGACTTTGTTGCAAATGGTAGATTGCGTTCGTTGGACCCAAGCCTACTCAATGATATGAATGGTGATTCATCAGGGCTTGCACTTGGTCTAGATAGTGCAGATGTTACTATTGCCAGCAGCTCACAATCTCTTCCCTTCAGTCCCCTTGTGAATAATACTAGAGTCAGCATGGGCATCCCAGATGAGGGAACGAGTAGTTATAGTGGGTTAGGCTTGCAGATGGACAGTAACACTTTCTGGGCAGTACCTGCTGACAATGTCGGGAAAGAGCCGTATATGTACTTCCCACCTCAAGCAGAGGCAGGGTTTCCTCATCATCATCCCCCTGTTCGGCCAACACCTGTTCAAGCATTAGGAGGTCGAAGGCTTATCTCAGTTATGGATAGTACCATTATCAGTAATGGAGAATGGGCTAATGGTCGGCCTTATTCCTCAATGCCTTACACAGCTGCAGATGTTGGTAATTTGGATAGTGGCAGAGCTGCATCCCCTCTACGAGACTTCCTGCCAGCGCAACCTGCACGAGATCAGGTTTTTTCAGCAGTTTTCACCAAAATATTTAAATCTATGCTTGAAGTTTAATTTTATTTATTTATTTATTAAATAATAAATTAAATAATAAATATTTTCGGAGTCTCGATTGAGTCAAAGTTTTGGAAGGCAACGCTGTGCCTGGAACTCGTTAACTGTATTTCAAGTTGCTAAATAATATGTAGAAATGTTAGCTCTTTTAAAAATGATCAGTCAGCAGCATTGTGGTTTCAAAGTTTATGTGAACCTTTTTGTTCTCTTTTCTGAAGTTTGATCACCTCATGTGTTTGAAAATATGTGAATTCTCTACGGAGCCAGTTTTAATAGATATATTTTTTCAGGAACCGTTGAGTGTGAGGGAGCCCCTATTGCCAGAAACAGAGATGGATAACGCTTGGTTTTCTTTAAGTCTTGGCGGAGGTGACGGTTTGGTTGAACCGGCTCCAGCACCGAGTTTGCCAACTACTTCACAGGAGCTGCGACCCCCAACCTTTCAAGTTAGGAGTCGTGATTTCGAGTCTCATGGCCGAGGTATGTCTTGAAACTGTAGCACGACTGTTCTCTGTATCCAATTGATAATTTAACACCATGACTGTGGCAGTCTTAGTTGTCCCTTTTTTTCCTGGAGTCTTAGATGTCCTTGGTGATCTTTGCTCTTATTATCCTTGAATCACCTTCCTACAGTCACTTCAAATCTAGCAATGCCCTTTGTACTGACAAACCCATCTGTGTTTGTTGGCATGTTAGCATCTACCATACCAGGTACTAATGGATCAAACCATCGGCCAACTGACTCACGGCTTGTAGGACGCAGTCACTTCACTGCAGATGGCCTTCTTTTTCCAGTGAGGCCACGCAGTAGCCCACAAATACGGCGTCCTCCTCGTGTGCAAATTCAGGCGGAAGACTCGGATTCGGACACATAGAATTTTTTTATATTTGCTCATAGGGTGTAATCGCTGACCAGACAACTGCTGTCTCATTCACAAAGTTCAGCATTTCATTGGATATGAGAATTATATCTGGCAATCAGATGTTGAGTTCTCTTGCATGCCATCAAGTGCATTGGGCTTCTTATATGAGGTAGTTGGCTTCTCTAATTGAGATCTCAGTCTTTGTTTCCCTGGTTTTTTGTGTAGTTATTATGTCAAGTTTTTATATTTCTTGGAAATGCTGTGCATGGCTCGAGGTGGTGAATAAAACCCTTATTCCAAAAAAGTGCATTGGAACTTGTAGTAGATTTCTTTGTGTTGACCAAACATTATTCAAAGAACTTTACACCTGCCTTTGGTAGAAGTACTGAGATCCACACCAGCTTTTATTCTGTTCTGATTGGCATTATGCATGCGATGTCTTGCAGAGAAGGCAGGCAGCTGATCAACATTGTTGCAAGTCTGGATTGGCGCTCTGTCCCTTGGCTGGTACGTCTCTGGGACTTTTCTGTAATTCCTCTGGTGTATTTTACTGGTATCTAACCAAGATGTATCTATTTTTGGTAGTGGATGCACGAGGTGCCAGGAATACATGTGACAGATGTATTTAGTATTCAACAAGTTTGATATACACTAGGGAAGGAACCCTTTCTGGGGTGTGATAGGATCAGGAATGGGACAGACTGTGACTATAGTTATAGATGAAATGTTTGAAATATTTAGCTCTTCCGAACTCAAATTGAAAATAGTGTCAATCGCAGCTTAGAACTTTGACCTGCAAGTAAATAGGTGACTTGAGTTTCACCTTATCGATAATGCAACCTTTGGTCTCACCTTGATTAGTTTTTTGCGACATGCTGTGGCTGCAGAGGTGATGGGGCACAATTGGAAGGCATTTAACACTTGTGATGCTCTTTACTCCGAGCAAGAGTATTCACCTGCAGTTACACGATTGAGAATAATTTTAAAGACGGTACCTTACGTGATCAAGTGAGGACTGATTACTCTGCAGTCTTACCGCTCCTATCACTTCATGTATATTGAACCTATTGAACATGTGCAATCTCATTGATGTATATTATACAGTTCCAAATTGAAATCAGGTTCACGCAGGTATTTTTCATTGTGTCCTATGTGTGTGGCTTCGTGTTGTTTTTCACTGTGATGTGTTCTTCACAAAATATGTGTGCAGGAGTTGACGAAATCTTGAATATGTTGAGATTGGTTATGATCCAAATTGAATTGGTCTGAAATGTGGTCATTGAAAGCCTAAATATGGTAGGCTCAACAATGCTTCCATTACTACATGCACTGGTGTAGGCTCATTCTTTTTTAACCCTGAATAGTGATTTCTATTATTTTTTGTAAGATGTATTCTTGAGGTCGTGGTGAACATTGGAAAATCTTAATAGCTTCAACCCTCCAGACCACATTGCTGTTGATGGGGATTGGGGCAGAACACCTTCCGAGTCAGTTGTAGCTGCAACAGGGAGTCAACTAAAACATAATAAGGTATGTGACCCTATTGTGACCAGTTCCAACTCTAGAGACAATTTTGCCCTTGGGATCGGATCAGGCAGTCTCAACCTGTTAGCAATTGCAAATCACAAAGGCTGTCAGCTCAATTTTTAGAACTGGAGATGAGATGCAAAAGTCAACAGAGGTCAAAGTGAAGATTCTCTCTCTTTTTAAGTGACCACATATGCCCTCCCCATTGTATGAAGTATTGAACCTAGGATGGTTAATATATACTGAGCACAAAGTCCAAGTTCAATGTAACAAGTGGCTTTTTGGTGTCTGTTATATTCCACTCAAAGACAGGTGTTTGATAAAGAAGAAGCCCACACACAATAACCAGAAGAAGAGTACCCTTTGTAAATTGTGCTCTTTGTCATATCTGAAGTCCACTTGTAGGAACTTTGGAGGCTGTGTGTTCAAATGTGGTGGGGCGGAATTTGATAGTGATGGCTTGTTCGAAAGATCTTTTCATTTGCTTCATTTGATATTTAAAAAAAAGAAAACATGCTTTTGAAGCTTACTAAATATCCAACCTCCAGACAAAGTCACTTAATTTGACTAACTGAATTCACATGAGCATGAAAACTGTACTGAAGGATTAACTCCAATCCAAGATTTATATAGGGCCATTGAGTTGACTAATGTACTGAAATCCTTGCTACAGTTACCATGTGTTCATGGAGTTTCTCTTTGAGTGCACCTTTTGCAAACCAGGCACCATCCACGTAATTACACCACACATCTGCTTTATTGTGGTATGAGAGTGAGTGTTTCATGGAATGCTACAAATATATCATTTAGATATATTGTTTGTGACAATAGAATAGTTACACTTTAGAGCTGATTCTTGCAACCACCTCAATTGAACACATGTTATGCAAGTTCATGTCTCACATTCATTGTGGAAAATGTTCTATGAATCCATAAAGGCCTCAAATGAGGAACCCAAGCACTACTTTGCATTGTACATGTGAGTACAACTTCATTCACTGAGAGTGAGAGGTAATGTCCATAACATAGTGATCCTAGTATGAGCCACCACTTTGTTTGAGTAAGTAACCCGTGGTTATTATGAAGTGCATGTCTTACAGATTTATGTTTGTGGGTTCACATGAAAAGACGAATGAAGAAAGTCTTCAATTAACAAATTTGGGGGTTGAAACTATGAAGAGGGGATTTTGGTGTGAGGATAGTTCTGAACTCTAATGCTTGAGATTTGGTAGTCTTCCCACATTAGGGAGTATCGATGTTCATAACACCTTGTCAGGTCTAGAAATAATACTGTATTGGCCCATAAATTTCACCACCCCATTTCATACAAGACTTGAATCTCAAAATTTCAGTTGGAATTGCATTTGCTCACCTCTTCATAATTATTACATGTTAAACTTAAGTTGGAACTTGCATATCAGGGAAAAAATGGCCATTTAAGGTTGACGCACCTTAGGTTACACACCAATATAGTTTGTCATTATTCACATGCACTTGCAATTAGAGAGATTTATAGTTTCTTACATGTTTTGAAATCCAGCTCTTTGGAAAGATGAGGTCATCAGAATTAGGTCAGGAGGAAAGAGAAATTGTTTGTGATAAACTGATAAAGACCACATCTGGACATCCCCATAACACCATAAAGCTTCATAAGAGTTTTATGTGAGACTGGGAGTCAAATTCATTTTGATGCAACTTAGCATCAAAAGTCAGGTAGAAGAATATTGTTCAATCTTACGCCCTAATTGAGAATGTTTGAAGGCTTTACATCTTGAGATGGCCTCCTATGTGCATAGGGGTTTGCCACTTGACTATTCTTGGCATTCATCCTTAGAAATGTGGACTCCCAATTCTTGGAGATTTGTCTGGTATCTAGTCCAACATAGTCAGAATAAAAGTAATGCATTAAGGTAAGTGGAGCTTATTTCAGTGAACTATCTTGATCAAAACACCTTCATTTGAGTGGTGTGGGGCTAGGTGTGAACGAAGAATGGACACCAAAATGGAATGCGTTTAAATGAGATTGGCTTACGTATTCAAAACATTGTCAACTACTCTAAGTTCAAAATTCAACAAAATTGGTTGTTGGACGGGTGGCAGGGGGATCTATGTGATGATTCAAGAAGAACCTTCTCTCTGACAATCAATAAGATAATTCATTTGGGCTCTGAAAAAATGTGAGGAAAATAGCTATGATCTCAATTTGGTTTTACTAATCATCTTGTGCTAGTTGCGTGCTTAATATCTTAGGAGATGTGAGTGAGGAGCTAAAAATGTCCATATTAAGCCCGCTTGGCTTTGCCTTAGGTGATCTTGAATTGTGAAGAGGTGGGATGTGAGTGAGAGACGACCCTTCGGTTTCAAATGTTGTATGACATTTTGTACTCCCAAAGCCATTCCAACAATGTTAATGGTGCTTGACCTTCATCACCCCAAGGAATCACTCTGCCTCCAAAATTCTGTACGTGACACCAAAGCACAACATGCTGATTTTGGCAATGAAGGTAGATGGAAACCGTATGCTAGATTTTATGAATAATTTGTGAATAAATTTGCGAGAAGCTCATGAGTTTGAATGTTCTGACAAAACAAAATCTGATGAAACCAATGATCATCATATTGGACACAGGAAGTGATACATCATCATTAAAGATTGAGTGCAATTGTGTAAGGCGCATCAATTCAAGGTGTTTTTGCTGTAGAGTCACCACTCCACATCATTGGCATAGGTTCGTTTTTCTTGATCTGTTGCTTGATACAACAAATTGCAACTAAAATCATTATGATCATGACCGAGCATAAATATTCATAACATTGCTAAGGTTTAGAGGGCAGGCATGAATTAGGGATTCATTTGACATGACTATTAAGCTTGAAATCCCCTTGTAGGGTTCAAGACAAAGAAATAGTATAAGACCTGAAAGCTTGAGAGCAATCTGACGCCGTATCCGAGCAAAACCCTTTTCCCAGAGGTTCTTAGCGTGAATCATTGACCTGCATTTCCAAAGCTGAGCCTTACCACAGTGAGGAATGGCCCATTATTCCTCAGGCTAGGGTCCCTCCCACGGGGCCTCGACAATATTATGTTATTACACCTACATGTGACATTCTTGTAGTTGCTCAACAACTAGACGGGGTTATTTGAGCCAAATAAAGTTGTGCATATCACATGCCTCCTTGGAAAGCTGCGGGATTTTTGACCACAGAACACGTGCCCATTAAACATTTCCTTGTGCAATGGAAGATGAGGCAGAAATAGAATTGAACACCTGCCCCACCAAGGCCAGGCAGCGTCTCTTGCGTTTAAATCAAGATGAGGATGCGAGGAAGCTAGGGACGGTGAGTGCTCAGGAGACCAAAAAAACATCCAAAGTACTAAGGAAACGAAAGCCTCCTGCATCTCAGCTTCAAGCCGTGCCGCACTCCCAAAAGGTTCCTGAAAACACAATGGACTCCACCAACTCCCAACCATTAGTGCAGGAGGTTGAATTAGGTGCGATGGATTCAGGCCCAGTTATTGTCACCACTGTTGTGCCCCCCGTTTCAGAAGTGAAAGAGCATCTCCAATACCATATAAGGTAAGCGGGCTTAATTCGGTTGCTCATCTTAAACGGACACATACGTTTAAGTGGTGTGTGGTTTGGTGTGGACATGTGTCAAATGAAGATTGGACTATGTGTTCAGATTTTGTAGATTATCCTAGATTCAATAGTCAATGTAATTTGGGAGATCTATACGATCGATTAAGAGGAGAGAGAACTTTAGTTTAAAAGTGAACAAGATGTATATTTGTGAGCACCTTAAAATATGAAGAAAGTGACGGCGGTTTTGATTTGGATTCGCTTATCATGTCGAATTAATTGCGTGTTTATAATCTTGTGAGAAGATGTTAGATACTATATAGATATTTGGCCATTGAGTGGACCCAAGAGAGTGGTGGGTGGCTGTGAGTGTCGGATTGAGCCAATGGCCATTACCTAACGGTATTTTCATCAGCAAGAGATTATGCACATCACTGTAGACCTTTAAGAACAAACCGCTGGACCCCATGACATATTCTGAATGAACTGGATGTGTTTGAACGTGTGGCTCACCCTGAAATACTCCGGGTCGAGGGCATAATTGCTTCCCAGTAGAAATCGCATACCTATTTATTGCATAAAGTCGAGGAATAGTGAAAATTCTATTCCCCGAACTAAGTAAACTAAAATACAAAGAGCATTTACTAACCATTTAAGACTCGCCCGCCTGCCTGCCTGCCTGCCTGCCTTAAGTCACACGGCCGAAGGCAAATTCCGGCATGGGAGCATCCTGAGACCTCAATTTGGGAAAGACAACGACCGCATCATCAACGAATACCAACAGCAAGAGGAGAACCAGAAAGTGATCTCCTCATACAGGGAGCATTTCTACCGCAAGCAAGGGGACCGCTTGTTGCAGCATGCGCGAGGGGAGCATGCGAGCGGCCAACAAGGAGCCGACGTCTTCAACGTCTTCCAAAACAACAACCAAGACTTCCGCAACAAACACCTCGCGCAATTGAAGCAGGTGGGCAACCCTGCCTTGCCTTGCCGTGCCGTGCCGGGGGCGGAGCCTTGTGCGATTGCTATAAAGAAAAGAATTCAATTCTTACAATGTATTGCATAACATTATTCAGATCCATAACAATATTCTGTGGGACTGACAATATTCCACGGAATCTGTCCGAAAATTCTCCCATTCCGTCTGAATGTGGGGAATATCCGGGAATGTTCTATGGATTACTGTCATTATGGATCTGAATAATGTTATGTGAAGGTAGACGTGTCTTCTATGGTTTCTTTTTGGGCTCAGCCGACCACTTCTCCTAGGATAGTCAATGGGCGATTACTGTAGAGGGATCTCTGTTAATTATGTTTTTCCTCATGTTTTGCCACATGTCCATCCTACATTGGTTGAGATTTCTAGAATTCCACGTGGAAATCACATTTTGGCACTACGGTAATGCGATCTGTTATTACTACATCCAAATCAAGGTTGCAACCATTTTTCTCAAATGTTTTTCGAGTTCATATGCATATTTATTGTCAAAGCGAAGGTGCTAGTTATCTTGGTTGATCATATAGGTCTCGTCGATTACGGTGACTATCAATCTAGCCTATAATTTACAATTTTTGAGCACGTAGTCTAACCTCTTGTAGACATGTATATTTTAGAGCCTGCTCTTAGATCTATATCTTATCACACATCACTCAAACATAGGTGGACATCTGATGAAGACAAGTACACATTTATGGGACCTGCTTCTTTTATTCCACCTATAATGGGTTCAATACCTCTATGAAGGATCATCGGGTCTTCAACCAACCTTTGGACATGTATATGTACTAATGTCATGCTAGAAAATGGTCTAATGTATTCATACTAAGCTTTACAATTTAATGTGATAAATGCCTCCACTACATATTAAAATATAAATCATGGATTAAATAAGATTTTACTACATATAAAATTCACTTTCACTTTCCAATGAGAAAGTGTTGAATGTTTTTCATCCATAGCATGTAGCTCAATGAATGTATCAAGTAAACATGGACAAGAGCACAATAAGATTAGCCACAATATGGAGAGCAAAACTCAAGGAAGCCCATGAGGGCTCTCAAAGCCTCTAGTTTGTAAAAACCTAGAGCCCAAATGCAAACCATGACAAGGATGGACAAGGTAGACATTAAGGACTATGACCATATGACAATAATGGATAAAATTGTGAATCGGATGAAACTAACACATTTATTGTCAATTTTTTCTCTAAACCTTAAGGCCCCCTTTTGTACATTTGTTTACTTCAAATAATTTGATAACCTTTCTAGATGTACACACTAGAGAAAACTAACTCTTCTCCCTTATGTATACCATGTACGCTAATGCCTCAAATAATACCCCTTCTTAAGCTCAAGTTAGTTCGTACATGGTACGAAGAGTCCACCCCTTGGGGGGCTAAGACACTCACCTCTTCTCTTTGGGTTGGGTCCCCACCAATATTATCAAGGTAAAGGGGTCTAGTAAAACCTACACCCGATATATTTGAGGTTAATTTATCCCAAGTGGGTCACAGTGGACTAATTCGGGGTCCCTAATGGTGATTTTGGGATCAAATTGTCTTAAAAAAGAAAGAATAGATGCTACTAAACATTTGATTGCATTTCACTTTGGGTAATCTTGGTGGGGGCCCAACTCAGATGAGGTGGGTGGTGTCTAGCCTTGGCTATATAACACCTTATTATAAATCTATAGTCTAGAATGGTTTTAGTTATTTCAATACCCCGCAACCGACTTGCTTGGGGTTCGTGGAGTCTCATCCATCGTGGATGAAAAACTTTAGTAAAAACGAGTTCCCTACACGGTTGAGGGCTGATTCATTCCAACTTGACTCCACTGGACTAACCCAAAATCTCTCATGTTATTTTCGGAGTCATATATGTCCTTAAACTAATCGTTTACCGGATACAAAACAATTCATTAATTATGATTTCACCTTCGCAATGGGTGGTGTCTAGCCTTGGCCGTACAATACCTTATTATAAATCTACAATTTAGAATGGTTTTAGTTATTTCAAAACCCTGCAACCAACCCGCTCGGGGTTCGTGGAGCCTCATCCATCGTGGATGAATCCTTTTTAGTAAAAACAAGTTCCCTACAAGGTTGAGGGCTGATTCATTCCAACTCGACTCCACTGAACTAATTCAAACCTTCTCATGTTATTTTCGGAGTCATATATGTCATGAAACTAATCAGTTGCGGGATATAAAACGATTCATTACATTTTCACCTTCACAATGGATGAGTTTATGTAGACACCACGAATCCCTAGCCCACCTAATGAAGGGGTGACCTGGACAGGTGGGCAACCGATACAACAAACTATTGGACGACCCGATGGCCAAATACGGCATCAGCAGCGCGCTCCTGCTCGCGGATCCCACGACAACCAACACTTCACGTGACAAGTATGGCATGAGGGCCAAACTGGAGAAGTTCAAAGCACAGAACTTCTGCATGGACTGCCGCCGGCTCCAGTTCCGGGTGCAAAATCTGGAGGCCCAGATGGCCAAGTACAAGATGAATGAAAAGAATTGCCAAACGCTGCAATCGGATCAGCTCGAGACCGAGCGGCTCAAGAAGCGAGTGGAAGCGCTCAAGATCAAACGGGATCCGATCGCGGGGTTGCAAGCCAAAGTGGACCGGCTTGAGAGGAGCCAACGAAGGACGGGCCAGAACGAAGAAACACTCTGCTCGCTGGAGCTCGAGCTCCAAAGGGCCCGGGAATGCATCGAGCGGTTCCGCGAAAGGAACGAGTGGCTTGAAAATCGCGTGCAAGTGCTGGCCATGCAACACACGCAACAACGTAACATGATTCAGGTGCTCGGTGAGCGCTCCAAGTAGCATAGCATCAACCAAGTCTAACACCAAAAGATACAGTCCCAATTCATTGTTGGTTCATGTTGAGTAGCTGGTAGAGAGTGTAGGTGGAGTGTGTATAGCAGTTGTTTGGTAGTGTAGTGAGGAATTATTTTGACATTCGTGGCAACGTTTCCTGTAGACACGGATATGGCTGTGTTATGTGTGCCCTGTGTGTGAGAAGTTTGTACACATAGGTGCACCATTGTGTTTCCTAATTGTAAAAGACACCAATCAACCCATCTCCAAGATCAAACCCATGATCCCCAAGAGTCACCACACCTATTCCAATCTCCACCAAATTGCACAAAGGACAACTTCCAGAATACAATCCCAAATTCTACTTTTTGGGCCCACATTTACTACTGGATGAGTCCGAGGTACTTGAGGGGAACTAGTATGACAGTTTCACGAATTTGATTTTTTGCAACTTTACTTATTCGGTGCACGAGATGTATCTCAATAATTGGCTCAACATGCAAGTTGGCCCTGTAAAGAGGGCAGATTTAGGACCAGAAAGAAAAAGAAAAAGAAACACTCTGCTTCAATGCCTTAAATTCCTTCTGGTGAAACTATGGATGCCTTACCTAATGGTTTGAGCTCTAAGTGTGGAGATGAACATAAGTTGGGAATCCTCCAACATGAATATTGGAAGAAGAGTGAATGTGGATGTGACATCTTCCCTCGCAGTAAATGCTTGAATCTCCTTAGCTCAACCGACCATGCTATTGGCGCTTCATCTGGAAATACTTCTTCTTGACAGCTTCAAGTTCTTCATTGTAAAGGTTGATTTCCTTCTTATGCTCGTCCACTTGACCCTGCAGGTTTAGACAGATATTCTGTAAGCAACATGCTCTGCATCTCTAGGTTGGTATTACAGCACAAAAGTTGGAAGTATGCAGATGAATCTGCAGTTATTTCATTTCTTTGGCTCCAATGGTGGGCCAAGAGAGCCCAAAGTTCACTGTCTAGAAAAAAATCTACAATGATGATAATAACCCAACAAAGTGTATGACTCCACAGTGGTAACTTTGTAAAGACCTGTCACATGCAGTCCCCAGGAAGAGGAATTAGAAAAATTCCCATGTGTTTAAGATAACTTTGGTGGACATCAACTAAGCTTTGAAGTAGAGAGGGTGTTGCCACGTGTCTTATGGAGCTAAAGCAAAGAGCTCAATATTCATCAAGTGCTACAATGTAAACATAGCACGTGTTCAGCACTAGCTTATGAATGTTATGGATACGAGCACAAAAAAGGGCAAGCTGAGCACCTGGTAAGTGGTAAGCTCTAAAGTCATGAATCTTAAATCTTTCATCTTCTCATGCAATTTCTGTCCATATTTGGCCATCTGCTTGGCTGCTTCAGGGCCTGGTTGACGTGCCAGGATTTTGCGTAATTCGATGTAGAGCTTCTCCTTCTCTTGGATCAGCAAGTCCTTTTCAATCACCTGCACAACATATTTTGGAACTTCAAAACCGTACTTAAAAAGCTGTTATCAAACTCAAGAGTCGACTAGTATGATTTAAGAGGGACACCTGTTGTCAACTCCAGCAGTGTCTGTTGTTAGAGCCATTACCCGTCATTGCCCAAGGGGGTATGTAGTGCATGGTAGGACAATGCTGGCCAACATTTATGTTAATTGAGAGTAATTGTCAAATTGGAGGGCTGATGAAGACCCCAACAAGGTAGAAATACCTCAAGGTAGAGTTGGAAGTCAGGTATACCTCCTCTGTTTTAGAAGTGAGTTTCTTCTGAAGTGTTTGAATCTTGATGATCATCTCATATGCCTGTGGATCAGTGCCTTCAAGTTTGCGCCACCGATGGACATTTAGTGGGTTTTCGAGCTCCTCCGAAAGTGCCCTCACCTGTATCAGCAACAGTATGCAATATTGTGAGTGTAGTGGTACAAAGCTACCCAGTAATATCTTCTCCTTGCTTAACTACCATTCTCTCTTTGTTTCTTGTTCTTGGCATACCTTTAAGGTATGACTCTACAATCAAGTTCTTCAGGTGCGAACTTTTACTTGTCAGCAGCTGAGTTAAGAATACATTATCAGCTAAACTGTTGTCATACTGGATGAGAGAGCTACACACACCTTTGTGCGCTCTTGCATTAGTTCTCGACTGAGGTTATGGACTTCACGCCTTAAAATTTCAATGTTTTTGCAACTGCCTGTAAGAACCGTATGTTCGCGTTTCAGATCATTCAGTTTCAGTTTCAGAGCACGAAGCTCGTTTAGGCGACTACAATATTCTACACGGCCCTTGTTGATGGCAGACTCTTGCACCCTTATTTTGTCATACACCATTGCCAGTTCATCGTTTTTTTTAATCAGCTGCACACTCCAAATAGAAAGGAACTTCAGTGGTTGCATTCTTGAAGATAGACTACTAAAAATGGATGACTGTGAAGTAAGAAAGGACGATAGTATGAGCAATAAGACTATTTGGTATACCTGAGCACCAAGAACACTCTGCTCACTGGTGATGATTGCAAGCTCTTTTTCCTGGCGAAGTTTCTCGGCATCTGCTTCCTCCAAGATGTGATTTAGATTGTCAATCTGGGCTGTGTATTCCAATACAGCAATTTCTGCATGCTTAATCTTGGATTGTGCTTTAGCGAGCTCTGCTTTTAGGTTCTCTTTTTCCTTCACTACCTGCACTCATGCAACCATGCCATGAAATTGACAATGTCAATCAACTGTAAAGGGCCACGGCACCATTAGCTGTAACTTTCATGCATGCCTGCTCTTAATGCTGAGAAACTCCCTCTGTAGGTGAATCTATACAATAGAGTTTATCAAGGGAACTTTGCGTTGGGAGTTGTTCCCCTATGATTTCCCATGGTTTGTTTACATAAAAATCAATATTTTCTTTCTACTTGTGGTGCATGCTTAGAGATTGCGTTTGAGATTGAATGAAGAGCAATCCATTTCGTTTCATTGTGGGCCAAACTTATTTTAGCACCTCTTGGCATGTCAAAATGAGTTTGACCCTCACTGAACCAAAATATAACAATCGTTGTTCAAACCTCCACACTACCTCCAAGCATGCACCAAAAACTTACAGAACAAGAAGAGTATTGCATTCAAAACATCCAACTTCTGACAAAAAGCCATGTTGAGTTAAAGGTTAACTGTAATAGACAGAATTTCTGAGATTCTCATTGGAGACGAATCTGAGTCAAGAATATTTGAAGTGCAAGTCTATTCGTGTTCTCCTAATTAAAACACAATGCACAGCAACTTACCTACCCAAAGCAATCTGCTACTGCTCTCATTGCACCTACTGCTACAGCTAGTCATATGACTTTGCTTTGTAAGACTCGTTGCTTGTGAAATACAGGTTAGTCGTAACATATTTGCCCACTGAGGGGTGCTATGCTAGTACGAATAATGAAAAACCTCGACATAACATTATTAAGTAGAGTGTGTAGTGTTCTGGTGCAAATGGTATAATTCTTAGGTTATCCCAATAACCTAAAAAGCATTCCATTTGGGCGCACTCCTAATGAATCTTTGTAGATGGGAGAAGGCTTCATGTCCGCAAATAGGCAACAATAAGGCGTCCCACTTGATTATGATCAGCATTCATGCATGCAAACAAGGACCTCAAATCTTGGAAGTTTATTCTTGAAGCTAGAATAGAAAGGGAACGTCATTACAAGGCTAAATAGAGTTATGAAGTCCAGGTACACAAACAATTGCTGACTAGTCATAAGGTAAGGAGGATTAGAGTGAATTCCTAAGGAGCATTTATGCGCTTGGATTGGAGGATGTACACAAACCAAACATACCTTTTGATGATCATAGTGCTCTTTGATGATTGCAACATCTTTGGAGTTTATCTCTTCCTTCAGTTGCTCCACTAAGTGGTTCATAACTTTGAACTTGCGTTTCATTTCATCAATTTCGCCTTGGGCTTCCAATAACTTTTTACTGTTCACGTTTCGCTCTGCACGCACTACCTCATACAAATTCTGCTGTTGCTTGATGCTGGCCTCTCCTTCCATTATTTTTTTTTGAAGTTCTATAATTGCAACCTCTCGTTTATGAAGTTCCTCACATGCCTGTTTGGAGCATTATGGAGAAAATATTGGAACTGTGTGGAGTTAGAGAACAAGATAATGCTTCTTTGCAGCAAATGGGAAGTAAACTTACAGCCATGTAAAGAGCAGCATTTTCTGTGAGCTCCGTCATCTTCGTCTCACTCTGCTCCTGCAAGTTATTTATCACCTTGGCTTGTTTTTTGGCATGTTGATGAAATTTCTGCAGCTCCACTTCAAGATTATGTATTGTCACTTGGTTGATCTTCACCAAGTCTTGTTGCTTCTCTGCTGAATTTTCAGCCTACAACCAGACAAGAACCTGAGCGATTGTAGTACCACGTTAGGAGCAAAGGATGCAATTAAGAAAGAGAAAAATCAATACTCCGCTTTGTATGTGATAAGGAACCCTGGGATCAAATCATTAACTGTCTCCACTCTTTAGTTCTGTAGAACACAAACTTTGACACATTCTAGCTACTAAAAACTGTTGGAAACAAGAAGGATACAGACAATTGCGTCCTGACTAAATATGATTTGGCCCACAAGAAAAGAGTCTAAGACATCTGGATGCAGAGAAGTGTGAAGGTTTTCTACCTTTCAAAACGCAAGGATTCTGGTAAATCTTGCACCTTTGGTACTACAATCATCTAAATCTACTCATGTAGAGGTTGGGTGAAATATTACCTTACCTGTGTTTTCATCTTTAGGAGCAGATCACGCTCCCGCACGGATTCCTCACATCGCTTTCGAGCCTGATCAGATTGCTTCTTGTGCACCTCAATGTCTTTTTCAATCTTAATTCTTTCCTCTATCAAAGCATTTCTTTGTTTCTCCAGGTCTTCGATAACAAACTCTGTTGTCTTGAGTTTGTTAAGTGTAGATTCTCGTGCCTAGCCACCAATCATGTGTGCTCAGTTTCCACACTGAACAAAAAGTCCATTGTCAATTCAGGATCTATTGACATCAGGTACTACCACAGGGAAGTTACCTTGTTGACTTTTATGACTTCTTGTTTGTGGAGCTCAATCTCCTCCTCCTTCTGCTTTATATCCATTTGTTTCTGGCTGTTTTCAGCCATCAAAGTGGTGTTATGCTTGATTTGCTCCTCCAAGTCGGAAGTTAACTTTGCTACCTGTATAGTGTTTCCCTTTAGCCTCTCCAACACCAACTTTTAGTCAATCAACATCATCACCCAATCAAGTAGAACTGTAAGTGTGTCAAATTCAAACCTAGCTTCAACTCGATCCATACTTTCTTCCCCCATAGACCAAACATGGATAGACTGCCTCAGTCACATCGGCAAAGAACTTGAAAAGAAGCCAGAACACATGCCTACAAAACAATTAGTGTCCAACACCTAAAAAAACTGCAAGCACCAAGGCTCTAATCTGCAAGTTCGTCTCAGATTTCTGTCATACATGTCAAAGAGTCCAACGAAAACCTACATCTACCCCTTTTAATTGTGACACCTTGCCCTACTACATTGAACACTTACCATGTCTCTCCTAGAACGTGCATTACTGGGTTATCTTGCCTGCAAGTGGCATCATATTGGTAAATCTCCACTCCTCAGGCAAATAGGCTTGGTACAACAGTTTTGGCTGTTCTGGAAGTGGGCTGCATATGATTGTCTATTCTTTCCATGTGGAATCAATATCCCTTCGAGTTGGATGAAATTCCAGGTTTACAAAACATATAAAATCAATTTATCGTTGCAGATGACATACTTTCTGAAGAACCAAGTCAAGCTCCTTCTGAGCCTTATCAGTGACACCTTTCTGTTCTTTCAATTGCATGTCCAGCTTGTCCACTTGCTCTTGATTCTCCAGCACCTGTGCCTGCTTGGCTTTCACATCATTTTGTTTCGCATCCATCGAGGACCTCAGTTCCTTCATTTCTCTCTCTAGCTTGTCTTTCTTTTTGTTCTCACTGCCAGAAGTTACACATTGATCAGTCTTAAAAAATGCAACAGAGTCCAGTATACCCATTCTGCTATTTCTAGTAACCATGCTTTGATCTGCTCCTAAAGACAGTATGCCTCCAGAGATTGCCCATGTGGTATATCAAGAAATGTTGGCTTCTCTATGCAGAGGCAATAGCAGCTTCTCTATGCCAAGACATTCAACATAATTGTTTGAATTTAACAACCAGAACCTAAAAATCTGTAATGCTTTTTGCACCTTTGTATTTAGAAGATCCTGATTATAACCGGATTGACTTAAATAAGGTAGAGCAGAGCCTGTACCAAAGTTCAATCTAAAACTCAAAACCAAAACTTACGCCTTGAAACCTGTTGCATTCGAGATTGTGTACTCTTTATATATTCGGAAAGAGATATATAATTTCACACTGACAAGAAAGAAAAGAACATATACCGGTCGCACTCTGCCTTCTTAGCAGCAGTCTCATCTCGGAGCAATGCTAACTCGTGCTCCCGGTTAATTTTGTCCAGTTCAGTTAACCGAACTTTCTCATTCCAGTCATCAAGTTCCTTTTGCAGATCCTGAAGTATGCCCAATTGTACGTCTCTCTGTCGCATAATCTTCCCTCTTTCAAACTCCAATTCGGCAACCTGTACCTCAACTCCATATTGTGCTTCAATAAAATGTTTAGAGTTTGAGAATGTGAAGTAGTACCTAAAATTATAATTGCTACTGATAAGCAGCTGTCGTAATGAAGGTGGAAATCAAGGTATAGAAAACCAATAATGGATTGGTTTCTTTGTAATCGTACTAAGACTCTCTTCAGAATCATGCTTGCCATCCCTCAAGCTCCTTTTTACTTTCCTAGAAATTTTTCATGCAAAGAGCAGATAACTGGGACCCCAAGTAGTCTGGATTTAATTGTCACAACTTTCATTGAACTCTTTGGCCATGGAGAAATTAGCACACAAGAGCATTGAAATCAACCTGTGTATCTTGAGCCATTGTTTCGGTTACTCCAGACTCTACAATAGCGTTTAAGTCTGTGATCTCCACTTTCAACAACCTGAAAAGATCATGATGTATAGTTCAGTATTCAACGTGTACCTGTAGCTCCTGATCAGTATCACCATGCATTATCATCAAATTTTTGATTCTAAGGCTCAGTTCTTACAAGAAGGTGCAAAAGATCTGGTGTGCTGGTAAGAAAAAACAAGATGGAAATGACAAGATACTTGATTTTCTCTTTAGCTTCTACTTCCTTCTCTTGAGATTCGTCCACCACCATCCAGTTCTTATCAATCTCTGCCTTCAAAGATGCAATGGTGCTTTGATCCTCTTCATTTATCTTAATAGCTGCATTCATCTTTTTCTTATTCTTGGCCACATCGTTACTGAGGTCTTTAGCCTTTTTGTGCAACCTCTTTTCAATTTCTGCATTAAAAAGATCGTTAATTAAGTGGAATTTCTCATGTGCTTAGAATATCTTCAATGAGACAATCGTGTTTTGCACGAAATCGAAACAAAGTAATGCAGATGCAATCACTCCCAAGGCACATATCAGCAAGTCCAGGATGCTACCATGTTGTTTCTTAATTGCACGGTGAAGCCTTTCATACTCTGCACGAAAGCGATCCAGGGGTCTTTCGTCCTGGATATCATTCAAGAACTGCAAAAACCATCAATAAGAATAAGTCAGGTCTGCTATTATGTTTCAGGGGGTCATTGCACTGTTTTAGGTAATCCTTTGCCCACCAGTGAGTAGAGCACAGATATGTGGACAAGTGGAGGTCATCAGCCAAGACCTGATGCTTATCTCTAATATATGCACTGGCAGCATTAAAAGAGGATGAAAGCACTAGAGACAAATAACCTTGCACATACATAGGAGGGAATGTGGAAAGCTTGCAAGTGCTTATGATCCACGCCTAGAGGAACTCTACAAACAACAATAATATGCAGTCTATGCTAATAATAAAAATATGAACAGTCTGCCAAGCTTCCCCTTCAATATGCATCAGAACATTCACACAGCACATATAATTGCAGCATGAATATCTGGTAGCCATCTTCTTAGGTAAGGAAGTTGACTGAAGATGCATAACAAGCATAGAAAACAAGAGTGCCTAAAGGAAATGTGAAGGAATCAAGCATAGAAGACAAGTTTGATGTCTCTGGAGCTATCAACATGCAGTAGGGTTGGTCATTAATATCTGCCAATATGAAACAAAGAGAACTGATTCCTTAAGGCTGTCTATGGTCGAAGGAAAAGAACCGTTTTAAGAATCTCATAACAAGCAGTAGCAACAGAGTCAGCGACTATGCAGCCACCAAACCTGCTTGATGCTTAAGAGTATCTATTTCACATTGTATTCAAGAGAAGAGGCAGAGGTTTTAATGTTTCTTTTAATAAGAGAAAATGGAAAGCTTGAGAACCTCTTTGATGTCTTTCTCGAGAGCATCAAAAGCCCTTTGCTCTGCCATTCCTCGAGGAAGAACAGCGGGCATATCCGAGCCTCGCCTATCATCATCGTCGTCGTCATCTGCCATTTTTCCTCCTGAATTTGGCAAGGACTAGCTAGTCTATTTTGCCCTGCTGCTTATTCTACTTCGTTGTTGTACACTCATCCAGACATGTTCACCTTAAATTAACCATGCCCACCCTAATATTGCATCTGTATACAAATGTTTCAATCAAATCAAAGATAACGCACAGCTCTTGGCATTGTAATAACACCAGGTTTCTTTCAAATGTATCAGTGGCCATTCGAGGGCCTCCCACTCCTTTATTCATATTAGGTCATCAATTTTGGCGACTTCATTGATGACTTTGAAACCAGCAATAGCTGCCAGTTTTCACTGGCTCACTCATGTCAATCTGTATTTCAAAGATGTAATAGACAAAACACTGCCTACGTTTAGCACGGAAGTTTCAAGGCTTTGCAGGATGTCAATTCAAGTTGCGATGCCCTTGTGGAAATGCATATATAGTTCCTCCTAAGTCATAGTCCGAGCATGCAGATAATGCAGTCAATGTGCACGAAAGGAAGTGAATGTATTTCTTAAGAAATTCCAGTTCATCATCTGCTTGACTCTTCCTGAGGCCAGATTTTGTGTCATGTGATTCTGAACTTCTAACAAGACACTGATGTTTGACCTGTTTATGGACATTTTCCACTCGATTGGAATCGTAAGCACGATTCCATCTGGGTGAAAACAACGAGTGCAATTGACTCAAATAAATGACTTGAGTACAAAACTACCTTTCCTCCTTCGTTCTCACTCTCGAATTGTTAGAGAAACTGGACTTCCTATTAACCTTGAAAAAGAAAGAAACCAGAGCAGAAAGTAAGGCTTCCACAATCTCCGCTCATAATTAGCAAAAACTGCGAGACCCTTCTATTTCAAAGGTTCTTGGCTAAGACCAGTGATTGTGTGAGTCCACCAAGAGATAGCGGCAAGAAGGGACCTGTACAGTGTGACCTAATGAGCATCGGTACGATATAGGTCAAAGAAAAATCTCCAACTTTTAAAGACAATAGTAGACTTCAAAAGCAGTTTCCTCTTCCATAGAGTTGAGGTACATAATTCGAAGACATAGATCCCCAAATGCTTTTGGAGAAAGGAATGATACGCATTTGTATCTGTTTTGTGTGAGGGTCGGGGCAGAGTAGGATCTCCACGAAAAGACTCAGATGACTGACCTGCGGACATGGCTACATGACGTGGCTCACGACCCATATCAGTTGATTCAGATGACAAGTAGATGTCTCTACTCTCTTCAACCCACCAGGAATCTAACCCAAAGGCTGCACTGTTTTCTTTCGGTGTGCTACAGTGTGGAGCATCTTGGTCGCCATTTCGTCCTTCTAGGCTGACCGCCAAGATATGCAGACAAAGTGAAATAGTGAGAAGGTATCTCTAAAATGAGAGAATTAAGTGCCTTGGCCTGAAGCTTATCATGCAAAGGAAAACCTGACTGGTCAATTGTAAATCAAGGCGGTTTCCCCATCGACAATTTTTTACTATCCGATGTCTCTGAGATGTTGCGTTCCAGAAACCGACATACCCTCCACACATTCACATTGCACCAGAAGAATTGAGAAAGATTCAATCCCTAAAATAATCTCCACAAGGTAGCCATATTTAACGTCTCTTGTTTTCCCGAAAGCCTAACATTTATCCGACACTTCTGTTCGCAAATTGCCAGCACAGCTCTTGATGACATCTCTCAATTTGATCCACGTACAAGCACAAAAAAGCATTGCAGAATGGAACGCAAGAATAGCATGCAGAGGACATTTATTTATCAATGCAAGAGGACATTATTATCTACCTGTGTAACTAAGAAAACTGATCTGCTATTTGGCCTCGTGAGAGGAAAAAACTAAAACCCTGAGCTGTTTTCCATCTTCATCGAGGCTAGAACAATTCACCTTCGAAACAATTTTTAAGAATATATGATTCTGAGCCACACTGATTAACTTCCCTCCCATTTTCTCGCAATATACCAGCTTGCGACTAATTGTCAAGTCAAGCATTGTCAGGTGCCAAGGCTTTAGTAATTGCATTTAGATTTTGCTGGAGAAGTTAAGGTTGAACGCAAGCACCTGCCAACTATCTTTCGAATGGATGGTGTGGCGGTTGTCAGGCAGCCATCGCCAACTTCTCTCGGAGAAGTCGAATTCCACGACAGCTGATGCGTCATCTCTGGATACGTATATCACATCGCCTTGCCCCACACACTGCACAAAGTAAAATCGAAAGGGGCCTTGGAAAAGATCGGCAAAACCATCTGGAGGTGGCTTCGCTTCAACTTTCATCCACTCCATTCTTGTAGCATTAAGCTCGTAAATCTCGATTGTGTTGGGTACATCACAAAAATCTGACGTTAGACTTGAGGGAACCGAATCACCATCGCCCAGGTGATCATCAAAAGCCTTGTTTCGTTGGCATGGGCCATCTTGCACAGGTCCAACCAGAAGAAGACGACCATTCCGTTCCAGTAGCCCTGGGTAGCGCTTGAAGGGAGGTATATTTAGGTCGACGACACGCCATAGCCTTTCACGAGCACTATACCTCCTAATTGCAACACGAGGATAGTAGTTTAAGCAATAGAAGCTCCCGTCGTAGAACTTGCACTGCCTCGTAGAACTCAGGTCGCTCCTAGAATCAATGCTACAGCCTTGCTCCCAAGAGTGCGAGCGAGAGTCATACAACCACGTACCCGGCGAGCTAGAGTCGCCGTTGCTGGCAAAGTAGCCTCCCACAATGAGCTGGAGGTGCTTCGTCAATGGATCCACGTGCAAACCCGTCACCCACGGCAATCTTGCAAATTGGTTGTGCACTATAGGAGGGAGCTGTTTCCATGCATTGCTGATAGGATTGACGACAATGAAGCGAGTGTTGTTATTTGTAGTGGAATGGTCCTCAGGAAACTGAGTTGTGCTGCTAAAGCAAAGTAGTCCAGCGTCTGCTCCGATCAACGACTTCTGACCAGGCAGCCACACGTGGAGATTCAGCTCAGGATGTTGACGGTTGAGTGGGAGATCGTACCACTGGCTCAATGTCGGACAGAATGTGGAGAGCGTTGCTTTGCAGGCGTTGGAGTTGATTGACGGGAAGACTAGGTATGGCCGCTCCAGAGACGTTGAAGAAAGCTCAGGAAAGGCGGGAGAGAAAGGTAGCGAGTTCCACTTCTTGCAAACGCAGCGCAATTTGCAGATTGTGATGACAGGCAACCTTGCTATAATCCTCTCCAGTAGACACTCCGGGAGGTCACTCCATATACGACCATCCATAAACATGAGACTTTGAAAAAGTGGCAGAATATCATCAGCACTTCAACAAAAAGAAGTCATCATGATTTCCATGTTCCTTTGCAGTTCACGTTTGCTCCTCAAACGTGACTAAATTGAGTAAATGCAGACAAATGTGCAAGACTTCACAACCGAAATCTGTGCACAGTATGTCTTTGACAGAAAAGAGTAAGCAATCCACCGTTGGAGCCGACTCTGCAAAAAGTTGGAAATAATCACTTTCTATTTGTAAGCGAAAGTGCCAGCGCCAAAGATATGGTTCTAGTAATTGTGCATGTACGAGAACAATGAGTCAGTGACACAGAGAATTATTGTAGTTCTCATCGAGGTATACGACAATATCAAGCTGTATCATTCTACATGTTGCAACTATGAGACACCGAAAACGAGAAAGCCAAGCGCACCACCTAAACACGAAGAGATTGAACTCATTAATTTAATATACAACACAAGAAACTTTTTTGAGAAGCTTGTGACAGAAAACGCTGAAAGGAATGTGAGAGCTCTTACTCTTTAGTTTTGGAGAACGCGGTTCAGCCTGAGTCAATCAGAAAATTAACAAAAGCCGACGTGAAGGTTATATTTGCAGCGACGATATCGTTACCAAACTGATTCTCTTCAAAAAAGATCCAGAACAGAAGGAGTACAGTGCAATGGCACCTTTCATTGTGAAGGTCCACAACGGACAGAGGGATGACGAACTACTTAACACCTCAAGCGATGGCGCAAAGAAACTAGTTCGAAGTCCATCGGAGAAATGGCTGTCATTGAGACTCTGGTACTATTTCTTCCAACCGTTTCAAATGAAACCCTCAGCACATGACTCCTAAGAAACATTGATATAAGCTCGAAGCAAGATGACCAAAAATCAAGATCACAGCGAAGCTGATACCTGGACATACTGCAGGGGAGCAACGAAATTTCACAAAACAAATAAGCTAGGGTGTTATCCTCGCCATTAGTGACGTACAACAGTAGTCAGAAAGGATCCGATCCCCTAAGCGAAGAGGACAACTTGCGACAGCAAGACCAACTTGCACAGAAGACAACTAAATTCTTGTTTCTTTCTTAATCCACGCTAAACTTGTTGTAGCTACAAGCCTCACAAATATCACTACTACCCGTACGAAAACTGGAAAAAGGCCTGACAAGCACTGCTCTTCATCTTCTTCTTCTGCCTTTTCTTCAAGTCGGTTGCATGCAGGCCCCACGTGAAGCGGTCACCAGCTCACGACAATATATCTCGGATTGATCAAAAGCGACCTGCACATGACTCTAATTCCCAGGATCGCGAAAAGGCACCGTCGACTCCACCCCTGCGTTGTTTCCATCTGCACCTGCTCCTTTCTTGCGCTGTGGTTGTCCGTGGAGATTTTTCACTCCACGGCCTCACGAGGGCCATGTCGGAAACCTCTCCCGGGAGGCTCTAGACTTGAACCTCTGACCGCCTCTCGATCGGAGGAGGAGGACTAGCCATGGCGAACAAACTACAAGGTTAGTCCACCAACACCTAAATAATAAGCCTAACACTCCCAAACAAGCTACGATGTAGAATTAAAAACCTAACCTAGGTTTGAAGCTGCTGCAGCGCATAGTATAAATCCGACGAACGCAGCACTAGCAGGTTCCATGTAGCTAGGCGGGGCCCAGTGGTCGCTACTCCATTGCCTTTTTTATCTCCTCCGCGATCCTGCAAATCTTTCAATTTCCACAAATACTTTCGCAGAATCCCACTCGCCACGGACGTCGATGCTGTCACTTCCGATTCATCGCGTGAGCTGGCTGCTCCGCTCCCTGCTCACCGACGGATGGATTCGAACTTCGAAGAACGAAGCCGGCCACATCCTCACATCAACAGCGCGACTGTGCTCGATTCTCTCCAATTTTCGTAGATTTGTGTGCAATAATTCGATTGGAGAGTGCACTACACCGTTTGTGGTGTTTAGTGTCATGGACACTATTTGCCAAGGGCCTAAACTAGATGCCTAGAGCTCTCACAGTGTCAATATGACTCCATCCATCAACACAAGTAACTTCTTTAAGTGAAAAACTATCTACATTATAACATTCAGAGCAGCACATTGGGATATGTTAGTTGATAGGTCTTGTGTTTTAGTATCTTAGGGGAAGATAAATTTGAACATATTAATGGCAAGTGTCATTTGTGTACACTTTAGTTAAGTTGTAGACTATTGTGTAACATAGGCATGCACCTCATAACATTATTGAATATGCTCATGCCAAGATATTAGTAAGTGCACTTGAATGCCAGTTGTCATGAGGTGACAATTATGGTGAAGTTGTTAATCATCAATGCAACCTAGCATATGCCTCAAAACAGAGTCAGTGACACTATTACGCGTGTGACGCTAAATACCATAAACAGTGTACTAGGATTGTGGGTACTACCACACGCTTGCATTTGACACGACAGTCCTTTGTGTCGAAGTAGCCATTTGTCAAGTGGTCACTTTTACACCAAAGGACCATTGTGTCAATTGTAAGTGTGTGTTTGAACCCATCATTCTAGTTATATAAAGATTTGCCCACTCATGCACATATATGGTCACTTTGTGAGCTCCTTGTCATTTGACCCCATGACCATGGCACATCTGCAAAGCCTAAGGTGGTAATAATAACGAATAGCCTAAGATAGACCTTCAGGCATGTTAGAAGATAGCTTGAAATTTTTTCAAGACAAATCTATAGATTTGGTAAAGGCTACAAAGTCTACAATTTTTTTCCCAACAAAAAATCATATGCAACCTATAGAAATTCACAAAGTATTTAAAGAAATGAGCATTCTAGACAAGTTAAAACGATTGAAATAATTCCAAAAAAATCCATAGATTTGAAAAGCTCTAAAAAAATCTACATAGTTATTTTCAAAAAAATGATAAATTCACATGCAACCTACACAAATTTGCAAAGTATACAATAACCCTATGTAGTAATTATGTACATGTAACTATATAAATAAATTATGTGCAATAACTAGGTGTAGTAACTCCATTACCCAATAACTACATTACCTACTAGTTATGCGCACATGTGATGTGAGTGGAGTTGATGGCTAAGGGTTGGTTTGGGATCCATGAGGTCCTGGGTTAAACCCCCTTGCCATCCAGTTCTCCTAGGCTAGCACCATAGGCACTTGGAATAGCCATGTTGGGCCCTACTTATCGGTTGATTTGACTACTTACTATGTAGGCATTTTTTAATATTAAATAATTACATTGAAATTCACTGTACTAAAATCAAAATGAAAAATAAAGGAAGAGGGTTCCGTGGGCACATTATGTCAGAATATCTATAATATATTATACTTACCACGTAAAAAGTGTGAAAGTGACGTAACCCAAATGATAACTATTTGATTGGAGATGTCAAATTTAGTCACTATATTGACTATAGTTAGATTAGCCATTTTCAGTGTAGATGGAGTCATAATTGTTGTCGCCTTGGCCTTACAATCTTAGTGGTGGGTCAAGGCTGCAGCAAGGAGGCAACAATGCCAATAGTCTTCCCATCCAACAATGATGATGACAATGAAATGAAATCGATTTTTAAGTCCAAGAAGCCAAAAGGCTTATGGGACTGAAAATGCATGTACATCATGATGGTCTCAAACTAGCTAATGTCAACTTGTTGGTCCAATTGAAAGAACGACTTGAGTTTCCCTAATACAACATTCTCAAATAATGATGGAAACTTATTTCTAATGGAGTAATATAAGGGACACTCCAACACAAAGTGTGCCTCACGTTCAACTACATAATAAGAGCAAAGTGGCATAGATTATTATATCTAGAGATAGGGCCACTCGACCACAATCCAATTTCAATGGCAAGTCTATGATTTGAGGTGCACTAATCTCAGCTCCGCAATTACTCTAACTTAAAGTTGTGAAAAACGATGAGAGAGAATTATTGTACATGAGTGTATGTCTCATTTACTCAACGTCAAAACTTGGAACCCCCATAGGTTTTTTGCCGTATCATTTAAAATAATTTGAAGAAAAGTCTACATATTTTAGAAGACAATGTAAGTGGTGTGCAAGTAAGTGATATTGAACAAATAATTGTCTAAAATATGTTTACAGTTTAATACATTTACATTGTATTGATGGTTTTCTACAAAGTTTTGTGATGATGACCTCAAGTATATAATGATTCAAGGAAAATGAATATACTTTCCAACTTCAAAATATTTAAGGTCATGAAATTTACGTTCAAAACTAGATTCAACCATGTGTTTTTTAGCATCACTTTTGATGATAAGTTTTGAAGCTCTCAACTTGATATTTTGCGTTTGAGTATTTAACAAAACAATAGAAGTCATCATGAAAAATCTATCCAATTTAAATAACACTTTGCTACTACTTTTAGGCCTTTGACAAAGAAAATACTATTTGACTATACCGGAGCACTATTTGGGTCCACTTTACCATGCTTGCACCCACTGATATTAATTTCAAAGCGGTGCACGCATGTAATGTGTGCTTCTCATGAGGGTGCACCCCTGAGATTCCTAATCAATCTTGGTGCTCGCCTTTGCATTTGGTCCTAAAGAAGAAGAAGAAGAAGAAGAAGACATGTGGCAACTATTGAACCTAGACTGACATCCACATGTTGAGCACATAGTCCAAAATCCTCATAACACATGTCTTTTGTGTCCATTCACAACAACAAGCTTTGCCAAATACCACTTAAATATAGGTGTCTAATTAAAAGGAGCAACTATATAAGGTTTCTAGTAGAATTCTCTAGAATTCAAGATCTCAACGGCGCTTCACTAGCACTACTTAGGGCATAGGGGTGCACCCATTGCTAGAATTGGGAACCATGTGCATACATGACCATGAAATTAATACCCCTAATATACCAAAACAAATCCACTCTTAAAAATGATAGATGTCCAAATATGTAGCTAGGAAGTCCCCTAGAATACATACTCAAATCAACATTGAATAAATCATATAGACTCCAATCATATGTGTATGCCAAAAATATCATATGAAAAATTGCCTAAAATAATCTTAGCTAGACATATATTCATCATTGATGAGATATTGAACACATATTCATCCCTTGGATATAACTCATACAAATTTGTTTCCACAATATAAGTCATTATAGTCAAATGCAATGATAGTTTCTTACTCTACCATCAAATGATCTATCAAATTTTAGGTCCACATTAACCCATTCTTGATTTGAAACCAACATAACCCTACTTCCATATTGGGAGGCCAGTCAAAGAGATCAATCGGTTGTCAAAACTTAATCCACCTATTGCCAATTTTACAGCACATCCTACCACTACTAGGATAGTAGGGCCAAGGCGACATCAATTTTGACTCCATTTTTACTAAAATGGCTAATTTGACTACACTGAACATTGTAATCGAAATTGACACCTTCAATCAAATAGCTATCATTTGAATCACATGGCAATGACCATGGTCATTTTCACACTTTTCATGTAGTAAGAATATTATATTGCAGATATTCTGACACCCTATGTCATGGGACCTGCTTTTAAATTATTATTTTTTATTAAATCACAATTATTTTGACAACATGTGCCACGGGACTCGCTTCCACTTATTTTTGTTTGGATTTTAGCAAGGTGAAATTCATTGTAAATTAATTAATGTGGTAAGTAAATATTTTTCATGTGGTAAGTACATTATATTGCAAATATTCAAACAACATGTGCCACGGGACCCGCTTCCATTTATTTTTGTTTGGATTTTAATAAGGTGAAATTCACTATAAATAAATTAATATTTAAAACTATGTACTTAATGAATACTTTAATCCAACATGGTATTTCCTAAACCTAGGGTGCTAACCTTGGGAGGAGTGGTTGGGCAAGGGGAGGTGGGTTTGAACTCATGACCTAATGAATCCCAAAGCAAAGCCCTTAACCGTGAAGACCTCACTGAGGTTTAAAAGAGGTAACAATTTACAGGCCCAAAAGGGCGCCAAATCCCAACAGCCTACCGCAAGGGTGAGGCAGAAAGGATGCAAGCGTCCGTCCCACGGCCAACTCAGACGAGAGGCGCGAAGGTGAGGTGCCACACATGCAGTAAACTCAGGGCTCAGGGCACGAGAGGATGCCACCCGTCTCCTCCCTATCGAGTGTTGGGCTAGAAAGGTTGGGGGGGGGGGTGGATTGGTGGCGGGAGCGAAAGTGCCCGCCGCGTTTGGTCGAACGTCCTTGCGCGCGATTCGCTTGCGGGGGCTTGTTGGGCTTCCAATTGAAGCGTCGGGGGCACAGTGCCGGTCGGTGTGTAGTCAGTGTGGCGATCAATGGTTAATCAGTCGTATGCATCGAGTAATGCAATGTTGTGAGGGTCCAGCTCCATCTCAAAGTTGGAGCGTGCAATTCCTAGATTAGCGGGCCATCTATAGATGCCAAGCATGCCCCTAACTTCGGAACGCTTGTCGCCCGGAAGAGGGTGAGGAAATCCTCTTTTGTGAGGATGTGTGGGATCGACGAGAAGGAAACACCTGTAGTGAGGCTTGAGAGCTGTCTTTCTGAGCACAACACTCTTAACAAATCATCTAATTCTGCCGTCACTCGTGCATCGAAGGTCTCCTTTGAGAGCCCGAGACGTTGGAGAACAAATCTATGCGGTTTCGATCTTGGTGCCTCGTCCGCGGTGGCCTTATACTTGTCAAGCGGTGATCGCTGGCCAATGGCGGGGAGACTCAATGTGACACGCGATGAGTTGTGCTCTTGGGAGCGGTCCAGCTTGGTGATCGGGATTTTTCCGTCCTGCCTGATGTGGGCGCTTGGTGTAGGTGGTTGGGCGGTGTGTGGGTCGCGGTCTTCTTCGTTGGCGGGATTGCCACCTGGGGGGAGGGGGTGTTGTACATGATGTTTTGTTAGTTGGGTGTTGTTCGTGGGCGGTGCACCGCCATCATTTGCATCCGATTTCCCTTGATCCATAGTGTCCAGACTGGGTAATGGGTCATCATGCCTTGGAGGTGTGGGGGATGGGCGATGTTGTTTGCCTCTATATCTCAAGTACGGGCCGAAGTGACACTTCTTTTTGGGGCGGTTTTTGTGGCTCTTATGGATTGTAAGGTGAGTAAGCTCTTGATCTCCTTTGTTTATTTGTTTGTGCACTAGAGTGGGATGAAGTGCTTCCTAGGGCAACGTAGAGTCTTGTTTCCAGTGTCTGGTGCTATCAATCTCTTTCAAGAGTTCCTCAATCTCCAGGACGCTTATGAATCGTCTTGCCCACCTTCCAAATCATTTTCCTTCTGGACCTCCGTAGTTTTCTGAGTGTGTGTCTTGCTCTGGTTGGTTGTGCAACCTACTAGCTGTTCATGTGTGCCCTCCCTGGTCACCCGAGTTGTATGTTTGTGTGGGCCAAAGCTGCACCAAACTTTTTGTTTGCTCTTCGGGCGTATATTGTTGGTTCTCGGTTCATTGTCTCCTTGTTGTGCCCCTTCGGTCAGATGTTCAGTGGGGCTTATTACTAGTTGTGTGTGGCGATGTCCCTACAAATTCTCTTGAATTGGGCCCAGTATTGGTCGAGAGCTATTTGAATGTTGGGAGTGTGTGCTTGCTTTGTGAGGGTGTTGTGGGGGGTAGCTCTCTCGTTGTGCCTTCCCCTTTTGTTGTTTGGGTGCTCGATTTTCAACATCATCATTAAGGTGTGCTGGGTCGGTTTCTTCTGCCAGGCACTGGGCACTCGCCTTTGCTTTGTGGGTTGGGGTGGGGTGGGTCTGCACTGGCGCGATTTCTTGGGCGTCGCTTGTGTTACTTGTCACTTTGATGTCTGGAGTATGTTCGCGTATTTCATTGGTTGCTCTGTGTCCGTTTGTGGGGGAGTCGTGTTGCGGTGTTATTGACATTGTGTTTTGTGACTCCCTCAAATTTGTGTGCATGTTCCGATCCCGTTCCTCTGCTACATTGTCATGTTCAGGCTGGGCAATATTGATGTGGGTTGTGTTCGGTGATGCCTCCTTGTGTGGTTGTTGGCGCCCCTCGCGTCCGCCTGTCTGTGTGGGCGACCCCTTTGGATCCTTGAGGCTTTGGTTTGCATTTTCCTGTTGTATCAGCCTCAAACTATTGCTTACCTTTTGAATGAACTCTTGTACCAAGCTGGAGAAATCTGGTCTAGCTGTAAATCCAACCTCATGATCAGGGGAAGGGGAGGGTTTGTTAATGCAATCGGTGAGATTGTCCATGCCCCCAGTTCCTTAGGTAGAAAAGTTGGGTGTGGCATCATGTTCCATTTGATGCATGTTCCTCCTAGCCTTCCAAAAATGCTAGCTACTGTCCAAATCTTTTGAGAATAGGTAATATGTTATTGGCATTTTTCCTTGTTTATTTTATGTTGGTGTAATTCCTTATATACTTCCATAGCGCAGTAGATGGTATTTCTCCATGCATGCCATAGGACCATGCCTAAGTAAAATTGTTCCTCTCTGAATGCATGTGCTACTCGCTGGCACCATATTGCCCATAGCAACTGGGCGCGAAGGATGTCCCATGGCGTTTTGATGTTAATGGAGAATGTTGATGTTGTGTCCCACCTTAGTTATGTGTCCATGCTTAGTCGAGTGGGATCTATCAACAAGACTTTACTTACTTCCTACCACAATGCGTGATCTGGTGCGAATCCTGCTGATTGGCGGGGTTTGCCGAATAGAGTCCAAGTTTGTTGGACTTCCGGGCATTCAAGAAACGCATGCTGCAAGGTTTCTCTTTCTTGTTGGATGCATAGTTGGCACGCCCCGGATAGCCCAATCCTCTCACGCCAAGCACCCACTAGTAGGCCTTCCGTGAGCACCAACCATTGCATTGTTGAGACTTTGCGCGGTAGGTATGGATGTCAGATTATGTTGAAATTTTTTGCTTGAGTTTTGTTGTCGAATCCGGCTGCTTCAATTTCGGCGTCTACTTGCATTTGATTGTTGTCTTATCTTTAGGCAACTTGATA
Organism: Polytrichum commune; assembly: GCA_950295325.1. NCBI lineage: Eukaryota > Viridiplantae > Streptophyta > Polytrichopsida > Polytrichales > Polytrichaceae > Polytrichum > Polytrichum commune. Next base: position 25,143,143 of record OX485804.1, read on the forward strand.
GCCTCTTTTGGTGGTGTAATTCAGGATCAATGTGTCTGGTAGGATTCCTAATCTCCTCCAAGTCCATTCTTTTGGGTCCCATTCTAAATTGTATATCCAGTTATTTCCCCAAAGCCAGAGGGAATGTTTGGGTTCTATGTTTTCAATGGGGTTATATTCTAGTACTATGCGGTTGGGACCCATGGTTCTAATTACTCGCATTTCTTTGGTTCCAGGGGGTATTCTTTGATTGTGGCCGAGCAGCCTTAGTTGTTTGGTGGGTTCTTTTTGTATAGTGTGGCTTCCCTGGATTATGTGTTTTGTAAGTAATACACAAACTAATTGTCTTTTTCTTCCTCTTGTTGTGCTACCCATTGTCCAGCTGGGTGCGGGGGCATCGGAGCCGTGTCCCAGGGAATGTTGTTTACTACTCTTGCGTATAGTTGTGGTGCTACACGAGTTCTTCGGAGTCAGAATAGCTCGGGAAAAGTTCTCCATCCATGTGAGCCCAAAATGGTGCTCACATGTGTTCTTAACCCTTCGAAACCATTAGAAGTTATGTTTTGATGTTTTATGATTATCTACAAAAATATAAAAAGAGTGAAACTTGAATGAAATTATGTTTAGTCATTAGGCTAGTGTGGAGAGGATTTATTAGAAGTAGATAGCGTGAAGAAGTTCCTTAGTTAGGTGAGCGTAGGGAGTGGTAAACCAAAGGTAGTTCCTTGGTTTAAATGGTTGAATTAGGATCTATGTTGTTAGTTTAAGAAACAAAGGCTTAGAAGATAGGATGAGAGCCTACAAAGTAGGAAAATATTACAAGGGCTTATCTTGAGGGTGCTCACCTACTCCCTCTCAACTCATTATATAAACCCTCACTCTTCCCTCTCTCATCCTCTTTTCTTTCGTGCTTCTTGGCACCCCACGTGTTATAAGTGTGGGTGTGGGAAGTAAGAACGGAGCACATGTGCATGCAAGGTTTCAAGGTGAAGAACCAAGACCAATTCACCTTGAAGTTAGTTTGACATTTGTTAGGAGTAGTCTTTGGTTGAGACATTTAGAGTTTAGCTTGTTGTATGTGACTTATAGAATTTAGATTCATGATATTTAGATTTATAGTATTTAGAATCATGACATTTAGAATTGTAGCATCCACATTCATGTTGAGTTTAAAGCTCTCTCTCCTCTAAAGAGTTGAACTCTTAGAGCTTTGGGAAATACAATATTTAGTTGCTGGAACTACAGTATTTAGTTGTTGGAAATATAATATTTAGTTGCTGGAAATACAGTATTGGGTTCAGAAGTTAGACAGATGGGACATTAGATTGGGTCATAGTTAGTTAATAAGAATATTACCTAATGCTAATTAGGTAATGAACATTTAGCTAGGGAGTTGACTACAAGGCATCATAAGGTGATATCAAGGGGGGGAACTTGCAGTTAAGTTGTTGGGATTGTAATCAAGCACTTATGGGTGCCATAGTGAAGAATGAACGAATTTGGGAGTGAATGGCGAAGAATTGCGGAAGAGGATGTAACGCTAAGTGATGAGAGTGATGAGTATTTTTTAACACTTGTGTACTCCTCACATGGAGTCAACAAGTCACAACTTCAGCGAGGTGACGAACATTAGTGAAGAATCAACGGCCAGAACTAAGGTTTCAAGAGGGAAGTCCTTAAGAACATGTGTAGCTAAGGCCGTGGGATGGACCCTTGAGGCGGCCAATGATATACCCACTCAAGAAAATTGCATTAATAAAACATCATGACTTAAGAGAAGTTGGGGGTTCATTGAGATGGGACTTATATCTTATGTTGCTACTTTTGGTGTGACACATGCGAGTTTCAAAACCATCACCAAGACTAGGACGCTTAAGGGTGGTGGGTTTGGCCTCACAATCCATGTCCGTTAGTTCTAATTATGTCTTTGAGGGTTTGGAATCCTTTCGCTGCCCACCAGCGCATATTGGACCTAGGTTCCGTTCCCTACTGTACCCCCACGTCATTAGTGAGGAAACGATTATCGAAGAGAGGCTGTCTTGCTATTTCATCCCAACTTGTTGGGTCTTGCTGCTCTAACCCGGACTGTATTGTGTTTCAGGCTTTCATGACTCCCTGCCACATTGAGGAGCCATGTTTTGCTAGGTGTTGCGCATTCATTATCCAATTTGCATGTGTGGGCCACCTCCCCCGCCTTGATTGTCGTGTTTGAGATACTTTGTATCGTACTAACACTTTCCAGGGTTCATATCCTACAATTAGTCTTCTAGTGAGGAGTTTTAGTAACAATGTTGAAGCTTGCCATTGAGGGTCTATAATTTTAACTCCGCTTTGACTATGGGAAGGATTGTTGTTGCCCACTTCACCCGGGCTCTTGCACATGATTCTTCCTATCCTGACCAAATATAGTTTCGTAGTGTCATCCGGGTTAGTTTGAGGGCTTGACCAAAATACTTTTTGCATGATGTGAGGTACCAAATGGATGAGAGTATGACCTAATTTGACACCATTATTCTACCTGCAAGTGATCGCTTGGTCCCTGCCCATCTATGTAAGTGTTTTCTAATTTGCCCTAGCATCTTGCCATCCTTTTCTTTTTGTGGTATATGTAGGCCGAAGGGGTACCCTAGGTATCGCGTAACCTCTCCTAGGCGTAGCCACTTGAGTCCCTCTTCCCCTCCCCATTGCCATGTCCTTTCAGTATGTGCTATCCATAGACCTATGGATTTGTGTAAGTTCAGCTTTGCTCCCGAGGTTGCTCGGAATTTGTAGATGATTGCAATGGCTCTATCCATGTTGTCTAGTGTCCCGTCCAGGAGCAGTAAAGTATCATCTATGAATATCTAGTTGGTGATGGTTGCTTTGTCTGGAAGTCAAAGGCCTTTAACTCTGCATTCAGGGTGTTGCAACATCTGTCCTAGCACACCTACCATGAGAAGGAAGAGATATGGGGCTAATGGACATCCATGTCGTACTGATCTTTGGAGTTTGAAGGTCCTGGTTTGTTTTCCATTGACTATGATGGTTGTTGAGGCGTTCGTGTTAAGTGACATCAACTCATTAATCCAGGTAATGTTGAAGCCCATTCTCTCCATTGTTTGTTTGGGGAAGGTTCAGTTAACTCTGTCGTAGGTTTTTTCGAAGTCTAGTAGAAGCATGTTGAGTTTTTGCTTGTTTTCTAATGTCCACTCGATGGCCTCAAATGCTAGGAAGATATTATCCAATATGCATCTATTAGGGACAAAGCCTGTTTGCAAGGGTAATATCCAATGGTGTAGTAATGGTTTCATCATGTTTGCATAGACCTTGACAACTAATTTGTATAGTGTATTGAGTAGGGAAATTGGCCAAAAGTTTTGGATTCGTTGTCGGTCCTCAGTTTTAGGTAAGAGGGCAATCACACTGATGTATAGATCTTCATTGATGGAGGCTTCACTGATGGTTTCCAACACAAGAGTTGAAGATGTCAAACTCTATATCCTCCCAGAGTTCTTGATAGAATTCGGCCGGGACGGAGTCGACTCTTGGCGCTTTTCCTACAAGCAATTGCTTCATTGCTATGGATACTTCATCGGGTGTGAGGGGTTTGAGGAGCTCTGCACTTTGCTCTTCCGTGATCGTTTGCTTCAAGTATATGAAGCATTCCTCTCCAGTTTCCGTATTCTTTTCCACTTGCTCATCCATTGTGTAAAGTTTTTCGTAGAATGCGAAAATGTGTTCCTCTAAGTATGGTTGGGTGGAGATGAGTTTGTCTCCATCCTTCATGTGTATGATGTTCGTGGGTTTCCTTTGTCCAGCATGGTATTCAAAAAATTCTTTTGTACATTTGTCCCCCACGTGAGCCCACTTGGCAATTGCGCTCTCCTGAAATTGGAATTTTTGTTGACGCACTTTGTGTAGGATTGCTTGGGCATTGTTGAGACGATCCCAAGCTTCACAGGAGCCCCAGTTTTGTTGCAGCTCTGCTTCCGCCGCTATGATGTCTTTGAATTGAGCTAGGTAAGTTTCCTTCCACTTCTTTTATTGGTTTTTGGTTAACTCTTCTGATTTTATCCTTATAGCTTGATTGGCAGTGACCATTTTCTGGTTCCAGCTTCCTAGCCTATGGTTCTCCATCACCTCTTTCCAGGTTGTTAATAATTCTACCTTGCTATTTGGATTCGCGAGCAATCCTTTGTTGAAGAAGGTGCCTCGTACTTTTTGTTTTTTTGGTTTGTCATTAAAGTGCAGCACTACCCCGGCGTGGTCTGAGATGTCTGGTAAGGTTGGCAGTATCTTTGTAGTTCCCCCTATGTATTCTACTCGTGTTGGGATGTAAATCGTGTCAATGCGAGTTTGTATCATGGTGTCATCGTTGTGAGCATTTGACCATGTGAAGGCTTTGTCTGACCTCTTAGTGAAGGCACCTATGTGGAATGCATCCCGTACTCCCAACCACATGAGTAGCATGTTCCAGGCTTCCAATTCTCTCATGCCGATACTTGTTTTTGATGAGCTCCCTTGCTTATGATTGGAGTATTCTATATTATTGAAGTCCCCTACGAGGATCCAACTTGCTTCTGGTATCTCTGTTTGTGCTAAGTGATTCCATAACATTGCCCCGGGGCCTTTATGGCTAAATCCATACATATTCAGGATACCTAGTTGGAGTTGGGGGCTAAGTTGAAGAGTTACATATTGGGCTCTCCCTGGGTATAGTACTCCGTGGGAGCTTATGGAGGTGGCCATTCTCTTCGATAGTATGATTCATGTTCCCCCTTTGAATCTGGCCGTTCGAGCGGAGAAAATACCTTCGTTCCACAAGCCAGTACCCTTTCTAAACTCTAAAAATCTAGCTTGTTTGATGCTAGCTACTTTGGGAATTTTGGTCTCTTGTAGTAGTAGGATGTCAGTGGTTGGTGTTGTTTGTTTGAAGAGGTCTTTTATCTGTCTTTGTTTCCGTCTTCCCATGAAACCTTTGCCCAAACCACGGGTGTACTGGGTTGCAATGGTGATTTTATCACCTTCATTCGGATTGCGTTGAATTTTCGGGGACTGCTATACTAACATAGAGTGTGCAAACATAGTTCCCTTCCGTTGTAGTTGTCCATTGTGTGAACCATTTTCCCTGCAACCATTTCTGGAATGGGGTTGTGTGTTGATTATTGAAGATCGGAATTTATGTAAGGCCTGAGTCACTTTGTTGACTATATGTTGACGTGCTCTAATTGTCGTCCAAGGTATTCTTGCTAGTAATTCCGCAATATGTACCATCGTTATGAGCTTAGGTGTTTGTGATTTATTGTCCACTAAGTATTCCTCATAGTTTTGGTTTTTGGTGATGAAGGGGAGGAGTACTCTTCACTTTTGCCGAGGAGATTGCGGAGTGTCAGGCATGCCGATTGTTGTCCTAAATCCTCTGCAAGCCTTCCCGAGCGATACTCCTGCCGTGTGATCGGTGCCGACTCTGCACTCGGCGGTGGTACCTTGTCCTTACCTTTTTTTTGCTTCTCAGTTCTTTGGGGTGAGTTTCATTCGCCAAATGAAGGTGGGTGTCATACTTGGTTCTTGTGCTTTCGGCGTACTCGTTGATGTCCCTGGTGTTGGTGAGTTGAGCTAGGAAAAATTGGCATCGTTTGGCTGCAGCTCGGGGATGATATTGTTGTTGTCCTATATTATGTTGACCTATTAGGGGGGAGGGTTGTGTTTGGCTACGAGTGTCGATGTAGCTTGAGGGATGTCTTCAAGTTGACTCTCCAACGTCCCCGGTGTTGGAGGTCGTCTTACCGTGTTCTCCATTTGTCGCGCACCTCTCCATGAGGAGTGCCCGAAACACCATGGGCAGAAGGGGGACCCCGGAGTGACACCCGGGACTTGTGGCGCCGTTGGTGAGAGGGCCCAAGTGATCCTAGTGTGGGTGAGGGCCCCGGGCGTTGGGAACGCCTCCCACCCACAGAGACTAGGAGGCACAAGGGTAAGGCCATGAGCTATGCGTAGCTCATGGCGTGGTGATTCTAGAATGCTTGAGAACACCTTAATCGGAGGTGTGAGCTAGGAGTTATGGCAATTTGAGTGGGGCGCTGTCCTGGGACAGCGCCTTGGTACAGCAGTGCCTGGGAGTGATTCCCTGGACTGCCAAGGTTCAAACAGGCATAACGTCCCCAAGACTTGCCCCAATGGGGCAAGTGAGGTGTCCATCGGCATCTACGTGAAGCGTAGATGAGGATCGAGTGGTTGGTTGTTGGAATCAAACATCTTACAAGGAAGTTATGATGGTCTGAAGCTGCTGGGGGCTTCTAGGCCCAGCGGCTAAGGGAAAATGTCTACTTGGCCCCAACTCTTGGTGGAGAGACAAGAGGTTCACACCTTTTATAGCCCATTAGCTAGCTGGGCTAGCCCATATTTTTGAGGCCTTAATCTTGCCATAGCTAGGCTAGCCCATATTTTCTAAGGCCTCGATCTAGCCATAGCTGGGCTAGCCCATATTTTTTGAGGCCTCGATCTAGCCATAGCTGGGCTAGCCCCATTTTTTTTCGGGTACCGTTTTTAACCATATAGCTGGACTAGCTGACCTAATAAAATAATTCATGTAGTTCATATAATGAATTCAAGGAGACATTGTCTCATCAATACAATTATATTTCATATCAGTCAAAATCACTCATCGTCATCAATATCTAAAACATGTTGCTCATCATTCTCTACCAACAAATTGTCATCATCCTCTATCTGCAACTCCTCATCGAAAATAGGGCGTTTGGGAATGTGATTCTTCCAATCGGAATTATCCAACAAGATCAACTTTTCAGGATCGTATGGCATTGGATGTTTGTTCAACTTAAACATCATTGATGCCTCTGCAAATCCTCAAGAGAACGACCCATCTTTTTAGAGGAATGTAGAGAATATAGCCCACTTTGAGTAAAGACATATCAAAAGATGTAAACATGTAACCGGTTGCACTTGGATGCATTTGGATATGGACAGATGATCTCAACCCTCAAAAATTTATGGCAGTGGTAGGGATGACATGGTTGGGCCTTAGCTTGAGCCAATTTAGTTACATGACTTATCTTTAGCTAGCTAATAACTAGTTGGGCTAGCCCATATTATATGAGGCCTCGATCTAGCCATAGCTGGACTAGCCCATATTTTTTGAGGCCTCGATCTAGCCATAGCTAGGCTAGCCCATAATTTTTCAAGCCGCGATCTAGCCATAGCTGGGCTAGCCCATTTTTTCGAGAACCATTTTCAGCCATAACTATTAGCTATTAGGTTAGCCGCTAGCCCAAAAAGTCCGTGGGCTAGCGGTTGTACAAGGTCTGAAGAGGTTGGTTGACGGTGGGGTAGGGGCCCCGCGTAGAGTCCTAGAGGCTTATATGGGTGAGGTGGTGTGGCCTCACCCACCGGAGGCCGAACGGCACGGCCTCCATGGGCTTTGGCCCATTGTGAGGCCATAGTTGCCTAGTATGCTTCGGGTTGTTGTAGTGTTGCTCCGGCAATGCGATGATCAACATAGGATTGGACTTCCATGGATGGAAGTCCACATTGGGGAAATGGGTTACCGATTAAGGGGTGAGTCCCGAAAGCTAAGTAGGAGGGTTGGTTCCCTCCTATGAACTATAGGTCCGGGGTAGGAGGAGCTAACCATTAGCATGGCGGTATGCGAAGGGTTAGCACTCGTAACCTTTGCTAGGAATGAAAATTGGCAAGATGGTCAAGGGGGCTAGCAAGGGTTGCGACACCATTTGTGGCTTTGGTCCGCGCCTGGTGTGTTGTTGTGATGGTTGTTGCCCTCGTTTTCTCAGTTTGGCATCTTTCTTGGGGCAGTGGCTTACCTGATGTTCCTTAGACCGGCATTGACCACATTGGTTTGGGAGGCCACTGTACTCTAGGTTATATTCTACAACTCCCTTCCCATCCAATGTAGGAAGTACTATTGTGTGAGGAATTGTATTCAAATTTTGGATCAAAAGACGAATTCGTGGGCCAAAGACTTTGGCCTGGTATGCTTTTGAATTGTCGATAGCTATGGCTTGCCCGATTTGCTCCCCCACTGTCCTTAGGAATGTATCGTCCCTCAGAATCTGGCACATGCCTACTATTTGGACCCAAACATGGAAGTCTAACTAATCATCTGCGTGTGGTGTCTTGGCGTCAAAATGTGGCCTCCAACTAGAGAAAGAGATGGCGGTCGACTCGCAGGTCAGTTCCGTATGGGTGAGAGCATGAATTTGGCCTTCCGGAGTGGCAAAGGTAACTTCAAATAAGTTGTTAGCTTTTAACAAAACAAAAGTGAGTGAAGGGTGTGGAGTATCCCGAGCCCAAGATGTGAGGGCCTTGAGCCCGGGGTGCTTACCTTAGATTCTCCCAAGTAGGGACACATTGGGTTTGGTTGCGCATGTCGTGCGGAGTGATGTGAGTAGCTCCATAGGAACAATAACCACTAACTTGCGATTGGCTGTCTATCCAGGTTCTTCACTTGGTGCGGCTGCCATGTTGATGTTGCAGGCTCGTGGGCAATGGATAAAGATGTAATTTTGGTTCGAGTTAGGTGATCTAGCTACTAGGAGGGTGTTGCTGCTCCTACCTATGCAAGTGATCAACGACAACGAGTTGAAGGCATGACTCCAAATCTATTCCGTCTTCCTATTTCCCCCTCCTTGGGCAGAATTGGTCTATGAAGGGTTCTTCATATGTCCATTGTCTTCAACATGCCCATTGTTGCTACTTCGATCCATGATGTATCTCTATTTGTGTAGAATGTAGCATTCTTACTCTCTCTCCCTGAAAAACCGGATCTCACCCGGTTTTTACGGAGCTCCCCGAGTCAAATCCCGTAGTCTACCGCCTTAACCACTCGGCCAAATTCAAGCTAAGCCCTTAACCATCAATTCTAATCACATCACAAGTCCACATAACTAGTACAAAATATCCTCATTGGGTGAAGGAGTTCCTCACCTAGTTAAAGCACATATTTATTTCACATGATTACTTCACACACTTGCTATATATAATTATTTTTCGTAATTTACTACACAGTTACCACATAGAGTTACTGCATACTTGCAGATTTTTGCAAGTTGCATATGAATTCAGAATTTTTTGAAATGAATTTTGTAGACTCTTTATAGGTTCTCAGATCTTTGGGAAATTTTTAATTTATTTTAAGTTATTCACACTTCCTAAAAGGCTCATTTTGTTAAATAACTATGGAAAAGTCTTTAGGTTGTGTACGTATTTATTAATTTCTGAATTTAAGATTATAAACTCTTTATAGGTTTTCAGATCTATGATTCTTTTTGGAGTTTATTAAAGTTATTTAAGTTGCCCAGAAGGCTCATTTCTTAAAATATTTTGCAAATTTTTGTAGGTCGCATATGAATTTTTTTATTCAATTTTTTTTGTAGATTCTTTAGCCTTTATCATATTTTATTGAATAAGGATGTGAATTTTATTTCAAGCAACCATTGACTCCACCATAATGCAAGATCATTGTTGCTTACCGCACCTCAAACCATAGGCTCGCAATCAAAATTGGACAATGGTTGATTTCCCTATCTCTAGAGACTAGACTATGCCATTTTTGCTCCTATAATGCAATTGAAAATGAGGCACATTTCATGTTGGAACATCCCCTATACAACCCCATTAGAGATAAGTTTTCATCACTATCGGAGAACGTAGTTCCAAGGAGCCTCAAGTCTTTCTTTCAAGTAGAACAACAAGTTAACATAAGCCACTATCTCATAGAGGCTACCGCACTCCGGCACTCTAGAGAATTAACAAGTTTGAGACCATCCTAATGTGCTTTCAATCCCATTAGCCTTTTTGGCTGCCTGGACTTTAAAATCAATTTCATTTCATTTTCATATGTACTTTTAAAAAAAAAAATTCAAGCTATCCGACATGCTTGAAAGTTTGTCTCGGGCTTTTAGTTCTCTTTACTATCTTAGGCACAACGTATATGCCATGATCGCGGGACCAAATGACAAGGAGCTTACAAAGTGACCATATACATATTTGCATGAGTGGACAAATCTTTCTATAACTAGGATGGTGGGTTCAAATACACACTTGCGATTGACTCAATTGTCCTTTGGTGTGAAAGTGACCTTTTGACAAATGACTACTTTGATGCAAAGGACCATTGTGTCAAATGCAAGTGTGTGGTAGTACCCACAAACCTTAGAAGTGTATAGACCCTTCCCAAACACCCCAATGGAGATGGTTTATTCTATGGACATGAATGCACAATGAGGCAACATTATGCCAACAAAATCATCATCATTGTGCACTCATGTCCATATTAAAATGGAGTTCAAAATTGTTTTTTTGAGCTCCATTTTACTATAGAGTGGGTGGAAGTTTGTTTTTACACACTCCTTTTTACTATAAAGGGAGTGAAATTTTATTTTTTCATACTCCTTATTACTATGGAGTGGGCGGAAGTTTGGTCTTCCAAACTCCTGGATTGCAGTTAGCCAATAATTGTTGTTGTTGTTGTGAAAGAGTTTTAAACCATATACATTGTTATGGTGTTGTAATTGTATCTTGCACGTGTTTGAAGCATTCAACAGTCAGGTGCCCTGCGACATTTTTCATTTTTTAAATAATTTTGTTTCATCAATATAACCCATATTTTATCATCCACCTGTGACATCATTCATCCATTCATATACATGCATCTGTGGATTATAGCATTCATCTATTCAATTTTTCATCCTAGGTTGGATGGTTTCATTCCAATTTTGATTGGTTTCATCCACATCTAGTCCATCCAGCCATGGGATTTTCGTCTAGTATGTAGGATGACTTTCATCCATATCCAATATTTTGACCAAGTGCTAGGATTTGCATTCAATCGTTTTTCGTAGATGAGTAGCAACCTCCTTGAGCCGCAAGCTCAAGACCCTGATGCAACCAAATAGGCCAAGTGCAATTGAAGCAAATGAGGTTGACAGTCGAATCTCATCGAGAAGGAGCGTTGAAATCGAATTAGAACTGAACCCACTTGAATCAAACCGGGGACATCGTTCGCAAATTAAACCAAAACAAAAGCCAAACAGTTATGGAACAATTGCAGCAAGCACACAGTTGTTGCCCAGGGAGTGCACTTAAAGTTAAGATTAGGAATACACGTGAGTGCGTTTTAATGGCATACCCCCTACAATACTTGGCCTTAAAATAGTTTTTAAATTAAGAATTTTTTAAGTGCCAAATCATTACGTATATATCTATCACTTGGTATAAATTTCAGGACGAAAAGCTTTTAAAATTTATTAAAAAAAATGATAGAAGTTTGAACTAAAATGCGTTGTTTTTTGCTTCAAAAATCAATTTAAAAATATATACAATTGATTCTTTTTTGAAATTTATACAACAAGAACTTTAGATTGTGTTTAACAACTTCATATATTTTTTTCAATTTTTAGATGATTTTTAGTACATACATAGGGGGGTCAAAAGTACGCACTCACATGATTCCTAGTCTTAACTCTAAGTGCACTCCCCGAGAGTTGTTGCAGCTTAATCTAGTCAGAATTAGCCACTCGCCGAGACTTTATGCAAAATGGAAGGAGTAGTGAACCCTAAACTACTTGTTGCAATCAAGATCCTTGGCTCCAAACAAAGGTTGGCACATTCGGATTTAGAGGCATGCCCCCAAATGTGTGCCTGCTATCACAATCGTAAGCAAGTTGGGGTTGCCACTACGTTTCTTCCTCTGCTACTCAACCATGGCATGAAAGGCGTTGGCATGCATTGTGCAGGGCCTTGCTGCTCGTGAGCGATGGGTCGTTGGGTGCCGAAGTTGTCATTGTCAGAACGGGTGTCTTCGGCTCAATTCACAGCACTCTTGGCAAAGTCATCGACGTGCCTCTTTTGGAATGGTGCGTTGTCGTGGAACCTCAACACATGCACCTCCTCGCAGTCCGAGTCCGAGAAAATCATGGTCGTCATCAGCTACATCAACGGGATCCAGGTTTGGATCTTGATGTGAGGGTCTGGGATCTACACCTGCCTCCTGCCTTGCAACACATGTTAGCATAGTAGACCCGACCATCTGTGCACCTTTGCGAGATGTTGATGATGTTGAGGAATCTTTGACAACCTGAGCCGCAACCTCGTCGAGGGGTTCTTAATTTCCTCAACCTTGCAAGCTCATGCGTGCGTTTCAGAAACCAACCATTCACGGGCAATGCTGCAAGTTATATGCCGATCCTCCAACGTAAAAGTGAGAAAGCATTACATCGTTCCATCATCTGAGCTTTCTTGAGGGTGGCAACTGCGACTTCGATCGCAAGTAGGTTGCGCATTAGCCCAGAGTGAGTACTACTTCCTCCGACTCCGTCTCCCTTTGCTCATATCTCTAGGAGCCTTTGCTCCAGGGGGCTGGCATCTAGTGCTGCCACAGATGGTGTGTGTGTCGGTGCAACTAAACACTCCGCACTCGCAGTAGATGGATTTGCTAGTGCCAAACATGGCAAATTGAAGAAACCCCTCCATCTACCTCCCTCTCCTTGCACTTGCCCATGAGCCGGAAGAATGTGGCAGAACATGGATACGTCCTTCGCAAAAGCCAACAATGCTGGAAGGTAAAGGCTTTATCTGTGTTTTGATGATACAAATCCCGCACATATATAGATGATGAGATTGTTGTCGGTTCTACCGACTCATCCAAGTCCTTCATAGTTTGAAAAGCTCCGCAAAACTTTGCAAGATCCCTCTTGATGTCTCCCCATTACGTTCTGAGTGGTTTGGCTAGGCAATCAGCTCGTCCATCTGGCTTGTGGCGGTTGTAATGAACTGCAACATCTAACCAAAAGGCGAGGTTCTTCTGGCCGATCCCTCTTCTACTTTCCGAACTCACAAATGTAAAAGATTTGCACATTTGCTCTTCTTCATCTCCAAGGGGTGGACTCTTCAAAAACCACGTATGAATTAAACGTGAGTGCAAGAAGAGGTATTATTTGAGGCATTAATTTACACATTGTACATAAGGGAGACATATTATTTTTACTCTAGTGTGTACAACTTAAAAAGTTATTTGAAAATTTGAAATAAAGGTAGACGTAGAAAAGAGGGTCCTAAGATTTAGAGGAAAATCTGACAATAGATGTGTTAGATGTTTCATCTAGAATACATGGTTTCATCCATTGTTGTCATGATTGTTATGTCCATTCTCATTAGGGTTTGCATTTGGGTTCTAGGTTTTAACAAACTAGATGCTCTTGGAGTGCTCATGGGCCGGCTCACTGGATTGTGAATAAATTATTGTGCACTTGTCTTTGTTTGTTTGATGCAAGCATTCAGTTAAATCCTCTAGATGAAAATTTGTTCAACAACTTTATCATCAAAAAGTGAAAAGGGATTTTATCTGTAATAAAGACCTATTTAATTTCAATGTTTTTATCTTGTATATGTAGTAGAGGCATTTATCACATTAAATTGAAAATCTGACTATAAATACATGAGCCCATTTTCTATCATGCCATTAGTAAGTATACGGTTTTTTTTCTCTATAAACTTCTCATATATAGGGGGTTTGATTTCATGATGACCCATGCACGTCATTTAAGCTTCCAATGAAGAGTCCACCCCCTAGGTCTTCATTTGAGCAGAAAATTTTCCCCTTTCTTGCTCGCCCACCAATGCTAACAACTACCTCAACGACACATGACATGATGGATTATCCTATAATGGGTTGAAGGGGGGGGGGGGGGAGGGGAGTACATTGGAGTCTAATCCACGGAAAACATCCAAAAATGTTAGCCTTGCCTATCCATGTTATGCCTGCCCTAAAGGGCTTTTTGTGGATTTTGTGAGATCATGGGGTTTTAGTGCTTGGCATTTGCATCAGCACGATGGCCATGTTATTGTTACCCATATATGTTATGTGTCTTATGGGCTCGCTCTAAATCTGCTTATCCAAGCCCCAAATCTCTAATTGCCTACAACAATCACTCCATGCCACCTCTTGATTAACCACATTGGTATGAAGCACATGGTGTATACATCTAGGTGATTGAGACAATGTTTTGACCACCAAAAACGAAGAAGGCTTTAGCCTCCAAAAGGTCTTATTTAAGCTTCTCCATGTGCTAAAACATGTGTCTGAGCTATATGCTTCCAATGCATGTACATAGACAACTCTTTATCCCCTTCCAAAAATTCCAAAGGCCACATAGAGGGAAACATTGTAGACTCATGAGTAGACTACAATCGCAACAATAACCTTCACATTGCATAAAGACTACCTGGATACAAAACATCCTAAGAGCTTAACTTAATGCGAACCTACTTGCCATTAATGCCATCCAAGATAACCAACTAAACACCCACATCTTCATGGACAGACTCAACATTTTTTTCTTGATAAAGTACCATATCAAACACCCATCGTTACAACACCGCCATCTAGATAAACTACTAATAGTTGCCATCATCCACCAAATATACTAGACCAAATATGTCCAAAAAGAACCATCCAAAAAGTTACAACACTCACCGGAATTTATGGTAATGAAATAGTGGGCACACTAGCAAATGACAAGACAATCAAAGACATAGAAAAACCCCACTCCCACATCCATACATAACACACTTATCTCACATTGGCTCACGGGAATACCATTAGCAACACACAAAGGACCAATACGAAACTTACACACCTTTATCAACAAAGAACATAGACAAAGGCAAATTCACATACGTAGATAATCGGATTTCAAAACAAACAAATTAATCACAAACTCTTCAACCTCCCCTAGGAAGCACCAAACATCTCCAATGCACAATTCACCCAAACATTCACATTTTGATACAACTAACATTTAAGTATATTTGGACAAACCAATTGTCCAAAGGTGACAAGGGATGTGCACTTGTGGGGACAAAAACATTAAATGACAATAGCAAAAGCAACACCACAACAACCACAACTTTGAATGTTTGTATTTTATGTTTGCCAACCACCATATTTGTGTAGTTTTGAGATCTAGTATACGTCATGTTGGCGGTTGGTATTGTCCAAAATTCATGCATAAATCCAAATATACTTAATTAAATCCTAGTTATATGCATAGTATTTGTGTTAACATAGGAAGAACACATTCTAGCCACTAACCCACACCAACCCCAATTGTACACTATGTCAAAGCAACGAACAAGACACGTGGCCGCGCCTCCTTTCCAAATGCGCAAACCAATAAAGGCCTATGAATCGCAAGACACAACAAAGCAATACATCTCATAGCCCAATCAGTACAAGCCAACAACCTCACTAGATTCCTCACACTAGTAAATGCCGAAACCATTAATAACAAATACCCCAAGTCAACCATACTGACATCGCCACTCCCATCATGCCAATGTATGGCAAGACTCTGGCTTGACATCATAAGCATAATTGATGTCCCCCCCACCCTCACCCAAAGCAAACACCACTAACCCCATTCCCTTCACTCACAATAGAATTCATCAAATTTACTTGCTTCCATGACAAATACCCACTTACAACCATTGAAACTAGACACACCAAATACAACCCACTAATAAGCATCTTATAACACAAAGGGTGGACATCAAACCCACTAATAATGATAATAGCAAGAGTCCATGGAGCCATCCATGAACACCCAATAGACAAGCTCCACCCCCAGAAACTCCACCAAAATCCTCATGAATTCTATACACCAAAATGTCATCAAAAATCTTACAAACAAACAAACAAACCAAAGACTCGACCATAAACAAGCTCCCATGGCACCCCTACCTAACCTCTTGATACCTTGTTAAACTACTTGTGGAACTATGAAGCCCACCTCCCAAAAGGAAGCCACATGCCACATCATGATGAATATACAACAAACATATATATGATAATATATTCACATTGGTGCTTGAAGACCAAAGTTTCTTTTTCTCTTTTTCTTTCCTTGCTTCCATGTTTAACAAAAATCCGAAATCAATCAATTCATCAAGAGCACTTCATGTTATTGAATATTTAGGTTCAAATAACTGAAGTATGTGTGTACATAAATACTCTAGGTTTGTGACAATCAAACCTTCTGCAAAGACCCTTTGTGGCTCTAAATTAGTAACAACTCACACTACTACAACACTAATTATTGAGTCCACTTTCCTATTCAATGTACGATTTACTTTAGCATCTTACTTAGGATATAAGTTTCTCCCAATTATAATCTTTAGATCATAAAGATTTTACTCTAGAACAATGAAATGAAATGAATTGAAGCCAAGAGGCTTATGGGACAAGCAATACATCAAGATGGTGTCAAAAAAGCTAATTTTCTAGAGTAACGGAGTGCAGTGGCCTCAGTAAGATATATTGTAGCTCTCTAGTAGCTTGGGCAGAAAAAATTTAATTTAAAGGTGCCTAAAATTCTGGGATTGATTTCGTTGAGTGTCAAAATAATTAAATAAATCAATCAATCAAAGAGTACCTAAAATCAAAATAATGCAAGTGACATAGTTTCTCACAAAGACCACTCCGTATAACTCTCACACAAAGCAAAACCCTGACATACAAGTACAAGACAAACTTCAGGGTAAGGAATGTTGGTTAAAGGAAGTGCTTAGGTTAATTGTAGCCATCATGAATGAAATCGGGAAAACCATCCATGAATTATAGGAATGACTTGGATGAATGTCGAACTTATTTTAAATTACCTTTTTAGCTTGCCCAATTTTAGAATACTATTTCATGGGCTACCTAACTTACTTTCACACTTTTAGTTAATTACTAGGCAGAAAGGTCCCCAAGCTGCTAGGGAGCTACGGTAGGTTGGTGGTCTAGTTGGAAGAAAGACTTGAGACTACCTAGTACTACATTCTAAAATAGGGAAGGGGATCTATTTCTACTGAAGTTGTAGAGGAGATATTCCAACACAAAATGTGCCTCATTTGCATCTGCATTTTCTAGACACATATATAATTGGCAAAGTATTTATCCCTATAGATTGGGATAGTCAACCACCAACCAATTTCAATGATCTGATTTGATTTGATTTGATTGGCAAGTATATGATTTGAGGTGCAATAAGCAGCAACGATATTGCATCGGATGGTGCAACGGTTGCTTCAAGTAGAATTCACATTTTTGTTGGAAAAATCCTTTAAGCGAAGGGAATCTAAATTCCTTCCACGGAGATGAAAAGAGTTCCACTATGTAGCGATACAGGCCATCATGTTACAAGCACTACAATATCAAATATATGCTTCAATCAGAACACATATGATCTTCATAGAAATGATTGCCACTTCATTGTTTGATAAGGAGGTGCAAGTTGGGATGGTGTTTGACAATTGGAAGCACACGTAGTCAGGTGTAATGATGGAACTGCATGCCCTTCAGAATCAATCACATGGCCGCAGATTTTGCTCAAAACGATACTCCTCTCCACTCACTTCATGTCGTCACTTTCATCTTCCCATTTTCTACTCATAATTGTGTTCACAAATGCATGCAGTTGTTCGAAAGCTCTGAATTTGAACAGAGATGGATATTTACAACTCCAGTTTGCACCCTTCGTTTGTAGAATGAAACCTGTAGCGAAACGATATAGCAATATGTAATTCACATGAGATCGCCAAATATGTGATCAAACAGTGTAGCATTGTTATGCGTTCCGAAGCTGGATGGAAGTCGATATGCATACTATATTCATGTGTTCAATAAACAAGGCACCTGTATGTATTCGGGAACAAAGCTTCGGTATAAAAACCAGTCTTCCAAGATAATTCTAGCCCATATAGTCCTCCCAGAAACTCAACATAATAATGTTTCAAAGAGATTTGAATCCACGGCAGACAGGTTTGTGAATTGCAAGGAATTAGAGTAAACCTACACCCATTGAGCAAGTACTTTGCAAAAGCATAAGAAACCCACACCCAGAAATAACGCAATATGTAATAAACAATAAGTCACAGCACAAACCATCATCTGTGCTGATCATCATAACAGGTCATTTGTCACCTTCAAACATACATACAGTTGTGATATCCCCAGTTGTAAACAAATCTCAGACCTTGGAATAAGAGATACCAGATTGCCCCAAAAAAAGAAAAGAAAAGCTCAGAACAGATCAGGGGGTTATCAAATTGGCCATAGGAAATTCATGTACAGGAAAGGAAGACATGCAGATCAAATGATAGAATTGCCTGCAGAAACCGTTGGTTATTCAAAGTGCAAGGAACGGTCAACAAAGTAGGCCTCCCTTGGTCTTGAGAAGTACATATAGTCCTTCCAAATTGATCTCTTGCAAGTCTCAGCAACCAGATACATTTGATTACAGTGCGGTACAATGCTAAACTTGCAGATTGAATACCAGTTGCTTGTTCCAGATCTGCACAGGAAATACGACTCATTACCAAACTGTCATCGAAATAAATGCCACATTCTGGGTTTATTCCAAGGAGATTGAAAAACGATGTCTAAAAGCCTAGGGATCAATATGTAAAGCAAGGCACAGACCAGGAGAAAGCACATATGTGATAAATATAATAGAAATACTCAGTACTATAATAAATCTTTATAATCGTATCAGGAAAGAGTTTAATACCTTAAAAGCGCCTCCATTGTGTGGAGGCTTCTAGCATAGTGTTGAGCATATTTTGAATGCCAACTCCATGACAGATGATCAGGGTCTTCCCTGTTGCAGCATCTTCACATTCCATTCACATGCATCACCTTTGCCCCACATACTTATTAGCCAACAACAGCTATAGAGGTTTTGCAATCCTGGGAGTGGATATGTGCAAGCTGTGGATATACACAGCCTTGACCCGAAGTGTTATTTCCAGGTCCATCGCACATGTCTTCCAATCACAGCAATTGCTGCTGCCATTGAGAGTATCCTTGAGTCCTTACAGCTCCAGCTGCCTTGTAATATGGCATTCATCATATAACACCTAAACCTCTATCACAAGCACAGTGAAGAAGTTACCTCTCTAACCAATTTTCTCAGTTTCCCAGAGCCCTATTCATGAACCCAAGTGGGTGCATTGGTGTTTCCGTGCTGTGGTTCCATGCCCAACTTGATGTGATCTTCTGAAGCTGATAACCCTGGCTCTTGTGAAGAATCCATCTCCTCTGGAACGACCTGTTCCAGTGAAATATCTTGTGAACTCGCTTGTTCTATGGCGATTGAATCCTCTTGTCTTACGTCCATACACTCTGCATCTTCTTCTTGAGGCATATTGTCAACCTCAGGGGCTTCAGCAGTCACCACTTGATCTTCAGGCATGCTGTTACTACCAGAAGTCTCCATGGCTGTAGGACCTTGTGTTTCTCTTTGCCTTAAGCCAATAGCCCCAGAGGCTTCTGCCAATGAGAGCCGTTGGGTGTCCCCTTGTAAGACAAGATGCTCTGCCACCTGACATAAGGATTTCAGGTTGCATTTTACTAAAGTATCTGCAAACAACTGAGTCTCCTCTTTTGTATTTCCCTCTGGGACATCTACATAGTACGATTCAAGGACTAAAGTACCAGACCTTCCATTAATCTCATGTTCGTGCAAGGATGTGACTGAACAGTAATTGTGAAGACGATGACCTCCACCAAGCACTCGAAAACTGAGAATGTGCTGCTCCTCATCCAGGAGCTCTAGTCGCTCAACACTTGAGGTAGCTGGAATGCCAGATATGAGACGAACTTCACGTACAGTGCCCACCTTTCCATCACCTTTAATTATACTACAGCTTTGAATGAACTTTTTGTAGACTTGAGGTCTATCAAAACTGCTGACAATCGACCAGACATCCTTCAAGGACGCATTTATCAGCTGTATTAGTATGGAACCACACTGCGTTGCCTCAAGCTCATATTTGTGATATTGACAAATAAAATCTTGCCGATCAGCTAGCAGGTACTGTAAGTCATGTGACGCCCTGGAGTGCCTCATTTCTTGAAATTTCAGCAATCATTCATCCATCTGCACCGCATGATAGCTCCGAAAGTGCAGAATCCTGTGCTGCTTCACAAATCGCCCTGTTTGTATGCCCACCACTAGTTTGTCTGAAGACTGTTTGAAGCTGCTGTTGACTTCCCGCATTCAAATCCAATCTATGAACTGAATGCCAAATCCCTTTTGAACCAACACACAGCACAATGTCACAATATAGTCTCCAGCTTCATCCCCACGACGATGCTGCCAAACTAATCATACCACATGAAGTCTACATGTAACTCGAGGGAACTAGAGACATACAAGTTAGTTTTCCAGCATAAGCCAGCAAGGCTGTTCTAATAAAAAGAACTTGATAAATTGAGGAAGGAATCATGGAAGACACTAATATTAATGGAAGCTGAAGACAATTAGGTAAAGAAACAGAACAAGTGAATGACTCAATTTTCACAACTCCCACACATTAGAAGCTCGTTGATGAGTAGGGAATATCCAAAGAGCGTTCCTACGAACACTGCCGGTGACATTCAGGTCTATGTAAGGAGAGGCTCACAAAATGAAGGCCCTGCCATAAAATCTGAAGTTATAGAATGCACGCTGAAACAATGACTCAAATCAGATTATTTAGCAAACTTCCTCTTCTATGCTAATAATTTAGAATGTAAATACGTGAAATTGATCTCCCTACCAATGATAATGACCTAAATTTCAGAATTTTTCTGATCAGAGGGGTAGAAATGTGAGTAAAAACTTGATCTTGACGTGTGACTGTACGGTCAAGATATAAGACCCACGATAGGCAAAAATAAGAGCCATAACCCAAGTGGAAAATGTCTTGGAAGAACTGTTAATGCTAGACGTTCTCAACATGGAAACGAATAAACTTGCGCAACTCTGAGCGGATTTCGACTGACCATTATTATCCAGAACAGACTTCCAAAGAAAAAAAAGATCACATTAAACAGTCAATCGATTCCTGTTGATCGAATCGCTATAGAAGATAATAAGGTTTCTGATTCGTCTACTTACGACAACGAACAGGTCATTAAGCAGAGCGAGATCAAGCTCGTTAGATAATGCACGGACGTTCCTTCATTAAAAGGTCACATTCCTTCTCAATATTGGATCACATTTCCTAACTCTGCTGCCGCTACCTTCCGAACCAAGGAGGCTATAACAACAGCAGGGACTGTCTCTCCGTTGCTATTACACCTATAGCTTATCCGTAGAACTTATGAGATTGATGAAAATACTAGAACGACATCATTACTCAGTGTGCGGCCAAAAGAGTAGCGTCTTTTCAAATCGGAGACAGACCAGCACGCCTCCACATAGTCCTCGTAGAAGGTTACGTCAAGTGCTCCCAATCTTAAGTGAGATCAAAACATACTGAGAAGACCTGGAAACAGAAGAATCCAGTGACGTCAGACCTCCTTGGACACACACCCTGGGGCTTCAAAAGACATGCACGGATATGCAAGATTCGAAGGCCAATAGTCATTTTTTCTCCCTCATTGAGGAACCTTCAGGCCATGTCAATCGCAACTGGCCAAATACACTCATTTACGAGTTACCATATTCATTTTCGGTTTGAAGTAGTGTTAAGAATGTGGAGTGCAATTCACGCATCTGAAAGACGCTCTGGCACAGTTTCCAAGGTAGGCTCCGTCCGCTTATCTCAATCTCAATTGAAATGACGAGCAGGACATGCCACATGTTTCGATGCAGATATCACATCGAGACCACTAGACAGTCGCATTTTATGCGTCTAGAACATATCTCAATGACCTCACCTAGTGTTATCCACCACCTCGTAGGTTTCAAATCTACATGTATGTCGTGAAGCACGTAGAAACCAAAATGATCGCCAAAGTTGGATCAAGTGTTCAACTTACAAGCTTTCACCGAAGACTGACAACTAACCTAAATCTTCACCAAGAAACGTAAGTCTACTTTCTTTGCAAAATACAGCACACAAGTTGTTCACACAGGCCAAAACCAGCGCACCTTACAAACTCGCCTTTGCGGCGGCAACGAAATCACTTGACCACATTAGCATCCCCCTCACATTTCCCATTCTGTTACAACTTCCGTCCATTCCAAGAAGGGAAAAAGTGAGACACCGCACCTGGATTGCCAAGCCCATTCGCCATGCCACATGCAAGATCTGTCGAGGGAGAGGCCCATTGTCATCCGATCACAGAGGTTCCGATAAGCCGTTAACACCGCCACCAAATGGCGCTCTCTCACACGTAGCTATGCTATGGGCCCCCGAGCATGCACAGCGACCAGTGGATGCATAAACCACCCAACCGGACGTCCGCTACGCACATCCACCCCCGCCGCCGATTCAGCTGCCAACTAACTCCCACAACGCCACCACCACACCTGCCCCCCACGAACCCCCTTCCTTCCACTCCCCCGACACACACACACACACACACACACAAAAACGAAACAACCAAACAAGCACACAATCCCCGAAATCTTCCTACACCACCACTTCTCCCACCTCCGACCCCGGCCACCGCCCTGCGCACAACACCAAACGCACTGCCAGACGCCTCTCACAAGAAGGCCACAGGCCGAGCCAGCCAGTTCCCACAGGCAACCGGAGGAAACGTCACCACACAAACACGCAGCTTGCGAGGGCGGAAACGAGAGAATGAACCGATAAAACCGCGGTAAAAGGCGCAGCGAGGAGCGATGCGGAAGCAGCGGTGATATTCTAATGCATGGGAGGGATCTGGAGAGTGAAGGGCGGAGCGCAACGGCAGGGGGCCGCAACGCGAGCACGGGAGGGTTGGGTAGGGTGGGGGGGCGCTGGCGGGGTGGTTCTTCTTCTTCTTCTTCTTTCTTCCCCTTCCCCTTCTCCTCCTACCCGGAGTCTGTTGCAAAGAGCAAAAGAGCGAGCGAGCGAGCGATGAAGGGCAGGGGACGGGCGGGCGGACGGGCGGGCGGGCGAGGGGGGATGAACCCCGGGTTAGTTTTCCCTTAACCCTTATCCCCCCCCTTTCCTTAACTCCAGGCCGGGGTTCTGGAACCCCCTCGATGCTTCCGGTCCGGGTATCTGTAGCATGTACCAGGGTATCTGCGTCATGTTTTTTGGTCCGATCCATGCTTCCGGGCCGGTTATGTGGCGGGTACCACGGTATCGGCGTCATGTTCTTTGGCCCGACCGATGCTACCCGGCGGTTCTGGACCGGTTATACGGTGTCGCACCACTGTGTGCACTTGGAAATTAGCCCTAAGAGGATATCATTGGCTTTATGGTACAGTGGTGGTCGAGGGCGCCCACTTGCGCTATATTGCAGTTGTGTTGATTTAGGGTAAAGTAAAGTTCCGTAATGCATGTCATGGGGGAGGGTGGAAATGTGTAGAATCATTGCATGGCCCGGAGATGACAAAAAATATCCTAGTTGACTTTAAAATTGACATAACATTATTTAGTTGATGAGTTGTGTGCAGCCCGCCTTGGCTTCAGATTCGATCTAAAGTATTGGGGTTCCAGCATCCAGAGGTTTTATTTGTGAATCGACTACGGGGCTCATCAACACGGCTCATGAACTAAGTAATGGTATGTGAGTTCAACGACCTTGAAGAACCCGATTAGCTTTAATTATCATGAAGTCGGTTTTGCTTGCTTGATGTTCTCCCAACACTTCCAGACCAACTATATAATATTATATGTGGGTTCCTACATGGGTGGCCACTAGGGTCTAAGAGGACGTCATTGGCTTGATGTTGCAGTGGTCGATGATGGTGCCACTTGCACTAGATTACGGTGTGTTGATTTGGGGCCCCTTGATGTTAGGGTAAAGTTTCACGCATGTCACGGAGGATGGTGAAATTGTGTGGAAGCATTGTGTAGCCCAAAGATTTCTATAAGTACCCCGATTGATCCGGTTAGCTAAGCTATCGTACATTAATTCGGCCCCCCTTAACAATAGAGCTTCAATTGAGATTTTGAACTTGGAATTTGAGAGCTCGACCAAATCACGAGCTCTTGGTAAATCAAAAAAGTGTAGAATGATCATGTTCAAAGTGAGATATCAAGGGGGGGGGGGAATGGCATTAAACAAAGGGGGCTTGAGAAGCCAAGAAGGCTTGAAAACTCGTTGGCTTGGGACCCACAAATCAAGAGCTTGAGCTCCTCAACATTTTGAAGCGACCTTCATGCATGGGTTGCCGGGAGGATTTTGACCGAGAGTTGTGTCAAAAGTGGTTGAGAGTTCATCATGGGTATGGGATCCATCAAGAAATTTGTCTACTTAGGAAGTCTGAGCCCCCATAATATAAATAATATATTGTGGTCTCAAGTTGAAAGCTAAAGTATAAAGTGGGTGAGTGTGAGTAAGAGGTTCCCCACCAATGAAAAGGCTCCATTCTCAAGCCCTCGATCTTTGAGCCTTCACCCTCTCCAAGACCCCTTTTACATTTAGAGAGGTCAAGAGCACAAAGATTGAGAGCCAAAAGGAAGAGTTTCTCACCGGCATGGAGTCTCCACTTTACACTTGGGATATTGAATTTCTTACCATGTTTATAATGCTTAGATGGTCCCTTGATGGATCTCATGTGAACCATCTATGACAAGCTTTCATTAAACATGTTTACAAGTTTGGCGGTCCAATTTTTAAACTACATTGATTCATTAGTGTGGGTTACCATTTTAAGTTACGTGTTGTTATATAATTTTTACTAGCATCGTCATTTTTAATCAATTAAGTTATATCATATGTTTCAGTGTGCATATCAATTACACTAAATTTGATATTTAGTGACACTTACTATTCAAAGTTACAAAATGCTATATATTTTTACCATTGATGTAATTTTGTACCAAGCAAAGTTGTTAATGTTCAATAATGTCCAAACGATCAAGTTCACATTTGTTGGTAAAAATATGAGATGTGAATAGTGAATAGATATAGCATTGTGTAATTCCAAATAGTAAGCGTCACTAAGTATGATACTTAGTGTACTTGTGTTATTTGCGTAAAAAGTGATACTCTCAGTAAAATGCTATAGCTATGCACAACTCCAAATGATAACCCACACTAATTAGACAAAACATTGTACGTCGTGGAGCTCACATTGTGTGGGGCCCAATCCAATGAGCTTTCTAGCATTGTTTGGCATGTCATGGTTTATTTTCAAGTATTTCTATGCCCCCTTTGACATCTCACTTTGAGCATGGTCACCTTGTAATCGCTTTAATTCTTTTGAATACAATGATTGGCGAAGCTCTCTACAGTTTGAGCTTTGGATGAAAGTTTGTCAACTCCAAGCATCAAACTCCCAAAAATCACAAATTCGAGCTCTCAATGTGAGCTTTAGTGCAAAGGGGGCCTATGTCAACCCATGCCATCTTGGGGAGTTCCATAATCAACATCTTGGTTGCAATGAACTATGGACGAGGTATACATGTCTTACTCAAACACATGTCGTGAATCAGTGCATAATGCGTAAACACTCTCCTATAATTATATTTTACACACACACACACACACTAGTTTTTAAATGATTAATATGTTGGCTCATTGGTCAGGATAACACCACTCAACACTAACCATGTTAGGCACACCTATATAACCACCTACACATGCTCTTTAAAAGAGATGTCTTAAATTAGGGTTTAGTCACTTTACTCTCATTTATGACATTGAATTCATACAAAATTTCTCAATCAAATGAAGCTCATTTCTTGAATTTATTGCACGTCACAAGAAACTAAACTTCATGGAAGCGATCATAATAAGCTCGCCTACATTATGGGTATAAGCGAAATCCAAATGGCATCGAATTCATATTCATCGAATCCATCCTTTCGGCTTGCGTGCCCAAGAAGTTTCTTCCTCCATTGCATGGCAGAGGAAGCCAGTGATGCTCTTTCACCAAATGAAGTGGATGAATGGAGGGAGGGAGGGAAGGCCATATTTCATCACTTTTGTTGTTCTTCCTTTCCCTTTCCATTCGTTTCCATGCGTAGGTGATGTCTCGGCCCATGGGATTTGTCGTCAAATGTGAACCTTGACATGGGGTTTTCAATATACGGCCATATATACAATTTATACGAGTCTTTCAAAATTCATATTTCATATGTTTATGGGTTTGAATTTCTAATATATATATAGTGGAATGTCAAGAAGAAAATCAAAATTTGACTCATGTTCAATGTTCATGATCCATATACAATGTATGTATTTGCATCAAATGGTACTCACACTCCATACTTGAGCTTGAATTTGCAATAAAATCAAGATATGTAAATGATTAAAAAAAATGCGTTTGAAAAACAAGTTAATTAGAGTAGGGTTACTATTGACATACTTGAGTGGAAATGCGTAGTGCAAACACGTGTTTTTTAAGTGTGCATATCGAGGTCCACACCGGTTAGATATTGTCAAATGGCGTCAAAGAACACTCGGAACATTGAAGGGTTCACCCTTAAAGGACGAAGGGCTTCAATGTACGGCCATGTACACAATTTATACGAGACTCATCAAGTTCATACATTACATTTCATACTTTTATGGATTTGAAACCATGTTTTGAACTTTGTCTTAAGTTGAGGAGAAATCAAAGCTATACTTGAACATAACATCAATGATCGCAATACAACGTCAACAATTGCATCCGAGGGCACTCAAGTTGTGTGCTTCCAATTAAACCTTCGACAATGTGAAGGAGTTCAATTGATTCCAAAAAGTTTAGGAACTGCACATTTTGACACGATTAGCTCTTAATGTAAGTATGTAGTCCAAATACATGTTTTTATGCACGAAGAGGCTCCAATTCAAATATTGTATTTAGTGTCACCGATTCTACTTGTCTTGTTCAATACTAAATGTAAATTACACGTGTAACACAGTCACCAACACTAAATGTAAACCTAACATTATTCGTATTCCTTGTTGAGGCATTGTAGATTCACACTGAGGCAACTTCTGTCACTTACTAAGTGTTTTTACATCCAAATTTCTATCATCCAAGAGCCTCATTCATTACATGGATGTTGGTGTGCAGAATATACCAAATTAAGAGTGGATGAACTACAGCACAAATAAATTGGAATGACAGTACTAGTAAACGTATTCGGAAGAAGTGTCATTATAAACTTACCGCAATAACATAAAATACTATATGGCACTAAATGCAGTGCACTGTTATAGATAGATAGATTCCAATGACCCTGACACAAAATCCTAGCTTTCGGTACATGACAATGGTACACTAAATTTAATATTTAGTGTCATCGGGTATTGTATGTCACTATGGTAACTTTTCACATTGACGCTTCTTATGAATGAGTGAACCAATACTGTCCTAGACGATGGATGAGTTCATCCATGGGCCAAACAAAACCCTACCTTCGCTTGTCGGCAACTTGGGATGACATATTGCCATGGATGATATTAATTTGGATGAAAACCCACTGGGTGAGTGATAGTAATTGCAACACTGTAAATCTATAATCCCCCCCCAAGAAATTAACCAGGATTATTGACAGATAACGTTGGGTTAACACTTAGGGCCATCTCACACACGAGCCAAGAGCTGTGACCACAGAATTGTGAGAGCCCAAAAGAAAGTGTCCAAGACCGTCCCAACACACCTCCAAAGTCATGTAGCGTGGTCACGGACCCTCCCTCGTGTGTAGTGTGAAGTCATTTGTGACCAATCCCTCAACCAAATGCTATTTCAATGAATTTCTATTCACGCGGACCCTCACACATGATAAAACCAACGGTTACGAGCGTTCAAAGTGCCATGGTCTCCTAGTGGTTTTGTGTAAGGCCCTATCATAACCACGATCCATTCGATGCCATGTAGAAATCCATGTAGACTTTACATCCATCTCGCGTTCACACACTCCGTTGGTCCCTCAAAGCGGAATGTGAAGCGCGAACTTGGCACCGGCTCCACCTTTTCCACCAATGAGAGTGCGTGAAGTGTAATTAATGGTCACGGGCTCTCAGTCTCGTGTGCGATGCGGCCCTTGGTGTTGGGTACACTACACTACACTTCAGTTTGCAATAAGAACCGGTGACGGTAAATGCCATATTTACCATGACTCAAAAAAATTACCAATATGTGTGGGTAACTTATGTAAGTTAACTCTGTATGGCAGCTTATGTCGATGTCAGCATGTAACAAAATGGGTACTTGTTTGTTCCCGTGGGCCCGTCCCCATCATCCAATCAGCCCCGACATACTGTGTACCTAATCAAACTTAACTTACCGTACCCGGGGGCAAAACCCTCCCTTTTACCCCCTTCCCTTTTTACCCCCCTCCCTCCTTTTTGCTCCCTCCCTTCGTGACTCCCAAAGCATTGGGGGAAGTAAAACTCGGCTCGTGTTGTGGGATCACAAAGTGGATATGTAATTCTATCGCAATGACTCGTGACCCTTGCATTCCAAATGTTAACGTAGACGTGCCTAATTCGGTTACGTACTTGTCTCTAATCGGATACCTATGTTTGAGCGGTATGTGGTTAGGAACGGATACCAAGAGCACATGTGTGTTTCAAAAGAGATGGACTACGTGTTCAAAACTATGTTACTCTTTCTAGGTTGAAGAGTCAACACGAGGTTTTTTTTTTGGGGGGGGGGGAGGGGGCACTTGACGACCATTCAATGAGGACATGAACCTTTGCTTTGTTTAATGAATAAGATTTTGCATGTGATCTTCATGAGTTATGAGGAATTTGGCTACGGCCATGATTTGGATTTGTTGACCATCTCGTACGAATCTCGTGTTTCGTATCGTAGGAGAAGTGCGCTCGCTGGAAAAAAAAAATAACCATTTGAGATCCATCAAACCTTAGAGCATGGTCACGTGTTATCAATACATACACCTCTACACTTTTCCATGATATGGACTACGTGCTCAAAACTATGTTACTCTTTCTAGAATTAATAGTTTGCAAAATTTGAGGGGGGGGGGGGCATTTGATGACTATTCAGTGAGCACGGGAACCTCTATTTTGTTTGATGAATAAGTTTTTTCATGTGATGTTCATAAATTATGAGGAACTTGGCTACAACCATGATTTGGATTTGCTGACCATTTTGTACGAATCTCATGTTTCATAACGTAGGAGAAGTGGGCTCGTTGGAAGAAGGAATAAAATGTAACCGTTTGAGACCCATCTACGTTAGAGCATGTTCACATGTTATCAACGCGTACACCTCTAAACTTTTACCACCAATTTAATAGGGAATCTTTACAAAACATGCTCCCATGCGTTCTTGTTATCAATGATTTAAAGGTGTTTCTATCCCCCTCTAAAGCCTCAGGCCCCTTCGAATATTCAACTTTTAGAAGGGTGAGTTTCAACTACCAATACTTCATAATCTTTGACTGAGTAGAATTTTAGCTTCGACAATTTCTTTGTAAAGCCTTATGTATTGTAAGATATTGTTTGGATCTTGGGACTTATAATTTGTAGAGTTGTATAGAGTGAGCGCATGGGACATATAATAAGAGTACTCCTCTTTGACATAAAGTTTCATGATAGAGAGCACCCTGTGTTCGTGTACGATGTCTAACCATGCACTTAACCCTTAAAGGACCAAGGGCTCAATATTTGAGCCATGCACTCGTTTTCTACAAGTCTCACCGAGTCTTAGGGCCATTTTACACACGTGACCAAGGGTTGCCATAATGGTTTAGGATTTCTTGTGGTCGGGGGTCCAAAGGCCATGACCAAGAGGAATCTACATCACATTTTGGATCATCTACAAAGCGTAAAGCGAACTTAGGCCAGGAAATAGTATTTTGTGAAAATAATAATTAAAAAATATCAAAGTTTTATTCCTCATATAGATAATACTTTTAATAAATATAAATTTCTCAAGTAATACCAATAAAATTTTCTTTCCCTAGCATGACCACCTTCACTTTTTGTTGGGACAACATACTTGGGTTCTCTCACCATAAAATGAAGATGACCACCAAACATTAACATGTAGGATTTCATGTTAACATGTCATCCATTTTTTGACATGGTCATTCATTATTGTGGCAGCGTTAGTCAAACCAGATGAGACTGTCACTTCTAACTAACGACCAAAACCTAGAAAGCAATGGTCATGGTCACTGGTGTGTGTGTGTGTGTACATGTTTTTACTTGCCCCTCGAGCCGATTTAAATGCACATGGTGAAGTCTTGAGCCCATAATCAAAGAAGTTCTACGATTGTGAAGGCATATACAAAGAAACCAAGCAATATTTATTTGCATCCAAATGCACCCACACCATGCATTGGAACCCAACCCTTCGACTTACACTAGAGGATTCAAAAGATGAACTTGACAAACTTGTCAATTTTCATAAGAAACAACTTATGCACATTCAACATCAAATAGAGTACCTCGAAGACATGGTTTTGTGCATGGATGGGCCCTATGAAAAACCAAGACGCATGTTTTCTTCTCCTTCTTTCGATACTCATATGTTCGTGTCACATAGATGTGGGAACGGCAACTTGGGAGGCCGGAGAATAGCACCCGAACTTCATGCGGGACCATGTGAACAGGTGCAAAATCTAGCCCATTCAATAAGATGGGCATAGAGAAGTTCTATGATTGTGAAGGCATATACAAAGAAACTAAGCACTAGTCAGGTGCATCCAAATGCACCCCACACCATGCATTGGTACCCAAACCTCCGACTACACTAGAGACTTCAATAAATGAACTTGACAAACTCGTCAATTTTCATATAAAAACAACTTTTGCACATTCAACATTGAATAGAGTACCTCAAAGACATGATTTTGTGCATGGATTGGGCCCTATGAAAACTAATAAGACGCATGTTTTCTTCTCCTTCTTTGGATACTCATATGTCCATGTCACATAGATGTGGGAAGTGCAGAATCTAGCCCATTCAATAAGGTGGGCATATATATAGAGAGAGAAAGAGAGAGATTGCAAGTTGCTAGTAGCTGCTTCGTGCTTTGTTTAAGTTCCATCATGATGGGCCAGGCCGATGACATGACATGCGTCCCAGTTGGCAGAAGGAAGAGGCACGTAATAAATAATAACTTCTCGTCAAAGTGGGACGTCACTAGGGATTTGTCCCATTAGGTGCTCCCTTTGGAGTTACTAGGAGCCTACGTGGTGTGTAAAGCTCCTCGATGTACGGATATATGGGTGGGGGGGGGGGGGGGGGGGCTCTTCAATGACCGCCTTTTCCCCGACCTAATTAGCCTAATTTCTCTCCGATGATCGATCGATCGAGATATGAATGAATGAATGAAACTCGATCGCGAGTAGTTTGAGAGGATTGGTTATTAGCAAATCCCGATCGAGGCCGTAGTCGCTTCCCTTGTAAACTTCGGAGTTCGTATGCATCTTTTCTTCTTCATCAAAATGGGCATTCTCGTGCTCGTGAAATGGTCATATAGCTCCCCCCCCCCCTCCTCCGGTTATGTTAATTGTTGAGCCTGAAAAGGATCATAGAGTTTGAGCGTGTAGTCTAAGCATGTAGTCTAATCTCGTTTGTCTTTATGGTATCTGTTCTTGGAGCCATACCCAACCACACACCATTCAGGTTTGGGTGTCCGGTTGAGATGAGTGACCGAATTAAGAACGTCTACCTTAGTATGGGATTTCGTGTGTCAACACTTGCTCTGTAATATTGAGAAGAATAAATCCACACTTTAAGGTGTGGAGAGAACAAAGGCAAGTGGGAAGCAACGCATACGAGCACATTTCTCATTCATCCAACATAAAAACCCATGGAATGGTATGCAACGTGGACGTTACACTTTTTATATATATATATATATATATATAAATAAGAACTTGACACCGGAATAAGCTTCAAAGCTCCTAAAGTAGTCTAGTTTGAGTCGTGTGAACTGAACTAACCAGAAATGTGCAGAGAGTCGTGTTGTCATGTTGGATGAACACCTCACTGCACCCTTTATGATATTTAGTGTCACTTATTATTCGGAAATACGCATTACTATAATATTTTATTGTTAATGTGCCAAGTAAAGATGGTAATGCTATATAGTGTCCAAACAACCAATTTGACTTTTGTTGGTAAGAAAATGAGATCCATAGTAAGAAGTTAGGACATTGTGTAACTTTAAATAGTGAGTGACACTAGATACCATAAACAACGTAGTGCACTAAACATTAACAAACTCAACCTCCATACCAATTTGATTGTTGGCACTTCCAAGCTCAACAAGTTTCATGATTTGCGTTTCGTGGGCCAAGCATACATGAATGGTATCATCCCAAGCTCAATGGTTTTCGAACGTTTCAACGAGGCTGAAAATGATGCACATCTTTGAAGTTGATCCCACAATTAAGAGAAACGAGATTCTTACAACTACTTCCAAGAGGGTTGATCTCTTCCTAATGAGCACTAAAACCACAAATATGTGGGAGATCATTTAGCATTTACAAATCTAATGACATAAGAATCCGATGGAGGTGACCAACCCTTAATTTGTGACAAGTTTTCAAACAACAAATTTGGAATACTCTTAAGTGGTTGTATGGGTTAAGTCCATAAAGTGGTGGTCATTGTTGAGCAAGTGTGCGGCATTGGTGTTTTGGCTATCCCAACCAAGTACTTATCCTAACCCAACCACCATGGCTTGTCGCAACGGCCCAAAAATGTAGAATCACGACGCAATGGCTTGTTTGTATGCAATGAGCTCTCACATTTATTCATAGAATAACACTAGACAATTGCTCATTCTATGACAATTTTGAACCATTTTGCACCCAAACCAATAGGTGTTTGAATAGGACATGTCTACCTTAACACAACATATTTTCTTGGTAGGTAGGTTGCAACATGGACATATGTGACTATTTGCATAAATTGCAGCACGTGAATAGATACCGATACACCTAAAGAAGGTCACAGAGTTGTGGCCGCCATGTAAGTTGAAGACGAAATTGTTGGAACCCCTTTGTAGCTTGTATATTAATTTGTTTGGCATATTTGCCATGGAGATATTATCAAGGACCCTAGTATAGTCTAGGTAAAGAGGATTAGCCATAAACCTATCGGGAATGGGTATTATCGGACCCTTAACACGGTGGCCAGAAGTCCACAAAGAAACCCACGATCAATGACTATACTGAGCATTAATTTAGTGTGACTCAAAATTGGTGTGCCATGTTAATATGATTGGTTCTCATGTGGCACCAAGTGTCACGTGAGACCATCTTTAGTTGTCACCCAATGATTGGAAGACAATTGATGTGGGTTGATGGTGAATAGTGTGGGCCGCACTTAACCTGACGTGTATTGTACCACCGGAGAGGGTGGAAAGACAATGTGTAGCCCATAAATCACTATTCTCGAATAAATGGCCCCTACATCGGGATAATAACCCTGCAATAATATAGCGGACCTAGTTGGCATGAAGTAACACCAACCATGGGTGGGGTTGGTTCTCACAACACCCCCATTGTAGTTGCCATGAACCAAAATCCCAATTGAGGTACGTGTATCTAAATCCAACACCAAACCTAAAACCAACACTATGTACCTCGTTCATAGATCTCGTGGCTTCAAACATATGATTGTGATACTTGGTGTTGGTTTTGGATATGTCACCTTAGTTGTGGTTTCCTTGGAAATTGATTTGCATATCCATAATTGCTATATTTATTTATGATTTTCATAGCCAAATTATTCGAATGCACGTTTTCCATGTTATAAAATGGTTCACAACATTTTCATCTTCCTAATAGATGGGCTTTTCATAGATACTCCAAATATCTAGCCCTGGAGCTTTGTGATGTCAATGTAAAATCATACAATCATGGATAGAGGGTCTCTAGTAAAAATAAGCTCCCTATAGGTTGAGGCCCATGACATTTTCAATTGGGTTCCGCCAAACAATTCGACGATCTCTAGTGTCATTTGTAGGGTAGAAAATAAAACAAGATATTATGGTAGGTTGTGGTAAAACCAACACCCCACTCGAAACCAACACCCTCTATTTTTATAGAATATCCACCATCGTAACACCGTGTACATGTGTGCTTTTGAGTCATCTACCAATAAAACTCTAAACCCCTGTAATTTTTGTAGACAAAATTCAAATAAGGCCTACTTCGGTGCGTTAGAATATTTTGTCAATCGCTAGCGTTACTCCAACATAGCATTTAACAATCTAATAATAGTTAATGTGCTCAAATGCTAGTGATGGTTTTTAACACCACACACCTTATCAAATAGTTCACTCCATTTTCTCGTTCCCGATGGACGTGTTTGCGTAGACACTACCCCGACACTTTGCAGCTTTACCCTTCAAAACCGGACGTCGATTCACAACACCTACTGGATGGGGAGCATTACAAATCACCCCACCCAAAATCGTTGTTAGCTTGGATCATTTCAATTGGGTTTCACTACCCTTAAAGACTGAACCAAACAATCATGTCCGGACAATACCAACGTACACATTCACATTATCATGTTACAATTTTGAACACATGAACGACTGGAAATATTGACAAAACAATCCTAACTCCACGAAACTTCCACAAGTACAATCATATATGTGTATGTATGTATGTATGTATGTATGTATGTATAAAAGGAGAACTAACCCCAAATTAGGGGTCAATCAACAACTAAGAATAAACAAAGCACAAACAAACAAACAAACAAACAAATTTGCTTTCACCCTTCTCCCCCGGTAAGCTTAGGTGGAAAGAAACGACTTTAGCCTTGAGAGCCGGTGCAAATCATAAACACTTAATTACATGGGTTTTGTGGTGCACGGAGGGGTACTTTTGGGGGGATGATGTCATGTTTTTGTAGCTTGTGATGCTTTGAGTAACTTTTGATTCGTTCCCGGTCTTCGTGCTGCAATCTTTATGTGGATGTGGACTAGTTGGAATCCATGATAGCTGGGGCCACTCGAACTTCATGGCTCCAACACTTTATTACATGAGGTGAAAGTAAACTAACTCGTGCAAAAGCAAGCGACGTTTTCCAATTGGATTCGCTTTCTAACACCTCCAAAGGGGTAATTGTTGATCCATCCCGATTAAAGCTCACCATGTATTTCATTTATGATGTTTTTGTGTTACTTATTATTTGGAATAATATGATGATATATTATTTTATATTATTTTTCTTTTAGCAAAAGTCAAATTGGTTGTTTGGACATTATAGAACGTCAATATCTTTTCTTGGTGAAAAAAGTCATAGCATTCTGTAGTTTTCAAATAGTAATTGTAGTTGTGTTCTTGCTACGGCTCAAAATAACAAAACCTGGGTACAAATTTCCAAAGAAGGTTTAATTGCACTGAATGTCCCATCTAGTAAGCGTGGGACTAATTTCCAAAACATGCATTAATTTGCCAAATCTCAAAATTAGTGAGGGCTAGATGTTTTATTAAGTGATATACATGCTCATTTACCATACATATCAAGTCTTTTAACTATAGCTATAAACGTAATTGCATGTTTCATCATATCTTTCTTGCTTTACCTCTCACATGTCTCAACAATCTTCGAGTGGCTCTTTCACATATTAACCCTTGGTATTCCTTCCAACTTAACACATTCTTCCTCTCATATGGGTTTTCTCAGTCTCAACCATCAATGGACTAAATATATCGTTTACACAATTTGATTATATCTAACTTTGTTGTAGTCACTCAAAGCTATATTGTTA
This sequence comes from Polytrichum commune, assembly GCA_950295325.1. Taxonomy (NCBI): domain Eukaryota; kingdom Viridiplantae; phylum Streptophyta; class Polytrichopsida; order Polytrichales; family Polytrichaceae; genus Polytrichum; species Polytrichum commune. The sequence continues at coordinate 25,178,702 of OX485804.1, forward strand.
AGTGCTAACATGGTATGGTTTCAATTAAATAAATAAATAAAAGTAACATTGGAGTTTGAATTTTACTCCGACGTGAATGGGAGCCTGTTTCTCACTACCGTGTTCATGTTTAACCAAGCTACACCGTAGGAGTAGCTTCCTCCCTCTCGGGGCCGGGGATTCGTGGCACTCAAGTAAAGCCATATGGTAATAGAAATCGGACGAGTCCATCAAGAAGCTCAGATGGAGCTTACTTTAGTCAAACGCCTCCGAGTTGGCATGTAAGACCTATTTTCTCCCTTATAATTGTTGTGAACTATTGGCTATTTTGTAAATATCAATTAGTTGGCAAGGGGCAATGATGTGGCCTTGGATGCTCTAAGCCTATTTTAAAACCTCCCATGAGTTGTTTCCAAGGCCATGATGTGGCTTTGAATTCCACATGGTTATTTTGATAAATATCGCAAGATATCAACGTGTGCAATATATAATTATGACGTGTTGTCATAGACATTTATTTTGCACATATGTGATTACTCAAGCATTTATAATATAATATAATATAATATATCACCTTATAGTAAATTGGTGAACTCAAAAATCAATTCATTGGTATTAGTATTAGTATTATTATTATGTAATGAAGTTTATTTGAAAATAATTGATATACACCATGTGATTTTAAATTTAATATAGTATGTGATGAGGATCAAGTATTACAATATTTCAAATAGGCTATAGTTAGAAACTTATGATTTTTTGAGTATCCCCATTCATAACGTTGTCCCACAAGTCTAATTCCAAATAACATATCATTTATTTATACCTCATATTATATTACCTGGAAAATAAGATTTATTTTTGTATAATATTGTTGTTATATGTTTTATGTTCTATCTTCATTATTTCATTTTGGTTATGTTATGAACACTTACACTAATCTATCCTTAGAACGACAAAGATAATTTTAAATGATAAGTCACAAAATTATAACCTCAATGTTAATGAGGATTTTGTAATGTTTTCGACCTCCAAGTTAATTACATGCTTCATTGATGGTTTCACTTCTGGAATGAAATCCCAATCAATTGCTTATTTACTAATTGGAAGTGCACATATATATCGGATTTTAGAGCTTGAAGGTGAAATGCACTCAATATGGGATTTGTAGTCAAGTGACATTCAAGAATGCAAGTGCAATTTTCATTTTATTTTCAAGTTGGGCGGGATGGGCAATAGTTTTTGGTTGGGTTCAGAAATTTCTTTAGAGGGTTGTCCCATCCCGGATCTTACACCCCCGAAAGTTAGTGAGGGGGTATTTAACGTCCGCCCATATTAATTTCTTAAAAATAACCGGATTAGTAATGATAGGTTGGCAACGCATGGTGCACCCACTTGCTTCTATATGATTGTATATATTGCTTCTACCACTTTTTTTTTAATGTCTAACCCCCTTTGTATTATTGCCTTAGGTATTAAATTAGAGTAGGATTATTTAAAACTACTAAAACTTGGTGTTTTTAAAAGCCTTGAGACAAGGAGCTGACGACGTAAGGTAGTGTCTAAAGTGGTTCATCTCATCCGCAAAGATGAATGAACTCTCACTAATGAAAATACATGAGTGCGACGATCCCTTGCCCCATCTCAGGAGGTGGGCTCCGATAGTTTTTGAGGAGTGTAGTATCTACTGCCTAACAAGGTATGTGAGGGTATAGGGGTCTGATTGAGGTCCAGGGGGGATCTAGGGGGGGGGTCTATTGGGGGTTTTTTTTTTTTGTCTAGCTTACATTTGTTCAGTATTAAGTATGCAAGGTATTTGATGGCAGTTTGGTGTAGGTGTTTCATAAGTGTTTTTTTAATCTCAGTTTTAGGTATATTTAGTTTTTCTAGTTCTTTAATTGGTTGTTCATGAATAGTCCCTCTAACACCTGCAGTGATGGTGGTGAGGGGGTTAACTTGCTAACCAGCTCTTCTAATGGTTTGTATAAATGTATTGTATTTAGTGGTTTTTTCAGTGCGTGCATTATTTGGAAATTTGTCGTGGCAATAGGTAAATTCAATGAATTGTATGGTATGTGATGGGGGTGGCCTTAAAGGGGCTTGGTTGTTTGTGGGAGCACCAATTACGCATAATATGTCTGGTCTCAGTTTAGCTGGACATGTGCATGATGTGGTGGTACATGTGCATTGGAGTAGCCATTATGGGATTGTGTTTGTGTTGTCTTGTGGTCTGGAGTTTTGGTGGCATGCATTTACGAGTGTATAGTATCTTGGGTGTTTTTTTGATTGGAGTGTATGTACAATTTGGTAGACTACTTTATTATGGCGTGTTGTTCGTAAGCCCTTTATGTATGGGTTTGAGCATGTGAATAGTAGATGCGGCCATGTATCCATGGTATTGTTGGGGCTTAATGTGCAATTCGGGTTTGGATATAAGTTGGGCTAGAATATATGTTTACAGTGGTTACCCACGTATTGGGCGTAGCGAAATTTTAGAGTTTGTGTGATTTGGGCGTCTATGGTCCCGGGTTTTTTTCATAATTGATTGGAGAGTTTATGGTTTATTTGGTCATTGGACGTCCATTTGTGTATGTATGTGAATTTGGATTGTGCTAGTCTCAATTCTTGGTTCCTATGTTCTTTGTTGATGTATGTTTGAAGGTTTCGTATGGCACCCGAGTGGGTACATGTTGATACCCCATTGAGTTAGTACGGTGTGGTATGGGCCGTATGTATCATGGGTGTGTTGGTGGGTTTGTTTAGGAGGGCTCCATCATTTGCTAATTGATCTGCTATTTCATTGCCTATTATGCATGCATGTGCTATGACTTTTTGAATTATGATTTTATGCGTGGACCATGTTATGTGGTTGACTATGGCGGCTATGAGTAGTTTATTTGGGTGGTTGTGTTGGGATGATGGGTGTCGTATGTGATTGTTTATCAAATATATTGTTGAGGTTGTCTGTAAAGATGTGGAAATCTCGCGTGTGGTATTGTGTATTTTGGATTGCTATTAGGATGGCACTTAGTTCGGCTCTGAGGATGTTTTGAAGACCTAGGGGTCTCTATGCAATCCTAACGTAGTTGGCGGGGGAGTAAACGCTAGATCCAATTGTGTTACCTATGCCATGTTCGTTGGGGGGTATAAGTGAACCGTCAGTGTATATGCATTGTTGAGGCTTGAATTTGAGGGGGTGGATATTATATAGTTATCTTGGTAGGGGGTGTGTTGGGTGGTTAGTGGTTTGTTAGCTATTTTGAGAACTTGTAGGTAGGGTGAGATGTTGGTTGGGGTGGGGATTTTGGTTACATTTTCAGTGGTGCATATTTGTTTTTGTGAATCATGGCCAATACCCCTCCGCGTGGAGGCTCATTTGTGTTATATTGGCGATTTCTACCTAGATCTATAGTATTTGAGTTGTTGTATATTATCTTATAGTATGGGAACCTATTATTTATGTAGCTAGTAGATTTGTTTTTGTTTAATTTAGTTTCTTGTAGAAGAACGATATTGGGTTTTTTTGTGTAGGGTGTTTATGAGTTCTATGATGTTTGGGAAGCTAAAGCTAATGTGTCCCGTGTTCCATGTGATGATGTGTGTGTTGGTATTGTAGGTGTTTGTATTTTTTGGTTGGGAGGGGGGGGGGGGGGATGGTTGTGTGTGTTATTATGGACCGGTGTGAAACCGTGATTTGGTGGGTGCTCCTGGCTAGGTTTTGGAGCAATTGTGTAGGTATAAGGGGAGATTGTTGGGCAAGGCTTTGTTGGGTGACGGCGGTTCCTTGTGTGATTTGTTTGTTGATATGATTGTGTATGAGTGTTGTTGAAGGGGCTTGTAATGTTTGTTCAATAAGTGTTTGTGGAAGGTGGTGGTGGTGGGGGGGGGGGGGGTCCCGTGTATTGGCGTAGTTCATTATTTTGGAGCCTTCTTAGTATGGTGAGGCATCTTGGGTCAAGATGTCTGGAGAGTTGGTCGTTACATTGGTGGGGCACTGGGCTAATGGCGATTATGAGGGCATATATTTGGTAGTGTGGGGGATGTCTTGATAGGAGGAGACTATGTCTTTGAAGGTGTGGCAAGGTTGGGTGTTGGTTAGGGTTTAGGTGGGTTTAGTCAAGTATGGGGCAAAGAGCTTCTCAAGGTGTTGGTATTGGGGTTCTAGGTTTAGGGTGTGTGCTATGAAATATTGTTTTTGTCTCTTTGTGTAGTCTTTTGGGAGGTTATTGAGGATTTGTGCGGTTGGTCCGGGGTTGGGTTGTGTGTCTCCGCCAAGTTTCATAAGTGTTTGGAGGCCAACTATGTAGGAAATGTCTTTGTGATATGTTGGATGCTTGAGGTGAGTGCGTTTTATGATGTAGAATGTGATTGAGGCGGCGTTGATGCGATGTACATGATCATTGCCTACATGTTGGATTTGTGGCCCAAGTGGAGGGTAGAGTATTGGGGGTGTTTGTGGGTTTTGAGGGGGGGGGGATGGTAATGTTCATGTGTTGTGGGGGTTTAGTGTTTCTTTTTGTGTGAGGGTTAGTATCGCATTTTGTGGGGTTGTGATGTTGGCTCCATTGGGGGGTGTGAGTAAGTTTTTACATATACGGTTTGCTTGGTTGCTATCCAGGGGGGGGGGGGGTATTTCAGTATTAAGAGGAAGATGCCAAGTGTTGGGAAGATATATTTTGGGACTGGGTTTATGTGATGATTTAGTGGAGGTTTTGTGTATTGAGCCTTTCTAATGCGAGTGTGTGTTTGGTGGGGGGGGTGGGTGGTGGTAGATTGTATGGATATACGCGGGGATCATGTAAGAAAGCAAGGCCAAGAGTTTGGATTCTTTATTATGTAGCAGAGAAAAAATACAATATATAAGGAAGAGGTGCCATTTGTGATATGCTATGTGGGCACTATTCATTAAATGCATGAGGTCCTTGATGGTGCATTGGTGGGTTGCCATGAAAGCCCGGGGAGAGGGGGGGGGGGGGGGAGCGGCAAGGCGGTTGTATGGAGTCCTTGTGGTATCGGTGGCGGGGCGGCTCTTTGCGAGATTTCCGGGGCGGCGACGGAGAGGCCATTGGTTATGCTTTGCATGCGGATGTTTGATTGTTGAAATTCGTGGGCAATCGTTCCAAGGAGTGCTTGAAGGTTGGTGGTGTGATTGGTGGTGTGATTGGTGATTGTTGCCGAAGTTGTTTTGTGTCTTCGATCCGTGTGGTTGTTTATTGTGGTAGTAAGCGTGCCAAACTTCTTGTTTGGTTTGTCTTCGAATTCCTTTATGAATTTTGTGAGATGTTTTTCGGTGATGAGTGGGTTGGGGTTGGCGGCATTGCCCATAGCTTGATTTTTTTCCAAAATGGCTTCTTTTATGGGGGCTTGTGCTAATCGGATCGCCATTTTGTTGGGGTCCGTGCCGTCTATGCTCCTGCGGTGTGGGATGAAATCGATGCGTCGTCCAAAGATGTAGGTAGACTTGTGGAGCCATTCCAATAAACCGCAGTGTTGAGGCATTGGATATGACACCACCCCGCTTGTTTGTCGGTGTTGGCTTGGTTAGTGCTGCCGAAGCTAATGCCGACTATGTTGTCTACCCCGAAAGTTTGCTTGATGGCGGTTTGTGTCTCGCGTTGTGGGATGTTGTTGGCGACGAGGGTGGTACTAATTCGGAGTTCCGACGGGTTGCCGGTACCACAATTACGCGTGATGCTAATTTGAAGCTTCTCGTTGTTGTAGGCAAATCCATCCTTGAATGTTATGTCCCTTGCTACTTCCGAAGTGAGGGTGAAAAAAACAAAATTCTTATTTAATTCCGGTTTGGTAAGGCCCATGAACTCGTGTTGATATCCAGAGTAGTAGTTTTCTTATACAAGTGCTTTGAAGATAGTGAACGCATGCTCTTGACGGAGGGTTTTTCCTTTGAGATGCAACCGGAGGTTACGAGCTTTAGTGACTAGCTCGTACCCCTTTTCTACTTTGCCTATTACCTTCTCCCCGTTATCCATTTCCATGACAAATGTTCTATGGCCATTAAGGAGTGCTATACCATCTTGTTGTGAATTTTGGAGGTGAACCTTAATGTACCCTGCCCAATTCTTGGTAACAACGTTGAATCCGATGTCGATTGGGTTTGAGTTGTTGATGCGAGGGGGATATTCATTTGGCATAGTCTTTCGAGGCAAGCTCCTCTTGCTTCTTGCCTAGTCATGCTCTTGAAACCGTAGTCAAAGCAGATGGTGATGTGGAAGCCATTGGACAATTCGGTTTTGGGGTTGATCCTTTCTTGTCTTGGGATTTGTGTGAAGTGGAGGTGGTTGCTAGAGACCGCACCTGGCCTCTCGTTTGGGTAACATACTTGTAGAACTTGTAAAACTCGTGGGAATGCTCGCCAGAGTGTCTTAAAATCTATGACATCCCTTGAAGGGGTCCCGAGCCTCGCAAATTCTCCACTGGTGCAATGTTTGTGGGTGATCTCGTTTCCCCTTTGTGAAGCGACGGCTTCATGTATTGAAAATCCTAGCCACATTTGTAAGACAATGTCTATGCTTGGGATTTCCTCTTTGGTCCGCATATGTTGGAAGTTGTTTGTGTCGAAGTTGGTTGCGAGTCTTCCTACTTCACTCCTCCTCCGTTTAGCGCTTTGGATATCGATTGCGGTCTCCATCCTAGGGCTCTTGTGTGGGTTCAGTGAGGGTGTTGCTTTGGCTAGGTTGATGGCGTCCAATCGAGCTAACAATTTGGTGACTTGATTGGAGACGGCTATGTACTCGTCGTGTGATGTTGAAATTTGAAGTGAACTCCCCCTATGCTCGGGTGAGACATCTTTAAGTTGCATGTCCATATCTAACTCATGACATGGGGCGGTCTGCTCCTTAAAGGTTGCTAATTGATTAGCTTGGGGGGGGGGCATTGTCTTCGTTTTCTTCGTTGTTGTATGTTTGGAGAAGGATTCTCCTTCTACTAGCATTCCAGGTGATAGCCTTGGTCCCGTCTTTAGTGCCGGCCTCGATCCCATCCTTGGTGTTTTCCTCAAACCCGACACCGTCACTGGTGTTGGTTGACCGATCCTTAGCATTGGTCCCAGGCCCACTCCTGCGGCATAGCGCTCCCCCCACTTTCTGTTGTTCCTCGACGCTCCAGCTCATGTTTGCCAGGACGTCATCTTCACTCTACTTTGAAGCTTCGCATGCTCGTGCCGCTACTTCCCTTGTGTTTGGTGCTCAGTTCTTGTGTTGATTTGTGGTTGTTCACTCCTAGGGTTCTTCGTACCTGATTAATAGTAGGGAGATCAACATTGCTCAATGCCATGTTTGAGTGTAGATGGATGTCGCAACCCTTGCTAGCCCCCTTAACAATATTGCCCATTTTCATTTCTAGCAAAGGTTACGAGCGCTAACCCTTCGCATTCCGCCATGCTAATGGTTAGCTCCTCCTACCCCAGACCTTATAATTCATAGGAGGGGAACCAACCCTCCTACTTTGCTTTCAGGATTCACCCCTTAATCGGTAACCCATTTCTTCGATGTGGATTTCCATCCATGGAAATCCAATCTTATGTTGATCATCGCGTTGCCGAAGCAACAATACAACAACCCGAAGCATACTAGGCAACTATGGCCTCACATTGGGCCAATGCCCATGGAGGCCGTGCCGTTTGGCCTCGGGTGGGTGAGGCCACACCACCTCACCCATATAAGCCTCTAGGACTCTACGCGGGGCCCCTACCCCACCGTCAAGAAACCTCTTATCTCTCTACCAAGAGTCGGGGCCAAGTAGACATTTTCCCTTAGCCGCTGGGCCTAGAAGCCCTCAGCAGCTTCAAACCATCATAACTTCCTTGTATGATGTCTGATGCTAACAAGCAACCACTTCATCTTCATCTACGCTTCAAGTAGATGCCGGTAGACTCCTCACTTGCCCCATTCAGGTAAGTATTGACGCAGTTATGCCTGTTTGAACCTTGGCAGTCCCGGGAATCACTCCCAGGCACTGCTGTACCAGGGCACTGTCCCGGGACAGCGCCCCACTCAAATTGCCATAACTCCTAGCTCACACCTCCGATTGAGGTGTTCTTGAGCATTCTAGAATCATCACGCCATAAGCTACGCACAGCTTATGGCCTTACCCTTGTGCCTCCTAGTCTCCGTGGGTGGGAGGCGTTCCCAACGCCCGGGGCCCTCGCCCACACTAGGATCACTTGGGCCCTCTCACCAACGGCGCCACACAAGTCCCGGGTGTCACTCCGGGGTCCCCCTTGTGCCCATGGTGTTTCGGGCACTCCTCATGGAGAGGTGCGCGACAATGGAGGGGGGAGAGTTGGATGAGAAAAATGTGTGGTGTGGGAGTATTTGAGAGCGTGGTTGTTGTCTTGGTTTAGGATGAGGATGGCGGTGTTTGTTGGTGAATTGTGTGGCTTGAGTGGGTCAATGGCGGTGTGTGGGTTGTGCAGCTTGATTGAATCAATGGCGGTTCTCGCATTTTGGATCGGGTGCCTTCTTGGGTGAGATGTGTTTGTGGATGTGATGGGTTGTCGGCAGCGAGTGGTGGTTTGGCCGCGTGATTGGCGGGTTTCGGCCAGCTATTTGCAGGTTGCGGCGTTTGTGGTTTGCAGATTGTGTGCTTTGGCGATTAGCTGGTCGTGGGTGGTGGTATATGTGGGTAGTCTGTTGTATGGGGGGATGGTCGCTTGTTTGGTTTGAGGGTGTGGGTTGGTTGGGGTTGCGGCGTCGCGTTGATTGCTGGTGGGAGTCAGGGTTTCGACATTTTGCAAGGTTGGGTTGGGTGTTTTCTGTTCTTAGAGTGGGCTGTTTTGGCAGTATTTTGGTTGTTGTGTATGGTTTTTTGTGATGATTTGATATGGGTGGAGCTGGTGTGCAACTGTGTGGGGAGGCGGCAATATCTTTTTAGAGGTAAGTTTATAGAGAGTGCGTAGTTGCATTTTTGGAGTTTTTTGGGGTGTGTGCTTGCTTGGTGGTAAGTGCAAGCGGTTTTGCTTACCTTTGTGTGTGGTTTTGTGTTGTGTGGGCGGCGATGGCGGTATTGTTGCGGGTGGAGTACTCTTTGATCATGGAGGTAGTCCATAATGGTAGATTGATGAGTGTTTTGTAGGGGTTGATATTGAGGAGTGGCATTTGAGTGGGTGGGTTGGCCTTGATGGGTGACAAGTTTGTGGGTAGCTTGTTGGAGTTGAGGTGGAGAGGTGGTAACTTAGTGGGTAGATTGTGGATGTTGTCATTGGTGGGTGGTAGCTTGGTGGGCATATTGTGGGGGTGAGCATTGATGGATGAGTGTTGTGTTGTGTGTAAACACACAAGGTAGTGGTGCTTATGAGCACCCATTTTATGAGCAATAGTAAAACCCTAATGTTTATATATGTTATGGTTTTACATGGTTCTTCGCTTATGAACATTCCACTCATACGCCTTCTTTTGCCAATAGTTTTACTTCCACTCTTAACATTCATGTGTTATATATGACACACTGCCATTACTTAATTTCTTTATACACAATTTGATACTATTTGACTCTTTGTCTCTTCCGCATAGAACATTATTCATTTGCTCATATATAACATTTCTTCTCACACATCCATTAGCCAAATTAATCTTAGTTCAACACTGTAATGTAACTAGAAATATTGATGAATGGATGAATCTTCTAACCACATGTGCTAGTGTGTAAGAAGAGGATGATGGGAGTACGACAACTCCCAGTTGAAGATGGATGGACTGGAGTTAGGCAACTCCAAATCGACAACATGTGCACTGGAGTTAGACAACTCCGCACTTAATGCATTGGAATTAGACCATTCCAAATAAAGAACACGTGCACAATAGACATACAACTCTAGATGAGGTGTACTAGAATTAGACCATTCTAGATTGAAAACATGTGCACGACAGTTGGACAATTCTAGATGACGTGCACTGGAATTAGACCACTCCAAATTTAAAAACTAGAAGAATGGATGATGAATCAAGTTGGACATAGATAGTTCCAATTGGAAGAATGTGATGGAAGAAGGTTCTAGAAGAATCAAAGATAGAAGATTCATAGTATAACTAAAGACAAAGCTATGAGTAGAATACATTTATTATATTTGGAAATAAAAAATGAAAGTAGTGCTTTTGACATAAGAAGAGGCTTGATGGAAGAGAGAGGATATCTTTGTCTTCTTTCCTATGGTTGGTTGGTTGAGCTTAGACAAAGATTTAATTGGTTTATGATTGTAATTAGATGTTACGAAGAAAATAAATTGAGTTCTTGAACTCATCATTTCGATTGATAGTTGTTATTATGAGAATTGGTGGCAAACCTCTATGAGGTTTGTTACAACTATTGCACATTCGACAACTTCAAACTCAATAGCCTACACTCATAACTAAAGACAATTGTTCACAATTCACACATGAAGGAAAATCGTTCAAGTGCACTTCACTATACGTGTAACTCGTAATAAAAAAAGAAGCCATTAGCTTTCTCACAAAGCTATTCACTTGCTATCCCATAATCATTGCATCAATTGTAATTTGTTCTAAGAATTATGAGTTTAACTATGACTTGGTATGATCGCTCTATTGAGGATGGCGAGTCCATTGCATAGATTTAAATGCTAAAATTGGCTACAAATAAATGCTTGCCTTCCATGGCTCACCATGCCTCCTTATGGTGGCTTGAGAGAGATGAGAATGGTTACAATAAGTAACTTAGGGCAACCAACTCTAGTGCTAAGTTACTCACAATCGTCAATTGTTTGTGATTTCATCTAAGTAAGGCCATTTCCATTATTTAATCTAAAATAATCATAGTGAAACCAATTGACCAATTCTTTTTAGACCACATAGCTCCTCACTTAATTCTTTTGCATCCCTGCAAAAACTCAACTATATTCTTTGAAATGTGCTAAGTTTGCTTGAAAAAGCTCCTCAATTCTTCTAATTGATGTAGGGCATGTAGTCTTCCCAAATCCGAGAGCATAGTTTTATTTTTGTGGCAGTTGGATATTGTTCCATGTCTAATCCTACAATGCCCTAGCCATCATCTTCGCTTGTGTATGGCTGAAATCTTTGAGGTGCGATTATATAATAACTATAACATATCACCTCCACAAATCACATCCATCCAATGGTCATTTAAAAATGCTCCGTGGCCCAAAAAATGAGCCTTAAGATATGTGACTTGAACCTGCTAATGTCCCAAGCCAAATTACATTGCTTACAACACATTGCAAGCATTGCACAAACATGTGTTGCCATGTAGGAAATGGGATCCATAATTTTTTTTGGTTGAGTTTGTATGTTGGGCGGGACCAGTATTAAGCCAAATTTAATTTGGAATTAAACTATGTTTGTTCTCACAACATAGTATTGAATTATCATATTCAAGTTGAAAAAAATCGGGTGCAACAACATATTGATCTTATTGGAATGGAACGGAACAACTGATAACATATGATTAATGTTATGTCATTGTGTGTCTTGTGCTCCATTAAAAAAAACCTCCATTAACTACATGCACGATCATCTTGATTCCGAAAGAGAGCTATCTTCACAATTATCATTTTAAAGAGAGGTAAGCCTTTTAACCCCGAAGGCTTGGGGCTCCAGCTTGAATCAAAGACATGCTATAGAATACAAATTAGAGACCTTACTTGACATACAAGAGGACATTGTAGAAGGTGTATTTTGAACATCCTTCATAAGACTGGAATAAGATTAACTAGTATATAACAATTATGGTCTTTTCATAAGTTTGATAATAAGCAAGCAATCTTTTGAAATGTGAATGCTTATGCTTCAAGTGTTGTTATATGTACTTGCTATGTAGCCATTGCTATGTAGGTGATTGAATGTTGACAGACCATGGACATGATGTGCGCAAACATTTGGCACCAAAGTAGAGATACAAAGTGAGTGTGCGGCAACAATTTAGTTGAAAGTTAACCAAAAAGTCTAGAATCGTTGAAATACTACATTGATTGTCCCAATTAGTCTGTGTCACTACTTGAAATTATGGAGTGTAATAACGTCCTACTTAGGAGTTCAGTTTTTACTAATGAAACTTCAATAGGTGTCCGGACATTATAAAATATAAATGACTTTGCTTGGTAAAACATCACATATTCTCATCGAATACTTATAGCATTGCATAACTTCGAATAATAACACACACTAATTGGGATAATTAGGGTAGTTGGTTCATTATCCTTGATCTCCACCAAGTCATTTTAGAAGTACTTTCCTTGAGAAGATGACTAAGATTTTGAAACAAATCAAAATCACTTGATGACCTTGGTGTGATTGGCTATGAATACGAGTCTCATAAGTTAGTGGGAATAGTTAAAAAACAAATATCCATGTTACTCACCTCGTCACTTGTCCCCATTCAATAAGATTCATAACAAAGAAAATAAGAATTGCACTCGTTATTAAGGATAGTTTGCAATAGGTATTTTAACCAGTTGGTACGGTGAGATAATGTAGAATTTTAGTAGTTCAAAGCGCAAAGGATCAGATAGGTTTAGGGGGCACAGTGGGAAAAATGGAGAAGAAGAGAACTTAACAAAAGCTTGCAAACACTTTTGGGCTTCTTTAACCATTTTAGGGTTGAAGGAAGTCTCCTACAACCCACCCACATGTACTAGTTTCCATATTTATGTTTAGATCCTTAGACAAACTGAAATGTTAGCCTTTTTTTAGGTCCGAGATGACCCTAAACTAGTGGATGATGGCGGAGAGATACCCAAATCTCAAGGAAGAGGTTGGCGGTTCGATTCCCGGCTGTGAAATCTCCTTTCTACTTGACAAAAAACTTGTCATGTGGTCAATTGTCTCTTGTGCTTTGGCATCGGCATGTCGGCCATCTGTCTCAAAAAACAAAATAAAGTGTCAGCCTTTTACTTACAAGAACCGAGTACGTTTACATCCCTTGTCAAAAGGGGAGGGATACTCCAACTCAACACCATCCCTACAATGTTACCAAGATTGTAACAGTAGATTGATGTCAAACATGTTTGCAATGATCATACATTCTAAGGTAGATGGTGCTTAAATCGTCCCTTTCAGTATTTCGGCCCATTTTTGGAGTCCACATGGAATAATGATATGCACGACTAGCTTACCAAATTGGCTTGTTTTTTGAAAAATTATTGCAACAATATTTTAAAGCAATTCATCACTAACTACTTACATCCTTCCATAGCCTCGCACTTATGGCTCCCAAAAATTTGTCAAAAACCAACCCCGCTTTCCCCAAAATCACTTTGTTTTTCACCTAAAGTCGCTTGTGCACGCGCAAAGCACTTTCTTCTGCAATATTCTCACAGAGCCTAATCCGCGTTTGCCTGCTGCTACTAACAGATTCTCGATGCATGCCAGTGAATAGCCATCCTTTGAATATCGACGTCATGGAATAAGATACATTCCATGAGGGAGGGTTGGGCTAGAGCTCATGCCATTTGGGCAAGCTCCAACTGGCCGAGCCATGCCCCCATCATGGGGGGAAGGAGGTGTCAGGCCCTGGGCCCACAATCTGGCACCCTGGGCAATCCCATCAAAATTTTATTTATTTTTGGCTCAACTAACAACTACTGCCCGCCCTAGCTGATTCCTAAAAAAAATTGCCCTTGCATTCTTGAAGGTACACACACACACACACACACACACATATATATATACATACATATATATATATGTTCACTTCCCTTTAATAAATAAGCAATTGACTAGGATTTCATTCCCGAAATGAAAATTGAGAACATGTAAATGAATGTCAATAAAGCATGTATTAAACTTTGAAGTAAAAGATAATACAAAATATTCATTAGCATTGAGGTTATAATGTATGTGACTTACCATTTGAAAGAGTCTTTTGTCATTCTAAAAGGAAACTTAAATTTGTGTGTTGTTTTTATTTTATGATATTTTAGTTAATGCCTTCTACTTTCACAAGTTTTCATACATACTTGAACTAATTAAGCCTGATTGAATGTAATTAAGTGTATCAAGCATAATCAAATATAAATCAGGATTATGCTTGCCAAGGTATTCAAGCCTAATTATATCTAATATGCACTTACTTGAATTAATTATGATTTATTACATTCAACCGCACTTAATAAGTTTAAATATGTATACTTGTGAAAGTAGAAGGCATCAATTAATTAAACAAACTAAAAATAGCACCCAAACGTAAGTTTCATTTTAGAATGATAAAAGATCCTTCCAGATGGTAAGTCACATACATTACAACCTTGATGCTAATGAGGATTATGTACTATCCTTTACTTCAAAGTTCATTACATGTTTCATTGACATTCATTAACATGCTTTCAATTTCACTTTGGGAATGAAATCCATGTCAATTGCTTATTTAGCAAGGGGAAGTGAAACCCATGTCAATTGCTTATTTAGCAAGGGGAAGTGAAATCCATGTCAATTGCTTATTTACCAAGGGGAAGTGAAACCCATGTCAATTGCTTATTTAGCAAGGGGAAGTGAAACCCATGTCAATTGCTTATTTAGCAAGGGGAAGTGAAACATATATATTGGATTTTGGGCCTTCAAGGTGAAATGCACTCAACATGGGATTTGTGGACAAACAACCTTCGAGAATGTAAGGGCAATTTTTTTCTTGGACGTGGATGGGGCGGGCAGCAGTTGTCGGTCGAGATTCAAAAAATAAAAGAATTGGTGGGACAATCCGTGGTGCCAGTTTGGAAGTTCGGCCTTGACACCCCATTCCCCCATGATGGGGTCATGGTTCGGCTGGCTAAGGCCCGCCCAAGTGGCATGATCTCTAGCCCCATCCCCTTGCAACTAAGACTTCAACCTATTCTTAGACATTTCGAAGCCTTGAACAAATTGCATTCCTTCCAATTATGTTTATATTGGATAATAGTGTTATTATTTTTGAAGTTGCGGACATAATGGGCATCCACGAGGAGTTCAATAAACGGGCTAGGTTACCTATTAGCAATGCCTCCTCTATATTCAATTTTAATTGCACTCCACGAGAAAAACTCCAAGTGGAGAAGGATCTAAGGCAAAGGTGCCCCCCCCCCCCCGCCCCGACACTATCTATGTACCGATACGATGCACCTAAGACTATGTACGTGAGTCATAAGAATGGTTTACATTATAATGAGGGTCCACGAAACTTGGTCCGAAACCTTCCTTATACGCTTACATTTGAACTTAAGACAAGACTCAAGCTTTAAAAAGTCAATTTTCAAACTAAAGGGGTATTTTTCTTGAGTGAAAAATGCTAAACTCTCATGGGAAAGTGATCCCACATGAACGTTACTTCATGACTTTATACTTCGGACCCAGACCCCAACCCTAATGTAAACTCCTGGAGTGAGTCCAAAATTTAGATGTTTTCAACCAATACAATTGCTCAATTTGCCCAGTTCCTTTGGTCTTGGACCTTAGTATGAACCCAAAAAATGTGTACCACTTCTATCAATAAAATATTGTACAATTGTGTGTGCATGTTCTTTTTGTTTTTGTTTTTTGTTTTTGGGTCTCAATGACTAAATCATGAAGAAGGATGGGTTGAAGGTTGGTGGCAAAGTTGCATCCGCGGATGCAACCTAATGTCAATCAAGTGGTCTCAATATATCCACACTTTGGAGCTTCTTCCATTGGGTCTTTTGAAAAGTCTCATGTAAAATTCCATTGGCCCTTTCTCCACATAAAAGCTTGCTAACTCATCCCTCCTTTTGCCAAACATACATCGCCACTTCAAGTTTGTTGTCACCACCTTTCAATTTTTGAGAAAGAAGGGTACGATCAAATTTCAGCAACTTGTAGTGAATTCCTTGGAAAAGAGCTTAAGAACGTATATTTCAAATGGCATCTCACCAACCTCTACTGTAGTGCTTCAAGTTTCGGCTCCCGAGTGACTAACAATCTGTGACACATTGCCACGTGTCACCCTTCCATTGCTTAAGACCCACTCAATCCCACGTGGAAATTTTACCTTGGCCCCGAAATAGGAACTCCTTACGATGTCACCTTTGAGAATGTTGAGTCTTCTCACATTTAATCAAGCAATCTTAATGGTCAAGAGCAAAACTTTGGATACAAGAAGTTTACACTAGGGTATGGTGCAGAGTATGGAAAATGCAATGGCACTAAGGTCGTATCACTTTTCATTGCATGAAATTACTCTTCCTAGTTTGAGAAACCGGTTTTCAAGCTTGGGTTATAATGACGAGTCCCAAAGGGCCCTTAAATGATGTAGATGATCGTTGTTTTAAATTTCATAATTGGAGGAGACATACAAAAATATAAGTGGATGCTCATGTTGCAACAAGTCAACAAAAAAGAAAGACATACAACTCCAATACACTCACGTGAATCATGATGTTGTTTATTTTGGAACAAGTCTAAGTCTATATATGTAATCCCAAAACATGCAGAGCTAGAATTAGAGCCCCCCCCCCCCCCCCCAAATGACTATTGCCTCCTTTTCGTAAGTGAACACCTTGAAGGAGCATGGACAAGTCGGCTGGCACCTATCTTCCCTAAGGGCAAGTCTCTAGGTTCCCATGTGGTTGGTTGAAAACATCTGGTTCACTTGGATACCCCCAATATGATTGGGCAAACCATAGGTGGGTGCATACTAAAATGATGAAGGTAAGGTGAGTGCATGGGATGCCTGTTGTGTGCACTTTTTGAAGCTCAACATTTGTACATGAATAGTGACAATTAGGTCACCTTCGCAAATAGGTCGTCGCGTTACCCATGCAAATTTCCTTGGGTTAGAATTAGATTACATGAACTAAAAATTGTGTTTATTCTTCCCTATAGCAAGAATATTTATATTTATAGTTATGGTGGCAATACATATTTAAAATATTAGGTAACGTCAATAAATCAATGTAGGGCAACCTTTTGCACATACGCATAACATTATTCAACTGTGCCTTTCTAATTATACTAGTACTCTCCTTCACCCAAGTGTTTCAGCTTGAATTTGCTAATGCAATGCTTTGTTATGAGAATAAACATTATATAAATCCAAAGAAAATATGGCTTATTCCCAGCCCAACCCAACCCAACATACATACTCAAGTGAACAATGTTGTGCGAGTGTAGAGGTATACTATCAAATTGAAAATGACATAACAAACTTACAAATTTATAAAAAAGAAACATGAGAGATTCTACAATTCATAGATTTGAGGTGAATCTCTTCTTGATTTTTGAAGCGAAAGTCATGAATAACTTACAATTTTTCTTCTTCTTCTTAGGATATCCACATTTCTGAGTTGGAAATCTACCTATACCATTAGAATCTGGTGCAGGTCACAATTCACGATAGGTGCACTCACGTAAACAACTAAATAGTAATACACACACGCAGACAGCACCCCATTGGAAGTGCGGCAGGGAAGGATCCTACTATATAATAAGTTCAGACTATAACCTCAACTTGAGATTAATTAGAATAAGGTTGAAGCTGAGTGGAAAGCTGGGAGTTGACCTAGTTGACTTGTAAACTCCAAGTGGTGTTTATTAATTTATTACAGTTGATTTTGGTGGAAATGAAAGTTCCATTGCAAGACAGGCATACAGTAACTTTTATTAGTAACACCACCTGACCTGGCCCTGCTAAGCTAAAAAGCCAGGTCCCGTCCGAACTGCCACAAAACTTAAGAGGACAACAACTACGCTACATAATAAATAACACCAGAGGCAGTGGGTGCCAGAGCCCCAAGCAACTGGGTATCCCAACCTTACAACAGAAAAACTGGGCCACCCGGTACTCACCCAGCCGTTACAACAGAGTCCCCACACAGAGAGAGTGAGAGTGAGAGAGAGAGTGACAGAGAAAGAACACCACAATAACCATAATAAGAGAAGAAACTCCAGCACACATAAGTGTCGCGCACATGACCAACCATCAGTCGCTTTGCATGTCGGAGGCGATGAATCTCATGCAGCTGACTGTTGGCGGGGTGGTGAAGCGGATTGTTTGTCCTGGACCGGAAGCCATGGATTCGTCATCCTTCGTCGGGTAGTTCTTTGCAAGTTTTTGATTGTAGAATTCAAATTTCCTCTTTCTCCTTTCCTGCTCACGACACCGGGGATAGGTAAATGAAAGGCGAGGGGAGGGCGGAGGCGGGTGCAGCAAGGCGCTTTGTGCCCGCATGTCGTATTAGCCTCCAACAGAGGTTTGAACGCGGCCCCCGCCGACCAACCGCGGGGGGCCACCTAGCCGACTGCCAGGCGGAGGCTGAGGCTGGCCGATCGTACCCAAGGTTAGGGGCCACTTCACACACGAGCCAAGAGCCGTGACCATGGAATTGTGGGAGCCCAAGAGAAAGTGTCCAAAGGCCGTCCCTAGCACACCTCCACAATCATGTAGTGTGGTCATGGGCCCTCGAGTGTAGTGTGAAGTCATATGTGACCAAACCCCTCAACCAAATGCTATTTCAATAACTCTCTATTCACGAGGGCCTCACACATGATAAAATAGGATAAACCGACGGTTGTGAGCGTTCGGAGTGCCATGGTCTCCCAGTGGTTTTGGGTTAGGCCCGACCTCCAAGAGACGGTTTTTGAAAATAGTGCAAGTGACCATGAAACATGATGCCGTGTAGGAGTCCATGTAGGCTTTACACCCATCTTGCATTCACATACTCCGTTGGTCCCTCAAGCGTAGTGTGAAGCAGCGAACTCAGACCGGCGCCGCCTTTTCCACCAATGAGAGTGCTTGAATGTACTGGTCACGGGCTCTCAGTCTCGTGCGTGAAGTGGCCCTTAGTCTCCCATAACGGGGTGCCTAGTAACCCAAATCATACCGAGGGTTAGTTCTAATGCAAAATTCTCCCCCTACAAAATGCCATAATCATAGCCGAAGCTGGGTTTAACAAATGTCCAGGGCCTTGATAATATGCATGCCTTTAATTTTTGCCAGTGGCACCTCCCCTATGCGAGCAAGCTATCCCAGAATACTTGATACAATTGGTTACCACTCCAACTCTCAGTTTTGGGATCAAAGGCATTCCTTGCTTTCCGAACAATCCAAGGCACTGGGCGACGTAGTAGGTACCAAATAGATAGAAACTCCAACCCCTTTCAAGCAAGGGGCTGGTGTGAATAAAGTGTCCGTTCGTAATGCCAATGACCCGATGCCCACTGGACAAGGGGACATTGGGACAAATGCTACTCTCCCCTTTCGAGGATGGACACTATAGTGACACACTATACAAGTTCCTAGCTAGCCACTAGTGCCTTGAAGATACCGGACATGGTATCCCCCCAAAGGGCTTTGAGGTACCCATACAACAAGGTCCAAGGACCCCCCACCATAGTTGGGTGGACTAAGGTGGTGAGCACCACGCCGGCATGGGGAATAGAACCCACAACCTCCTCATTGGGGGCCATGAGCCCTAACCACCAAGCCAAGGCCCGTGGTGCCTGTAGGTACCAAATACTTCTAATTTGGCTGCAAAATCTAAGTGGTAGAAGCTCAACAAAAAGGCATTTAATTTCTTCATGGAGGAGACATCCTTAGGGACCTCTATCCATTGGAGACATCTTCCCTTTATGGATCCCATTAGAAGCCCGTTGCCAAGCTCTACTTGTACAAGGACACGCATAAAATCTATGGAGTAGTGACTCGGTTACATTACAAGTGCAACACGTGCATCTAGAATCAAGGTTAAGTGAGATGTAATTGTGGCATTCATTAATGGTAGCAAGAAAGTGTTCATGTTGTGTGGGGAGATTTTTTGGGCATAATCGGTCAAGATCGTAGTGTTTCCAAGTCCATATGCTTACATGTTGTGATCTTTCAGTCTTATTTAGTTGAGTGTAGTCTATAGATTCCTCTAAAACGGTTGGTAATTTTTCCAAAGTCTTGAACTTCAATTGGTTATTTCTCAAACTCAACCGGTGCATCTATAACTAGCGACATGCTCCACTATTGGTCTAGTTTCATCATTTTTTTAGGGGATACAAAGTAGGGTATGGATAGTCAACGGTGTTTTGGTCTACGATGCCATTTGAGTCTATACATCATCCAAGAATCTTCATACCTAGGCAAAATCACCCTAGTATTAATAAGGTTTTAATTTGGCATCGACCCAGATTATAACTCGGGTATGCAAAGATTCTTTCACCTTGACGAACGCACCAGATATCAGTTTGATTGATATTACAACTTTGATATCCAGGGGTAAGTTATTTGGGGGTATCATTATTGATGTCGATTATTGATATCATGCATTCACCTATATACGGACCAACCTTGGTCGGTTCTCCCTGTTCGTTGCAACCAAATCAAGTGAAGTTACAACAACACTGTACTCTTCAGACACTAGGGTACTGTTTGTTTGGCGTCCTGGAATTACAGATAAGCCTCCATACACGTTCCCCCGGTAAGTGTAAAAAAAATTCCATGGCCCTGCTAGATTCTCAATAGGAACATGGTAGATGTTAGGGCCACTTCACACACGGGACTGAGAGCCCATAACCATTTACACTTCAAGCACTCTCATTGGTGGAAAAGGTGGCGCCGGTCTGAGTTCGCTCGGTAAGTGTAAAAACAAATTCCATGGCCCTGCTAGATTCTCAATAGGAGCATGGTAGATGTTAGGGCCACTTCACACACGGGACTGAGAGCCCGTGACCATTTACACTTCAAGCACTCTCATTGGTGGAAAAGGTGGCGCCGGTCTGAGTTCGCTCGGTAAGTGTAAAAACAAATTCCATGGCCCTGCTAGATTCTCAATAGGAACATGGTAGATATTAGGGCCGCTTCACACACGGGACTGAGAGCCCGTGACCATTTACACTTCAAGCACTCTCATTGGTGGAAAAGGTGGCGCCGGTCTGAGTTCGCTCAGTAAGTGTAAAAAATTCCATGGCCCTGCTAGATTCTCAATAGAAACATTGTAGATGTTAGGGACACGTCACACATGGGACTGAGAGCCCGTGACCATTTACACTTCAAGCACTCTCATTGGTGGAAAAAACGGCGCCGGTCTGAGTTCGCTGCTTCACACTGCGCTTGAGGGACCAACGGAGTATGTGAACGCAAGATGGATGTAAAAGTCCGGATTCCTACTACACGGCAATATCCAATGGATCGTGTTTCATGGTCACTTGGATTGTTTTTTAAAAACCACTTCTTGGAGGTTGGATTAACACAAAACCACTGGGAGACCACATCACTCCGAACGCTCACAACAATTGGTTTAATCTATTTTAATCATGTGTGAAGACCCGTGTGAATAGAAAGTTATCGAAATAGCATTTGGTTGAGGAGTCCGGTCACATATGACTTCACAGTACACTTGAGGGTCCGTAACCACACTACATGATTTTGGAAGTGTGTTGGGACGGCCTTTGGACACTTTGCATTTGGGCTCTCACAATTACATGGTCACGGCACTTGGCTTGTGTGTGAAGTGGCCCGAAGTAAGGTAATAGAATGTTCAAGCTGAACAAAGACACGCGAGGCTGGCACTTTATGTATATTATTCCAATAGTAATAAATGAGGTTGGAGCCGAGGTTGGCTTTGACCTAGTTGACTTGCTACGGTAGTTGCAAGTGGGTATTTATGTTGTGGCGGCCGGAGAACCAAAAACTAACTTTCACACAAGAATCCACGAGATATTGTTTGAAGTTTGGTTGCATGGCTCAACATGCCCACTATAAAATTGTGGTATATACCTCGTACTTATGTCTCACTAGACTCTTTCAAGGTTTTCAAGGCCCATTTTTATGTCGATTCAGTTTGAAATAGTAGCGTCCATGCTACATACTATTTCAAGAAGAGTTGTAGTAACTTTTAGATGTCTTGCATGTTATCTAAACAAAGAGACGTGACAACAACACCCAATAGTCATGCAAAATCATACTCTCCACTCAACCATACGAGCATAGGAATGCTTGAATCCCCTTTGCACTACATTTACTATGGTGATAGTAACGCGGTCCGCAATGGTGAGCTCGTTTTAAGATTTAAAACATTGGGAATGAAATTGTGGGTGCAAACTATTTACCAACCCACAATATTGAACATTAGAAGTTCGTTTTGAGAGATTATGGCAATGTACTATTATATATTTGACATATAGCTTCTCACATTGGGCTTGAAGTGAGTACATATCTTGCAAAGAATGGTTCTCATCACCAACATCTACCTTCAAGAAACACCTTGCTTTCCATGATGATGTTTCCTTCAAGTCTTGCTCTTTTTCCACAAATAGGCCCTACATTTTGTAGAACTTTCCTAAGGTCCTCCCTATAAACTACCTCATAACAACATCAACTCTTCCTCAAGGTGATTAAATATGTTTTCTCTCTTGCTTTTAAAGCTTACAAAATGAGATTGAGATGTTTGGATTTGCATTCCCATGAGATTTTGTTTCATGCGTTACCCACAACTTAGAAGTGGAAGTTCAAGAACATAGTGAATGATTGAATATTAAAGTGTATCTAGGGTTGCATCATCATTTTCTTGCATGATGGTGTATATCGTGGGACACAGTATAGGGAGCTAGTGGTAAGTGACACAATATATTTCCATTTTTCTTGGAAAATTTGAAGTACGGATAACGTATAACCCATGGGTATTTAGTATACAATCTACCGACTTGTTATACTTTGATATGAAAGGCAGGTCAAACAAAGTGTGATTAATGAAAGGGTTTGCCCAACTCTACTTTGACAATCAACCACCGCACCCTTGAAATAAGGGTCACAATTTGAATTTCACTATTGTTGACTATTCAAATTAAAAATAAAATAAAATTGCAACACATTCCAATTATCAAGCTTCCAAACTATTTCAAAATGCATGGAATCTAGACAAATAGATTGATGGAGACATTGCGCAAAAGAAGAAACTTATGTTTTTGGCATAAATGGAGGTAGAAAATAAAATTGCTCCTACAAATCAACGTCTATTGGTAGTGGTTGTCTACTATAATAGCTATATGTAGAGAGGTTGAAATCTTGAAGGGCGTGAAAATAATGGCTAATTGTGTTGGTTGCCTACGTTTACTAGGGTATAGCATCTTGTGTGTTTGTTGGAGTGAAGTGTTGGGCAATTTGGTGTACTACTTTGTTGTGTTAGGCTATGTGAAGGGTTATTATTTTTATTATTTTTATTATTTTCATTGGTGTGTGGGTGAGTGCAAGTGGAGATCATGTGTGGCCATGCATCAATATTGTGGTTTGGGCAAAGTGTGTAGTTGGGGTTGGGACATGTTAGTTGCCAAAAGATGTTCTTTTAGCAGTTTCCCATGTATTGGGCGTATCAATATTTTAAGGTTTGTGCAATTTGTGCATCAAATATGTTAAAGGCTTTCCATATTTTTATTTTTTTATTTTTTTATTTTGATTGATTTGCTCTTTAGACACCCATTTGTCGACATATGTGAATTTGGATTTTGGAATTCGTAGTTCTTGTTCGTAGTGGTATTTGTTTATGTATGTTTGGAGGTTGCGGATTCCTTTGTGATGTTTGCTTGTTAGGATCCCGTTGAGCCAATAAGGTATGTGTAAAACCAAATTTTTGGCTATCGCCCAGCCGAAGTTGACCATTTTCCTTTGTTGATGAGATTCATCCGGCTATTAGCCACTGGAGGCCATCCAGTGTGAAAAGGAAGGGCTATTGCCGTTGCAGAAGCGGTTAGACTATTAACCGACTGCCCCTCACCCTGGGCGCTATGAGGAGGGGACAGTCGAGGTTGAAGACATGCTATTGTCATGTTGTAGAATCTTACATAGTCTCAAAGTAGTGTTAGCAATAAGCATAGCGGCAACTCTCAGTGATCGGGGTTGAGAAGCTATTAGGCAGCTAAATCAGAATTTAGCAGAGTAGGCAAGTATGTTGAAGCCGTGAGATGCGGACTTCGGTATAATCTGAACTTGGACATTGAAGTAAAGTTGTAATTTCAGGGCTATAATTTTGATGCATTTGGAAGAGTCAAATTGTGTCGCGAGTGAGTATGAGCAATATTCGAGAAGTGGAAATTTTGTCTTGATAACGTGAGAATTTGTCGGTCGAATGCAAGTCACGCGAGTAGTCTGATGAGGAGTGTCTGAGAGAGAGGGCAAAGTTTGTTTTGTCGAAACAGGAAGTGAAAGATATATCGGGCGATAGGCCGATAAAAGAAAAAAGTCAGAGTGATAGTTTAAAAGAGTAGTGTCTGGAGAGTTCGGCATTGTCTGAGAATATTTGCAATAACCTGTGGAGGGCAATGGCCGAGAGCATACGGAATAGTCAGAAAGGCAAGTAGATTCACTGAGACTGTGAGAGCCTCGTGCCTATACCAGCGAGTGATCCTTGGGATATCGCCAAAGAGATTACAAAGTCATGTAAAATCTGGAACGGGAAGTAAAAGTCTTGGCGATAAGCAAGAACCTATTCGCCATAACTTGAGAGTCAGTGAGAGAGCAGACGAGTCGCTTGAGAGGGGCAATCGCATGTTCATCAATAAGACAAAGAAAATACCTAGTCAAGAGGATGAAGTGGAAGAAATAGTAAGAAGAAGAAAAAGAGGCAAGTAGTCTGGGAGGCCGCAGTAATGGCTGAGAGGCTTGAGAGAAGCAAGGCCATTACCAAGAGAGAGATTAAGTGGCCATAGCCATGAGCAAAGGCTGAAGCCTGAGTGTCAGAAATAGACGTTACCTGGCAGTTACCTAGGTAAGGGTATAGCCTGGGTAGGGCCATTGAGCAGAGAGAGAGAGAGGAGATGAGAAGTCAGTAACAGGTAGGCTATAGGCTGCCATGACGTTACCAAGAAGGAGGAGACATTACCATTAAAGAGTAAGATTATACCTTGTGCAAGTTTTGAATAAAATCAGCAGACTAGAGCTTTAACACGGGATATCGCCTGGCTTGTTGTGCGTTGTTTTATGTATTGACAATGTGGATGTTTTTGAGATGAGTTGCCAAATTTACCGGATAAGTGGAGGTGATGGCTATTAACTCTGCGACACTTGCATGATGGTTGTAATTTGATTAAAGAAAAAATTAAATCGTTGAATTACCACAATTGTGATTTATGATGAGCAAAGACTATGCGGTTACAGAAAGACATTACCCCGACTTTGTCCTGACTATGAGCCATCGACCACTTGCCAAGCTTTTGAGCTTCACGACTGAAATAGGTCAAGACATAGAGTGATAGAAAATTCCCTGAATATAGGACGGAATCACTCACGACTGAGGAAGCACAAAGGAACCATAAGAGTGGAGAGTAAGCGGAATTAAGAAGGAATGAAAGAAGAAAGACCCTAAGTTGTTATTATAATCCTTAATCCAATGTGACATTAACCCTTATAGACACTATCTCAGTCTTCCTGGAGACATAGTTCTATGGGTTTAATTGTTTTAAGTCATAGCAAAAACTTACTACATTTTTGGCGCCGTTGCCGGGGAAGGGGTCCCTAGAGGTTCTAGGTGAGAGTTTCATTTGTGTGTGCACAGGCCAAGAGGCAGAGGCAGAAAAAAAAAAAAAAAACAGGCGAAGGCGGTAGCGTTGCCGAATTTTCTTCAGAGCCGCAGGCTCTTCCTCGGGGAATGAGGATGGAGGGTTGAGCATTTTTCGAGTATGGTCTGGGGGAGAAACAGAGTCCGAATGTAGGCATGAAGGGACGAGCCACTGTCGGCAGTGGGCAACACAGACGGGGAGGAGCTTTGCGGCGATGGTGAGGGACGAGGCTGCTAGAATGCCGAGGGCCCATCTCTCTTCCACCAAAGAGTCTACTGGGGTGGTGGCAGGGAAGTGCCGACCTCACCACATCGGTAGCGGGGCGGTAAAGGGAATGCAGGTAGGAAGGCAAGTTGAAGAGAACCATGGGCCTTGTGAATCGGACTGACACAGAAGAGAGAGGGAGAGGCGGCTGGTTGGTCGAATCCGAATCGGGGATCTGATGCCCAAAGGCGGTGGCACAAGTGTCCACTGTTGAAGCCAAGTGTGTGTGTATCGGTTTGTGGGCTGTTGGGTTGAGCGCAGATAAGACCAGAAGTAGCGGCAAGGATTCAAGCATTTTCGCCCTGGCAGGTTGGGATTGTTGCCGCGTCGACCAAATTGTGAGAGGGAACAACGACTAGCTTCTAGTGAGGGGATCTCGGCCATCCAGTGTGCAGAGGAGGGAGGCAGGCTGGGAGGCAGCTCAAACAATGTTGTGACAAGGTGGCTGGGATTTGTTGGTGTGGAAGGAGCACTACAAGGAAATGGGTGTATAATTGACAAAAATGTGACACTAAAATGTCCGAAGTGACAAAATCAGCTCAAAGCTATGAGTTTTTGTCAATTCGGACATTATTCAAAATTTGTGTCAATTTTCTGTCATCAGATTTATATATTTCACGTTTAATTTATTCCCTTCACCTGAGCATGTGTCTCATATTTATTAACAACAAAAGGTGTTACAAAAGGTGTTACAAAAGGTTTTTAATTATTGTAATTACTAGTATAAGTAATTAATATAAATAATGTATTTACTATAATTAATGTAATAACTAATTTAATTAATTAATGTAAATACTGAAATTACCAATTTAAGTAAATACTGAAATTACCCTTTTGAGTAAATACTGAAATTACCAATTTAACTAAATACTGAAATTTGTTAATTTAAGTAAATACTGAAATTTGCTAATTTAGGTAAATACTGAAATTTGCTAATTTAAGTACATACTGAAATTTGCTATTTTCAGTAAAATACTGAAATTATTGTAATTAATGTAGTTAAAATAATTACAATAATTACTGTAATAATGTTTAGGAGTATTTTTGTAAATTGTTTTTAATACAAATACAATACGTACTAATTAAAAACAGTAAATACATTAATTCTATGCTTGTTTTTACTTTCACTAATTAAAAAATATATATACATAAGTTTATAAGTCTTATGGCTTCTTCATACAAAACTCTTACATACTTGGCCTATATCATGTAATGAGCGGTGACTTAGTGGCTAAGGCCTTCACACTATAGCCAAGAGGTTCAAGGTTCGATCCCTTTGACCCCTCACCCTTGGCTTCGCCTAGGGTAGGTAGGTTGCTTTGTCCATTAGCCTAGGTTAGGTGAGGTGGCCTTTGACCCTTAGACCTATGTGAGTAGGCCCCGAATGCGAGGGCGGATTACTAATTTAGGATTATTTTACTAGTATAACTTGGACATTAAACCACATCACCATGGGTAAATGACGAGGTAAAGAGAATCCAACATGGCAAGGGGGCCGGAGTAAATGGAATCCTACGTGTATAATTGTCCCAGATGACAAAGAAATTGACAGAACTCTGTTAATTGTATGGCCGAATCAAGGTGCCCTATATGACACCCAAATTAACAGAATTTCGTCACATTTTTGTCAAATAGGTCATATAAACTCTTGTAGTGGAGGGACAAGGAGCGATACGGAGAGAGAGGTGGCTGGAGTCACCGATGGGGGTGGCAGTTGGCAGCTGGAGTCGCTGGCGGTTGGCAGTCATCTGGAGCTGAACCTAACCGGTGGGTACATGGATTTACAGTGTGGCTATGGATTCGGACCTTGGTAACTAGAGAGGTTAGGGGGTAGGAAGGACCTTATGGTGAGGTGTTGAGTTGATAGTTAAATAAAAATCACAATGTGACAAGCACAATGAGTGACATTGATGCGGTCAGTGACCTAAACTAGTATAGTTAATCGTGGTAGGCTTGGGTGTGATGTGTTAGGATTCAACGGGTAAGAGCATTAGTGGCATTCACAAGTACAATTAAAAGCATTACTAAATGCTAGCAACCGTGTATCCCTGGAATAAAATTGTGTGGGAGACATTCATATCATTGGAGCATTGGTTTTTTGAGCTTTGATGGTGGAGTGAGGTACTTAAGTCCATGTGAGCCATAGGCCTTCACCCGGATTACGACGCACAAGGGTGGAGGTTTAGGGCTCACACCATCCATGTGTGTGGATATGTTAGGGCCTTGTTGGTTGAAGGTAGAGGCTAGGGAGAGACATGTCAAGGTTTTGAGTGATTGTATATATTCTTTGTTGGGATAATCAAAACTACGTAGCCATATTACCTATGATTTCTTGTATATTGACGGCATAGTGGATGATGTTATCGGTGTTGGTGTTGTGATTGATATTGGTGGTGAGTTGTGTGAGCTTGCCATCAAGCTTCTCTTTCCACTCCCACATGGATTTGGTGAAGAGGGTTTCGGTGAGGACGAGATTGGTGTTGGCGTTACCCATGGCCTCAAGTTGTTGGGCAATTGCCTCCTGAGCCGGTGCGCGAGCGAGACGGAGGGCGGTCTTGTTGGGGTCCGATCCATTGATACTTCCTTTGTGGGATATAAAGTGAACTCGTTTCCTGAAAATGTAAAATGAATTTGGGAATCCATGTGATGTAGACAATGTCGTTGAGAACATTGAAGATGCCACCAACCCGCTTGCTTGTCCTCCGCATGCTTGACGTTGTGGCCAAAGTTGAAGACGGCTAGGTTGTCGTCTCCAAACTTGTTCTTGAGGGCTATAACTATGGATGTTTGGGTCTCATTTTGGGGGTGATTATTAGCAACTAATTTGTATTAATGTGAAGTTCCAAGGGTGCAATGGATTCCTTATCCATTGTGATGCTAATATTTTCTCATGTTGGAAGACTAATCCATATTTGAGTATGACATCTCTAGCTTCTTCAAAGATGAAAACAATAAATGCAAAGTCTTTGGTGGCATTAGGCTTAGTGAGGCTCATAAACTCATGTTGTTTCCCTCATAGTAGCTATCTATGACTAATGTGTGGCATAAACTATGGGCTTGGGTGTCTCTTACAAGTCTCCATTGAGGTGTAGATGGAGGTTTTGAGCTTGAGTGACAAGTTCATAATCTTTATCTACTTTTCCTATCATCATTTCACTCCCTTTCAATTCCAATGTAAATGCACAAGTATGTTGTACGAGAGCCATACCGCCAACATGTGAGCATTTGAGGTGCATTTTGATGAAACCCACCCAAATCTTGGTGATTGAACTCGATCCTCTATCCAAAGGGTTGGTGTAATCCATTGCGAGTAGAATTCGCATTTTATAGAGACTTGTGAGGCATGCACTTTTGACATCGACCCTATTCATGGTTTTGAAATTCATATTGAATCGGGTCATGATTTAGTAGCCTTTGGAGATGCCCATGTCAAGGTTAACCTTCTCACAGTGTGGTACTTGGATGAAGTTTAGGTATTGACCTAGCACCGCATCCGGCCTTTCGCTGGGGTAGAGCTCCCGGTTGCTTGAGTGTGTGCTCTTGTTCATTTGTATGGGTGTTGGTTACCAATGGGGTTTATGTGAGGCGTAGTGTGTATTTTCATTTTTGCGGGGGTGTTGGTGGGGTGGTTGTAGGATGCACGGTGTGTGATTTTGGATTTGATTTTTAAGTGGCGTTGCTGATTTATTGCGCTTTGTTTTTATGCAGGACTTGGAGCTTGCAACTGGTAGTGCTCTTTGTTGCTTGAGGTGTGGCTTTAGGTGTGGCTCTTATGTGAAATAAGTTGGACTTCAAATAGTTGTTGAGGTGTTGTATTAGCTATGTATTACATATACATGTCATAGAATGTATACTATTAGTGCCTTTTGGAAAGGTTGAAACAATTATTGGCTACATCTGCCCGCCAGTAAGTTAGTGATTGATTTGCGTACCTAACTTAGGGCCGGTTCTCACAAGGTCCCAAGTCCCAAGTCTCACTCATGTTAGCAAGTCCCAACATGGAGGTAAAGTCCCAACATGGAGGTAAAGTCCCAACTTTTGAGCCTCAAGTAGTCACTTAAACATGATTAAATATCATAATAGTAAGATCTTTATTATTTTAAGCAAAAATATTTGCGGGACTTGGGTTGAGTGTTGGGTCCAGCTTTTTGCTTGACCTAGCTCGCAACACAAGTCCAAAGTTTCACTTCCCCAAAAATGTTATTATATAGGCATCCATGTCATAGTTGATATTTAGGACTTGCTACCCTATGTGAAGTGGTAAGTCCCAACTTCTATGTTATCAATGGTTGAGATTTTTTGAAGATAGTTAGGTTGCATTGGTGACATCGTCCCATATGTGTTGTCAACATTGGTCGTAATTTACACATATAAATTAAGGCGTAAAGGGAGGAACTAATCATTTTCTCCATTGAATACAATCTTTGTACATTGTGTTTTATCTTCCGACATGGTCTCTTTGTTTTCTTCTCTGATTTTCCAATAGGTTATAAGCCCAATTTGCTTTAGAGGAGAGAGATCAATTTAGGAGTAACTAGGAGAGGGCCGGATGTGATCAGAGGCGATTTGGAGGTGTTTGGAACTTTTGGTGGAATCTTGAAGCTTTGGAGGACCTCTGAAACGTTTTGGAGCATTTTTGGAGGTTTGGACTAGTATGGAGCACCTTATAGGAGTATTACCACATTAGAGGATCCATTTGGTAGAGGTTTATTCCATTTGGAATGTATGAGTGTCGATTGATTTGTATTTTGAATGTTTGAGGTGATTTGAATTTCAAGAGGCTAAGTTGTATTCTCTTGATGGTGTTTGATTCATTTTGCATCTATTTTGAGTGAAAAAATATTGACTTGAGATATCCTTACTTTCTATACTTAATTAGAGGTGATTTGAGTTCCAAGAGGCTTAGTTATTCTCTCTTGATGATTATTGAATCATTTTGTATATGTTTGGAGTGAAAAAATGACGATTTGAAAGATCCTTATTTTCTATGCTTAGAATGAGGTAATTTGAGTTCCAAGAGGCTTAGTTGTACTCTCTTGATGGTTATTCAACCATTTTGCATATATTTGGAATGAAAAGGTGTTGACTTGGGAGATCACTATTTTTTACATTTAGTTTTAAATGATTTGAGTTCCAAGATGCTTAGTTGTGCTCTCTTGATGGGTTTTGAGTCATTTTGCATCTATTTTGAATAAGAAGATGCTAACTTGAGAGGTCCCTACTTTCTATCCTTAGTTTGAGGTGATTTGAGTTCCAAAAGGTTTAGTTGTGCTCTCTTGGTAGTTAGTGAGTCATTTTGCATATATTTGGAGTATAAATGTGGTGATTTGAGAGATTTCAATAATTTTAGAGTGTTTTGAAGTTTTTTTAGTTCCAAGGAGCTTCTATTGACTTCTTAAAGTTTTTTGAGTGAATTTGTACCAACTTCGAGAATTAAGGTGCTGACTTGAATATGGGAGAACCTTGAGTGATAAATTTAGTTCACATTGTTTAGGCAAACTCTAACTTTGTTGAGGATTTTTAAGCCCTTGTGCTGCATTGAATGAATATGAGCTTGCATTTGGGTCAAAAATAGCTTCTAGTGATGGTGATAGACTTATAATGGTTGACAAATTTGGTGGTGATGACTTCAACCTTTATAAGTTCAAATTAGAGATGGTATTGTCCACCAGAGATCTTTGGGAGATCGTGGAGGGTTCGGAGTTGCCACCACTATCCACCGCGAATGTCAATCTCAAGAAAACCTTTGCTATTATTGCCATGAGTTTAGTGGACAAGGAGTTAGCGTACATAAAATGATGCAAATGACCAGCGGAAGAGTGGAGGACGTTATGCAACATCCACGAGATCAAAAGCTCGTCTAACATTTTGTTCATAAGGCGCAAGCTCTTTCACCATCAAGCTGGTGAAGATGATGACATCTTCCACCATATCAATAAGGTAAATCCCTCGCGCACTAGTCCACATGCTTGGAGGTACCCATGACAAATGAGGATGTGGCCATGACGTTGCTCTATAGCCTACTATTCTCGTTCGACCATTTGATCACTGCATTGGAGAAATGTCCGATGAAAGAATTCACATTGGATTTCATCACCACACGCCTCATGCACGAGGTGTCTAAGAGGAAGGAGAATGAGCCCCAAGGAGATGATGCGGCCATGTTGTCATGCCAACCTCAAGCGTTTGACAACAATGAACGGCGCGCCGACACCTTAAGGTACTACAATTGTGGTAAGTTGGGCCACATTGCTCGTAATTGTCAAAGCAAACGCAAGGTGAATGCAAACATTGCAAGGTCGAATGATGATTTTACATTTATTGTGAGAGATGAAGCATCTAACATTCCCGCCACTAGATGAATCGTTGATTCGGGGGCCTTGCAACACATGACACCGTATAAATTTTGTTTGAATACTTATGAACCAATTTCGGGCCGGAAAGTGTTTATAGGTGCAAACGATATGGTAGAGGTTATATGCAAAGGCTTTATACTAGTGGAAACAAAGTTGTAGAGTTAGAATGTTGTCCAACACAATATATGGTAGCAAATAGTTTAACAAAGGTTTTAGTGAGAGATAGGCATGAGTTGTTAAGGGAAATAATTGGGTTGGAGTACAATGTCACCTTGCAAAGTGGGAGTATTAGAAGATGGTGTTAGGTTGCATTGGTGACATTGTCTCATATGGGTTGTCAACGTTGGTCGTAACCTACACATATAAATAAAAGCATGAAGGAAGGAGCTAATCACTATTTCCTTTGTATGCAATCCTTGTGTATTGTGTTCTACCTTTTTACATTGGTCTCTTTGTTTTCTTTTCTCATTTTCCAATAGAAATTAAATGGATTGACCTCATTTGACTTGGCAATAAGGACTTAGGACCATGTGTGACATCAATTATGACTCCATATAATTTTTGGAAATGTCTAATCAAACTACAGTCAATATAGTAACTAGGTCTAACACCTCCAATTAAATAGTTGTCATTTGGGCCATGTCACAATGACCATGGTCATTTTCACATTTTCCATGTGGTAAGTATATTATATTGCATATAGTTTGACACCATGTGGTATGGGACCCACTTCTCTTCTATTCTTAAAATTGATTTAATTCTAGATATTCCAACCAAATTGTGCCATGGGACCCACTTCCAACAATTTTTGTTGTAATTTTATTAAGGCAAGATTCATTCTAAATTGTTTAAAATTAGAATATGTACATAGTGAATACTTATATTTACCAGTGGGTAGGGCCCAACACGGTGTTTCCAACTACCTAAGGTGCAAACTTAGGAGAAGTGGATGGCAAGGGGGTTTGAACCTAGGACCTCATGAAACCCAAACCAAGCCCTTAGCCATCAACTCCACTCAAATCACATACCTAGTACGAAATATAGTCATTGGGTAAGGGAGTTACTCACCTAGTTACAGTATGTATACATAATTACATCACATAATGATTGTATACACATATTTTATATAGTTACAATACATAGCTCCTAGGCAATCACTACATAAATTTACTACACACTTTGCAAATTTGTGTAGGTTGCATGTGAATTTTTTACTCTAAAATCAATTATATAGACTCATTATAGGTTTTTAAATATGCGGTTTTTTTTTGAATTATTACATGCTATCTAATTGGCCTAAAAGGCACATTTCTTTCAATAACTTTGAAAAAAATGTTTAGGTTGCATATAAGTTTGCAGACTGTTTATAGGTTTTCAGATCTACGGATGTTTTTTGGAATTTAGTTAAGTTATTTAACTTGTCTAAAAGGCTCATGTCTTAAAATGCTTTGCAGATTATTTTTGTAAATCGCATATGATTTCTTTATTTTTTGATTCTTTTTGTAAATTCTTTAGCCTTTACCGATTTATAAATAATGTTTGGAATTTTTGGAAGCTATCTGACATGCCTGAAAGTCTATCTTAGGCTTTTAGTTTTTATTACTAACTTAGGCTTTGCAGGTCTACCATGATCGCGGGGCCAAACGACAAGGAGCTTACAAAATGACACTCATATATGTGCATGAGTGGGCAAATCGTTTTGTAACTAGAATGATGGTTCAAACACACGCATGCAATGAACTCAATGATCCTTTGGTGTAAAAGCGACCATTTGGCAAATGACTACATTGACAGAAAGGACCAATGTGTCAAATGCAAGTGTGTGGTAGTACGCACAATCCTAGTAATAAGACTAGATGATTGAATTCCCAAACCAATCAAACGACCCAAATTACTAGACGATTGTGTTCCCAAGCCAATCAAATGACCCGAACTACTAGATGATTGCATTCCCAAGCGTATCAAGCGGCCCAAATTGTCTAGAGTTTGAAAGTGGCCACAATCATAGGGCCACATACACTTATAATCCTCTCTCTTTTTCCCCGAAAGCAATGCATGCTCATGTGGTGTCACAACATGACTATATTTTGATGCATTCGGTGTTGACAATCTATCATCCGAGGTTGCCGGACATCATCATCATCACACCATTCAAGGATCTCAAATCGGCAACTAACTTAAGAAGTTATAATGTGCATCCAATTAATTGGCCCAACCACGTTTGTGTGACTAGTTCCTCAAAAGCTCAATGAAGGGGCGTGCACTTTTTGGCCTCATCGTTCATGGGCCAACATGCAGGCAGCCTGCCTTGCAGTGTTTCTGTAGCAGCTCATAAGTGGCCTTTAGCATTAATGGTGGGGACCTCCAAATCCACAGAAATTTCAAGCTGTCAATTAACTTAGGTCGATGGGTCTTAAACTTAATGGTCTCTCTAATTGGCCTACTTCTCGTACTTAGGATACGAAACACACGATTATTAGTACAAGATGGATAGGAAATTCGAATTAAGGGGTTGTCGCCACCTTTTTCAGTGTTTTCGGAGTCTCATTGATTATCAAAAGTGAAGATTTTCACGTTAATTTGTTGTATGGTCATCAGTGATCGGGGAGATTTTTGGGCATAATCGGTTGAGATCCTAGTGTTTGCAAGTCCAACCGGTTACATGTTGACATCCGTTGGTTTTCCTTTATTAAATTGAGGTATATTTTGTAAATTCTTCTAAACTGATCGGTAATTTTCCCGCAGTCTTGAACTTCAACCGGTTATTTCTCAAACTCAACTGGTTCATTTGTAACTAACTGCCAGTTCTCCCCAATCATTGATGGTCATATAGTTCCCACCCCTCCCATTTTGTTGATTGTTGAACTTAGAATCAAGGATCGGGGAGAACCGGCAGTTAGTTGCAGATGAGTTGGTTGAGTGTGAGAAATAACCGGTTGAAGTTCAAGACTTTAGGAGAATTACCGATCGTTTTAGAGGAATTTATGGAATATACCTCAGATTACTATAGAAAAACCGAAGGATGTCAACATGTAAATGGTTGGACTTGCAAACACTAGGATCTCAACCGATCATGCCCAAAAATCTCCCCCATCAATGTTTAGAATGGATATCATATTTTGAGCACATGTCTTCTTGGTGTTTGTTCTTGGGGCCACACCAAACTACGTACAACTCGCATACAAGTGTCTCAATAAGAGAATTAATCAAATAAGGGTTGTCTGCCTTCCATCGAATTAGGCATCATCACATCATGTTGGCAATTGCAAATCATGAAGAGTGTTGGTTTAATCCAAGCTTGCAAGTGGAGAGCTCATGTGTAAAGTGGATTCGAGTGAACATGCATGCATGTGTAGGAGGCTCCCCGCCAATGAGAAGACTCCTATCTTCGAGTGTTCTACTTGAACTTCGATCTAAAAGGGGCCTTTAAGACATGGAAGTCGCTTGTCAATCGCGAAGCATGCATGTAATTATTGTTGTTGACTTGTGCCTACTGGTAACTTGCCCTTGTATACTGAAGCATATATATATATATATATGATAAAAAAATCCTTCCTTAAGTAATATGAATTTGATCAATACACATAACAATGCTAAGCAACTATGGGACATGATACTATAATCATGGGATGTTGGGAACTCAGTCTGAATTCAAGTCTTCCTATGAAGGGTTTGTGCACCCCATCATTATATTCTCAATATCCATATACAATTATGAACACATGTTTCTTAGTAATACTATGCATATCAAGTTGCAAATTTAATTTTATAGGAATGGATGATCATGCTTGCGGCGACGGCTACCGTTCAATGGTGAACTAATTAGCGGATGATTTGGCGAGTGCAGGGCTAGTGTGAAGTTCAAGGCAGGTGAAAAGTTCAATAGACTAAGACTAGACTAGTACTAGGGCTAAGTTAGAGCTTTTTGTTGAGCCCATGTCAACCGATCCCTTGGGGAAGGTGAAAACTTCGTTAACTACTCTTTTAATTGAAAAAACCCTAATTAAAGAAACTTTCACTCCGGAGATGGCATCGGAAACCCCAAATTACTGTAGTAGGTTTTAGTATCTACTTGAATAGGTCTCCCACAAATATTAGACGTGTACTTGTAAAAGTATTTTGGAGATGAAACTCAATCAACAAAGATTGAGTGCATGCTAACCAAGTACACTTCATTGTGATCTTTGTCTAAAAGTGGCCTCTAAAGATTCTTGCTTTGAGAAGTGAATGTGAAAGTCTACGGTCACTATGGGACAAACCCGTAATTGACATAACTTTACTTTATTCTTTGGCTACATTTCACGGGACCAAGTATTGGATGAGCATAATATTCCTTTAATTATGATTTTGCATGTTTATGGGGAGCACTCATGCTATGAATTGTGAACTTTTCAACAAACAACTATAAATTCATAGGTTTTTAACTACAACCTCTTTCTTTGGAAAGAGATCAACATCTACCAGCTAGGAATTTGTGGTGTCTACATAAACTCATCTATTGGGATGGTAAAATTGCAGTGAATCAAATCAAAGCATGTAAAAAATTAATTTTTTGACAAGTTAACTCCATAAATGACATTAGAGATCCTAAATCAGTGTAGACGAGTTTATTTGGAACGAATCGGCCCTCAACCTTATAGGGGGTTTGTTTTTACTAGAGCCACTTCATCCATGATGAATGAGTTTACACAAATGCCATGAATCCCAAGCCGCTTCTACATGCTAGGGGGTTTAGGGTTTTAGTAATGTTATGACACTTTAGACATTCATATTTTATTTGAATATGGCGTTCAAGACTTGCATGCTAAGATGTGTTCAAATCTTCATATTTCAACATGCCATATCTTTTTGTATCATCATAATTTGTTATAAGATCAAGAGTTGAAACTGAAGTTGGTCTCGTATTGTACTTGGAAAAGAAAAGAAAAATAGCATTAAGAAACTATTTAATGTCGAATGAACAACCAAAAAACTTGTTTACTTTTCACCGTCTTTAGTCTGTGTCACGAAATATGCGTTTTATACCGACTGAACTTGAATGTCACAAAAACCGTACTTTGCAAATGAAAGAGAAGCCGAACAAAACTACAACATTGAAGGTCACAAGTCCAACAATTAAACATTGAGATCAATATGCAGAAGTAAGGAGTTACTTGTAACAAAAACTTACATTGGCCACGAAAGGTCAATGACCAGTTATCTATGTCTACATGCATGCAATTTAATAATCATTATGATTTGCTATAAAAATGGTGAAAAAGCTCTTAATTTCCTTGTATTGATACTCTCCTTTTATATGGAGGCTAATATGTAATTGTATTCAAATATCCAATTTATCTATTACATGTTCTATAACGTATTCAACATTGTCTAAGCCACCTATCATAATCTATAGACTCACATTAATCTACGTTTATGTGAAATTATATACCACACTGTAAATTGATTGATGTTTCATTGTGGTGGTATGATGATGAATAAATAGAGTACCCTCATTCAATAAACAATACACAACAGGATTATCTTATGTGGGTTAAAAACGATATTCTCGGTATAAACTTCAAAATTCACATAGATTATTATATTTTGTCAAGTAACATGTTCCAACACATGACTCAACCTCTCCACTCCACTCCCTTTCTAAAAGGAAAGAGGAGGAGAGGTTGTCAGTTGTGGTCCCATCAGGCAATCATCTTGCAAACCCAATACCCGACATTTAAAACCAATGGATGGTTTATTCTCACAATGAGTCTAAATTAGTTCACACAAGATATGCATCACATGCTTGTTGGATAAGTCCAATATAAAGACCATGTGTCGATATTGACTTTGGACAATGAACTATATTTAGGCTAAGTGTACCCAATATATGGGAGAACTCAGTAGAATAGGGACATAATACCCAGAAAATTCCCGCTCTCGCAGTGCATCAACCTACAATCGAGCAATGTTATGTCTATGTGCATACTAACTATCTGTGTAATCTGGATAAACAACGATGTTGCCATCACAAAGCTACAACAACGTGCACCTCCGAATC
This sequence comes from Polytrichum commune, assembly GCA_950295325.1. NCBI lineage: Eukaryota > Viridiplantae > Streptophyta > Polytrichopsida > Polytrichales > Polytrichaceae > Polytrichum > Polytrichum commune. The sequence continues at coordinate 25,216,789 of OX485804.1, forward strand.
ATAACATCCACCTCAAAGATGTTGTGATTAAAAAAAAAACCCTTGATCATCTACGGTTGCTTGCCAGAGAGTTCACCACAGTATACAACTTGAATGCTCCCTATAAACAGAGAATCCCATAATCAAAAGAGAATTATTCTCGCTCGATATGTGGTCCCACTGAACGCAACCATGAAGTTTGTGTAATGTTATGATGATATTGCCCCCTCCCCACTTGACTTTAGCTAAGCCTAAAAGTCGGTTCTAAAAACACAGCCTTCACACCATCGACATTGTCTAGTGCTGAGCCTAGTTGGCAAATGATGTGGCATAGTTTGAAAGTGGAGGTTTTAAGACTCAAGCACTGACCCACCCTCCCATCGACACCTAGACATGAGGCAAGAATATAGGACCTTTAAAAGTGTCGCCTCCCGCCCTTGTGATTGGTTGCTTTTTAGCATTAGCTATGAGGGCATGAAGAGCTTCATTAATTTTTTTTAAAAAAAACCCGATGGTAAGATAGATGAGTAGTAAGGCATCTGGGGGGTGGGACGAAAACTATCCAACATGTCATTGCTTGGTAGATAAAACCATGAACATGTGTGAAAGCTACTTAACGAAAACCCACTCAACAATCTCCGGAGCAAGTTCTTGTAGGTGCATTGGGACAGCCGGACGCCTCCGCTATCACCGAGGGAGCTTTACCCGGTGTTTAGGAAAGACTTTGGTTATTATTTGGTAAAGTCAGGTGCGCAGGAGGCATTATAACCCACACTACAATAATGGGTTACGGGTGGCATCAATTTAGCGTTCGTGGGTGTAGAAACACATCTAGAAACATGGCCCATCCCCACGCAACCACACACCTAGAAGAATTGAGCTGCATTCTTTCATTTGATTTGGGCGAACCAACCTATACACTCGTTCCTTGTTGGATGCCTAAACCCTTACCTCCAAGGAACCAGTGTACGGATTGGTTTGCCCCGGCCCTTCGATTTGGAGCTCCCACCTGACAAGTGACACCCACCTCGGTCTCCGCAGCCAGCGAGAGGCTCGGAGTCAATGTAACTGGCAAAACGAAACAACGCCTCCGGTTTGGATACTTTAACCAGAAGCAATCATGAAGGCACCATCATAATAGTATTCATTCTCACACCCACAAAAAAGCGGAAAAAAAAAGCAAGTTGACCTCCTCTGGAAAAGCGTCGTCCAACCTCCGAGTGCCCAAAGATCCTGCAAAAATCCATCCACAAGTGCATCAATTTTTTTTATATATATATATATATACACACCACAATGGTGAAGCCTCAGTAGCTCGCTCTGCATGGATCCGGTAAGTTGAGAGCTTCAGTGGTTCAGTAGTGTCTGGGAAGGTTTTTGGGCATGCATAATCAGGTGGAGATCCTAGTGTGTGTGTTTCCAAGTCAACTGGTTTCATGTTGACATCTTTTCGGATCTTCTTTGATAAATTGGGGGATTATTCCATATATTCCCTCTAAAACGGTCGGTAACTTTCCACAAGTCTTGAACTTCAACCAGTTCAGTTGTTGGTTCTCTCCGTTCATTGCATTACATGGGTCTTTAAATGGTTACTTTTGTGGAGTAGCCCTAGTTCTCCTAGGATGTGAAACATGTGATTAGTACGAGATGGTTAGCAACTCCAGATCAAAGTTGTCGTCACAAGTTTTCTCATGATTTGTGAAGCTCATATGAATATCTTATTCATGTTCAAAGTCACGATTCTCGTGCTCATTAGATGGTCATGTAGCACCGGTTATGTTGACTTTTAGATTCCTTTTTTAAATTTTAAACACCTGCTTTTTTTTTGGTATTCATTCTTGGAGCCACATGAAACCACACTTTACTCAAATATAGGTCTCTAATAAGGAATGTAACCAAATAAGAGTTGTCTACCTTACCCTACGAGTGGGCTAGCTCATGCGTAAATGAATTTGTTGGTGGGAAAAGAGCCACATGTCATGAGGTGAGTGGCTGGAACATCTTGGATGTTGCTGTGGGGCCGAAAAAAGAAGAAGATAGGGTCCGATCAAGCATGAACATATGGTAAAGTATGTGGGTGTTTATTTGGTTTGTTTTCCACATTCTTGAATTTCTATTGCTTAGAGTTATGTGACGAAACTCCTATTGCATTAGCAAATTTACAATGAAGCATCACACAAAAATTGAATTGAAAATGGAAAATTTCTCGGTTTGGTTATGATTATCGTAAAATGCATGTGTGTTGATTCTTTGAATGGATACCTAGTTTCCCTCAACTATGTTGACTATTGAATATAAAGTGTTTGTGGATCATGTACACGTAGACCGCTATGTTTTAAACACATGTTTCTTGTCAGATTTGGTTCTCAGATTTGACCTAACCACACACCACTCATGTATAGGTGTTTTTATTAAGATAAATAATTGAATAAGGCATGCATACCTTATAGGTAAAGAGTCATGGCCACTTCACACACGAGCCAAGAGCCGTGACCATGAAATTGTGAGAGCCCAAGAGGAAGTGTCCAAAGGCCGTCCCAAGACACCTCCGAAATCATGTAGTGTGGTCATGGACCCTCAAGTGTAGTGTGAAGTCATATGTGATTGGCCATGCTCAACCAAATGCTATTTGAATGAATTTCTATTCATGCGGGTCCTCACACATGATACAATAGAATACATCAACGGTTATGAGCGTTTAGAGTACCATGGTCTCCCAATTTTGTGTTATGCCTACCTCCAAGAGGCGGTTTTTGAAAGTAGTCTGAGTGACCATGAAAAATGATCCATTTGATGCCATGTAGGAATCCATGTAGACTTTACATCCATCTTGCATTCACATACTCCGTTGGTCCCTCAAGCATAGTGTGAAGTGAACTTGGACCGGCTCCGCCATTTCCACCAATGAGAGTGATTGAAGTGTAATGGTCACGGGCTCTCAGTCTCGTATGTGAAGTGGCCCTCAAGGTTCAACCCCTAAACACCAATCAAAACTTAGATGTATGAAAATATGGGTATATTAGTTCTAATATTCAATACAAGTCTATCCATCTCCCTACACTTCTCAAATTTATTGGAATTAACTTGAAATTGGTAACTTACGAGTTTACAAATGGATTCCTAGAACTATGAACTACTTGCAAGACTGTATGTATATCATGACAAAAATACCCAAAGAAACTATGCATAATTCAAGGAAACCTAACCAAAAAAAATAAGGAAAAGAAAAAGGTGTTGTTTAGTGTATGCAAGCTGTACTTTTTCTGGCCCGGTTAATGAGCTTCCAAATGCCATAAAGAAAGAACAAAAATTAAATAAACTCTAAGGTTTCAAAATTTGTCAAAAAGACAACCAAGAGAACAACACTTCATTACATGATTTATGAAAAGTATTGTTGGTTACTATTTGAGGTTACATGGTGCCTAATACTTTGTTATCAAGTTCATTTCATAATCACAATTATCTTATTTCCTGTGGCATTAAATCAATGTGCCATGCTAATTAGAGTGGTCTTTGTGACTTGTCATGTGGCATGAGGATTGATAAATACTATGGGCCACCCTATAAATGAGGACACCCAACACTAAAAACATCAAGGATATTATTGTGGATACACATTATATTTCCAACCCATGGTGTATAAGACCAAGACTCTACTTTGTAGGTTATAATATTCTTTTTGAATGGAAGATAGTGTGCATTCAAAAGACCTCCAACACAATTAGATCCAATTCATAACCATCCTATCTGGGTGGTTCCAAATCTTAGATTGAAATTTTTATTATATCTCCATGAATAGACTTGAAAAATAAAATACCACCATTCAACTGGTATATTAGATAATTCAAGAACTTCAGATAGTCCAAATTTGTGCACACATTGTTGGATACCAAATGAAAACATTGTACAAACACACAACCATATGGCCATAAACACGTGAAAGAAAACCAATAGAAGCCACATATGAGACATAATAACAAATTTGTGTGAAGAAGTTACAGTATCAAGGGGACGTGGAGGATGATGGCACCACTAGTTTTGTCTGGAATTGGCCACAATGTTGAAAATTACCTCATTTTTGCCAAATATGTCTTTGTACAATGTTGTTTCATCTATAATAAAATTTTCATAAATTCTGACATTTCTTGAAGTGATATAGTCTTCATTGAAGCATCCTAGGTAAGACAGGTGTGAGGAGAGACAATTCCTTGCAGGTACGAGATTCCACACTATTTTGATGCATAATGGTGTATATTGTGGCCACACTAAAGTGCAACAAAAGGTAAGTAAGTGACACTATAAGTATGCTCAAAGTAATTACAAGGAACGAAGTATTTAGCCTTTTCAACACCTTCGTGATGTACTTGTAGTCCCATAAGCTTTTTGCCTTCCCCAGACTTTAGATCAAACTCTTTAATTGCCAGACAAAAATGTAGGTCAATGATGAGCAGTATTGCCACCCATTTGGACTCAAGTGTGAACGAAGAACCAGTCAGGTCTGATTCTAGAAGCCCAAAATTGGTTTTCCCAGGTATCTAGGGATTAATGTGCATGACAGTTGGAACAGAGAAGGTGACTAATTAATGAGTCGTGGTATCCAAAATAGGGATTTTCTCTCCCAAAATGAACATGAAAAAGGGTGTCACTGTGAGACCTACATCTCTCCTGACCCTCGCTGATATCCCAGAGAATGATTTGAGCAAAAATACGTGGATAAAGATTTGAGCACCAATTTAGAAACATGTCTCAAAAATGGAAATATTGAAACGGATGATATTCCAGAGGTCTGAGAGTTTCTGGGAAATCGAGGCTACTTCAAGACTCCACCTCTCATACTATTTGGCATCTTGACCCAGCAGGTTGGATGGCCCAGCTATGCACATTGTTGGGTCTCCTATCGTAACGTGATTCATTAACACTAGTACCCCTCTCCCATGCCAAAAACATCTAGCAAAAGGAAAATAAAAACAAAGGATCCAGATCATGACAAAAGCAGAGAATTTCCTATTGCTCAAGTGCAATCTTGTGACTGCACTATCTAGTGCAAAGGAGAAAACCTCCTGAAGAAGGCTGCTCTCTTATACCTGTGCACACAATTGCCTTCGATTTCTCAAGCATCAAAGTGTTTTGGTGACGAACCTACTTGGGAGTCATTTTTCATATTCGCTATGGGCAACTATCCACATGTCAGTTCACGCCCACCTACAAGCGGCACTTTCTCACCACGATTTACATGGTTAAAGTGAACCGACAACCACTCGGAGGTGGCCCTTTGCTCCACTTCTACTACCCCAATTTTAATAACCCCATCTCACATTGGGATCCCCTATGGAATATGATGTTCAGAAACAAAACTAGTCTTGCAAACCGCATTGGTAGAGCCCTGTTATGGATGGAGGCCCCACTTGCATAAAACAGGAGACTTGACAGAAATCTAGTTCGATCCAGAATATCTGGCAAGAGCTTGAAGGAATGTATTACTTTTGCATCATGTGCTCTCGGATGGAAGCGTACCATAGCAGCCATCAGTCCCACAATAACATGGTTGCATCTCACCAGCCAATGAACCACAACTACCATAGCTGTATGTCAGCTCCTCTCCCTCATTGATATGTCGCCTGGAAAACAAAACTAGCCTGGGTATTACAGAACCAGCTGATCTTACCAGGCAGGGTAGCAAATTTCCACCATCGCAGGCATGATTGATAAAGCGAGCCACATTTCCTACCCTGGTGGCATCTATGTTGGTACGCACACAATTATCTCCAGAAGGCAAATATTCTCGAATGACCAGCAAAGCTGACCCACACCTTCGTCTACCACTTTCTGTATCATATGATTTTTGCCGTTCTCGAGACTTTGCTGTTGTTAACAGTTCACCTGTTCACCAATGCTCAAAACTTTTGTTATTTATTTATAGCAAGCCAATTCCTCTTTCTACAAATGAAAATTGCAACTGCCAATGTTAACAGTTGAGGTCAATCAGGTTACAATTGAGATGCATAATGCAAGGTCCAAACACACCTGCGTACTCACACACGAAGGATCCTTTGCAGATGTTTTGTGCAGCATGTAATCCCCAACCTGTTTGAGGCTGGCGGAGAACAGTCACTCGAACAGAAAGTCCTTGTTGTGTAATACGAAAGCCACAATTCACACTACAAAGACATGCACCTCCACATTCCAACATAAGAGGGGGTCCCTCTTCCAGATCACCCCCTTCCTCCAAAAATTCCACGAGCCCAGAGTCAAGAGCTTCAGCAGCAACCCCATTGATTTTGTTGTACTTTGAAGGGCTATTCAGAGAGCATTTTGAGTGGTTCACAGTGCAACACATTTGGTTTTCGTCAACTGCATCAGGTATTCTGCTGTGTTCCATAAGCTTCAGTTTGGACTCACAAGTATATGCACGTGCACCATCGTTTATACGTCCACATGTGCACCCACTATTCCAGGAACCTTTACTCTCAAATTCACATTGATTCTGTTGTGCAAGATGGCAATTGTCAGCACACCTGTTAGCAGCGAAGGGCAGTTGATGGTAAGACAACATCACGTTATCAGTCCAGGAGGAGAAGGTGTGTAGTGAGGAAGGTAGTGATCCTGTGAAACAGTGTTGGATCCTGTACAGCCCCGACTTCTGATCTAGGGTTCAGAACGTCATCAAGAAAGTCACCTTCTATACTTTGTGGCAGGATGTTTGAGTAAATTGATGATGAGTAGAATTATGAATCCTATAAGAATTAGCTGGCCAATTTTTATGACCTTGTTTGAGTGCTACATTTGCAGTCCAAGAGAAAGTGCATCCAATTCAATTTACTGTGAATTTTAGGGTTCTCATCAAGAAAGTCAATTTCCATACTTTGTGGCAGGATGTTTGAGTGAATTGATGATGAGTAGGATTATGAATCCTGTAAGAATAAGCTAGCCAACTTTTATGACCTTGTTTGAGTGCTACATTTGCAGTTCAAGAGAAAGTGCACCCAATTCAATTTACTGTAAATTTTAGGGTTTAGATTGTGTTAGTGTGGCAGACGGATTCCTAAGTTAGGACGTGGCACAAACTACGTCCCGGTGATCGCTGAGTGCAGAATGAATAGAACCCTACCCTCCAGAATTTAAACCTAAACAACATGTGTGAAAGTAAAACTCACCTGCATCCTACAGCATTCCCCAGGATTCCTGAGCGAGGAAAGATGCCGATATCTTCTTGACACTCCAGCTTCACAGCATCAAAATCCTTCCTGCTCGGTTCACCTTCGCCTCCCCAAGTGTGAGCAGAGCTGAAAGAACGGCAACAGAAAGGAGTATATCGAAACCACGGATACCGGCAAGAGTCCAGCCGGTTGACGACAGGTACAGGCCACCTCTCCAGACCCTGTGCGGCGTCTGCTGTGCGGGAATGCGTTAGCGTCCTGACAGCGGTTGCCATGGCATGGCAGGTGCCTGCCAGATGTGCGAGCTCTTGCGGCGAAAGCCACGCCATTGCCATCTCTAAAGCCCGCAGACTAGTCTTCTGGTCCCTTTGTTGCCATCGAACTAAACCATCACCTTCACCCACTCCCTTCAACATTGCACCACTGGTTCTCATATAGCTCGGTACACGAGTTGCAAAGATGCTGCAATTCTTCCGCCAAAATACTGAGGGAATGAATACACCGCAAGCCGCATTTTCATTCCAACATTGCAACTATATGGTAAACAAGAAGCTGCTACTTGAACTTCATTCTCTGATGTCAAATATGCAACTATACACATTCATTCCAACATTGCAACCATCTACAAATGTTGAGCAATTGCTTGGACGTTGACCACTGGCATAAAGCTCGATAGACCAGTTGCAATAATGGTGCATTTCATCGCCAAAATACCGAGGGAATGAAAACACCCCGAGCCGCATCTTCATTCCAACATTGCAACCAGCTGGAAAACAAGAAGCTGCTACTTGAAGTTCGTTATCTGATGTCAATTATGCAACAATACACATAGCTAGAATGTTAAGATATTTAGTGAAAGAGACGTACAAGTCGTTCTCAAGTGAGTTCACAGAAATAAAGCTCATCTTCCAATTGAGTAATTCATTCATACTCCACATCAATCCTTCAGGGTGCACTTAGATATTTCACATGATTATTATGTGTCTGTCTGCCATAGCATCCAATGTGTTCAGTGTTTATTGACTTCGTAACAACATCGTGATTCACGTGCAGCTATGACGAAGTGGACATCCTCACTCCAACCTGTTAAACTTTCAGTAAACAAGACCCCGGTCAATACAGGGCTAAAAGGCGATCGCTCATCAGAGAGCAACATGATAATATCACCAGAACAAATATAGAAATGCAATCCTCAAATTTCTAATTGAACATTCGCTTCCCTAAGTCGATCACCCCGTGGTCTATGGCAATTGGTGCCAATTATCCTATGCGCCTCCTGTCCCGCAAGCAGTCCAGTAAAAACAGGTGGCGACATTCAATTCAAGAGCATGCCATCGTCACTAAGTAATCTCTTTCGTTCTATCTGTCCCCGTATTTGACCATAGCAGTGATGGATTTGCTAACTTAGTACTTCCATGTTAGTCGGATTGAATTACCTGGTATCGAAGAACCAATTGATGAGACCGTGCGTTCTTGACAGCACTCGGTACCAATGTCGTTGAGTGTTCGAAGAGCTTGAAACCCTAGAAGCGGAGGATGAGAAATCGCAGATGAATGTGGAAACCTATTTAGATGAGGTGGATCTATCATGGACCCTAAACCCGAATATATGTGGGTCTCATTATATACTCACTCTTCTTAATTGGACACTTATAATTCTTTCTTTCTTTCTTTTATTGAATTAAATGGTAATTTTCCATTGATAGATAAAATTGCACCCATAAAACACATGACTGACCCTAAGTTGAGCTTGGGACACAGGCAATGATGATACATATGTTTGAATGGCATAAGTTATGGGCAGGGCTTGTGGTTAATAATGAATACCAAAAAAGCATGTGTTATGATGAGATTGGATTGCGTCCTCAAAACATGTTAATCGTGAAAGGCTACATTGTTAACATGATCGGGAGGGCATGTGTGGTCATTTACAAAGCAGAAAAAAATAAATTAAAATAAATTAAACCCATATGAATTTTCCATCTCCACTTACATTATGAAACTTGAAGTGATGATCTTTATGGTTTGCAAATGCTAATTGGATGAGACGACTCCCAAACCAATTGGAGTTAGGAGTGTCCATGATTCAAATACAATGAGGGAAACAAGAGAACATGCCAAAAATGAATTATTTAAATTACCCCTAGTAAGATGAACTTCATATGAATATAAGGTACATGCATGAACAGATCTTTGTATTTCATTCATAAATATCATGTAGTTTTTGTAAATTTTGAAAACAACGAAAAAAATCCAACTTCATGTAAATCATGACAAGGGATAGAATTTGATGTTAAATGCCATTCTCTCGTGTTCATGCATTGAATTGTGCATAATTTGTGTTACCAAGTGTAAGCTTGTCATGGACTTTTATTATTAAAAAAAACTTATAAATGATAATTATAGTAAGTTATACATAACATGAAATTCACCAATAAATACGTTTCCAATAAGTTGGAGGACATTTGATTGGAAGTAGATTGGAACATCAATTTCCATCATTGCATACATGGCCAAACAAAACACCCCACTAGCAGCCCAAAGTTTTATAAACATAAACTATGCACTCTACTAACACTTTAGAGCACACACTAATTTCCTTAAAACGTATGGTAAATGAGCATGTATTTATGAAATTTAGTATGTGTTCACATGTGGTGATACTAAATTTCATAAATACATGCTCATTTACCATACATGTTCAACTGCCATATTTTAAATTTATGATATTGTTTCTACATGTACATAACCATTGATAGTAAGGGAAATATTTTTGAAATATGTGTATATATTTTTGAAAATTTTAGTCATCTTCATTTTTTGTAGTAATTTTTTTAGTTCAATTTTGCGTCATTCTAGTTAGAAACGGTATGTTTTATAACAAGAAAACAGTAGAACCGTGAGGCTCTGTCCTTTGCTATGAAAGACTACAATTATAGCTAATTACTTTGCTCATGCCAATCCATGGCTATTCACTATACTAAACATTTCTTGGATTTTGTGCACCTTCTTCTCAAATACGGGTCAAGGATTGAAGCTACTCATTTATCACCCGAAATTTTTAAAATAAATAATCAAGAACTGCCGAAATAACTATAGTTAACTAGATTTCTTTCAATGCATTTTAGGGAGCACTTGTATATATATGTAAAAACTATAGTTAACATCCACATTACATAAAGTGGACCAAAAACAACAAGAACAAGAAACGTCCAAGTGTGAACACAAAGTGGTTAGGAAATTTGCTCTTGAAACGAAGAAGTTGATGCATAGTCTCTATCCTACAGACAGAGCCAACAAAAAAACACATCATCAAATTAGGTTACCATTTTTTACTATGTAATAGGTACCGTGTATATCTACTCATGAGAAAGATTTCATAAATGTTTGACCCATTTTGGTGATGCTTTATGTAAAAAAGTAGGATGTTTCACATGTAAAGTGTTTGCACGTGGCTATTCAACTTTACAATGAAGTGACCTCCCCGTGATCCAGCCTCACTAATTTTGAGGGTTGACAAAATAGTGTGTTTTTCAGGAATTAATACCACACGCATTGAATGGGATAATTAGTGTAATGACATTCTCTATTGTAATAAATTCCATATATGCATCATTGTTCTTGTGGGAATGAGATGTACCCGTAATTAAGCCACCGTGTTTGTATAGGCAAACTTGTTTATGAGATTAGATACTATGGTATCGACGCCATCCATGAGATTCGTGCCCCAAGATTTCCACAATGTGATTTTTGAAATCTACTTCTTTCTTTCTTTATGTTTCAATACAAGAAGAAAGAAGGAAAGTTTGCACTACTAGGGTATCATATTCATGGGTCCTTCAAAATGTACAATTTTTTCATATACACTTAAATCTCCATCATTTCATACAAGTAAATGAAAAAATAAAAATAAAATAAAGAACTTGAAATCATGTTTGAGTCTCATATCTCCCTTCAAGAAGCTCCTTAGTGATGTGGGCACTTCACCTAGAAAATAACATATAGGTCTAACCAATTGTGGACTCATGTGAAGGTGAATGCATGGCTTGAATATCATACCACTACCAAAATCAAAATTTATGTGTAATTAGAACACCCCATGTGAATTTATAAACCTATTGCAATGTTTCAAGTATTTATCATCACAAATTCAAAAAAAATAAAAATTTTGTGGTTGCTATATGGACGAGTTAGCAAAGTGATCAGTTTTTGTAAATTGGTTTCGACCCACGATAATTTGCATGGGTAAAGAGGCAATTTTTCATGAAGGCAATTTAATTGCCCGTATTGGTGTACATGAGACAATATGTATACTTGAACGTATTTAACATATTTGAGCAAGGAATCAACATCATTAAACTCCAAATCAATTCTGTAAGATTAAGTTGGGATGAACATGGGACTAAATTTTTACCATACCTTATAACATGGTTGCCGCAAACTTTAAAACCCAAAATTCCTCAAATACTCGTACATCATCGACATCCTCATGGTTAGACTTATCAAGCAATGATCATTTCCCCCAAAAATGAAGGTTCTTGCATAGTACTATACAAACCACGGTGGTGCCAAAATAAAATAAAATAAATGAATGTAAAATCCTTCTTACGTGTACATGCGTGGTATCAAAAAATATTATATATATATATATATATGACACCAATCTACCATTGAGTATGTACCTAAGGGCCACTTCACACACAAGGTTGAAGGCCCCTGACCATGGCAATGTAAGAGCTCTCATTGGTTGAAAAGGCGGAGACCGTCCAAGTTCATTTCACACTAGGAGGTGAAGGCCTAAAGGCCCAAAGAAAAGTTTGTGGATGAAAAGTCTACATGGAGTCCTACATGATAGGTTGTGGATAAGGTTGCATGGTCTATCGGAATTTGTGTCAGACCCACCTCCAAGAGGTGGGCCTGACGCAAATTCCCGAAGACCATGATTTTTCAATCTTTTTCTCAGCAGGACAAATTTCAAGACAGACCGCATGGCATATTCCAGGACAGACAAACACCACCAAGTAATTCTCTTAAATTGATAAAGACTGAGGCATATTATATGAAACCAAATCCTCCCCTCTTTTCCGCCAATAAAATATGCCAATGGTCCCGCAACATGGTTCATTCTCACTTCACACTATGCTTGAGGACCCAAGACTGCATAAAATGACTTTCCTAACACCCATGGTACGGCCTTTGAACGAGAGTCAAGGGTCCTCACCATTACAAGGTCACGGCTCTTAGCTCATGTGTGAAGTGGCCCTAAGTTTGAAGGTTGATCGCATGGTAAATGAACCCGAATGGCATAGAAAAAACACCCGAAATGCGCTAAAGCCCTCCTTATATCGACCTAACCTAAGAAAGGTGATATCCACACGGGATGTAACCTCACGATGGACAAAGGGTGGATTGACTTGGTGGTGGAGGTGATATCCATCCATGGAAAACGCCTCCGAAACATGAATTTAGGCATCGGAGCATGAATTTAGGCATCGAGGGTCAAGTCCGGAGTGTAAGTTAGTGGAGCAAGGCATCACCTGAGCAAGCTACATATGTAGATAGAGAGCCTACCTTGAAATCGTGTGGGCCGTCCTTAAACTCAGTCAAGGAGGGAGGGATTCCTAGCTTGTGGAAGCACCCTTATGAACACTTCCATGGAAGGGTAACAAGATAATGTATACTTGAGTGTCACCGACTCTATTTGTCTTGCTCACTACGAATTGTAAACCGCCCGTGTAGTGTCACCGCCACTAAATGTAAACTTAGCATTATTCATCATTCTTTGTAAAAATAAAATAAGATTGGGCATTATAGGTTTATAGTGCTGTGATTATTGTCACGTTTTAGGTGATTTTTCATCCAAATTGTAATCATTCATGACAATATTTCATTACAAACTTGTTGGGGTGCGAAGTGTACCATGCTTTGTTTCAATAATTTGCATGGAACTCATGCATCGTGGCACAAAAGAGTGGGTGACCAACTGCTCATCAGCACTCCCATGGAGCATGTAGGGTTTTGGGCAATGGACGAACTAAAAGTAAGTTGGGATGTTAGTAGTTGTAAACTTATTCGAAAGAGATGTCATTACAAAAGTTATCATAGTGACATAACATATCATATGACACTAAATACATTATTTAGTGTAGTTACATTCATGTATAAGGTGTGTGCGCCTTATGTGGTCACTCTTCTTAAACAATTCCTTTCTTCTTCTTCTTCTTCTTTTAACTTTTTGCTTGAACCCCCAAGCTGTTGATGGGATTGGAGTGTGTCCTCAATGTTTGAACACTATTCTAGGTTCATTAGTTAACAAAATTGCGAGGGTCTACATAATCACGTGTAGAGAAAGAAAAAACCTACATTTTTGACCTTGTATAAATCCGATTTCAAAACTTGAAATGACAATCTTCATGACTCCCAATTGCTTGCTAGAGTAGACAACATCTACTGATCCGGTCCAACAATCAAATTGTTTGTGGAGTTGGAAGTGCCCACAATAGGGGGCTCAAGGTTCATGCCATTAAAGTAAGTGGGTCTAGTACTAAGCTCCCTATAGGGGTATGGCTAATTTGTCCCAAGTTAATCTCACTAGGCTAATGCAAGGCCTCTCATGCTAACTTTGGGGTCACCTTTTCTATTAAAAGAAATATCCAAAAACTTAAAGAGGTTCTCAACGTTTGCACCTTCCCACTTACTTTGGTATTGAATAAATGGTTTTTCAAACTGATAATGATAAAACACCACACCTCACAAGGCAACTCAATGACTCAAGCCGAGCTTAGGGGAGATGCAAGGAGAAGACCCAAGACAAGACCCACTTCAACTTTACTTGAGTGGCACGAAGCCTTGGCCACAATAAGGGATTTCATGCATGCAAGGTATGTGGGTGTTATTTGGCTCATTTTTCATGTTCTCCAACTTCTACCATCTAGCTTTACACAACAAAACGTGTGTTGCATTAGCATATCAACACTTAAACATATGCACAAACGGGATTGAAAATCAGACCTCCCTTTGTTTAGTTACGATTTGTTGATTTCTCAACTAGATACATAGGTCTTCCCAATGTGTTCAATATCAAGTGTAGAGTGGTTGTTCTTAATACTTCAGGACATATTCCACTCTCTTATAAACAAGCGTCTTTGTAATGCTTTGTTCTTTGGTCCTCTCCTAACCACATACCCATCAAATCCAGTGGTCCGATTAAGAAAACGAGCCACGTAACATCCATCTACCTTACATGTACAAGTTTAACTCAGAAACATGACTTGGTGAGAATGAATCTGGCCATGGGGCCCTGCCTGCATATCCAGGTCGCAGCCAGAATCCACACACACATATACCTCCGGCTTCTCCCTTGTTTCTGTTTCCAAGGTTGCATCCTTGAGAATCTGAACATCGAACAAGGGAGAAACACAGCGGGATTCTCACTCTTTACGTTCTTGAGCTGATCCACATCCATTTCCACAGCAAGCAGAGTACACGTAGATTGCAGTTTTCAACACCCAAGTTATCTTTAGGAGGGGGGTCACGCCTGTTCAAACACCATTTTCGAAACAAGAGCTCAGTGGGCCAAGGAGGAAGAATATTGGCCTCTGCATGCACCTAACCTTGGGGAGCTTATTTTTGGGTTGTAGAAAGGTCAGTTTTCAACTTGCAACACCAGTTTTAACTCTCGGAAAAAAACCTATGTTTTGGGAGTAGAGTTGAAAATGGAAACTTCTAGGAAAAAGGAAGCAGAAAGACCAACCTTGGAATGAACATTCTTGCACCTTGGCCTACCAGACCCCCCTTTCAGAACCAGGGTTTATGAACGTGTGCGACACCCACAAAGAGAATTGAGGATGACTTCATCACATGGTATCTTATCTCACCCTAGCAACTTTTCGGATGACACTTCTCATGAGTAAGTGAACACATGTTGTCATGGGTGATGGATGAGTCCATCCATTGGCCAAAACGTTACCTTCTCGTGTCAGCAACTCGTGATGAATTACTGTCATGGATGAGTGAAATTCGGATGGAGAATCCCTTGGTAAGTGACAGTAATTGCAACTCTGTAACTCCATAATCACCCAATTTTTTTACAAGGAATGCCAAATAAAGTTGGATTCACATTTAGTGTTGGTGACACCACGCCACGGTTTACAATCAGTATTGTGCAAGACGATTAGAATTGGTGCTACTAAATATCATATTAAGCGAGGTTAGGATTCCTTCAAGCTACATATTCTTGTCCTAGTAGGTACGCACATGTTATAATCACTCCAGCATCACCATCCATGACCATTGTAACCATTGTCTTCGAGCAAAATAAATTGCTACCTGTGTGGCCAAGGGCTTCATTGCCTTCGATTTGTACTGAAGACACTGACTGACTGCAACAGAAGAGCTCACGAGATGCTCCATGGTAGCTCTGCGCCATCAATTCAATTTCCGTTCCACAAGTGTTTTTTTACGAGATTGTAGGACTCCCTTGCACATAACACCAAACATTTGGCCTATGTCTTGTATACGATTCACACAGCTACTCGAGGCGTGAGGAGAACTGAGATATGACAAGCTATGGACTAGGTAACCCTCAAGGGTGGGAGGTCTGATGAATATTACTGGACATAACCAAATGGGCACCATCTCCTCTAGGCCCTCTATTACAGTTTAGATGGAGGGTTATGTTCTAGGAAAGTCGTCATCTTCCTGAGTTTTGGAAAGTCACCTCAAGCACCAAATGGTTATGGGTTACAAGCAGCATCCATGTGAATTCCATATCCATGCCAGACATTGCCTGGATGATGAAGACAAGTCGAGCATGTACACTTTTAGATGCCAGAGCGATATCTCCTCAAAATACTACACCACTTTAGAAGCTTATTAAAGAAAACCTATACCTCTTAAAAGTGGATTTCAGCATACGGATGACATCTTTGTAAAGTAAGGATTGCTCAAAAAGAAATTCAGCCGTCCACATGTCCAAAATTTAGAATACTACACTGGTATGGTCGGGATTTAATCTAATTATAACACAACGCTGCAAACGAATCCTGAGCATCTCTACGGGAGCCTGAATTGTACATTGGACAGAATATCTGTCAAAGAACTGTCTGGTCTTGCCATTTTTTGCCAGCCCATCAAGTTTCAAAGCATGTACATCTCATGGTGGCTCAGTACAATGGTAACAAGGGCTCGGCTTAGCTGCCCATCACGGTCAGAATACATGACATGTGCATAGTGTACTCTATACCTGATTCAATTCGAGTCCACTTGAAGTGGTTGGATTTGATTTTTGGCAACCTATTCCAGTATACAAATTTTTAAGTCTTCCTGCATCCCAAACGAAAAAAAGATTCTTGCCAATATGCAGGCGTCCTGTTTTCTTGAAGGGTTCCACAAGGCTGTACAGACATATCTTGTTGATTGCTCAGTGAAGCTTGATGAACAAGAAATGAGAGCACTCCTGAAGATGATCTTAATCATCGTCGTCATCGGAGTCCAAGTCATCACTTAGGTCGTCAAACCAATTGTTCAACAAGTTGTTATTTTCAATTCCTCCAAACTCTTCGTCATCGTCCTGCAAGTGATGCAACAGTGTCAAGGACATGCATGCAGCTTTTCGTGTAGGAACAACTTCCCGAGATGCATTCCTGAGAACTTGCTGATGAGTACTCTTCAAATTGTATCACCAATCAATCACCATTCAGAGGTTCTCAAAGAGGAAACAAATCATACGCAAAAAAACAAATGCAGATTGAAACCCTTACCCTATTGTTCCACTCGGTAAGTCTTGCGTTCTTCGCCATGTACTCTTCCATTGTCCAAGGTTGCACGTCACGTTGCTACACAAGGTGCAATGACAAGTCAGTCACAGTTAAAACCCGTTCTCCACATCTGTAAACAACTGCAAGGTTCATCAACACCAAGGACTACTACATGGGATTGGCGAGTCATCCATGGATGAAATAAGTGACTAGTTCCGACAACCCTTCTGCTCTTGCATGAGCAATCAATTATGAACTGTGCAAAGAGGACATATAATTAGTAGTGCTCACATTCGACTCAACAGTTGTAAACTGGAGGTCTTTCTGCTTTGATGTTTGGCGAGGAGCTGTTCTGATCTGGGCAACTGTAAGAGATACTTGAGAAGGAGCGCCCCAGCCTTCAAAAATACCCAGCTTCGGCGACACCACTGCATTAGCCACACTTGCTATCAGCCAATCCATGCACAATGACAAAAAAGCAAAACGACAACATACACAAGACTAGCTTATCATTCATTTGATATTGCTTGGCATAATCCATCGCCATTGGGATCAGTAACATATTCAAGAAATTGTGGAATATTCTCTTGGGTTCCATGTAGAAACCTAGGGGCTTGCCCTTGGGGGAGATAGGTGCCAGCCAACTTGTCCTCGCCCAATCAAGGTGTTCACCTTCGAAAGGAGGCAATAGTCTTCAGAGCCCTCTAATTCTCGTAATGCCCATTCCGAGACCACATACAAACCTAGACCAACTCAAAACTGAAGCAACACCAAAATTCACGCCGGAGGAGTCGGAGCTACCTTTCGATCTTTCTTTTCTTTTCTTTTCTTTCCTTCTCTTAGGAAGAGTGCAAGTATGACGAGCAAGAAAATAAACAAGCAACGTCTAGAGGTTCAGAAAGCCTTACACTTTGCCTCCCGGGCATCCGCAGCTCCACTTGGCTCCCTTTGCTGCTCTTTCAGATGACCCTGCGCATAAGGGCACCTTTGAGTACCTTATGGTCGACTGTGCTCTACTTAAGTCAAAATTGCAAAACCTGGAATCAGCAGCAGTAATTTGACCTAGGGCAATGAACCTGGAAAAGTGACTCACCCCGTGTTTGTGGAAGAGCTTGTGAACTGATCCAATAAAGAATTGCAGGAAAGGCCAATCCAGAACAGACCACCACCACAAACAAGCACAGTTAGATGACGTCTTCAAGATGAATTTTCTAATATAGTTATAAAGTGATGCCAAGGGTTTCTTGACACAAAACAGAAGTTGTGAAGCGACCAAACTATAGAAACGTCTCTCGAGATGTGACCACCTCATGAGGTATAAAAGATAATTATCCACAGAAAATAATGTTTTAGTAAGATCTTATCACTTGAGATTGAGAGTCTGCTTTATAGCATGTAGGCCATAAAGGGTTCATGACAACATTATGACATTCCTTCACTGCTTCCATGCTCTCCTTCGAACTGTTCCAACAGAGTCATTTTGACATAAAAAGGGAGTAGGAATTGACGACATGTTGATCAATACGCAAATTTTACGAGAGATGTTCAGCGGCTCTCTTACTTCCTTTGGTCGCCTTCGTGAACATGTCCGGCTCCTTAAATCCTACCATCACCGATTCAGGGCAAGGGTCTGCTAGTTCACGAAGCTGCAGACATAACCCAACAAAACAACACTTAAATGCTTGAGAAGTGGAGGCCTTATGTGTTATACATATGAGAGAGCAACCTTCTTCAAGAGGATTTCTCCTTTGCACTTGAGCCATGTGACCGGAGAAAACTTCCTTTTTGTCATGACGTAGATCCCTTGTTTGTTTTTCATTGTGCTAAATAAATTTTGGCATGGAAGAGGGATCCTACACAGTCAATCAAGTAGGGGAGCCAACAAACAAAGGGATAAAAATAAAATACCTCGCGCTGTTCTCTTTCAGCCTCCCTCTTGGCCTCTTCGGCAACCCTCTTGGCCTCCTTCTTGGCTTCCTTCATTGCCAATCGTTGCAACTTCTCTTCTTCAAATTGCGCGAGCAGAGGCTTGCCCATTGGCTTTGCATGTTTCTACCCACAAATACAACGGGCATACATAAGTCAAATGTAACAATATACAACATACGTTACTCTAACCACAACAATTTCGTCCCTGTTTTCGTTTATGGAATCAGTTCTTTGTTGCAACGAAGGATGAATGCAGAGCAAGTCCAGAGTCGTGCACGGCTGCTTTGCTCTTCCAGCGGATAACGATGTTGATTGCCCGCTTATAACCCCTTGTTGCAGGGCTACCTTTCTCCTCAACTTTTAAAAGAATAAAATGAAGGAAGGCTAACCCTAACCACGACAATATCGTCGCCGGTTTCGTAATTTTTGGAATTCCATGTTACCGACGAGAGACAAATACAAATACAGAGTAGAAGTACGTACAGAATTGTGCGCGGCAGCTTTGGTCTTCCGGCGCATGATGGTGTTGAATGCCCGGTTATAAGCTCGTGTCGCAGGGCTCCCTTTCTCCTCATCTTTCATCCAACTTCCCCCACTCGACTCCGCATCTGCGTCCTCGGAAGCAGACTGATACTCCTCGCTCCTGCCACTGCTCACACTGCTCGGCACGGAACTCGGCGCAGCCGAGTCACGCAAGTTTGCAGGATCTGACATAGACGCCATGTTCCCGCCTGTTCCCATTGTTTCCGTCACAACGACGTCAACATCCTTAGTAACTGGCGCTTGGGGGTCCGAGAATCTGACCTTGTACACATCGTTGTCCATCAAATGTAATTCCCGTTGAAGGCGTCCATCGATAACGTCCACAGAGGAGGCGAAGGGTTTCACAAGCTCCCGGATGACATCCGCATCCATATCAACTTGATGCTGTACAGGTAGCTCGGGAGCTAGATCAGAATCGAAGTCGATCAGGTCAACGTCGTTCCAATCCACTGCTGACGATGATGGTCCATTAGTACTCGGCATATCACTCGAACTCCGAGTCAGTGCTGCAGGATGCAACACCAACTGCTGCACCGCGTGATTGGAACTCGCCTGCCGCTGAAACCGATCCAAGTCAGCGTTCCTCTCTTTGTACTGCTCGAACACACTCTTCCGGTGATCTCCTCCGTGAACCTGCATCCTTCTTGAGCTTCCGAATGGCTCATCTTCCTCCTTCACGATCGACAGCTGCGTGTGATACTCCATCACGAGCATAGATCAAAGATCCTCCAGGCTACCTTCAACTCTCCGGTCTCTCAAAACCTCCCAAATTGCTCACTCCTGTTCTCAACGCCCTTCCACCACCGTCACCTCTCCAAAGATTTCTGCGCTTTATCTCACGATCTTGTGCATCCTCAACTCCCTTCAATCTTCCACTTACATCAACACCGTGCGCGCTGCCACCAATTGATCACAAGCCCAAACCATCATCCCCGGCGCGTCCTTTCGATCCATTTGTGATGAGATGTGGGGTAAGGAGGGTCCATGAACAACCCCACTTAACTTATTGCTGGAACCGGCGACACGGACACGACCAAGACTGAATCTTTGGTGGAGGAGGTGGATTGAATCGCGTGCGCATGTGATCACACAGTGATGATGACAAACAGCAGGAGGCAGGCGATTTCGAAAGCATCGCTGCAGCTGCTGCTTGCAGTCCGTCCCGCAAGCAGCAGGTAAAATATATGTAAAACGCAGTTCGGTAGGTCCATCCGCCCCCGGGAAGCACCGGGCGATTCAGGTACTGGAGCAAAGTCATCGCTTCAAGCTCGAATCCAGACAAGCAGAGAGCACATCTGGAACAGGCACGACCCTCATGCCCTACTTACATATCAATTCCTTACCTTTTAACTTCACTGGCCATTCCTGGCAACTTGCAAATCCCCCCAACACCGCCGCCGCGAGGGGAGGTCAAACCTGGCGCCGGTCATGCCTCGTTGCGGCGGCGACATACTCTCTAATAACTTAGATTCTAAGTGACGAGCATCACCACCAGTCATGCACCAAACTCAATCAATCAATGACCGGGGGAGAATCCACCTCGTGATGTTCCAGATGAACCGGTTGAGTGTGAGACTTCAGGAAATTTAGCCATCATTTTAGAGGAATCTGTGGAATATACCTCCATTTAGTCAACACCAAGTAAAAAATCACAACATGTAACCGGTTGGACTGGCAAGGAAATGCCCCCACACTGAACTCCATACTATAGTTGACGGGTGCTTTATTGGTAACCCTTTAAAGTAATATAATGTGGCCGGCTGCAGTCGTCACTGGCCTCCTTGCAACTGCCCACCCTCAATGGTATTTGACTGTCATGAATTTAATTTTTGGCTTGCCCGGCTACCTGATACCCAAAAATTAGTTTGCCCGCTTGCCCGAAACAAAAGTTTGGGCATCCCCGCTCTACGAAGAGAGGTGCAATTCCAACATCAAATCCAACCCTCAAAAATACCAAACCCATCTTCAATCTAGTCAAATTCAACCTACATGCCAATGGCATCCACTCCAAATTGAAAAGGTACCCAACATTCTACAGCGAATTGCGAGCATAATGAAGCAATCGAACACGAAAAAAACACACACATAACTAAGAAATCAAAGGAAAAATTGTAGGATGTTGCCCTTGTTGTTGTTGTTGTTGTCATTGCAACTAGGTCTCTTGCCAACGCATTTGGGTTTTCAATTGATGTGGCAAAAAGACACGGTGGTGCGGCAAGGTCACGTGATGGCGTGGCCTCAATGTGGCGGGTTGTTATACGGCATCATGGACCCTGTTTGGTTTGCTAGGAAAGCAGAGTGAGGAGCAATCAAGGCCCAAATATGAAGGTGGGGAAGAGACTAGGGCTCTAGGGGTTGATTGGTGCACCTATTGAATGGCTTTTTGTTGTGGGCCCCAAGGGTATTGCAGAACCTGGAAACAAAATGTCCCGGATTGGGAGCAGCACATGGGCCAATTAAGAGCTCCATTGCAAGGGGCTTGCTACATCTCATGTGGGGATGCTCCAAGACCGTTACATGGTGTAAAGTAGATGTCATTCACCACACCCACCTGTCAACCATCATCATCTTTTACCACTAGCTTTGTGTTTTGAGAGTTGTTTGCTTGTACATCTCGTACCAACTTCTTGATTGAGCAAATACCAAATTTTGTGCCGCATTGAAATTGATATGCTAGATCAAGTAAGGCAATGGGTGCACACCCATTTTGGCATTTTTTTTGGACAAGTTCCTTTTATTTGGACACAAATGGGGGGAAAATAAAAATAAAAATGCAAAACATAAAGAGATCAATTTAATCCAAAAATAGGAAATTATTGCATATGAATTATTGCATAGGTTTTTGCTTCTCCCAAATTATCCATGACTAGTGAAACTCCAAACAAAGCATTGGATGAACGTGACAACTTGGAGAATCAACTTGTTTCAATTGTGTTTTCCAAAACGGTGGGCAACGGTGAGGTGCAGTGAGGCAACGACCTAAACATCCGTGCATGTATTTCGTCATATATTAGGTGTTGGTTGATTTGCATGCACCTAGAAATGTAGCAACCAAACATGGTGTTTTTTACCTCAAATGTTATTTTTGTACTAAATTTCCTCCTCTAATGTACCCATATAGCATTTATGTGGTAACTCCAAATTTACTTCATGTTTATAAGTACCTAGCATTTTCACAAATGCACTCTCTCCATTGAGACTTGCATTTCATTTGTTGCAAAATTCACACATATAGAGAGTGAGTTGATGCCTTGAAACGATGATTTATTTTGAGCATGCTATGCAACATACACTTTCAACCTATCAAAATTCAAGTGACTATATTACTTACTATAACAATGCTCCATTATGAAAGAAATGTTGATGAAGCAATTTGGTAGAGATTGATGATTGTGTTGCTTTCTCCACCCATGTGGATATAATCTAAAATACATCCAACGTAACTTTATTTTAACAACCAACTCCATATTAGGTCGTCAATATATACTTTGTAATGGGTGTGTTTATTATGAGCCACACCATTGAGCTTGATTCCACATTTGAAGTCATATACAACAATAGTGTGGGTGCACAATACATATAAATACAAACATAAAAATGTCATTTGGTAATTAGAGTTTCATAGTACTTTGTTTGGCAATTATTTTAGGGTGGGGTGCACTAATATGTTGTCTATGGTGAACCACAATATAGGGATTGCCCACAAGAAGAAAAAGAAAAATTACGCCCGTAGCTAAATACCAGCGTGAATATGAGCCCGTTGGTCTTATGCTGATCACGGTGTCCCGTGATGCAACAAGAGATTTTATGCCTCCGTTAGGAGGTGGGCTCTTGGTAGGTGTAAAGCTTAATTTAGTTTCATTATGGTGGGGGGACCGGTGTTTGTTTGTTATCTACTCGGTTATCTAGTTTTCTTTTGTTTAGGATTAGGTAGGTTAGGTATTTAATGGCATTGTGGTGTAGGTTTTTCATGAGGGTTTTGATGCTAGTTTTAGGGATTTTTAGATTGGTTAGTTTTTCGATGGAGTGTTCGTGTATTGCTCCTCGTACACCTGCTGTGATGATTATGAAGGGGTTAGTTTCCCACCCATTCTTTTGTATAGTATTAATTAGTGGGTCGTATTTAGTGTGTTTTTGTGTGATGGCTTGTTATGGGAACCTGTCGTGGCAGTATGTGAATTCTATGAATTGGATTGTAGTTGTGGGGGATGGGGCCATGGGTGTTTGTGTATGATTCGCGGCTCTAATTATGCATAGGATGTTTGGTCTAAGTTTGGCTTGGCATTGGCAAGGGGCTTGTGGGCATGTACATTTGAGTAACCATTATGGGATTGTTTGGTCTGGAGGTTGGTTATTGGTTTTACCGGCGTTGGTTAGTGTAAAGAAGCGGGTATTTTTGTTAGCTTGTAGTGTTTGTGTGATGAGGTGCACCGCTTTATCGTGTCTGGAAATTCTTAGACCCTTGAGGTAGGGGTTTTCACATGTTGAGAGGAGGTGCGGCCATGTGTCTCTATCATTTTTATAGCATAGTGTGCAGTTGGGGTTTTGGTGTGTGTGTGTGGCCAAAAGATGTTTTTCCTATGGTTGCCCATGTATTGGGCGTATCTGAACTTTAGGGTTTGAGATATTTGTGCATCTGTTGTTTTTTCATTTTTCCAAAAATGGTTGGAGAGTTTGTGGTTTATTTGGTCATTTGATAGCCATTTGTCAATGTATGGGAATTTGTTTTTGGCTATTGCCGCTTCACGGGTTCCGTGTTCTTTGGTTATAGTGGTGTGGAGGTTACGGATGGCCCCATCATGTGTGGCGGTTGGGCAACTAGCTAGCCAGTATGGTGTGGGGTGAGTTGTGTGTTCGTGTGGTGTTTTATTGGTTTGTCTTTAAGGGTCCCTTCATTGGCTAATGTGTCAGTGATTTCATTACCTATAATTCCCATGTGTGCACGTACTTTATGTAAGTGGATTGTGTATGGGGTCCAGTAAATATGTTGTACTATGGTTGTTATGAGTAGTTTGTCTGGGTGGTGATGTTGTGATGTTGGGTGTCGAATATGGTTGTTGATTAAGAATATAATGTTAAGGCTATCTGTGAATATGTGGGTGTCTGTCTAGGCGGTGCATATGGTTTTTATAGCAATTAGTATTGCATTGAGCTCTGCTCTAAGGATGTTTTGGTACCTTGGTAGTCTTTATGATATTTTGATGTTTTTGTTGGGGTTGTATATTCCAGATCATGCTGTGTTGTCTTCTATTTGTCCTTCAGAGTTTTTGGTTGGTGGGATGAATGAACCGTCCGTGTACATGCATTGTCGTGGGTGGAATTTAAGTGGATGGGTGTGGTGGTATTTTGTGGGGAGAGGTGTTGTCTTGTTGTTCTCGGGGGGGGGGGGGTGTTTTAGGGGCGTTTATCCATGCTTTGGAGAATTTAACCTTGTACAGTAGAACATGTCTAAAGTGATACTGTCTAAAGTGATATCCTGTCTAAAGTGATAAACACGACTCGGTCCCAACTGTATGATACTGTATGTACTTTACCTGCCTAAAGTGATAACGTGTTTAAAGTGATAGCCTACCTCTGGTCCCAGCAATATCATTTTAGACAGGTTTTACTGTAGTGAGTTGTTGTGGGGGTAATAGGATATGTATCTATGTGCGTCTTTAATGTTCTTTTTAGGATATTTTGTAATTCTTTTAGGGTTTGTAGGTGTATTGTGGGGTGTACTTGGTTGTGTACACATATTACTGATGTGAGTGCGGGTTCTGTGTATTGGTAGTATTTTGGCCATTCCGGGGCGGGGTCGTATTGTATGGTATGTGGCGGAATGGTTGCTATTATGTGTATGTCTGCTTGCTATGTGATGGGTAGTTGTTGTGAGGTCCAATCTTTGTAGTTAACTATTAGGATGGTGTAGGTATGATTTTCCTCCTTGGTAGCCATTCTGGCCCAGTGTATGGCTTCCAGGGTAGAGTTATGGTCTTTGGGGAAGGCTAATCTTGTTCCCACCCAACGGGAGGACTTCGTGTGTCCTAATGATCCGAATAGTATGTCTCTATTATGTGGTGAGTTATATTGCGTGATTTGAATGGGACAGGTGAGAAGGGATGGTAGTATGCGTGTGTGATCTTAAAGGATTCTATTAATAGTTTGGTGATGTCAGGGTGTAGGGTGTGGTGTAGGTTGGTTGGTCGTATGTTTTTTGGTTTTTTCTTAGGGAGAATGGTTATGTATCTCTGGACTAGCCATAATATTTCGGTTTCGAAGTTTTGTGGTGGGGGTTGTAAGAAGGTGGTTAGGTGTGGGAGATTGTTATGAGAGAATTGGTTCCATAGCCATTGTAATCTTTCGGTGTTAAGTGTGGCTATGTAATTCCCATTTTGGTCGTATGTGTTGGCCGTCAAGTTTTGGATTTGTATGGTTGGTTTGTTGGTACTTATGTCTTTATCAGGGTTACGTTCTTGTGTGGAAATCTTGAGATTGGTAATATTGAGGGGGGGATGGATGAATTTGTTGTCTTTCAATTGGGAGTAGTTGGAGTAATCTTCACGTATTTTTATGGTTTTGTTTTTTAATATTGTCTTATGGTATTGGGTTATGAGGAGTAAATTGTGGTCTAATAGAATGTTGTCTGGGTTTAGGAGACTTTCTTTTGTGCGCCATTGTTGTGTTATTGCGTTTGGAGTGTGCCATTGGCATATGTATTTTCTTTTATAGCTTGTGCACCCCATTTATCTTTTCTCGTGATGGTTTTTTCATTAGTTATGATGTGGATTGCTCGTCCAAAGGTGGGTTGTGTAGAGGGGGTTGGTTTATGCGTGTTATTGGTAGAGGTGTGTTGTGGTGGTGGGGTGTGGTTTGTGTTGGTTGTGGGTGGTCGTGGTGTCGGGAATAGTGTTTTTGCTTGTTGTAGTGTTGCTTTGATGGTTTTAGGTATTTGTTTGTATTTGCCGCGGAATTCCTCCGGGGTTAGTATGCCCATGTTGTCTAGGTTTTGGATTTGTGCTATTGTCGTGATACCATACATATATAGTTTGTCCAAATATTTTGGGTTTTTGCTTTGTCTATGTTTGGGAGGTTGTCGTATGTTGGGGCATTTTTCCATGATTGTTCTAGTGGTGTGGTTTTAATGGGAAATGCTCGGTTTGTGGTGGTGACGTGTATTTCGAATTCTCTTTCTAGTAGAAGTAGTGTTCTAGCTATTGGTGATCTTAGGCAATCTTGTTGTTTGAGTTTTGGGAGGTGTAGTGAGCCACCGTACTTGGCGGATATGTATTTGGCTAGTCCTTGATATATAATTCCTAATTGGCCCGGGTCATTAAGGGCTTGTATTAATTGTTGACCTATGCAGTGTATGTAGTCTGGTAGGAGGGAAGTCACGTTGATGCCAAAATTTTCATGTGAGGGGTGTGTGAGAATGTTGGTTGAGCTTTTGGGTCTGTTGCATATTTCTTTGGTTAGTTTGCTAATTAGTTTGTCTAGTTTTTTGCCCACAATATCTATCATAATCAGTAAAGGTACAGTTGTTATTTGTGAGCTTCTTGTATGATGAAGATCCTAGTTATTGTGTATATGTAGTTGACTTATATATTTTTAGAAGGTTGCATGCGAACATGGTGATAATTGCTCGTTGTTGTGTTTTGTGCTTCTCGAGGATCATTTAGAGTATTAAAAATTGCTTGTGGTTGTTATTATGATTGCCTTCTTGACTTTCTCCATGCACCTTGGTATTCAAGCTTCTAGGAAAGAAATCACAACCACAATCACAACCACAATTATTACCACCCATAGCATGAACAACCTTGACTTACTTTGTTGTGGTTTTTGATTGACTAAACAAATAAATATATAACTAACGTGGGGCAATCCGACATGGATTTGAGCCTGTTGGCTCTACCTTGCTCAAGAATTTTCCTAGTGCATGGTGGGGTTTATAACCTATCTTGGTGCAGGTTGGCATCCCACCTACCTAGCTAGTTTCTTTTCCATCAAGCAGAGACAAGATTTCACAAGGGAAATCAAACTACCAACCACTCCATTTGAAAATGGGTACCTCTCCACTATCACCCAATAGTTTAGGGTCATCTCGGACCCACTGACTAAACAAAAGTTGGTAAATTTTGACAATGTCTTAAACTTAAACCATGTTGTTAAGCTCAAAGGGGAATTAATGCGGAATTTTGTGTGCGTCAACCATTGAGAGAGCGTAAACATGAGACACCATGCCTATGAGATGCACCAATTGTCATTGTATTGGTATTTTATTGTGTGGTCCAATAATTCTAATTAAGCATTCATTGCATTGATAACTAGGTTAGCACAATCAAGTAAAATATACCACTTTGAGTACTTGAGACTCTTAATGTGCTCAAAAAATTAGCAAACTTATGGAAGAATGCTCATGCAATTGAGTTCATGAGATTTTGACATCATGTGAGTTGGATATATTTAGTGATTTAGTGAACATCAAAGTTTCTCTATGATATAAGGTAAGTAGCTAGGAATTAAATGGACATTTCTCTCTTTGCACCTACTTCTCATAGGATACAAAACGTGCAAATAATGGAAGATGATCAACAAATCAAAATCATGCCCATAGTTGCTTTCCTTGTAAATTTTGGAGCTCGTCTAAACATCATATTCATTGTTGACATTAGCCTCTATCTCACAGACGCTACTGCACCTTGCCACCCTAAAGAATTAGTTGGTTTGAAACTATCATGATGTACTTTCAGTCCCATTATCCTCTTTGACTTCCCAGACTTTGAAATCAATTTCATTCCATGTCAAAAAAGTATATTCTATGAGTTTAAATAAAATAATCATATAGATCCCGTCAATCATGTTGATTTTTATGCCTAGAATGGTGAGCAAATTTGGACCATGTAGTCCACCCTTTCTTTGACACTTGTCTTTATGTCATCCATTATTAAATTCACACCACTCAAATATAGGTGTATGTTTAAGAGAAAGAAAAAAACTAATGAATTAGGCACATCCACCTTAAAACGGTTACATGACCCATAGGAGATGACGTTGAGTGTTGACTATTTGACTCTCTCAACCAATGAGTTGCATTCAACAAAATCACTAAGACATTGTTATTAATATTCGTCTTGAATTACATAATTGATAAGTGTCGGAATTGGGTTGTTGATGAAATTGGAATTTGGAAGGTTGTACTACAACAAGAACGAGGACAAGCAGTGGCGTGAAAGGAGCTCATGAAAGAGTTGCTTCAAAGGGACCGTACACATGATTTTGAGAAATCTGAAAGAGTGGGAATCCATCATCATTTAATAAGTAATGAGGAAAAAACATTGTTAATGTGCTACTTGCCGAGCTATGACTTGAATAAGTTAGTGAAAATTTATTGCTACAATTTTTGATGATAAGCAACCACACCTCTCTAAATAGGTGGTACACTTTTCCAGCATGGACTTACAGTAATGGTGATGAACATATAGAAATTCTGATGGCTTTATCCAACTGAGTGTTGTGAAAATTTTGAAATTTTACTACACATTTAGGTATATGTTTCATGCTTTGGGCTAGATCGTATCTTCACTTGGTTGGCCCTGCCCCTCCCATACCTCCTTCATTGTCCGGTCTTCTTGCCCACATCTACTGTGAGCCCAAAATCGTGCCCACATGTGGTGATTAACTCTTCGATACCAATTTTAGTTTGACTTTGATGTGTTATGATGACTCACAAAACATAAAAAGAGTGAAGTGTGGTTTGGATTTAAGTTTAGGCTTTAGAATGTGTTGTGTGATTATTTCAAGGTTGAATTCAATAAGAGTATGCCTTGATAATGTGAGTAGGGGGTAAGGTGAAGCAAGGTGAGCTCCGCGGGTTAAATGCCCACTTTTGGATCCACCTTGTTAGTTTAGGAAGAAGGAAGCTTGGTGGAAGGGGATTAGTCCCTACTTTAGAGGTGAAGGTTAAGGGATTGTGATTGGAGGTGCTAATCCCATCATCCTATCCTCACCTCTCTCTCCCTCTCTCCCTCTTTACTACTTAAGGTGGTTTCTCTCTCATTTTTTCTCTCTCTCCATCAAGCGCTCTCAAGGGAGCAAGCTCTTAAGAGCTTGAGCCACATGTGTGGGACATTAGTTTTTAGTGAAGTTAATTAGTTAAGCTCTCTCTCTCAAGTCCTCCCAAGTGAGTGAGCTCTTAGAGCTTAAGATTGCATGTAGTGATTAGGTGGTAGTTAGTTAAAGTAGTGTGTTAGATTAGTTCATGACTTAGAAGCAAAAGAAAGAAAAGAGAAGAAGAATTTAGAAAGCCTTGATTAGTGGATGAGAGGGGTTGTATTAAAGGCAGCTGAGACTACAATGCTAAGGAGCTGGCGGCTGGACTGTATGTCTGTTGGGCTAAGGCTAAGCAGCTGAGCTGCTGGAGGTATTTCTGTTGGGCTTAAGCCAAGGAGCTGGCGGCTGGACGTATTTCTGTGGGGCTTAAGGCTAAGCAGCTGAGCTGTTGGACGTATGTATGTTGGGCTTAAGCCAAGGAGCTGGCGGCTGGACGTATTTCTATGGGGCTTAAGGCTAAGCAACTGAGTTGCTAGACGTATGTCTGTTGGGCTAAGGCTAAGCAGCTGAGCTGCTGGACGCATTTCTGTTGGGCTTAAGCCAAGGAGCTGGCGGCTGGACGTATTTCTGTGGGGCTTAAGGTTAAGGCTTTAATAAGTTAGGCTACTTTGGGGGTTGTAGTTAGGCTAATCCCTTGCGGGATTACTAGACCATACTAGATTCTTTCATGCCATCTTGGTTTTTAGGTAGAGTTGGATTCATTAGGAAAGTAGAAGTGTGTGTGACTTTTAAATGTGTTGATGGTTACCCATTGAGGCAAGTGTTTTTAAACACTCGTACTCTTTGGTTGGAATATATTACGTGCACAAGTAATGGAGAATGTGGAGGATCCTAGCAAGGACAAGATAAAGGAAGTAAAGATCAAGAAGTCTAGAGGGATCTCTTTAAGGGCATGTGTGGCCAAGGCCGCGGGTTGGACCCTTGAGAAATCAAATTCCACTACGAGCAACGATGCTCACAATAATAAAGCAAGTAAGTTAAGGTGAAGTTAGTACCTTGGACATGAGAGCCATATAGCAATTCACGTTATGGTATTAGGAATTGAATGTGATTCTCAAAGCCATCACCCAGACTAGGACGCTAAAGGGTGGTGGATTTGGCCTCATATCTGCGTGGGAACCTTTTCTCGTTGGGAACCAATGTGATAATTCCTGGTGAAAATTACGAATATTTAGGTTGACATCATTTTCATTATTCCCAAGTTAATTGATGGAGTTCCTTCACATGTTAAAGGAGCTTGATGGTTTAAGTGACCTGGTATTGTCACATTGGTTTCCAATGGGGAAGAGTTCCCACGCATGTGCGCAGCAAGAAGACCGGATAGTGAAGGAGGCGTGGGAGGGACGGGGCCCATCTAAATGAAGATGTGATCTAGCATAGGGAGTGTCCCAGTGTGGGCACTTCCGACTCTAGGGACAATTTTGACCATTGGATCGGATAGGAAAGTTTATCATACGGCTAGCAGTTGTGATTTACAAAGATTTTCATATTGAGTGTTGTAATTGGAGCGTGATGCAAGAGTGTAAGAGGTTTATTGAAGATTTTTGGTCTCTTAAAGTGATCATGCATGCCTTATCAAATATGTGCATATTTTGAGCACATAGTCTACACTTATCGTATCACATATCATTTTGGTGTTTGTTCATGGTCATACTAAACTAGACTTGCCATATACCACTCAAATATAGGTGTCCGATTAAGAAGAATGACCTTGTAAGCCTACACATCTTAAACAATGAAATGGGTTGCATTAGGTATACTACTACAACAAACACCTCACAAGACTTCAACTTACATTGCTTGATCAAGGACTCACTATGTACATAATGAAGGATTGTAACTTATACAACTAAGGCTACAAATTACAAGTTGTATAAACTTGTATAGATGTTTATAAGTATATGAGTCCATTTTCTAGCCTACCATTAGTATGTACAGTATACGACTTGTTTGATTCTATAAATTTGTTGTATATAAGGGGTTTTATTCATAGTCAACCATGCACGTCAATTAAGTTTCCAATGCAAAGTACATCCCCCAAGTAAAACATGACGATCTTGTATAAAGTTGCAGCAACATGTAACTCCAAATGGTATGCAACACCAATAGGACTAATTTAGTGTTGTTTAGCTCAAATTCATCAACTAAGCTCATGCAATCATAAATATAGTCCCATACTTGTTTTTTTGAAAAAGAGGGACCAACCTTGGAACCAAGCTCCTTGAAATTAGACACTTATGAAGGCCAAAATTCTTTTATCTTGACTTACCAAACTCCATTTTCAAACGTGTGTGGCATCCATTCATAGACCAAGAAAAATGTGAGTGTTGTTTTTATACGAGGCTTGTACAAAGAATCACATGGTTCCTACAAAATTATGTTGGCACCTTAAGGGCTCAAAAGTTATTGCTCGAGGGTTTCAAACTCATGTTGGTACATTGATATACAAAGTTTAAGGATTGTTTTACCAACTTTTATGTTGAATAATCACATAGGATTAAAGTGAAATAACTTGCCAAAATTAGATTATCATCTAGGGACAACACCCACTACACATGGTATGCAAGCAATTCGACTAGGTATGCTTTGTTTAAACGCTGCGGTCATTGAATGACTTTGATCCCCACTGAAACCTAGTTAAGTAGAGTGTGCCTGATTAGGTTACTTATCTTAACCCCTAAGTGCCCAAGCCTTTCGGAATGCACTTTTCCTAAGAAATATGTGCATGGCTTTAATACAATCCCCAATGGAGGAATTTGTCTTTTATCCAAAATCTAACCGTATAGATGTTTAAAGAACTTGTTTATTAGTATGCATACCAATTTTGAGACCGAGATTGCATAAGAGTTGTGAGATACAAACAGGAGAAATGTATACATTCTTTTTTTTGTATGCCGCCCCTCCCCACAATGTTGGTATGATTTGCTCATAAGTGTTTTTAGGAGTTTGAGGTGACATGAACAACTCCAACATGTGAAAGAATACGAAAATGTGATTCCAAAGACCTTATGTATGCATATAGAGCTATCCCAATCATTTCGCAATCCTCCTTGCAATTCTTGAAATGCATTTTCTTTATTTTAACACTTGACGATTTGATATTGCAAATTACTTCACATTGGTAATTGTGAATACTAATATTCAACGGTCAAAAATACGGATTTTTTTTACTCTTTCCACTACGACACTTTTCAAAAGAAATGAATAATGAGAACTCTTTGGATGTCAAAAACAAGTACAATAGTCCAATTAGCTGAAACATTGAGGAAATAGTAAAGCACTTTCTCCACCCATTCCCTACATCACGGACACATATGCCTTTGCGACCCTCTCTAAAATTGAATATTTACTCTTTTTGGTCAAAAATGCCTCAATCCAAAAGTTGCCCTTCCATACTGCCCGCCAAAAAAATTTACGCGGTCAAAGGAATTTTACCTGCCCACACACAAACGAGCCGAAATTTTTGATCAACCATATATGGTTGCTCGGGCACTTAGGGGTTAACCAGACACCCATATTTGAGTTGTGTGTGGTTAGGTGTGGATCTAAGAACATGCACTAAAAATACATGTCTTTAAAGCGATTGTGTCACATGCTCAAAATTTAACTGTTCTAGGTTGAATACCTAGTGAGCATTAAGGTACATGGTGCTAAAACCAATACCTCACTTTAGCTTTGTTGGCGATTTGTCAAAAACAAAAACAACAAAAACAACAACAACACCTCACTCAAAACCAACACCTATAAATGCCTCTCAATTGTCAACATTTCACTACCTTGAACTGTTACCCATGGTGTAGAAATGTTTGGGCCCACATAGTGACAGTTTAGGTGTCATGAGTGGCACCATCTTCTAGTAACCTTCACTACCTTCATGAAGGGTAGGTCACGCGCTCCACTCTATCTCGGGTTGGTATAAGGTGGGTTTAGGATGGCTTGTCAATGCCAATTCTTGCCATTCTAGCCATTCTAGCCATGGTTGTAGCCGTTCTATTCACAAAGGTGAGGAGGTAGGCCCACAAAGCACAAAGGGGGTCGGTACCCATGCTGCAAGATGACGGTTTTCCAAGTGAACCAGATGGGATCATGGAGGTGGCGATGTGGCTTTGTACACTGTAACTAGTTGGGCTTTGATTCACCTGGGGTCGAGTGCCCAACTACGTTGTGTTGGTTTTAGGCAAAGAAGGTGGGGATACTCATCATATGCAAAATCGTCATACACAGGACGTATGGATTGGTTTAAGAGAGGTTGTGGTTATGACTTTGAGTATTCACCAAATATTCAATAGAGGCTTGAAATAACTTTTCTTTCTTTATACCTATGTGATCATTTGATAAGAATGCAAATCTTCACTTTGACATTGAATTAAAAACTCATATAAGCTCAAAATTTATGTGAATAACAATGACAACCTCCTTTTGTATTCCCTAAATCATCTCGCACTCATCACATGTTTAATGTCCTAGTTTGTTAAAAAAAGAAAAAGGAAAGAAGGTAATATATTCTTGCCGGTTTCCCAAGTTTGAGATCTTAAAATCAATGAAAATTTCCAATATTATTAATATCGATTTAATTTTAAACGAGTGTCATATTCTATCCCTCTAAGTTAGGGTCACTTCACACACAAGGCTGAAGGCCCCAAAAACAATTTATGGATGAATAGTCTACATGGAGTCCTACATGGCATGTTGTGGAAATGGGTGCATGGTCTGCCAAAATTTGCTTTAGGTCCACCTCCAAGAGGTAGGCCTAACACAAATTATGGCAGACCATGGCAATGAAACAATTGTCAATGGTTGTTAGGGTTATTTAAATGTTTGTTCCAACAATAATTTTTTCAGTACGTACTAGTTAATAAAAGGCAGATGGCCATTTCTCCCAAATGCTTGGAACTCAAAGTTCTTGGAGTTTATTGTATATATGATTGAAGTAGACAAATTTTTTGATTGAATTTTTTTTGATAATTTTTTTTTTCTTCAATGGCAGGATTATTGCAAGATGAGAGTGGTTCCGAAACCCAACATTGGAGCCAAAAATCTCCCTAGATGTCGTGGAGTCAACCACAATTCGGATTGTACGGACCCTTATTAGGAAGTAAAAATTTAAATAATTTTTAGTTATTCAATAATAAAGATGTAGAAGTGATTAGAATTCAAATGTCGCAAAATGTGGAGGTAGTAGAGATATGAGCAAGAGAACAATGGCGGAAGATATTACTAGGAAATAATGATGATATTGGCAAAAATAATAGAGGTAGGGCAATAGCTTTAAAATCAAAAGGAACACCAAAAAGAAGACAAAAAATAGATGAAAGATGAAGAAGAGGCCCGTATTAAATGACAACATTATGAGATCGAAACTCTCATAGCCATTCGCGATGAAATAGAAGAAAAAATTTGTAAAAGAAAAATCAATTATAAATTACTGTATTATATTCATTGAAATTTGTTTTAAATGGTTTAATTAAATAAAAATGGAAAAAATTCATATTCAAATTGGGCCTCTTTGAAGGCCTTGGCCTAGTCCCCCCCCCCCTTTCCTCCATTGAGGACTTAGGTGTTTTATTGGGATTGGTAATCAATCTCGGGATTTTTTAGTTGTAGCCTACATTAAAGCTTGTGCAAACCACAACGTTCCTTCCCTTAAGTTGATAGAATTTTTGGCATATAGTATTTGATCTTATTGTATCATATTTAGAAAATTTATTATACTATATTATGAAAAGTCATTGTATTGTACTCTGAAAATTCATTGTTATTATATTTTGACATCTATTGGTTGTATGTAAACACGAATGAATGTTTAGATCAAATTACATGCTCGTATGGTATCCAATTTGCGCAAACTATAGTATGCAAACTATATAACAAAATTCACCTACAAGCGTTTAAAAAAATTAAGACAAAATGGAAGAATTTCTAAAAAAAAATGGTTAATAATTACTGAAAAATATGAATGCTCATATGACAACCTTAATATATAAGTTGTGATTATTCACTAATATTATAATCTATCTATATATTGAAATTGCAGATTTGAATTTTTTATAGTTTAATCTGCCACATATATTTGGCTATTGTTATATGCATTGTTGTAGCTTCCAACTATATATATATATATATATTCAATAAATTTTCAATATCTTTGTCAACATTGTCTGTTCCTCTTACATTATTTTTTATAATATTGATATTTCTAACCTCACTTATTGCTATTAATTCAACCCTTGTTTATTGTCATTTTTTCAATAATCTATTATTTATGCGTCTAGTCAATTATCGCTCCACCAATTCTATTAATTTCATAACAAATTTTTCATTTTCAAGTACACATATTGTGTAGTACAATACATGTAGCAACTATATCAGTTATATGTCGTAATGGTATATCAACTATTTTCATAAGGATTATTCCCTTACCTTTGAAGATTCCGAAAGCACGTTCATCACACATACGAGTAAAACTTTGAATAAAATTTCAATTTGCTTTGTAATTTTCCAAATCTTCTGTACACCCTTTGAATAGGCTGTAAATCCATGGCTACATTGAATATGCGTAATTTCCAATTACGCATATTAAGCTTGTAAAGTAAGAATTTGCCTTTAATGTAATCTCTTCCAACATTTGTTAATTGAAACAATGTCCAATCGTGGTTACTTCTTGTCTATCCAAATTCGTGATTCCAAAATACACGTTTTGTATCTACTATACCTTGCAATAAAACCGAATGAAATGATTTTTTACAATAATATTGATTTTCTCCAATTATAGGTGCAAGGATCGGAATGTGAGATCCATCAATTGCTCCTATAATGCAAGGAATTCTATGGAGGACCTCAAACTCTTGGGCTAGAAGCCTAAATCGGGTTGGACTTGGAAATTGTACAAAAGTCCCTTGCAAATAAATACTTACCAATCTACGAAAATTTTGAGCTATTTATGAGATTGTACTTTCAACCATCCCATATACATTTCTTACAATATATAAAGTATTTCCAATCCCAAGCCTTTGTAACGACATTACAATTATACTCTCCATTAAAATTGCCTCTCTCATACGTGTATTTTTTCTCTAGAAATACAGACCTGACCTCTTACTAAGAAACTTGAATGTGTTGTGACATACACGAGTTCTTTGTTTAAACATTTTTTCCATGAAAGAACCCAATAATAACCTATCGGTGAACCCTACATTTCTCTCAAATGCCCATACACTACGATCGTTCATCTTCATACCCTCAAAGCAAATGCTCAAGGTCAAGGCATTTCTCCATTCTCCGGTGAATGCCAATGCTTGCATATCAAGCACATGTTGCACAATCATGTGCGAACACCAATACAAAACCAATGCAACAAGAATCCTCCCTCTTCTCTCAAGATGATCCATCATGCTCTCGTTTCCTTCCTCACCGATGCAAAACTCGAAAAGAAAGTGAAAGAAAAAGAGGACGAAAACATGTAGCCAATGAGGTAGGCATGGCCCATGGCTCGTGTGTGAAGTGGCCCTTATTAGAATGCGGATTTTCATTTGACAATGAATAAACAACATACACTGGCGCAGAGCTAAAAACATACATATGAGACATGCCAAGCAACATCTGGCGAGCGTTTTTGGCGCAAAATTGGTCAAAATCGCAACAATTCCAAGTCGAGCTGGATACATGTCGTGATCTTTCAGTGTTTTCTTGATTGATGCGAGGTATATTCCATATATTCCTCTCAAATGACCAGTGATTTGGTTGAAGTCTTGAACTTCATCAACCTGTGATTATTTCTCAAACTCAAGCAGTTATTTCATCTGTAAGTAGTGGTGGCTTCTCCTCGCTCATTGCTGCTCTGCTTCCATTGTTCATTGTGAACACGGAACGCAGTTGATTCAAATGCCGACGTTTGAATTTGCAGTTTTGACTTTAAAGTGTCTTTCGTAGTCTTTACAACCTGGGACTCGTGGCTTGCCTCCCTGTAAAACATGGTCAAGCACTCAAAGGATATATCTGGGCATCTTTAAAGTATATCCTGAATCTGCATTTATGGAGCTCATCATCTTCCTAGTACCTACTATCTACACTGAAAAGTGTAAGGTAGACAACCCTCATTCGGTTCACTTTTCTTCACCAAACACCTAGTATGTTTGAGTGGTATGTGTCTTCGTGTGGCTCCACGAATGGATGTCAAAACGACATGTGTCGAACAAAGATTGGATAATGTGCTTGAAATAAGACTAGTGTCTGCACAAGTTTTTGGGCATAATCAATCGAAATCCTAGTGTTTCCTAGTCCAACCAGTTACATGTTGCAATCTTTCGGGTTTTCTTTATTGGTGTGAGGGATCTTCCACAGTTCCTTCTTAAAGAACATGTGATTTTCTTGAACTTCAACTAGATATTTCCTCAAACTCAAGTAGTTCATTTGTAACTAGTGGATTGGTTCACCCTGTTCATTGAGTATGATGACTTTTCCAAGTTCAATAGTCATCATAGTATTGTGTGTGTGTGTGTGTGTGTGTTATAGATATTTCCTCAAACTCAAGTAGTTCATTTGTAACTAGCGGATTGGTTCACCATGTTCATTGAGTATGATGATTTTTCCAAGTTCACTAGTCATCACAGTATTGTGTGTGTGTGTGTGTGGGGGGGGGGGGGGGGGGAGCTAGAAAGGTCTCATTCTTCACTTTGATAACAAATAAGATATTCATGTGAGCTCTGAAAATTACGAGGAAAGTGAAAACCACCTCAATTTCACCAACCATCAAATACTAGTGGCATGTTCCATATACTAGGAAAAGTGAACTAGTTGGAAAAGAGAAAGAGAATAGAAGGGGAAAAAAAACTCATTTAAGACCCATCTACCTTAATTACTTATTAGAGACTAAATAACTCCAAGGAATTTGCAAGCATTTTCAAAGCTAATCTGCATCATAAAGTGAATCATAGAAGGTGTTCATCTAAAATAACTAATTTACTAAAACAAATTAATGTGCAATCACTCTATTTGTTTTCTTCTTTAAAATAGTGTACTAGATGATCTAACCATATTTAAAAGTGGAGGCATACATTCAAAAACATGATTTGTGATGTGCAATGATAATGGGGTCTTGAAGAAGAGTGGACATTGCCAGTGGTTGCAAATTCTAGGCATTCAATTTTCATTGGACAAAATTCTATTGCAATCCATGGGTGTTTTCCATCCACATCATTATGCCACCCTCCTTGCATCTTTTACACCTAACAATGTGGGCTAAAAGTCATCGTGGGTAGATTACACTTTGGTCCACTATACTCTATGCATGAGCTAAAAGTTAGGATTTAGATCTAAGATAACTCATTGATAACCAACGAAGAGTGAAGTTGGCATCATTACACTCCATCACGGTGACGATTGCTGGATAAAACTATTGAATTTCTTCAACAAAGGTTTACTTGCGATCGATTTTCATGTTGTCGATGCAACCCATTCTTCCAATTTCATTAATGCGATCGAAGTATCGGAACGAGTTTATAAGTGTCTCCAGCAACGTATGGGGAGATTTTCAGGCATAATCGGTCCAAACTCCTGGTGGTTTCCAAGTCCAACCACTCACGTGTTGTGGTATTTCAGTTTTTTCTTCTCTGATTTGAGGTATATTCTATACATTCCTCTAAAATGGTCGGTAACTTTCTCAAAAAGTTTTGAACTTCAACCAGTTACGTCTCAAACTCAACCGGTGTTTGTCTGTAACTACAAAAAATACGATATTTAGTGTTTGATACACTAAATACGAACGCATACACTAAATATCAATAACCCTATGAAAATAAATAACGTTACATGTAAACTCAAGCACTAAATATCAACTATGGTAATATGTGGAAGTTACATGTTTGAATTTAATGTTAGTAAAAATATGGAAAAAAAAAAAGACATAATAAAGAAGGTGGCAGTAGGGAAGGTAGCATCACATTTATGTCTAAAACTAATTGTCAAAGAATTGAAAATTAGTTTTGAGCACAGTAAGGTGGTAACAACACTAAATATAATCAACACTACATATCATATTCTGTGTCGCATCAGTACTGTAGTTTCAAACATTTCATTTGAAGTGTACTATTTGAAGTGACCTCACGGTGGTGGTAAGGAGGTACACGACCCTCACTTAAGCCATAAATAGTCGATCCTACTTTACTGCAATGAACAGGGAGAAGCTAAGCGACTGCTAGTTACAGATGAACCTGTTGCAGTTCAAGACTTTCAGGAACATATATGATTAATTTAGAAGAATCTATAGAATATTCCTTCAATAATTAAAGGAAAAAAGCCCGAAAGATCACAACCTGTAACCCATTGAACTTGGAAGCATCACTAGCATTTTGACTGACTAAGTTATGCCCAAAATCCTCCCCCGACATTGCTTCATGGGCCAAGAGCCGTGACCTTGTAATGGTGAGGACCCGTGACGCTCATCCAAAGGCCGTACCATGGGTGTTGGGAAGGCCGTTTTATGTAGTCACGGGCCCTCAAACCGAATGTGAAGTGAGAATGGACCCTGCTGCGGGACCATTGCATACTTTGTTGGCAGAAAAAAGAGGGGAGGGTTTGGTTTAATGTAACCATGTCTCAAACTCTATCAATTTGAGAGAAGTATTTGGTGGTGTTCGTCTGTCCTGGAATCTGTCACGCTGGGAAAATAACATGTTGAAACCTTATCCAAAGTCCGCCATGTAGGACTCCATGTAGACTTTTCATCCATGAAGTCTTCTTTGGACCTTTGGGTCTTCACCTTCGTTTGTGAAGTGAACTTGGATGGTCTCCGCCCTTTCGACCAATGACAACTCTTAGATTGCAATGGTCACGGGCCTTCGGACTTGTGTGTGAAAGTGGCCCTCACTATTGTATTCAAATGTGTAAAGATCTTCTAAACTTACATGACCCGGTGGAGTTTGAGAAAATAACTCGTTGACGTCAAGACTTTCGGGGAAAACCACGAATCTATGGAATATACCCTAAATTGAGAAAGAAAAAGGTGGAAGATCACAACATGTAAGCGGTTGGACTCGGAAGCACTGGGATCTTGACACGAATTATGCCCAAAATTTTGTCTGGACACTGCCGAATTTAAGTGGGTGCCACTACAATAATGAGTGATTGACCCTACATGGACATGGCCCCTTACATCCTCTACTTCCATGAATTGGTTTAAGGTATAATGCAATAATTTATTTCCAAAAGCCATGAAGAATGAGTTACCTAAGACTTCCATGTATCATACCGTAGGTTGATTTTTGTGTCACAAAAACAATTGTTGATAAAGAAAGGCCAATGTTCCAAGAAATCCAATGAAAGCACGATGACATTCAAAGAGGTCGAAGCGAAGATATTCTTTCTTTTTGAGTAATTAAATCGAAAAAATGTGCACATGTGCTTCTTGGCACTTGCATTAACAATAACTCATTCGTTGTCAAGGCATACTCACGCATTGCATGGGTGGTTTCCTTGGTGATGTTATGCTTACTTGTAGGTAAGTGAGATTTGCTCTTCCCATAAGTAACCAATTCCCTTTGAATGATCACAGAAGTCCTCCCAATTTTTCTAAAAAATTGTAACTTATGATGATATATACAAATCGAGCACACAATCCAATCTCATTTTAACATTTGTTTTTTTTTTGGTGTCCATTATTATCTACAAACCTTACAATTCATATCATAGTGTTGTTTTGAGTAGAATTAGGGCCACTCACACAGAAGGTTGAAGGCTTGTGACTATTACATTCTAAGATCTCTCATTAGTTGAAAAGGTTGAGACCATCCAAGTTTCATCTCACATTAGAAGGCAAAGGCCCAAGGACCCAAAGAAATTATCATGGATAAAAAAAAGTCTACATGGATTCCTACATGACAAGACTAAGGGTAATGTTTCATGGTTTGTTGAAATTTGTGTCAAGCCCACTTCCAAACGGCAGGATTGACGCAAATTCCAGCATACCATATCAAAATCAACGGCCCTCACAATCACATGGTCAAAAATCTTGACTCGTGTGTGAAGTGGCCCTTACGTGCCACAAAGACAAAGAGAATTGTTGTATATGAGCATACCATTCACCCATTCAACATTAAAAACTTTGTCGCTTAAGTATCACTCACAATTGTCTTATTTTCAGAGACATGGTCGAAGCACGTTCTTCAAAAGGATAAAATGGGTCAGCACTCAAAATTAAGACACAAAGGACTTCAGATCGACTAGGTCCAAGGAGTGCTTAAAATGGTTAAAATCAAAGGGGAGAAAAAGGGGGCTTCAAAATCCATGCCGAATTCCAATCATGTTGGTCAGTGATTCTCCTTTCGTATATCCTGTGTAGGAATCCCAAAAACAGCCTGGAAGAGCAAAGCCCTGTCAGTGAGTCTCTCTTTAATATTGAATAAAAGTTAAGTAACGTTACTTCGTCTCCAACATCTCACTTGACAATGATACACCAAATATGACATTTGGTGTCACCAATTCTAATTGTCTGGCCTCACTTCCAAGTGTACCCCGCAATAGAAGGTAGAGGGTGCTTAAGGTAGAAATACCATAACCCGTGAAAATAAGGTGATTCGCATTGAAGATCTGGTCTGACGATCATGAGATCATTTTCCAAGATAGGCGAGAAGGATTCATGAAGAATTAATGCAAGTTGTTTCATATTTTTTTGTCATGTACAAAAACTGCTACAATTTTTCAAAGTGGAAAGTTGTCAGACCCCCTACTCGTTCACTAGATTCTCCCTACACCGAACACGGTACTCCGCATTTCCATACAGAACATCGCCTAAGTCGGTTACCTCATGAGTACATTAACACTTGACTCCCATTGGCTACACTAAAGTATGCACGCATTGAAGTTGCCGCCAAGCCATGATTCGTTTTAGAGATGGCACTTCACCATTATGATGGCAGTCTAAATGCACAGCTAGAGGGTGGTTAACCGCTTATGGTATTTCTACCTTAAACCAACACTTTAAGCTATTGCACATAGATATGGCTACATTACTGATATAAAAAGTATATATTCATATTAGCCTTTGTTCCAAACATAGGTATGAAGAAAGAAAAGAAGAATCTTTTTTGCCTCAATTACATATTTGATGAATATTCAAAGTCAAAACCACTAGCTTCCTTAAAACCAATATACATGCCCCATGTATGACAACCTTGCATATGACGAGGAACCCCACCTTCATTGCCTAGAGCCAACACAACATAGTTGGGTACTAGACCCAAGCTAGATTAAAGACCAACTAGTAACGGTGCGCAAAGCCACATGGCCACCTCCATGATCCCATCTAGTTCGCTTGCAAAACCATCACCTTGCATCCCTGGGTACCAACCCCCTTTGTGCTTTGTGGGCCTACCTCCGTGACTTTGTGAATAGAATGGCTATTACCCCCCCCCCCCCCTTGTAGTGTATAGAATGGCTAGAATAGGCATTGACAAGGCACCCTAAACCCACCTTGAACCAACCCGAGATAAAGTGGAGCCCGTTACCTACCCTACATGAAGGTAGTGGAGGTCACTATGAGGTGGCATCACTAATGACCCTTAAAAGTGTCACTCTGTGGGCCCATACACTCTTACACCATGGGAAACGCATCAAGGCAGCAAAGTGTTGGTGATTGAGAGGCGTTTATAGGTGTTGGTTTTGGGTGGGTGTTGGTTTTAGCACCCTCTACCTTAGTGTCACCAACACTAAATGTTAACCCAACATCATTTGTCATTCTTGGTTTAAAAAAAAAATTGGGATTATAGATTCACAATGTTGCAATTACTATCACTTACTAAGTGATTTTTTATCCAACCTTCAACCATCCATGACAATATCTCATCACATATTTCTTA
The DNA here is from genome assembly GCA_950295325.1 of Polytrichum commune. Taxonomy (NCBI): domain Eukaryota; kingdom Viridiplantae; phylum Streptophyta; class Polytrichopsida; order Polytrichales; family Polytrichaceae; genus Polytrichum; species Polytrichum commune. The sequence continues at coordinate 25,260,094 of OX485804.1, forward strand.
AGATGCAAAAAAAATACCAAACCTTATATAGATCTACATAAAGCCTTGCACGGAGCCTCAACAAAAATGTAACCAAATCAAACCAACCCAAAACCCTAATTTGTCGAAAATCGGATCACGAAGTGCAACTTGTGATGATGGCAAGAAAGCCAAATCCAAGCCTCGAAACTCAAATAGAACACAACCGTCCCACCTGCATTTGAATTCAACTGAAATACAAAACAAGTAAAAGTTAAAATCATCTCATTGAGCAAACTCTCTCATCGTTTGGAGCAAGTTTCGAAGCAGGCAAGGAGTCCTTAGGATGGAGGCGGAACCAAGAGAAGCTAGGGTTTTGGTCAATGGATGAATTCATCCATCATCCATCATAATATTTGTCCACATAATCATAAGAAATGTTATCCGAAAAATTACCGTAATGACATAAAATACCATATGACACTAACTAGCATATCTAGTGTAGTTTATAATCACATGGCATGAGATCTTTGACTAAGATTCAACTAAACTCGATGAAGGTAGGAAGTTGGTCTAATTTGGTTGGTTGTCTTAATTGGACATCTATATTTGAGTGGTGTGTCATGACTTGTTAGGTTTGGATGTAAGAATGGTGATCATGTGAGGTAGAGGCTAATATCAACTTGATGGTCTAATTGAAAGAAAGACTTGAGACTCCCTAATACCAACTTCTCAAATAATGCTTGAAACTTATATCTAATGGAGTTATATAGGGGACACTCCAACACAAAGTGTGTCTCATTTTCAACTACATTACAAAAGTAAAAGTGGCATAATCTATTATTGCTAGAGATAAGGATAGTTGACCACCGTCCAATCTCGATGGCAAGTCTATGATTTGAGGCGTGGTAAGCAACAATGATCTTGCATTGTGCTGGTGTCGACGATTGCTTCAAGTACAATTCACATTTGTATAATTTAGGAAAATCCTTGAGTTGGCGATCATCTAGTTTCATCCTTGAGAGATGGAAAGGGTTCCACTCTTTAGCAAGAAAAACGTCCTTGATATCATCAAATGTGGATTTTAATGTTGGGTTGGCATGGGGTTTTCAATGAGATAGACCCATGATGCCTTCCACATGGTTGTCAATTTGTGCCATGTGTTAGCCCATTGTTGAGAAACATGTTGGGAGAGTGATGTTGTTTGGCTAACTGACCAAGAGGAGGGTAGGTGGGAAAGCCATTGTTGAAAGCTCATAGTTAACTTAAGAGCATATAATTCCATGGGAAGTTCTCCAAATAGAATGTGATAGGTTGTCGCAAAACACACTTTGATGTGAGACATCATGTGTATTTTCATGCCCTTTTCTTTTGGCACAAATTAAAAATTCAATTGCAAAAGAACCTAGAATACAACTTTTGTGCCCTTTCTGAAAAATCTCTAATGAAAGTTTTTCAAGTCACCTCCCCAAATTTCAATGCCATTTGTGAAAGTTGGGAGCAACCTTGAATAGATGTGATATGAGCTCCTAATATGTGACTCCAACCATTTCTTATTCCCTCAAGATGCCCATCAGGGCTTTCTTACCTACAATTCTTCACCTTTTACATGATGGTTCAAAGGAGGTAGGCTACCATGTGAGCAGTAAGCGATGAGCAATAACATGTGATCAATGAGGGTTTAATTGATTTGAAATGATAGGCGTCATGACCTCATAATCATGGAAAATGACATGATATGTTCAATGTTTACTCTACATCATTAGGAATGTACAAAACATGCAAGATCAAAAACCTTGAATTGAAGTATGCCAATCATGCAAGGGGTTTTATTAACAAATAGAGTTATAATAAAATAAAATATTAGTCCTTAAGTTTAGGCACAAGTCTAAGTGTGCAATATTGGTGATGTCTCACAATCCGTTTCATTACAAGAGGCAATGTCCTCTCTACTTTCCTTTGCCTCTAAGTCTACATACAGTGAAACTTTGAGATCATGTTTAACCCTACTCATACTAGATGTTGGAGACGGAGCATTGGCCATTTCCAAAGCTACACACTCTATGTACGATGGGAGTGTGTTGGATCTCGGAGGAGAAATAACTAACTTCATCATCTTGCACTTGGATTCAAATTTGTTAGACATCCCTTAATTATTAATTTCATTCAAATCATGACAACAATTGAATGCTAACAAGAATCCAAAGTTACGCACTCAATCGGTGTTGCTTCCAGACATGTTGCACTACTACTTCACTGTCATTCATTTGAACATTGGAGGATCACAGCTCCTCCTTTGAGACAATATTATTTGTTGAGTCTTCAAGTGATGCCAACATTGCCTTAAAAATGGCTAAGTCGGCCTCATGCCACAACATGACATCTGAGAGCATGACACACATGTATAGGAACACTTGGTGGTGGAGAACACATACCATTCTTAGATGCAAAGCCATATGCCAAAAGTTAATGTCATTTGTATTTGTTATATGAGAACATGTACCTGTAGATATGCTGACATTAAATACCACATCTTCAAGCTTTGAATTGATTCAATTAACATTTGCATCAACATTGGGTCCTTCTCCCAAGCTCCCCGCCATGGAATCGATCCATTCATGAGTTGGGAACTTTCCGTGATATGGTCGAACAATATATCATCTTCAAAAGGTTGCAATCCAATGTTAATTACCTCTTGCTTTGTATGAAAAGCAAACCAAGATGGGAGTTGTGGACTAGCAGCAAAATACGGAAACACCAAGCCTAAGGATCAAAACACCAAAGTTAATATGCATATATGCAAATATATTACTGCTCGTACATTTTGTTTGAACCACAATAAATTACATTGCTACTTTGGATAGTCATAAAAGTCATTACCATTTCTTCTAGATTTGAAAGACATGCCAAGCAAAGAGGTTCACACCCCACCATTCCCTGAGTATTTTGATTTCATTACTCACTGCACACATTCACATATTAATTTGTACTTTGGTGATCTCATGAAAAAATAACAAAAAAAACAACATCATCACGTAGGTAAGCACCACCAAACTCCAATATGGCCTCCACATTGTGCACATCGTGTTTATTTCACTTTGGAATAGAGTGGGGCGGACTTGAAAGATGTGGAACAGGAAAATCCTCTAGAATATTAACAATGATAAAATCCAACCCCTCATGATTGCAAACCTTGGACGATACCTTTGTGTTGCGACCCTTTGCCATCTAAACAATGAAATGACATGTTAGAACTTCATAAGGAAATATAAAACTATGAACGTGGTGGTGCGGGAGCAACAACAACATGTTGTGAAACCGAAGCCGAGTTCGGGACTGGGTCCGGCTTGGAAGGTGTTTTTCGCTTGCCCTTTTGAGTTGCTACAATAGGAAATGAATTTTGTGGTGCATCCAAATAATCATGCATTGTGCCTTTCAACTGAGGAATTGAAATAGGCTCCCCAAGGGACTTCCTTTCATCCTCATCTTCTGTAGTATTAGTACAAAACAATGCAAAAAAAATCTGCAATCGTTTTCCCATTGTGGTTTTATTGACCACGATTTTCCAGGCTTCATTTTGTGCATGTTGGATTTCAATCATTAGAAGAAAACCATGTACAAAGAATGCCAACCGAAATCGGCTGCAAATATTTTGATCAGCATGATTTGCAATGTTAAACGACTATAGAATTTGTTTTTTTGGTGTTGCAAACTAAAATTTCTAGAACTTGTATGCATGTAATTTACTGTTGGAAAGGTCTTCAAAATAATTTTCCAACGATATATCACACGCCTCAGAAAATTTAAATTACAGTCGCAAAATGAAACAGCAAAAGATCTATAGTCATTTAGTAACTGCAAATTAGGCTGATAAAGAAAATTGTAGCTGATTTTGGCTGTGGTTTTTTTGGGCTCGATTTTCTATTGGTGAATTTTGAGTCATTGTCGTTTGAGTTTCTAACTACTTTTTAATTTATCAATTAATTTTCTAATCAATTTGCATACATATGCATGCAATTAATTGTTCCTTAAATTAATGTGTTTGCATTGATTTTGCAATATTAATGACTTAATTTATAGAAATTTTGCATGTGAATTTTGCATGTAAATTTTAAAAGCATGCACTCCTTGATCTGCTCGCTAGTTAACTAGGTTGCAATTGAATAAAATCTCCGGGGTTAAACTTTAGGTGTTTACGAGCCACTCAAACTACTCGCGGTTTGACTTACGGTCTAGTAAGAAACGAAGTTAGTTGTTATAATTATATTAATATCAATTAGTTGGCATTATTAAGACAATTAAACAATACACGAAGACATGACACGACGTCGAGCAGATGAAGACGTGAGCGGACGGCAATGTATGCGGATGAAGGCATCGAGTGGATAAAGGCGTGAGTAGATGAGGGCGTCAAACGGATGAAAGTGTGAGTGGATGAAGGCGTGAGTGAACAACAACATATACAAATGAGGGTGTTGAGCGAATGAAGGCGTAAGCGAACGATGACGTAAGCAAATAAATGTCACTGGATAAAAATACGGTGAATGAAAATTATTGGATGTAGGGGTTTGAAGAATGATGGCTAGGGTGAAGTCAACCATAAATGTTACAAGTTTGATTTAGGTATGGCTAGATGTATAGCTGGAAAAACTTTGTGGTTGGAAGGGGTTGGTTTGTGAAGGTTAACGCTAAACTCACTCTCATTTTGTATCTCGGTTAGCATTTCCCCCCCCCCCCTCCATTCTTCATATAGATAGAGGAGCAAAGTTCTAGAATGCTAACAAAATAAATGTTGGATAATTTTTTTTATAAACCTTATTAGCATTAAATAAAAATATTATAAAACCATGTTGGATTTTAATCATATGGATGCTTGCTTACCAGAGCATACTGTGTGTGGACATGTAATTGCTAGAATGGAGGTTGTCGTCGGTTGTACAAGTTCTAGTTGCATAAGTTTCCGATTGTATAAGCTTTATGTTACATTAGATCTAGTTGCATTAGCTTCTTGTTACATTAACTTTGGTTGCATTGATGGTCGAGGCTTAGTGATATGAGGTCGAGTTAATGGTTAATGATAAAATGAGGGATAAAGTTCTAACTTTAGTCTTGATTGTAGCGTTTGCAAAAGGGAAAGCAGATTATTTTGCAATTGCAATCACAGTAAATTCATTTAGTTCCTTGAGTATTCACAATTAAAATTACAAAATTTACTACTTTGACACTGATTTGAGAAGATACATTTTAACTGTTTTCTAAAGGTCAGAGGCAATGAATGGGTAGTGCCGGCAGCTAGTTACGAGCTAGCCGGTTGATTTTGAGAATTTCCGAATGCAATTGGAAAGTTTAGGAAGGGGTTCCGGAAGAAAATGGAGGTTTACGGAAATGGGCCGATTAGAAAAATAAAATGTTGGCATTTCGGCAAGCTGCCCTAGAGTCTCCACGGCAAATTGCCGATTGAGAAATTATTTTCATGGCGGGCAGCCGACCAAATATATATATTTCAGGTAAGGTTTTCAATACTATGCCTTGTTGGCTTGTGGTTTAGGCCCTTTAAGGTTAGAGTGGCTTGTGGTTTAGGGCTCCCCTTGCTTCCCTAAACCAGCTTTGACTCCGTAGTAGTGGAGGTTCCATTTTCGTTGTCGGTTTCACAAACAAACACCCTGGACCCTAAATTTGTTGTTACTTTTGTGAGAGAGTTGTTGTGTCGTCGTAATACCTGCAAGCCTGTGTGAGTTGTGAGGGAGCCGGCCTCTCTGAGTTGTGAAATCTGTGAGTTGTGAAACCTGTGAGCGGAGAAATCTGTGAGCGGAGAAATATCTGTTAGCCGGAGAATACTGAGAGTCGGCCTCTGTGAGCCGGCGAAGTCTGTGCTAGGAAGAAAAGCGCCGGAATCAAACCCATAACCCTTGCCTTGAACCCACGAGGCATCCTTAAAGCAGAAAAAAGACGGAGAAGAAGAAGGAGCGGGCGTGGCGAGGCGAGGAGGTGAGGTGAGGTGAGGTGAAATTTCAGAGCTTTTTTTTCATACTTCAGTTCCATATTATTTTTGTTTACTTTCAGAAGGTTCTTCTTCATGACTAAGAGACAGAAATCAATCCGCGATGCCTACTATGCAAAGTCCCAAGACACTGATTCTTCTACGAGTGACAACATCATTTATATTCACAGTCCCAACACAAATCAAACACAAGCGCGGGCTTTGTGGAAGGAGCAATGGGCACTTCAATTCAAATGGATAGATTATCCTGAAGGTAAAATCTTCTATAAGTTTTGTAGGGAGAAAGGTGGCCGCTCAGTATACGCCAAGGATGGATAAAAAAATCTCAAAGTCAGTGCCTTTACAAACCATTCTCGATCAAATAAACACCAAAGGCTTGCTTGGGCTTGCACCAGCGGAGAGAAAACCATGGAGAAAGCAATTTTCATTGGTCAGCGTGCTTGTAATGAGGCTTTGCAAACCCTCTTCAAAGCAACCTACTTCACAGGGAAGCAGTCTTTTTCATATTCCAAATTCCCTGCACTCTGTAAATTGCTAATGCATGTCAATGCTTCTATTACAACTAGCATGTACCAAGATAAAAAAAGCTTGCAGTGACTTAATAACCTATATTTTTGTAGTAATAAAAAAAAAACTTTGTATCAGTGCCACTGGACATCTTGTTATGCTTGCTACAATTGTAGAGGAGGGTTTGCCCAAAACTGTTTTCTTACGGTTGTTACAGTTGGATGGCGATAAGAAAGATTCAGCTTCAATTTTTGACTGTGTCATATCTCAGTTACGGTTGTGGAATTTAGATTTCTGCAAATTACTGGCCTTTGGTAGTAATGGAGCCAACAACATGGTGGATTCTCAAACCGGTGTTTCAACACGACTCCGCAAAGAGGTAAACCCATTTATCTTAGTTTGTCATTGTGTCACTCATCGCACGAATCTTACTGCTTTGGATGCTGCCAAAACACCGGATTGTAAGGTTTTGTCCACTGAAATAGATGTTTTGATAAATTCTATTTCAAGTTTTTTTCACAAATCAAGTAAGCGCAAACATGCGTTAACGACCTTGCAGGAACAATTGTTTGATTAAAAAAAAACTATGAAACGTTATCACAAAATTCGTTGATTAAGTAGGTGGCAGACAATCAGTTCTTTTTGTAATTTACTTGAATCTGTCATTTTTTTTTTCAGGATGACAGTGATGTTGTTACAAAGTTTATTTTGGAAAAACTGGATCAGTTCAAATATATTTATATTATGTATTTTTTGGCTGACATTCTTCACTCGTTGGCTATGTTGTCAAAGGTGTTTCAACTGAAGTTCGTAGATGTTACCACTGTGGGAAGTATTGTGCGTACTGAAGTGGCTCAAATTCGTATGATGTTCATTATCGATTCCTGTGATTTGAATGCTGATGTCTTTAACGATTCCACTGGTTATTATGTTTTGCATGATTACGGTCCTCACAGTGGGTACTTGAAAAGATTGCAGTCTGAGGTGAGGGGCTCCATGTTTCACAGCTTTCAGATGACACGGTCTAGGCTTGGTACTAACTTGGAAGAGGCTTTGATGTTCCAGAAGAATTTTGCACATGTTGTTTGTTCTGCCCTTGATGCACGTTTTTGTGACAATGATTTGATTTTTTGTTTTAAGATTTTAAATCCGACTAATATGCCTTCAGGACAAGTGGGCTTGCAAAATTGGTGTGTTTCAGAATTAGATACTTTGTTGTGTCATTATGAAGTAGACCGCTCACATGAAAGCTTTATACTTCCTCCTCTTGCCGACCAAACAACATGTAAGCGTGAATTCTTAGCCTTTAAGCTTCAGTGCACTACGGAAAATGGGGATAAGAATTTCAGGGATTTGTGGGGTATGATAACTTGGAATCATGCTTTGCAAGCACGATACCCCAACCTCCTTATACTTGCAGAGTTAGCTCATGTGCAATGTGTTTTCTACTGCGACATGTGAGCGTACTTTTAGTGTACAAAATTTGATCAAGACCAAAGTTAGAAATAGGTTAGGTAGTAGGAATCTCGATGCAATGCTGCGAATTGCCTTGGAAAGGCCAGATGAAGAAGTAGATGACATAATTTGTGATGCTATCCCACTTTGGAAGAAAGACAGTAAGTACCATTTTTTGTATGCTAATCCTTCTTATTTGAATTCTCCTAATACAATGAGTATGAGTGATGTGCCTTGTTCGTTTGGGGCAATTGATACTAACGGCAATGGTACGCAAATCTCGTGACTTTTCAATACTAACTAGCCTCCGAATAATACTTGGACCCTTTTGTGGTGCTTGTATTTTTTGAAGGCTAAATCCTTAGCCCTAATATGGATACAAATATGCCAGGCTCAAATCCTGCTAAGGATACTATTTAGATGACAATAAATGGAGAGTGAATGCCCATATTGAATTAATCCACATTAATTCAAAAAAAATTGAATCAATGATCATGACACATCCACCACCAAAGTATAAAACTGGCCACACTTTAAACCTTCTGGAAATTGCATAAATGAAAAAAAAAAATTGCCAGCTAATTGCCTAAACAGATTAGGAAATGGGGGCTATCAACCGATAAATTTTGCACTCTTTAGGCCACTTCCGGGTAAAATTTGTAAAATCCGAGCCACCTCCAGAAACCTCGGCAATTAGCCGGTTTCTCTACAGAACTCCCCGGACTGTGGTCAGAGGGACAGTGTTTTGAGCTTTAGGAATGAAACTTTTTAACTTACAGGCATGGAGCTTTAGAAATGACCTTTAGGAAGAAAGCTCCATGCCTGTAAGATACTGTGCCTCAAGAAGGCAAATGTTTATTTAGTAAGTGTATTTATAGGAATCCAATGTTGGCTAATTTCTCGGACTTTGCTTAGATTTCGAGATTAGATCTAATTAAATGTTCAGATTTGTGCAAGGTCATCAAAACGCATGAAATAGCATTATATATTGAGAACAGTGCACTTCTAGGCAAGTCCCTCTGATCACTTTAAGGTGAGTACACCCATTATTTTTTACTTGAATTAAATCCCCACTTATTCCCATTGACACCACCAGCTCCTGACAACATCTACAGACTCGAATACAGAATCGGCCTCAGAATCCAGAGGATTATTACAAAATAGCATGCAATCTGAATTTCAGCAGCAGCTCCAAGCGCACTGGTAAAATATAGCAACAATACTGCCTACTACTTGCAGATAGCTAAGCCAAAAACTTGGGGGTGTTATCATTCAGATATTAACTTGTACGAAGACCTCTAAATTCAAGCTACATATAATGCCAACCCCACTTCAATCATGGACATAATCTGGCTTCCAGATAGGATATCCTTCTACAAAACAACCCTAAACTCCATCTCCAACTACTCCATGATGGGTTTCCTGCACCGACGCATGCTGGCCTCCCCTTCCCAGAACGAAACCAACCTTACCTCCCAACCAAACAAATTATTATAGCAGATGCAAAACTGCAACGAAGTAGTTGCAGCACAAAATTGTGCACAAGCAGATACTTTGATTTGCAAGATGTAGATAGAAGAAAAGGCCAGTTCAGAATGGAATAGAAATTCACAATCTGGCAACCATGTTGCTGAACACTTACCTATTGTTCGGTTTGTTAGGCACGTGGCATCAGGAAAAGCACAGCTACGATGTGAAGACCCATGGGAGTATGCTCAAATGGTCCTCCCAACCCAGCATCCCAACCCAACCCCCTCCCACCTTTTCCCCATGTTTGAAACAAACTTAATCGGAGGTTGACAGTCCATACTGTCAACCTCGTCATCAAAACAAAAACTGCAGCAACTTCCAATGGAAACATCTGATAATCATTTCACATCACAATCTTTGAAACTAGCAATCTGATGCAATAGTCATAAACAGTTCCACAGCAAACACTAAGCGTTCACAAGGAACTTGCAAGACACTTACAGGTTTCACCTAAGATATGATGTGCTCAGCTGCAGATAGACACACAATCCTGGGCCCATGCCCAACTTCCTCCCAGCCCATCCCCCCAGAGGCCCACAAGCATTCACATCATGTCAAGGACTGCCCCAGATGCAGGCATTCTGCAGTGATAGTCAGTTAAGACAATTCTAGCCTAATAATCAGCTCAGAACAGCTTGAGCAATCTTCTGAATGTGATGGTTCAGATGAAGCACAAGTAATAACCTTGGCACTGAGTAATTTAAATACAACATGACACACTAAAATTTACCTAGCCGCCTAGAAATAAACATTTGTACCCATTTGACATGACATAAAAACCAGAAAGCAAAAAATGCAACCAGCAACATTGTGGCAACAGGTCTTTGAAGCACCAAGGAGAAATATTTTTTAAAAGAGGAAGGGAACAATCTTTCACTACAGATACAAATAGTCAAGTATTATAAACCTCAACTATCTGGGTAAGGTGATTTGGCCAGTCCAGAACTACCTACAGTTGTCGACCTGAGCTGTTCTTTGTTGATAGACCAAGCCGACTCCAAGCCAAACAATTATCAGGGACAAGGATTGTTTGATTGCCGCATCCATTCTTTGCTGCATACAAACACATAGAGAGAACAAAAAATTCCAGCCAGCTCCAACCAACACCCCCCAGCCCCACCCCTTGTATGCATATAGACTTCCTCCTCCAGTAGAAAGAATGAAGAACTCCTCCAGTTCCTTTGCCTGAGCCACCTGGAAGATAGCCTGCATGGGCCATGACAGAAACATGTACCCAACCAGGCTCATTCATGCTAATAAAGGTAGACACAAAATGGCATCTTATCCAAATCTAGCGGAATTGCACTGTCATAAGCTCTAATGCTGATTTCACAGACTGAGAAAGGCTACTATAAGAATAGCTCCCCTCAATGAACCACCTAGTCGCTTGAGCTTGGGCTGTCTGAATCAGACTTGGATTGATCTCTTCGTTTCTTCTTATGTCTGCTTGAGGACTTTTTGTGAGGACCACCTTCATGTGAGAAGCCTCTTACTTTGTCAGCATCAGCTGAAGGTGATCTCTCTCTTGACTCTGAAGTTCTTTTCCACCGATGATGCTTGTGCTTCACAATACTGTCATCATTTGCCCGCTTACTTTTACCTGTTCCACCAGATGGAGATAACTCAGGAGACTCAGCTGGAGACCGTTTCTTTCTATGGCGTTTGTGCTTCCTTTGCTTTCTTTCCCGCTTATCAACGTCCTCATCTTTTTTGTGCTTCTTCTTATGCCTTCGCCGTTCCTTTCGAGAATCCCCCTCCTCAGTTTCCTCACCATCATCATCCCTCCCAGGATCATCTTCATGCCGGTGCTTCTTCCGATGCTGTCGATGCCGCTCTTTGCGCCTCTCCTGATCTTCAGGATCCTCACCTACCTCTTGAGATTTTTTCTTGATCCTCCGATCTTCTTCTTCCTCATCCAGGTCTTGTGGCCCCCTGCTGGCCCGTATATCAAACTCTTCTTCCTCTTGATCTAGCTCTTCTGCATTCTTCTTGCCCTTTTGCTCTTGATCTTCTGCTTCTGTGTCTGCAGCTCGAGATTTTCTTCTCCTTTTTCTCTCATGATCTTCATCCTCCTCATGGAGCACTTTTGTTTTCCTATTACCCTTTCGATAATGTTCTTCCTCATCAACTTCCTCTCCTGACTTTGATTTGTATTTCCCATAGAGGTCTTCTGACTTTCCGAGTCCTTTCTCCGGAAATTTGTCAACCTCCACTCTAGATTCTTCCGCCACTAGTACCTTTGCAACTCTTTCCATCGTTGCATCTTGATATCTGTCCTCAAAGGTGTTTGTGCTGACTAACTTCTTAAAGACAGATGTTTGCATCCCTTTCTTGAGGGTCTCAGGACCAAGCGTAAGATCCTCAGTGGAGTTGTAATTACCAACTTCATATGTTCTCTCTGCAGTGACTCTCGCATCCTCAAAATAAGTACTGCTCTCACTGTTTGTACCCTTTAACCATCTGTCACCCACAACATTGTTTGCATTTTTGCTGTCATCCAAGCTATTCAACTTGCCATGTTGTTCTTGCAGTGTCTTTTCTTTAGACCTCCTTTCATTTTCCTGGAGTTCTGGATATCTCTTTTCTGTAGAAATATATGGCGATGTTATAGCAACTTCTACATGTTTGGAAACATCTCCAGACATAACAACAAACTTTCCATTCTGGTAGACATCGTTGTCCACCCCAGGAAGACTTTTGTTTGCATCAGCGACAACCCTTTCTTCTCCGTCTTTGCTCTTTTTGGATGGAGCTCTCTCTTTCTTCTCTTTACTTCTGGACTTCTCTCTACCCTGCTCCTTAATGTCATCCCGCCAATCATCAATAATCACTGGTTCTGCATCCTCAGTTTCCTCATCACCCATAAAGGATCTGTCCTTGCTACCCCTTTTTGCTGGCTTCTTGAATCCTTTGGTTTCAAGACCTGATTCAGGTTCTAAGAGAACTGCATTCCTCAATGCCTCCAAAGTGCTTGGGTGCTGCCTCGTTTTATCTTCAAGGTCTTTTAACATACTTGCTGTATCAAGCTTTGCTTTTGGTGCCTTATTCTCAGTGTTCAAATCAGCCTTAAAAACTGTGTCAACTATGTTTCCATTGTCGGTAATCTTAACCTTATCAGTTAGTGCATGCCCTACCTTATCAATCTTGACAGGACTAATAATGTCAACTTCCTTCCCCCTGTTTCTGAGCATCCCAGTGCTATCCAATGCACTACTAATCCCCTCAATAGCAGGATCTGAAATTTTGGGGTCCTTAATTCTTGGACTACCTTTGGCTCTCCCCGGGCTCCTACTAACACTACGACTGCCTCTGACTGGGCTCCTCTTGGCTTCCCTGGAGAGAGACCTTGATCGTCTTAAGCTTCGAGCTGTAGCTCTTCGATCTGATTCATAAGCACGGGATTGTCGAGGAGAAGGGGTTCTATCCCTGCTACAAAGCAACCAGAAACTACATGTCAAAAACTTCCACCATTAACAAGGGATTCTGCCCACCTTCTGACGGAGCTCTAGAGGACCAGACACAATAAATTTCCAGAAGTAAGTTAACAAGATATCAATACTGACCAACTATTGCTCATAGCAACATATTCTTGCTCAATGCTTGACACATTACTGAGGTTCACACAGTAGCAGCAGAACTGTCAGTGCCAGATGCTGGGACCCTCTCACCTCCGGAAAGAAAGACATCACGTACCTGCGTGATCGTGAAGGTGACCTTGTACGTGACCTCCTCCTTACTCGGCTGCGGCTGCGGCTCCTACGTGTGCTCCGTGAACTGTGATATTCTCTGCTTTCCCTCTCTCTCTCCCATTCCCGCCTGACATACCGAGGGTAGGAATCGCGTCCACCTCTATGATGACCCCCCCTCTCTCTACTTCGATACCGATGATGTTCTCTTGATCCTGACCGAGACCGCCCCCGCTCGCGACGATATGGCACAGGAGATCGACGATCTCGCCGATACCTGATAGGCGACCTTGATTTTGACCTCTCTTTGGATTTTGAGCGTGCCCTGCACAAGAATATTAACGAATTTCTTAGAATTGTGACCTGTCTAAAGTATCCAAATTGATAATAGGGTTACAAAACGCAATACCAGAGATTCAGAATGGAGAGCACACATATAGTAGGCAGGCAAGGTCTCGGTGAGAAACAACTCTGCTCCAACTCATTGATTCTTAGCTGCACTATATTACTAGACGAACTTCATGTACTCAAACACATACATATAATCCTGTACCCATACTGACTTGTTCAATTTTCGACTTCCAATATCAACTCTATCAATCCAGATACATTCATAAAGCCCAAAAGGTAAGGTCCAATGCATTCAACATCACTGAAACAGAACCATAATTATCCACGTGACAAAACTGCCAATGCCTACCTAGGGCTCACTTTCCCAGCCTCTGGTACAGCAGCTGCCTCTGAAGCATCACCCACACCTGCACCCATGAGTCGTTTGGTAATCTCTGCTGCCCGAGCAGATGCCATCTCTGATGCAGACTTCAATGTGGCAGCTCGAGATGCTGCCTGCTGTGTAGCCATAGCCTGCTGCATGTAGAGAGCCTGCTGAAACTGCATTTGCTGCATGACTACAGCTTGCTGCATCATCAATGGAAGTTGAGGTGTCATTCCATTCATATTGGAACCATTGCCTGCTTTCCGCTTACCCGAGCGGGGCTTTCTCTTCAGCTCAACTTTCAGATTGTGTCCACCAACAGGCATATCATTGAGAGCCAGCCCAGCCTTAGCCTCCTCTGGCTTTGAGTATTCAATATAAGCCGATGTCTTGGAATCTGACAGACTGCAATCTGTCACTGTCCCACAGTAGTTGAAAAGTTGGCGCAGCTGGTCTGCTGTTAAAATGGGATGGATATTGGTCACATGAAGGGTACATAGAGGCTCATGATTGTCTTCCTCATCCTCTTCTTTACCATCCCCATCATCCTGACCTAGAGGATGATCAAATTAGTAGTCAAACACCATGTTAGTCACATGACAGGGCATGTATGGATACTCAAAAGATAGAGGCACTTGAAGAAACACTTCATTGATGATGTGATTGTAACAATACACTTACCAAATGCTCAACACAAGCATTAGAATCTTGATCTCTTAACATACAAGCTTCAAAGCTGTCCCATCCCAACCAGTTCAACGACACAAATAAAGTAAACATGGAAAAAGACAGTATGCAGCTTTCAGAACCATGCCTACGGTTTCTTCTGCAACCTAAGTGGTCACCAGAACTAAGGCTGTTAAAGAATACCACAGTCTGGGATTTGTGAATGTCTTAGGTAGCTAGCCAAGGGACTAGCATTGAAAACCTCATTTTCCAGTGAACTCAAATTGACAACTTGAAAGAATTCCACGTCCAACTAGGGTTCCACCTTCACCAAAGGGAGGTAACGGCCTGTACCCAGGCAGAACAACCCACCCATCGAAGAAATGTGCAAAAGCATGTACATGTTAAAGAAGCTGCAGCTCAGGCTAACTTTAAAACAGAGCCCCCAAAGAAAAATTGACAATGACAAAAACCCACTAGGTGATGTGGCCTACGAAGCTCTCTAAGGCTTCAGTATATGAGTACACTACAAATTCAATTGGAGAGGAGAAATCAGCAAAATATAACACTATGGTGATGCGATGTGAACCACGCACCCTCCAAATTGCCTTTCAGAAGGTCAGTCACAGAAAGTTGAAAAAGAGCCTAAAAACCAAGCACAAGTAAGTCAAAATTGATACAAAGAACCTGATAAAACACTCTCCCACTGTAGGCAACTTACATACCTGCTTGCTGCTGTTGTGCTGCCTGCGCTGCTTGAAATGCATTTGCAGCTGCAATGCTCTGCGCAGCCGCCATGGCCGCAGCAGAAGGCGCCATCGGCATGTTACTCAATCCTCCCATTGTGCTCCCTGCTGCCAAGGCGGCCATCAATTGATTTTGAGGGGGGTGATTGAATTTGCAATCAGTCCTAACACAGCGTCCATTCAAATAATCTCTGCAAACTTCCCCAAAAGAAGCCCCAAGACCGGGCAGAACGGCACCCCCCCCACCACCTGTAGCCCCCCCACCTGTCATCATGAGCCCAGGGATCATTCCCAACATACCTGGAAACATTCCCGACATACTGAATTGCCCCATTTGCTGACCTACGACGCCCATGTAGGGAGATGCACCACCCATCATAGGAGTCGATGTAGGTATCATACTGACGCCAAGAGGCACATTCCCGCCGCTGAAGAAAACCGGAAACGGGCTTCCCGAGATTGGATGTCCATTGCACTCCACACTCACCATGTAATCACCGCGCTTCGCCACCGCATACGTCGCCGTGTACGTCCCGTCCGCATGGTCCTTCACCACCGCCTCCTGCTCCATTATCATCCCTCCCACCCCTGCTCCCGGACTAACCCTAACCCTAATGTACGCTCCCCCATGCGGAAGCCGTCTCCCATCCGCATCCTTGGTCACCACCACGAACGACGCTGCCGCTCCAGCTGCTCCCCCACCCACCCCCGTCCCTGCCGCCGTGCACTTCCCCGGCTCCACTGGCCCTATCGGCTTCTTCACCAACCTATCCACCTCATCCTCCCCCTCGCTGTCTGACGACACCGGCCCCCCTTCCCCTGCCCCGCCTTGCTGCTCCATATCCCTGAACGTGGCCTCGAACGCTGCCCTCGCCGCGGCCGCTTTCTCCTCCTCGTCTTTCACCTTCGCCTCCTCCGCATGCTTCATCCATGCGGGCCGAGTCAGCGCCATGCCTCGACCCGCCATCAAACCCTCCCCCCAACCCCAACCCCAACCCCACCCAGAACCCGGACGCTCCCACTCCTCCCACCAATTCCTAGTTTCCTCTCTAAGCGACAACCAAATTACATCCTCCGAATTGCTCAAATGTGGCTACAATCTCCTCCACCGTCGCACAAATGTGTGTACGAATGCGTCGTACCTGCGGCCGAGGAGAGGCGACGAGCTTGGACCTTGAAGCTTGAAGCTCGGAGCTTGCTAACTAAGAAGACGACACAAACCCCAAGCCGACCACCCTGCTGCCGAGTTGCCTTCCTCTTTCGTGCTCTGGGTGCTTGCCCAGGCTCGGCACTTCGCTGATTGGCGCCCAGGTCTGGCGTACGCAGCCCGAAGCACCAGCATCCCCAGCCTCGGCCCCAGGTTCGCCTTCTCGGACGCTACGTTCGGTGTCGCGCTCATTGGTGGGCCAGGTTCGGGTGGCC
This sequence comes from Polytrichum commune, assembly GCA_950295325.1. Taxonomy (NCBI): domain Eukaryota; kingdom Viridiplantae; phylum Streptophyta; class Polytrichopsida; order Polytrichales; family Polytrichaceae; genus Polytrichum; species Polytrichum commune. The sequence continues at coordinate 25,276,780 of OX485804.1, forward strand.
CTACTTACCTCGCTCCGCCATCCCTTTCAACCATCCCCTCTGCTCCGGGACCCCATCCCCAAACCCCCTCTCTAGAGTCACCAAATTGCTCAAATGTGGCCCCAATACCCTCCTACCTGGGCGGTTTTCAAATCTAATTTTGTATATTCTTAAAAATAAAAAAATATGAAAAATTGAAAAGTGATGTTTTTCATCAATTTTCCTTGTTGAGGTTTGTAATTTCTGTAAGTGTGAGTGTTTTGTGAAATATTATAATTTCAATTGGAGTCGCCCAAGTAGGACGGTAGCCAAATGCCTCGAGTGGACGGCTTTTGGTGTGTAAGGCATGCCTCATTAAATTAGTATTTCTATAAATAGACGTGTAAAACGCATGAAATAATTCGAGCAACGCACATAAATCAAAGAGTTTTTTTTTTCAAAAACGTCCTGGATGTGTCTCAACAACAAGTTTGCACAGTTCGACATGCAATTAGCACTCCTGACAATCGTCTTTTGTTGATCAGAGCCTTCTCATTATTAACACAATAAAACACATCATGCACAACGCCACACGTCACATTTTCTTGAAAAATGCCTATCTTAGGCGCCTTGGGGGCAAGGCGCACATAAATTAAGCTAATATATTCAATTAAAGAAAATGTCAAATTTTATGTGGCATGGTGTAAGGGCATTCATACCAAAGGTGGAAACCTGAGGCCTCAATGATCTTACATCCCAAAAAATTTGCTACCCAAAGTTTCGTAATGCATGAAACCCTTCTCTTTCATTTCCTTGTCTAATCCCATTTTCGCTACCCAATGGAATTACAACAACATTTTTGATGGTGAACTATGGCATAAAAGCGCATGTGATCAATATAGAAAACAATCAACATTGATTTATGTAGGTATGTGTACATGCGGCAAAGGAAAGGGATGTAGTAAGCTTGGGACTTGAGTACTAATTAAGAAGACATAAACCCCAACCTAACTAGCCTAGTGAATGTTGAGTTTTAGCATGGTGCTCATTGATGGGCCATGTTTGGGATGGTGTATAAAGAGACTTGAAGGATCGTAATAGCTAGAATTAATGTCGTCTTCCTTCCTAAGCATATTGTGTGTGGCATTTGTGGGCTTCTTTTCCTCGTGCTCATGATTGAATCGTCTTTTAAAGATTAGGTACACTAACTCACCCTCCCTTTGCATATACCAAAGATGAGTGCACCTATTAGGATTAAGAGAGGAATTTACATATTTTCCAACATTAAAACACCCCCAGTTAGCATATGCAAAATTGTTCGTGGAATTGTGTGTTCATACCATGCACTCGCCTCTATGTGGTCCAATATGCATCCATGATTGTTTCATATACATATTTGTATTCAGGTATTTTGTGTGTTTCAGATGGTTTATTGTGAAAATAATGTACTACAAGGTTTATCCTTCTTTTCTTCACTCACTTTTCTAAACATTTTTAAACTGGGCTTACCAACCAACTCAATGTCATTACAATCACAATCCAAATCATGCACACTACACCTACATGCCACAACCCCATAATTGCTCTTTGCCTCATTCTATAATAATAATAAAAAAGTGAGTGTGTGTATAAATGTATCATAACTTGCTCCTTTCAACAAACAAACCACAAGTCAAGACAACAACACCCTATGACTACACATGCAATCAACAAGTAATCGGCCCTCCTTCCCATTCACTTTAGTTCAATTTTGGGATAAGCACACATACTCACTCACTCACGCTTAGGCCTCTCAAAAGTTCAAACTCGAGCCATCATTGTTCATAAACATGAAGTAGCTACCTTGGTGTGCACCTCAAAGGTAGCTATATGTAGCATGACCCACCCAACCACGAGCTACGGAGAGGAGACTTGAAAGCAAACAGCATGAGGAATAATGAATGAATGTATGCTTGTGGCAACGATCATGAGTTTAATGGCCTTAGCGGTTGAGAGGCAAGGGGATGTGCTAAAAAAAGTATTTGAATTGACAACATATGATTGTTGAGACAAAGCATGTGTCATGCACTCACTTAAATCATATGCAAAGCTTTGTACTAAATTCGAATGAAGTTTGTATTCCGTTTGCTTTATGCTTTTAGAAATAATTGAGTATCTTGGATTTTATGTGATATTGGAAGCAAATTATGGAATTCTAGAACTTGAGAAATATGTTATTCAGGTGCTCAATTGAGGGTTATAGCACTTTTCGTATGATGCATTTAAAAACATAAGAAAGAAGATGGAAAATCCAAAGCAAATTTTGTTGCTTTGACTTTGAAGCATTTCAAAACAACCCTTAGCAAATCCTAAGTTGTTGTAGAAACTTGGATTCAAAAAGTGGATTTATTTCGCAAAGCATGCAAACTTTGTATGCATGTGTTTTATAAGAAGTTGAGAAGCTTCAAAATCTTGGGTTATGAGTTTCTTTGAGCTTTGAAGTATTTGACTTTGGGACATTAAGTTATTGGCCACAATACTTGCCAACTCTATAAATTGGTAATAAGCCCTAAAAATTGAGAAGAGATTGAAGCACTTGAACTTCAAATAGCTTTGAAACATACAAAGCTTCTAGCTCATGAAGCTTTTTAGATATGTATCCATAAGTATTTAAGGCTTGAAATTCAAAAGAATGGGAACTTTGGGTTGAGACTTGAAACATTTGGCTTTGTTTGACCAATTAATAAAGAAACTCAAAGTTTATTTTGAAGCTTTGAATCTAAGAGGCTTTTGAGCAACCTATAGTGATTCTTAAGTTATTGTAGGAAGTTGGGTCGAGACAATAAAATTCCTTCACAAAATAATAACCTGATAGAAATTCATGAGTTTTTGTGGAATGTAGAAGATGGGCTTTATGCATTTGGTATGAAAACATATCAACTTGGGATTGTGGAGGTTGAACTAGCATTGGATTCATAATTGCATGAGCAATTTCATACTAAGAAACATTTTTGTAAGGCAATAACCTCTATGGGTGCTTTAACAATATGCAACACATGACAAGTAATGTAAGCAAATATTTAGGTTTCAACCACACATGTTAGAATTCCTCTTAGCTATGAATTTGTGGTATTTGAGTCGCTCATGTAACTCTAAGGCAACTTAGGAGATTTCATAATTGTTGGAATTGACCTTGATGCGTTCAAGGCATTTGTTGAAGAATTTGGAGTTTATTTCTGACATGTTTGTTGTTAAGAAAGGTACATGTAACCTTACACGTCACAAAAGTTGAGAAGTGTTGGGTGCAGTGGATCCAACTACAGTGTCATTGCTGCATTCAAATTGTTGAGCTAGACCAACAACCTTGTACTCTGTTGCACATTATAATTATGTTATAGTAATTGGTGCAAGCGATAAGTGTTAGATTTCCACGTGGACAGTTGAGGTAGCATGCGTGAAAACTGGCACACAAATTGCAAGAGTAATTGTTACATGTGGTGTTTGCTGGAATTCCATGTGGATTATTGGGGCATGTGGTAGAGAAGCAGGCGATACCAGGAGGGAAGTTATCACATGTGATTTAAAATACTAAAATGAAAATTCTACCAAATATGGGAAGTAGTTTTAGGTTTAGATTTATATATAAATTTCCTAATTCAACATATTGCTTTAAATTTGGGTTTGAATATCCATGTTGTTTGAGATTAGAATAACTATCATAATCCAAGACACATGCAATAAAAGAACACAAAAATAAAACCATCATGGTGCAATTAAAAAAATAAATAAATCATGGTACTGATCTTTGTATTAAATGATTCTTGATTTTTTGATACAAGATTAGTAATATCATGTTCAATGGTAATGGAAAAGGCATGGTATCCCATATGCAAAGAGGCTCTTCATATATGGTTGCTTCCACATGAAGCCAACATTTAAATCTATATGTCTATGATGATTATAGAAATCGGAATCATCACTTAATCAAGGACACGTATATATACAAGATAAATTAAACAAATTGATGATCAAGATGGATAAAAACCATTACTTAAATGAGATGGGATTATCAAACTCATTCGCTACCAAATATGATAGTTGGTTATTCAATTATATGTCGATGTTGGTCTTATAACCCTTCACCCCCCTCCCCTTAATCTTGGGGCAGCCCCACATAAGAATGTTGGGTTTTAGTCCCTGCAATTCTCCTAGCCCCATTTTCCAACACAACTACGGATGGAAACTACAGATTTTGCTCAAACAATCCAAATATAAAATATACACTAATTATCAGAGAGTTTGGATATAATGTGGTCCACTTGACATGGCAACTGTCTCTAATTATTGAACATTACAATTTATTGCTAACTTACAACCTCAGTCCAAGAGATTCATTCACTTGGAGATAGCAAGAATCCTACACATTGTTACTCCTCTCATGTAGATCAATGTCAGCTCCTCACTTGTTATCTGGAATTTCTGTCATCAAACTCCAAGTAACAAGAATGAGCAAGTTGGTGGCACTTTATTTATCGTGTCACTCCCATTTTGGCAACTGGATTGGATCAAAAATTTACCTCATTCAGTTAGCAGGTGATAATCACAGAGATTGCCATATCAAGTTTTAAAACCATAATTGAGATGCAAAAATTATAAGGGGTCCATCATTGTCATTTCAAGTTTCAGTATTGGAGATGCGATACAATAGTCTTAGGATGTCGAAGTAAATATTCTCTCTCTCTGAGTGATCGCACAGGCCCTCCCAATTGTGGTCACTGTAGAATAGTGTCTATAATTAAGCACAGGTGTCTATTTAGTATCTGTTCCCAACTACAAGACTTTCCATTTGCCACCCAAATAGAGGTATCCACTCAAGAAGAGTGCCCACATAAGACCTACATACCTTACGCTTTGCTTAAGAGTTCAGTGCCTTTGTGAACTCTACCCTCAAAACAGCCCTTCAGTTACAGCACCTTCAGTCAAGAAAATAATAATGTTGTGCCAAAACTGAAAAGGTACTATGATAGACCTCTGATGGCTATCGCCTCCCCCAGGACCCAATATACAAGGGTGAGGTTCAACATAGTGTACATGGGTGACCCCTGTAAAAGCATTTACATACCTTTTTATTATTATTTATTAATTTTTATCTACAACATGTCCTTGAACCGTGTCCTTGAGGTCCTTAGTGTTCAATAGTCAGAACAATTGCCTCTCAGCCAAGTCATGGCAGGACTGTAGCTCAAGGACACCTCCTTAACACAAGTAGAATCTTTCTTTTTCTGAACCTGAGTTCCGTAGTGAAATTGAGGGGAAGCTCAGAACTGCGATCATAGCAGGTCATCCAGAAGGAAAAGCAAAGAACTCACACTTGTGAGACGATGCTTAAAGTCTGCACAGAGTATCCAGAGAGGAGGATGATGTACAGAGTGTTCAAGGAGGTTTCTCTAGATTAGAGAAAAATGTTACGTACCAGCACTGCTACTTTACCAGGTTTGATTCATCCCAGAGTTTACAGGAAATTTTCATCCCAGAGTTTACAGGAGCAAGTCCGTCGAGCGCCAGAGAGCCAAGGATCTCCACAAATGTAGCAAAAGCTATACCCACATCTGCAGCCAAAGAAATGAAACATTAGAGTTATCTATAATGTCTCCATGTCAAACTCCAGGTGAGTTGGCTCAAAAGTGAGTTTAAGAGCTTATGCATAAATTGACCAAGTTTTATCAAGGCTTATATGGGGCTGGGTTATAAAATCCCCACCTTCTAGCTTGGTTTAATAGGATCAGTGGGCCAATCTAGCCTTGCATAGGCCGATCCGGGATTTTGGCTAGCAGGGTTCCATGGGCAAGTCCTTGTTTGAGATCCCAAAGTTCTCTCATAGTGTTTTGGATTGAAAGAGGTCCAAAGAATCTCACCTGGGTTTAAAAATTAGGCTCCAACACAAGAAGCTCTCTTGAGATCTCAATCTAGTTCACAAATGATTCGTGACATGGAATGCACACGGACTTGCAAAGGAGGTTGCACCACCTCAAGGGTCATTCACAGTAGATTAGGGGGTGGTTCTGCTCGAGGTTTACTTCCATTGCTTTTATTTCCATGGAAAGGCATCATAAATGTTAACAACAACCACGCAGGTGCCGCCACTTCCCAACTGCCTGTAAGGCTGGGGAAGGGGGGTGGAGGGGTGGAGGGGTGGAGGGGTTGATTACCCAACCTGCCCCAACCAATCTATGCACAATGAGCGAAGATGTGTAACAATGTGTACAATGAGCCCACCTAAAAGATTAGTAAGAGGTGGTGTGGAGGTAAAACGAGGGCCACCCTCCAAACTTGCTAAAACCAACTAACATCACATTAGTCTTCAACCTCATCCATTTTGTAAGTCATGCACGGGCCAAAGCCAGTATATGAAACATTGTAGAGCAGTGTACTTACCTGCAAGTCATGTGGTAACAACCCCCAGTGTGCTCCAAGACGTGGCCACATTGTTTGCAACATTTCCATTCCTTCTTCTCCACAAGTTGGCGGAGCTTCTGGTCTCCTGAGAGACGCTCATTTTTCAATTGGGCCTGATACTCAGCACAACTCTGATCTCCATGCCAGGGGACTGTGCACTCCATACAAAATGCGCGGTGGCACGACTCACATTCCACAAATCCAACTGCAGATGGATGTGGGTGTTGTGAATTGGAAAAATTATTCTCGAACAGATTGGGTTTCACGAGAAGCATGGAGCAATCTTGGAAGGGACAGTAGACCCTCTCCGACCGGGGAATTGCAGATTCTATCTGTCTGACTGTCAAGGTTTCCAAAGTCTTGGTGCTCAAAAGCTCCGACAAGTGAGTGAGAGACAGGGTTGTTGGACAGCCGGCGTGAAGGCAGGAGACATCCACGTGCCCATCTTGCACCCTCGACTCTGCGTGCCTGGCATTGCACGACTTGCAGTATCGATGTCCACAACCTAACCAATAATCCCAGATACATACCATCCTTGTATGTGAATATTTGTTATAACGTTTTTAATAATCTAGGCAGGCATGAAGTATCTCTACCAACATGCTTAACCCAACCCTTCCATTTGCACATTGGTAAGAATACACTGGGGAACTTGTATCAATATGAGCAAGACAGATATCTCAAAACACAAGTTGCCAGTATTGAATGTTACATTGTCTCATTCAGGAATTAATATCTCTAAAGCATCCATTCAACGTTGAGCTAATGCTGCGTTGAACATTGATTCGACTCACATTTCAAAATTTTAGATCTAGCAACTATCAAATGTGGAAACAAAATTAAAATTGTCATAACTCTAAGCAGGATTTCGGAATATCAGCACAGATGGCCAGCGTTTTATGTTACATAGTCAGCGTCATAATCTAACCCCTTTAGAGTGTAATATCTATAGCGTGCCAATTCAACATTTAGATAGGTGATGATGCATTCAACATTGATTTAAGTCACATTTCATCCTTTTAGATCCTGCTATAATCAAATAAAGGAACAAGAGAATTGCGATATTATTGACCATAGCTTTGGTGGGCATTGATTAATTCGATGTTGTAGTTCGATGTGGTTGAATCAACGTGAAGTTAGTGTTGATATATGAGATCTAGAGGTTTGTGATGGAGGGCACCTTCAACACGAAAGAAGGGGCTCATTGCCGAGGTGGATTCGAAACAAATCTGACAAACTTCCCAGCCAATGGCATCATCTTCATCCGCTTCTTCCATAGTTTTAGATGTGGAAGGAAGGGAGCTCCTGTTGGCTAAATGAAGAGGAAAAGGGTAACCACCTTCATCTTCCACCTGTTTACCCTTTCCATTGGTTTTGCCTTCCAGCAATGAGTTTCCCTTTGCAGGTTGCTCTTTTGTATGGGTCACTGAATTCCCAGAGGTTGTACTGTTGTACATTGTTTCTGGTATCGGCCTATTGGACTCTTGCAGTAGTGAAAGGACCAGGTCGAAGTCCTCCACCTCAGGGACCTTCTTCTCCACATTCACATTAGGGTTGAAAGGATCGGAACTTAACCCTCCCTTCGAATCCCAGGCCTGCCTCGGCATGTTCGCCAATGAGCGTGCGAAGACCGCATCATGCTCCTGTATGGAGTCCAATTGTTCCAATCTCGCCGCTTCTGCTAAGGAAGATTGGAATTCCTCCGTAGCCTCTGTGAGGCTGCCCAGCTCTTGCACCGAAAAGCGTAACGCAGCATCTCGATCATCCTCTACAATCACTTAAACATGGGCAATTAGTAAAAATGGGACTAGTCTACCACACAAGATGTGCACTGCACAGGATAGATGGACTGGACAAATTAACCCCCATTGACATTTGCTTCCAAAAGGACAATGAATTCCGAAGGATCAAGAAAAAACACATTCTCAATCAGGAAGTCTTCTTTGCACTCAACAATGCTGCGGTGAAACAGGGAATGTCACCAGAAATTGCTAGGCTGGATGCACATGGCACTAAACCTAGGTGCACGCGTCAGCTTACGAACACCACAACAACTAACAATCCACACACTCAGACGCCTGGCACAAGCATCTCTACCATCCTCTGAAACAACGAAAACATGGACAACGAGAAAAAAACGAGACTCCAGAACCTAGTGTACCACACAAGATGTGCACTACAAGATTTATCAAACAAGTTCATCCACAATGATATTTGCTTACAAAACGCAATTCCTTTGAATCAAGAGAAAACACATTCTCAATTACGACGGCTTTCCCCTACTTTCCACTTTACCATGCTACGATGAAACAAGGAATGTGACCAGAAATTGCTCGGCTGGAAGCACATTGCACCAAATCTAGTTGGACACTTCAGCTTCGAGACATCACCGCCGTTTGAATTCCACAAACTCAGACGCCTGGCACGAGAATCTCTGTCATCCTCTGAAATAAAGAAAATATGGACAATGAGAAAAGCGAGACTCCAGAACCTAGTCTACCGCACAAGATAGGTGGGCTAGACAGGTTAACCCACAATGAGCTTTGCTTCCAAAAGAACAACGCAGATACCATGGATCAAGGAAACCGTATTCTCAATTTTATGACGGCTTTTGTCACTAATTTCCACTGAACCATGTTACGGTGAAACAAGGAATGTCACCGGAAATTGCTATGTTGGGTGCACATTGCACCGTACCTAGTTGGACACTTCAGCTTCTGGAAGGTCCACCATGGAACCCGCCACCACCACCACCATTTGCATTGCATTTCACAAACTCAGTCGCCTGACCGCACGAGCTTTGAGAGAAACTTGTAAATTAAGTAATGTGAGGTGGGTTGAAAATGGGCCGACAACGATGCGGAAATCCTGAAACTCTCCCTAATTTAGAATATGATAAGTTGAGAGGGAGGCAGTTGACAACGTGAAGCAACCAACCTTGCATCTCAACGACCAGAGGTGGTTCATGGTCCAACCCCAAACCCAACACATTGTCGTCGACATCATCATTAAAGTCCGCATAATTCCTCAAGGTCTCCTGCACTTGCAAAGTAAAGGCTATCTCCGCATCTCGTGCCTCCAGGATGGCCCTGGCGAATTCCACCGCTTGCATCCTTGCCACTACCACTTCCTCCATGTCCACAAGAATTGCCCGAAAGCCCTAATCCCCCTTACACACCCTTTTGCGCCTGGAGCTAGCAACAAGCATATATATATATATGTAAATATATATACACGTGACCAGCATGAACTTTCACAAATGGGTGCTGGGTAGACAGGGAAAACAGAGAGGATCTGAGAGAGAAGAGGGGGATGAGTCCCCTAAACCCCTAAACCCACCAATTTGCACCTGCAGACAGCGGACTACACGAAGAGTTTCAAGGTGCGTATAGAAGTACTTTTGTCTGCGAGGGACAAAAGTGGGAATCTGTTGTTACGCAAGGATGATCGAGATTTTTCTTAGAGGTGGATGCAATGAGTCACCGCGTGACGACGGATTCTTGAAGGTAGCAAGTATTTTCATAATAGTTGGCGGTAATGACATGGTCATCTCTCATGCATCCACGCTATGACTGGCGCTGCAATGAATGAAAAGTTGGCGGATTATCTTATATCTTCAAGGGCCGGTTCACATGGGGTCCCAACTCCCAACATGGAGGCAAAGTCCCAACTTTTGAGCATCAAGCATCCATTTCAATATGGCTAATTATCATTGAATCCAGATCTTTATTGGCTCTGTCTGTAGGACAGAGACTATGCATCAACTTCTTCGTTTCAAGAGCAAATTTCCTAACCACTTTGTGTTCACACTTGGACGTTACTTGTTCTTGTTATTTTTGGTCCACTTTATGTAATATGGATGTTAACCTAAAGTGCATTGAAAGAAATCTAGTTAACTATAGTTATTTCGGCAGTTCTTGATTATTTATTTATTTTAAATTCGGGTGAAAAATGAGTAGCTTCAATCCTTGACCCGTATTTGAGGAGAAGGTGCACAAAATCCAAGAAAGGTTTGGTATAGTGAATAGCCATGGATTGGCATGAGCAAAGTAATCAACTACAATTGTAGTCTTTCATAGCAAAGGACAGAGCCTCACGGTTCTACCATTTTCTTGTTATTTTATGTAAAAATATTCACGGGACTTGTGTTGAGAGTTGGGTCTAGTTTTTTGCTCAACCCAACTCTCAACACACGTCCCGAGCTTCACCTTCAAAAAATGTGCCATGTAGGCATTCATGTCATATTTGGGAATTAGGACTTGTGACCCCATGTGAAGTGGTAAGTCCCAACTTCCATGCTCTCAACGGCTGAGATTGCACGGATTGACCTCAAGTGACTTCGGGCTTACGACTTGGGACCCGTGTGAATTGGCCTTTAATGTTAGATGATATGACATAACTTTACTAAGTTGATGAGTTGTGTTCATGGGCCATGCAGTAGATTCGAGTATAAAGCCTCCAAATGCTGGAATAATGCACGTTGCTCAATGATGTTACAGAGTGGATCATGCTTCCCTATTTAAGCAAGTGTGGGAAATATGAAACAATTGCAAAGTTTAAGCAACCTAGTGCCAAGTCCCAAGTCCCACTCATGTGAACAAGTCCCAACATGGAGGCCAAATCTTAACTTTTGAGGCTCAGGAGCCCATTCAAGTATGGTCTTTATGGGATCTTGATGATTTTATTCAAAAAAATCTCAAGACTTGTATCGCAAGTTGGGTCTTAGGTAGTCGCACCTAGAACCACAAAGTTAAGCTACTTGGATTACTTTGGGATTAGTTATTAAGAGGGCGATATGTTTTATGTATAGGAAGATAGTTGCCATGAGGAATGCAAATTTTTTAGGGTTTTTATTCTTATTTCCGTAGGCTAATAGCAGGTTGGATAGAAAATAATTCTAATAAAATTATGCCTATTTTCTGGGGAAATTAATGAGTCAAATGGCCTACACGGAAAGAAAATTTATCACAAAAAGTCTAAATATTAGAAAATTTCTCAACACTCAATAATCTCTCATCCTTGTCAATGGGATAGAGCATATGATTGATTTTCCTCTGCCTCTTAGCCATGCTTGGAAATTCTCAAACAACCTCTATTAGACATGAGCACAACGTGACAAAATAGATTTTTCACAAACCTAACTAGCACACTAAGAAGGTGTAACCTAAACCCTAAAGGTTAAGATCATGTACTTAGCCACCATGAATGAATGAAAAATATGTTATGATAAATGGATTTGTATGTAGGATATGTTGTTATGTGCCTAAATGAATAAATGCATGCACAAAGGTTTGCCTAGTTTTCCATAAAAGCTTTTGTGGAACGCCTAAGCTTTTTTTTAATGAATTTTATTAATTATTGGGCATTTTCCTAATCAACACGCTATTAGCCTACATTATTTGAATTACTACAATTTTTTAAGTGCAACAGGCCTTCCCTACTTCATTTTTTCATATAGGTTTCCTTTTGACTAGGCACAATGTTACATGAATGACAATTCTAGAAGTTGAAAATCTAGCATGGATCAGGTCCATTACCTGCCTACTTTGGAAACTTCAAATTGTGACATTGTCTCCTGTAAAGTGGGCATGACTTGGCACTAAACTGAACCTCCACTATTCTGAAAAATCACCAAGTCATGATCTAGAGCTAATTGCTCATCCCAGTGGAACCATGAAGAGGAATGCATTGTGTTGTGCAACCAAAACCTAAATCATGTATTCTATTGTGTAGTCTCTCGAGTGTTGGTAGAACCTCCAGTAAGATCAAGAAAGACTGAAAAAACGATGTCCTCAATTGAATAAGTACATTTGCAAGAAATGCTAGAAAATCGCGCTTCAAGAACATGAAACACAAATTCTTTGTTGGCGCATACATCCTTCAACAATGACTAGCTTAGAATTCAAGCTTCCTATTAAGTACTTCAAAGAGCGAAGCCATTTGACATCTAGCAACACATCAAAATTCCACAAACTCTATACTTCTAGAAGACAAACATATGGACAAGGGGGTAATCTCAATATCTTATCAAATTCTCAAACAACACCTACTGACATGTGAGAAAAAATTCCCACATTTTTGCATGCTTTATGTCATTAGACAAGACGTGATCACATTCGGTGTCCCCATAACTTGATATTACCACAATGGCCATTAGTTTTTAGACAAATTTATGAAGGTGTGATATGCATTTATCAAGTGTGTCTTTTTGTAATCACAAACTAAGAACATGATGTTAACATGACAAAATGAAATCGCAAAATAACTCCATACCATAAATGAATTGCCGGCTTTGACGTAAATTCAATGCCCAACTCGCAACGTTAAGTGTTGACGATTCATTGTTGACGATTCATACCTAGCTACAAGGTTTCATATATTATTTTAGTGCTACCTCATCAACATTGAGTTAATGATGCATTCACCATTAAATCAACCCATAATTCTACCTCTTAGTTCTTGCAAGTAGAAAATGTAGAAACAAATAATCAAACAAATGTAGAAACCCTTTGTCTATTTGACGGACATTCACTCAATGATTTCATGTGATTGAAACAATGTGTACTCTTCGTTGACCACCCACATGGACCTCCAAATTTGTTTCGAAATGATCCAAAATTGTCATAGTTAGAACGTGAGTGCATGATTGGCATGGTGATTGAAGTGGGCACAACCTGACCACAAATAGTGAGTATCGGGATTGACAAAATATTACATGCACTATTCAAATTCCAATAATGGTTGAACCCTTTGCAAAATCTCTTTATGTCATTAAGTAGCCCAAGCCGCCACCTCATATTGGAAACCCACATCATGCTAAACTAGATTGAAACAATGTGTACTCTTCGTTATCCACCCACCTGGACCTCCAAATTTGTTTCGAAATGATCCAAAATTGTCATAGTTAGAACGTGAGTGCATGATTGGCATGGTGATTGAAGTGGGCACAACCTGACCACAAATAATGAGTACCGAGATTGACAAAATATTACATGCACTATCCAAATTCCAATAATGGCTGAACCCTTTGTAGAATCTCTTTCTATTATTAAATAGCCCAAGCCGCCACCTCATATTGGAAATGCACATCATGCTAAACCGTGTATGCACATACCCTTTTTCAACAATCACACATGAAGTTTCTAGAAGTGGGTAACTTTCGCTGAGCGCTTTTAGAGTGATCAATATCTCCATTTTGGGGAGTTGGTTGGTTTTATGTGTGTCCACCTTAGCCTTTACCCTCGACCCATCTCTCCACACAAACCCTGAGCCTCACTTCCAAAAAGTGTTACCATGTAGAGTAGGTATCCATGTCATACTTGAAACCCCGTGTGAAGTGGTAAGTCCCAACTTCCATGCTCTGGACATCTGAGATTGCATGGATTGATCTCAAGACAACTGAGATTTAATTGGAATTTAGGACTTGGGACCTATATAAGTGAACCGGCCCTAACTTAAGTGCAAAGCTTAGCACAAAGTTTTATATTTTCTCAATCTGTATTGCAACTTGAAGTTGCCATCAGTGAGTCCACATAGGGTAGATGAGCTTTAAAGGGACACTCTTAGCTTTTGCCCCCATTTTTCTTTGTGGGATGCAAAGCACACAGTTCATGCAAGATAATTAGCAAATCCATATCCAAGGCGTGCCTGCAACCATTTTTGTGATAACTGTTTGAAGCTTACATGAAAGAGATTATTGCCGCTTACACATGTGACCAAGGGCCACGAGAAGAAATCATTAAGTATTTCTTGTGGTTGTGGTCAGTAGTTTGAAGACCATGACAAAGAGGAATGCACATCATATATATATATACAAGGCCTTGCTATGAAGACATAGTGTAAAGCATACTTAGACTAGAACGCAGTGTTTTTATTGATGAAAATAAAAAATTAGAAAAAAATCACAAAACTTAGAACTTTGTTAAAACCATTTCAATTAGGAATAGGAAACTTTACATAGTAGATTTTATCCAAAAAAACATTGAGACAATTGATTTGGGTTGTATTTTGATAAATGCAAGTGACCCCCAAACAATATCTATCCTAAACATGTAGAATTCCAAGTCACTTCCATGTCACTTTCTTGTCCAATTCTGACATGCCAGTCATTTTTATTTTTGATGACCTTGTATAAAACATAGTGGGACTGCCACTCATTTCTCAATCAATTTGAGAATTTAGAAAGCGGTGGTCATGGACCGTGGTCAATAGTGTAAACAAGCCCTAGATCATTGCCAAAGCGAAATTCCATATAGGTCTTCATAATTGATATGCCGACTATTGAGTTTTAAGTCGTTGACAACTTTTTAACATGGAAGATTGACATGCCTAATTTGGTTTCTTGTCTTAATCAGACACCTATACTTGAGTGGTGTGTGGCTAGGTGTGCATCCAAAAACAAACACTAGAAAGACATGTTTTTAGAAGGGATTGCACTACATGCTTAAAATATATTAACCATTCTAAGCTCAACAGTCGACATAATTAGGGGGACGTATATGACCACTTCATAAGCATGAGAGTTTCACTTTGATGTTTAATAAGAACTTCACATGAGCTCCAAAAAATTATAAGGCAAAGTCTGGCTATGTGCACGATTTGGATTTGCTGATGGGCTCACACTAATTGAGTGTTTCATATTGTATGAACAAGTGGCAAGTGTAGGGGGGAAAATGTTTGCATACCATACAACTACCTTAGTCAAGAATGGATGCGAAAAGAGATGTGTTACGAATTATACATCATGAAGTGTACAACTCCATATCGTGTAGACATTATTTGAGTTTTATTCTACTAAATGCAAGGTAGATGATCACATGAAGCTCAAGGGGGTAATGTGTTCTTTGGCTACTCCGCTCCATTAATCGTGAATGGAAGTGGTTTGTTAACAATTCAATCCACCAAGTTTGCTTTTGAATCACTAATGATGTTGCATACTATGTGGGGTGGGAGGGTGTTTTTGCAAGACAACAAAATATTGATGTCAGGCGATTTGTAAGTTTGCTGATGCTCTTTGCAAAATCAATAATGTTGTATTCTTGGGTCTATGTTGAAAACACCCTCATGGTGTTTCCCTTTAGTCAAAACAACATACTTGGAATGTCTTTGGATTGCCATGCTAATAGAATGGGCAATAGAAGAGGTCCAATGATATCTCGAAATGTAGTACATGTACTTTCCACTTGCTCAAGGCACCTTTTTGGCAGGAATTAAACTTGAATTTTACATGCCATATATGGCAAGTGTAAATGGCCCACCCCAAAATGTAGAATTTAATACCTAGGATGTGTTGACTTCCTCAAATGGGGTAGGGGATACCTTTTTCATTCCCAAAATGTCTTGGGGCTCTATCATTTTATTTTTATTTTATTTTTATTTTAAAAATCCCGTGCTAACACACATCATGCAAACTTTGGTGTGTTTTTTTGTGTGCAGTGCACTCATAGTCTATGGCTTCCCAAGGTCTTGATGAGGCAAAGATTGAAGCCTATTGTGTCTTAACATCCGGGTTGTCACCAAATCCTCAAGCGATGGGTAGGGCGCAACTAAGGAAAAGGTCCCTAGGCCTTTGGCGGAGAGCTTCACCTTAGCATCCATGATCAAACGCTATAATAATCATTTTGTAGCATATTGCAAGGGGAGGAAGCAAGTCACCCAATTGGTGCCAAATGCTGTTTGGAAACAAGTGCATACCGATTTGGTAGAATACCCCACATCTTTGTTCCAAGAGGACACTTTGAAGGACCACTTCCGGGAGACATTAAAAAAGTTGAAGGTTGGCATTAGTAATATAGCCAACTTTGAGACAACTACATTGCAGAGCGATGAGTTAATGGCAACGTTGAAGACGACCAACAATCATGCCCCCAAGAATGTTCTTAAAATGAAGTCAAGTCTCATCAGCTGCTACTCTCTTTGTTTTGGATACAACTAGCCAACCTAATGTGGCCGACACTCCTCCAACTAAGTGCACTCCACCAACCTAATCACCCACTTCACAACCCATTGTCAAACCCTTGACCAAGGCAAAGATGCTAGCAAACACAATGTCACGTGAGTTGACATCGGGGGCTAAGTCACGTCGAATTAGGAGTAAATGGACTCCATGTGTGTTTGGATGAGTGATGGACTCCATTGGGAGTCCTAGTTAGTTGTTCATCCACTCCATGGATGAAATCCACATAGGATTGGGGTTATGTGGAGAGGAAGGCATCTTGACTTGCCATTGTTGTCAAGTCAAGTCTTGTGAGTGTGTTTTGAGAGAGAGAGAGAGAGCTTGCTGTTGCTATCTTATGGCTATGGTGTAGTAGATCGTGAGTAAAGCCTTTGCATTCTTTCTCCATCACTTGCACTCTTGGATTCTCCCTTTGTGGAGTGAGAGATAGCTTGACTCTTGTGTGTGAATTTCAGAGTTTCTTGAGCTTTGTAAGAAAACTTCTTAGTTTCTTGAGCTTGGAGAGAGAAACCCTCATACTTGACAACAATGGGCTTATTTTTCATTTTTGGTTGTATTTCTGAGCTAGAATGGCCCAGTAGTGGGAGCAAATGAGTGATATAAGTGTATGAAAGCTTAGCTTGCAATTCCTTGCAACCCTCAAGAAGATTTTGAGAAAAATCTCCACATTTATCTTTTGGTATTTCTTTGTGTTTTCTTGAATTGTTGATGGTTGAATCTTGAGACCAAATGGAATCTCAAGTCACATCTTTCTTGCTTGCAAATTCTGGAAGCAAAGTTTAATTTTTTTTCTCTTTTAAAACAAACACAACAAAAATAAAAATCCGATTTGGTTTTTTTTTTAAATTCATTGAGCTCTGGACGGATCCGGAGCTCACCGGACCCTCCTGTAGCTCCTAGAGCTCCTGGCAGGGCCGGGCCGAGGGCGGGCGGCGCAGGCCGGGCTTCCAGGTGGGCGGGCGGGCGCCAGCCAGGCCCTGTTGGGGCCAGGTAAGCCCCCCTTTTCTTTTTATTTTTTTATTTTTTGATTTTTGGTTTTTGATTTTTTGATTTTTATTTTGATTTTTAAATATTTTTATTTTTATTTTTATTTTCACATTTTGTTTTACTTTCACCTTTCAAACTTGGCATTCACTTCTCATAAACTTTGAGGTTCAAATTTGGGGGCATACTAGCTCCGAACGGAGTGAAATTTGAGCCTATCTTGTGTGAAATTTGCCAAGGAATCCAATGGTGTAATTGGATTGTTGATTGGAATTCAAAATCATTGCTGAAATTAGCAATTTCAACGCTGATTTTTGTTTTTGGGAGCAAATTAACTCCGAACGGAGTGAAATTTGAGCCTATCTTGTGTGAAATTTGCCAAGGAATCCAATGGTGTAAGTGGATTGTTGATTGGAATTCAAAATCATTGCTGAAATTAGCAATTTCAACGCTGATTTTTGTTTTTGGGAGCAAATTAACTCCGAACGGAGTGAAATTTGAGCCTATCTTGTGTGAAATTTGCCAAGGAATCCAATGGTGTAATTGGATTGTTGATTGGAATTCAAAATCATTGCTGAAATTAGCAATTTCAACGCTGATTTTTGTTTTTGGGAGCAAATTAACTCCGAACGGAGTGAAATTTGAGCCTATCTTGTGTGAAATCTTCCTAGGAGTCCATTGGTGCAATTAGTTTGTTGATTGGAGTCCATAATTACCTTGGAAATTAGCATTTTCAACGCTGATTTTTTTAATTTTAATTACCAATCTCGAAACCTTTGCACAATTTCGGAATTCTGGGGGCATAAATAAACACTTGGCATTTGGCAAGGGATTGCCATTTAGATAGCCTGCAACAGGTGCAGGTTGCCATTACCTTGTAGATAGTTGCAGGAACTCAAGTGATTATTTTATGGTGCAAACTAGGAGCCGATATTATCGATCTCCATCACCAGATTACTTGGAGGACGTGCATACCACAAATATTGAGCCAGAGGTAGATACCAACGAGGCTTTTGAGCCTATTTCGGCGTTGGACACTACTAGTAGGCTTCAGATTTGGAGTGTCGGCACGTTCGACGAAATGGAGGACGATCGCCACAATTCAGTGCGTGATCGGTTTTCAGGTCGAGCTGGGGGCATTTCCTTGCCCGATTGGAAACTCCGGTTTCGTACCTGGATTAAGGAGAAACGTCAAAGGTCTTCCAATTTCAATGATTGGTATGCCTTTGAACTTCTGCCTCAGCATTTGGAGTATGAGGCACTCCAAACTTATGAACGCTGGACAGAGGGTCATCATCGACAACTTCGGGAGGTGGAGCAGTATTGGGAAGCTCGGGTTGAGCTCATTTCAGCCCTTAAAGATGGGGCGGTTGCTACCTTAGCTCCACCCACCTTAAAGGAGGAGGAATTGCCGGAGGAGTCTAAGGACAAAGAACTGGCACTTGGGCCAATAGTGGCTGGCAGTAGCACGGCTACCCTTTCACGGATGGCACGTGCTACACAGGCAACATTGACGGCTGTTGGTCCACCACCTCCATTTAATCCCCTTGCTGAATTTGTCGCACATTTGGAGGTGGAGTGTGGTGGATTTCGGCGAGACCAAATGCAGCGTATTCAGGATTTCCGCCGAGAGAAGGATGATACTCCACGGACCATGTATACGCGACTCGCACACTTTGCTGTTGAGTCGGGAGGTGTTTTTGCTGAGAGTCAGCTTGTCAAAATCTTTTTGTCTAAGATTGACAAGCGGCTACTTGAGTTGGCATCACCTCGGATTATCCTCGACTACGAGGGCCGAGCTACGCTTGCACAAGCGTTTGCCGTGGTTGAGAGATGTGATTGGGCTCTCTGTCAACACGATGCCACAGACATGGTATCTTGGATGACAGAGAGTACGAAATCAAGAAGAATTGTCACAGCTACTAGTAGTTTAGCTGAGACTCAACCCGTTAAGGAGCAAAAGATTTTGCATTGTTGGGGTTGTGGAGAAGCTAGTCATTCGAAGAATGATCCCAATTGTCCTAAGAAGAAGAAAACTCAGCCTTTGGAAAAATTAAAACAAAAGATGGAACCAGTAAAGACAGGGGACAATTCTAAGAAGAGACAATTGAAATGTAACCATTGTGGTGGCACTAATCACGATGTGGATCATTGTTTCCAACTTCATCATGAGATGCGGCCTGCCAGTTATGTCACTGGAAAGTCTCCAAGGGAGCATAGTCTTGAGGCTAAGGTGGCAGAGCTTGAGCAAAAGCTCAAATCTTCTACATCTTTTGCTCAAATTTCTGAGCCGTATGCGGGTGGTGGCACCTCGGGGTCGGACATGTATATGTTTGGGGCATCTGGAGAGGTGGTGGCTGCGGCTTCTACGCGATCACAAACATTGGCAAATGCGGTGGCTTTTACAAGTGGTGGTAGCAACAAGGTGTCACATCTTCGCCATGCCGGACCAGCGGATCAAGTTGGTCAAGCACGTTTACCTCTCTCATTTGGATTGGTAGACACCACTGTTGTTGGGGCTAAAAACCCTGTACCTTTGAGAGATGGGGATTCCATTTCGAAGGTTGTTACGTAGGCATTGGCATATAAAATTCTCCATATACCAAAATTCTCGGGTTCGGAGTTGATGGCTCTGGATTTCAAGCCTGCTGGAGTTTTCCATTTAGCTGGCAAAATGTTAGAAGGTAAGGCGAATATGCCATCCCTTCAAGTATCCCAAGCTGTTGTTGACGTACCTGTGGCTGAGGAGGTGGAGGACTTAGCCAATTTACGAGTGAGCCTTGCGGATGCGGCGATCATTGCTTTTGGTAAGCACACTGATATTCCTCCATCAACAATTTCAGCAGTGGACACGTCCTTTTCGCATTATGCAGCGGGAGCGGCATATCTTGCAGATATTTCTGCAAGGCCTGCTCGCGAACGGCATAATTTGCAACCTGGAGTTGTACGGCTGATGAACGACAAATCTTTGTTTGTCGTTTCACACGCGGATATGCCTACTATTCGTGCTACACCACTGAGAGTTATGATGGATTCCGGTGCTCAACCGGTTATGATTGGCAAAGGACTTGCTGACAGTCTTGGATTGACGCCAACAAACTTAGATTCTTGTCCGTTCACAATTGTGACTTCAGTAGGGGGCACTGAACGTGCAACAGGTTACACCAAGACACCTCTACGTTTGATTTTTAATGTGGGGGCAGGACCTACCTACATCCATTTGTCAATGAAGTGTGTTGTTACTAATGCTACCAACTATGATATACTTGTTGGTCAGCAAGCTCTTTATCCACTTGGCTTTGGTTTGGATAATTGGACTGAAGAGGCATGGATTAGACCGGGATGGTCTTCTGGAGATGGCAGGAAGGTATTTATTCCTGTAGCATTTGCAGCTACTTCTATGACTATGGTTGCGGAGACAATGTTTGGTTGCAGCGGTTCAGTTGCGGATTTGCCTTATGCTCCAGTTTTGTTGGAGGAAACATTGGACTACGCTTGTAATGCAGCAGAACAACAAATTTTTCCATCTTTACAAATTTCTGCTCGACATTTCAAGGATCCACCTCCACCATGGCATACTCCTAAGGAATTATCCGACCATTGTCGACACATTGTAGCGGATTTGGGGCTTGGAGAGACACCTCCAACGTCATCCTCATTTTCTTTTGCTCAATCCATTTGTTGGCAACCACCATCTGAAGGTATTGTCCTTGTAGAAATCTTTGGGGGCATTGGCACAGGTTTGGCGGCAGTGTTGGAGGCTAGGATTACAGTTAGGCGATATATTCATGTGGATAATGGATATGCAGCCAACAGAGCCGTCCGACATCACATTCAACAATTGTTGTTGAGGTACCCCGCACAATTGTCAGCCACTACCATTCTTGGATGTTGTGGTCAACTTCCTCAAGATGTCACTATGATTAGTGATGAGGATTTGAGAAGATTGGGCCACGTGAATTTAATTATTGCAGGATGGCCTTGTTAAGGCCATTCACGGGCAGGAACTGGCCAGGGTTTGGATGATCCTAGGTCTAGTTTGTTCGCGGATTTGATGCGATTGATACAATGGTGGTTTACCCACCAATCAACTCCGCGGACGAAGCTATTTTGCGAGTGGTGAGCGGTGAGCGGTAACTTCCGAGATATTTTGATTAAAATGTTATTTTAAACAGTAAATTTATGGTATTGTTGGACTAAATTTATTTTTAGTAAATTTTTTCTAAACTTAGTGAACATTGTGACCTATGACCGTGGACAATTAAGGGCTCTGATACAGGAAAAAATGTTATTGTATCAGTGAAAAATATGGTTTAGGATGTTAAATTGAACATTTGGAACTAATATCAGTAATAAATATGGGTTTGTCTCAAGTCAAACACGTATTGTTTCAGTATAATGAGAATTAGTGGTACTCTAAAAAGGTCACGCAACTTTGGAACAACGAAATACATGTGGTGCGTCAAATGTCTTGTAGTGGCCCTTTTAGTCTCACTACATCATGATTATAACAAATCTTACATACATATGTTACTTTAAAGAAACAAAAAACTCTAAGAGTCAAGGTACTTCAGCAAACCACCTTCCAAAACTCGCTTCACTTCATTGAAGCTAAAACTAGCTGCATGAATGAACGTGTCTGATTTTGAGTCCAAACCACAGACTACAGTAAACAAATAGTACAAATGCTTACAATTGGCCCATTGACCCCTTTTCCAATTGCTTTAGTCGCCATGTCCTTGAAGTTAGGACAAGTGCATGCTGGCAGCTGCGAAATCATCAAGTAGTATTGCTGAACCTTTGGGGGCGTGCCGGAATCCAACGAGACGATGCATCCTAAGGCAAGGGCTGGAAGCATGCACAATTTGTGCACTTTGGCTTTCAGTGATAGGGCTGAGGCACAATTATTGGCGTGTTTTGTTGACGGGGCCTTCTTGTTGCGCCTAATCAACTTCCCTGAACGCCGGGTGGGAAACTCATCCGGATATGCAAGAGTCGTGTAGCTTGCTAAGTCCAAAGGTAACGGGTGGTCCTGAAAATTTCTGGAAGGTGTCATCTCCTTCCGCTGGGGCAGTCTAAATCCTGCGTTTTCTAAAGAGAGGATCTCTTTGCAGGTTAAGTTGGTCCCCAACTTAACCGGCCATACCTCCGGAACGTTCGGGACTGAGACCACCCACCTCCTTTTTGTACCCTTAACGCATCTCTCAATGTCGTCATTGCAGAAAAGAAGTCTTGAGGGTCCAATCTCTTCTTCCGATAGGTATCCATGAGGCCTGAGTAGGTAGGTGCAGCGGTGCTCTTCCCGTCTTGTACAATCCGAGCGACGCACTTCTTCTTGGTGATTGCTTGTAGAGCAAAGCAAGCCTTCGCAGATGTCTTAGGCAGCCGTGCAATGTGCCACTGGGCAGGGTTGCATAATGTCTCCTCAATCGCGGTGACGTGGTGCCGATCCACCCGCTGCGGAGCGTCGTGTGTTGGAAATTGCGGTTGGTTTTCATCTGCAGTTGTGGGAGAATCTGGAGTTGTCACAGGAGGTGGAGAATCGTTCAGTCGGGCAGATCTGGTTTGGACGCGTGGTCGGGATATACTGATCTTGTCTGGCTTGTGAGATTCACGTTCGTCACCGAAAGCAGTATCTGGTTTACGCTTCAGAGAAACAAATATCTCTTCCCCTTCGAGGTGGGGAATCCTGGTGCACCACTCGTCACCGCCAGGCATCTTCAAGATGGCCTCATGCAGCGGTTTCGAAATTCCTGTTTTTACGGCAGACCTCTGAGCACGCCTCAGCTTCAATTCCTCCTTCGACGGTCCAGTTCCAGGGTTCTCTCCCTTTAGGAATTGGGAATATGCTGAGCACTGCATGAAAGCACGCACGAAGTCATCGATTGTTGCCACATAAAGGTCGCTGCCCCGATCGCCAGATTGTTGCTTCCACTTGTTGTGGATAGATTTAGCAAGGTTACAGGATGGCATTTCCGCTAGTTCAGCTTCACTTAGATCCTGCAATGCCCATACAGTCCGAATTAGAATAATGGCGGAATCAATGTAGTTGAAGCATAAAGTGGAAACTATACAGGAAATATAGAGGGAAGCATAGACTTACCAACTCCATAAATCCACCCCATTGGCGGTAACGGAAATGCCAGAAGGCCAGCCAGAACTCCAGTCGAGGTAGACCTTGTTCAGTTGCTGCCCCGGATGACATCCACCATGCCTGAATTGCCAAATACTTTGTCTCGGCCTCCGCCATTGATTTTGCATTCTTGTATTGCTGGCATAGTATTTGATGCTGATGTTGCAGGTCTTGACGGATATCGGCCTTGGTATGTTTCTCCAAGGACTGTGTTCAATGGAAAAGACAAGTCCTCTCTCTATCCACCATCTTCTCAGACACATCTCCACTTCCGTATATGATTCGAACAGCATTCCAGTTGGCTTGGGCACTGTCGGCCATGAAACCTTTAAAATTGACTTTGTCCACTCTATGTTGAGCCATGAGAGCGTTCAGGTTCTTCCATACGACTGACTGGGCTGCAATATCTTCAGACTGCATGTCGCATACTGCGATGGTCATGACACGGCAATATGTGGAATCGTACACATGGCAAGCCATTGTCGTCCACGACCTGACACGTTTGACATGGTCAAACATTATCCAGGAGCTCTCCAAGTCACCACCGGGTTGCATTCGTTTGACAAGGTCGACTCCGCTGCCCGGTCCAACTTCAGACATCTTGAAGACAAAGACCTTGTCCATGTCCGCTCCTTGCCCTGGAAACCTATTATGTTGCACGAACCTCCAATTGCTAGCACCGCGTAACTTGGTAATACTGTCCATGACTCCAAAGCGACGCATAGTCCTGAACGTGGTGACTGCGTTACGAATGTTGGGCGAGGTGAGGTGCTTACACCGATATAAAATAACTTGCAGCTCGTCCAGCTCCAAGATCTTTTGTGGGTCACCTTCTTTAGCAAGGAGGAGTGGGCCCAGTACTTCCTTTGCAGTTTCAAGCACAATAGCGGAGTTAGTGGCTAATGGGGTGCGTTCGACTTGATCCCCAATCAAGGTGTTTGTCAAATCGATGAAGTCCCGATGATCACCTGACTTGACGGGATGGTCGTGAGATCCCAAGTGCACACAAGCCCTCGTCATGTGAGGTGTCGCGGTAACATAGTAGATCTTGGCAGTGCAGACAGCAACACAGGTGGGAGGGACGTTACATGATTTGCAAACAACGGTCGAACCAGTTGGAGGCTTGGAACCCACTTCAAACAATTTCTCAGATAATCCTTCCCACTCTGTTTCATTCACTTTGGAAGTCCTATGGTCTCGCTGAAGATACTCACAGGCAGGATTGTCGCAACGGAGGTGGCCCAAACAAGAAGATGCACGAAACAAAAGCTTCAGATCATTTTGAATATTGGATGTAATTGTGCGAGTCCAAGCATGGCCATCGTACCTTCTATCCATTCCACGAAGCAGCTTGGCCTTTGTATTATGGCCATGGTCACCTAAAGGTGGAAACTCGAAGATAACATCCCCATCGTAACGACGAGGAAGGTAATCAACCTGCTGGAGTCTGATCGCATCAAAGTTAATTCGAGATAACACACTTTTGGACCGCTTACGAGCTCCAAGGCGCATCAATGAATGAATGATACTGACAAGAGGACTTGCCACAACCTTGGCCTGACCAGGATTAGGAGACGGACTAACAGGAGGAGTTGTTTCCTTGCGAACTACTTGTGGAGACAACGAAGCTTGGACTCTGCTCGCTGATTTTAAGAATTCAACATCGCCGTCGGAATCATCATTCAACTCATAAATTGTATTTAGACCAGGCTCAATTTTGACCTTAGACAGCACCGGTCTCTCAATGCTAACAGTGGAAGACTCCTTGGGTGTTAGAAGTTCAGTGGAACACTCAAACATAGACTCGGAGACTCCATATACATGATATTTTCCAGGCTTCAACAACCAGAACGTACCGACGTCATTATCTACTCTAGTCTGACAAACTGCATGTGAAACTAGACCGGTATGATCGTCAAAAACTTCTTCTTCAACAAAGATAGTGACCTCACGATATTGAAACCTCAAACTCAATGTTGCACAAGTGACTATAGTATGACCGTCTTCACCTAATGGAAAGAGGACCG
Organism: Polytrichum commune; assembly: GCA_950295325.1. NCBI lineage: Eukaryota > Viridiplantae > Streptophyta > Polytrichopsida > Polytrichales > Polytrichaceae > Polytrichum > Polytrichum commune. The sequence continues at coordinate 25,302,272 of OX485804.1, forward strand.
GAACAGAATGAGGTTCAGCATGAAGCAGGGCCATAGTATACCACAGAACTCTGAACAAAACAAGTACTGTGAACATTGAAATGGCATGAATATATAAGAGGGAACAAATTACTGTGCAAACTGGTAATTTATGTACCAACAAGCAGAATTTCAGAAGATAATAGAGAGACATGGAGAGTAAGCTGAAAGACGGCTGAAAAACCATTTTTGGATGCAAGTCCCAGATAGGTAAGAAACCGATATCTATTTCAAACATAATATTCCAATATAAATAGAGCAAAAGAGGTGGACGTATCATATACACTCACAAGGTGTTATGTTTACCTGTTTTCAAATAGTAGAAACCAAGAACAGACATACATTCTAAACATTGTTGGTTATAATATATATTGGCAAATAAGGCCATAAGAATGACGGCCGCCACGAATAATGTGGAGAGCATGATAGTAGCTCTGCAATAATAAATCCCAAACAATAGAATGCTACATTATGATTAATGACAAAGACGCTTATGGGGCCCTTTGCCATTTTTGTCACCGTCATGTTTATGACAATGGTCAATCCCTAAACTATGAACTGCAGTGCATCCTGCGCAACCGAGTTTCTGTCGTTTGGGAAGTGGGAAACTCCTTAATACAGATCTAGAGTACGTGCCCGGTTTAATAACCCCTGCTCTAGAATATGCATGAATCTGTAAAGTAGACAAGTCCTCTATCAGTGTTGCAACATCCGCTTGCAAGGATGGAGTCCGTGCATGTGGATTCTGAACCACAACCGCCGGAGTGACTGAGGAGTCAGGTGGGTTGTCAATCTTCATGTTGTTGACAACTGCGAAACCATCGATGGACAACGTGGTGTGAACTTGAGATGTACTAGGAGAACCTAAAGGAGCAGGGCTTGGGAGACTTGAGTCAGTACCCATTGGAGAAGAATATGATGAGATGACATGAAGGAATGGGTACAAGCAATCAGGTATTATATACACCTAGGATAGACACCAATGCGCGAATATTTGATAACATGTTAGATCAATTAATAGTCAATGTTTATTTATGTAAATGTTGGACACCCTGTTTCATGTAGGAAAAGAATGTACTACAATAATAGTCAATACTTTATCAACCACCAAATATGTGACATGGCAGGATTCTATTATGTAGAATAGGTTTTAGTGCCGCCAATTGTAGTGTATTAATGCTGTGTGGATTAACAAAGGAATAAATCAAGGAAATGCAGATTAATTATCTAAATCCAATGTGAACACAATTATCCAAAATGTGAACATAATGATGGAGAATAGATGTTAATTATGACAGAGTTGACAATGATATATAAGATCTGTTTGCTTCAATATTATTAGAGATGAACACTAGGTTGAGAGCGAGAGCAGATCGAGAGATTAGGAGGACTATTGAAAAACAGAGGCGTATTGAGAGAAGGCAAAGGTTAGAATCAAGAGGGAGCTTAGGAACGCCGTACAACTTGCGGACAACAATGGGTAGACGAGGGGTTAATTCTTCTAGGGGCACAGGTAGAGGTTCCAAAGGGGAAAAAACGTTTGATGTTTCAGAGGTAGCTCTAGTAGTATTATTTCCTGTATCGGAGGAAGACAACGAATTTGACAAAGGGGGCAGTGAGGTGATGTTTATCTGCAATCATAATGAAATTTTTATATGTGCAATCATAATGTTAAGTTCTATCACGGATAGTTGGAACATATGAGACTCTCTAAATTCCCTTGTTGTGTGGGTAATGGTATCGGCTCCTTTATGTTGTGTTTTATGTTTGGTGGGGGATTGTGAATTGGGTTTGGTTTGGGTATCTGGAACAGGGAATGACGCAGACACAGGTTCAACCTGAGGCAACCTCCAGTGCCTCAACATCAGATCAAAGTGAGGAGCAGGTTTGTAAAGATTGTAATCAATTGGTGACTTGAATGGTTTTGGGTTTAGGGTAAGGGGTCTTTCAAATGCTAACATTGTATAAGGCCAAATTCATAGCTAATGAGCACCGGACATATACACTTAACAGATCCTTGGCGAATTCGATCAAGGCGCTGATAAAGGTGATCTTCGCGAAGCAAGAATCGACAATGAAGAACAACAATTCGGGGAAGAGGTACGTTGTCCCACACAAAAACACCATGAATTTTTTTTTTTTGCATAGTGTTCGGAGATCCAAGATTGTGAACTGAAATAAGGTAGACACCTATACCTGCCAAGGGAGACATTTCTGGTGAGGGGGAGGGTTCACGGTTGAGGGTGAAGGTGAGGGTTTTGTGTCGTTCTTGGAGTTCTTGAAATTTGATGTGAGGTCTAGATATGGACGTATTAAGGTCAAACTAATGTGAGGTTAGATATGTGGGTTACAAGTGTTAGGTTTTCTAAGGTTAGTTAGCTATGTTGGGTATTAGGGTAATCTGATGTAAGCGTAGAAATTTTGAAATTCCATGGCCGAGTTTGAGTGTCTCGGTGCCGAGACACGATTTTTGGTATTCAAACTGTAAACCCTACAATGATATTTGATATGGAAATCTAGATTTATTTGGTATAAGGGTACTCTGATTTGACACCAAACATGTGTGTTTGAAGTGCAATCTAATGTTAGGTCTAGATATGCTAGTATTAAGGTCAAACTTATGTGAGGTTAGATATGTGGGTTACAAGTCCAATCTGATATGAGGTAAGTTTGGACTTGTGGGTATAAGGGTGATTAGATGTAAGCTTAGAAATTTTTGAAATTCCAGAGCCGAGTTTGAGTGTCTCGGTCCCGAGACACAATTTTTGGTATTCAAACTGTAAACCCTACAATGATATTTGATATGGAAATCTAGATTTATTTGGTATAAGGGTACTCTGATTTGACACCAAACATGTGTGTTTGAAGTGCAATCTAATGTTAGGTCTAGATATGCTAGTATTAAGGTCAAATTGATGTGAGGTTAGATATGTGGGTTACAAGTGCAATCTGATATGAGGTAAGTTTGGACTTGTGGGTATAAGGGTGATTTGATGTACGCTTAGAAATTTTTGAAATTGCAGGGCCGAGTTTGAGTGTCTCGCTCCCGAGACACAATTTTTGGTATTCAAACTGTAAACCCTATAATGATATTTGATATGGAAATCTAGATTTATTTGGTATAAGGGTACTTTGATTGGACACCAAACATGTGTGTTTGAAGTGCAATCTAATGTGAGGTCTAGATATGCAAGTATTAAGGTCAAACTGATGTGAGGTTAGGTATGTGGGTTACAAGTGCAATATGATATGAGGTAACTTTGGACTTGTGGGTATAAGGGTGATTTGATCTAAGCTTAGAAATTTTTGAAATTCCAGGGCCGAGTTTGAGTGTCTCGGTCCCGAGACACAATTTTTGGTATTCAAACTGTAAACCCTACAATGATATTTGATATGGAAATCTAGATTTATTTGGTATAAGGGTACTCTGATTTGACACCAAACATGTGTGTTTGAAGTGCAATCTAATGTTAGGTCTAGATATGCTAGTATTAAGGTCAAACAGATGTGAGGTTAGATATGTGGGTTACAAGTGCAATTTGATATGAGGTGAGTTTGGACTTGTGGGTATACGAGTAATGTGATTTAATTTTTGAAATTTTTGAAATTCCAGGACCGTGTTTGAGTGTCTCGGTGCCGAGACACAATTTTTCGTATTCAAACTGTAAACCCTACAATGATATTTGATATGGAAATCTAGATTTATTTGGTATAAGGGTACTCTGATTTGACACCAAACATGTGTGTTTGAAGTGCAATCTAATGTTAGGTCTAGATATGCTAGTATTAAGGTCAAACTGATGTGAGGTTAGATATGTGGGTTACAAGTGCAATCTGATATGAGGTAAGTTTGGACTTGTGGGTATAAGGGTGATTTGATGTAAGCTTAGAAATTTTTGAAATTCCAGGGCCGAGTTTGAGTGTCTCGGTCCCGAGACACAATTTTTGGTATTCAAACTGTAAACCCTATAATGATATTTGATATGGAAATCTAGATTTATTTGGTATAAGGGTACTCTGATTTGACACCAAACATGTGTGTTTGAAGTGCAATCTGATGTGAGGTCTAGATATGCAAGTATTAAGGTCAAACTGATGTGAGGTTAGGTATGTGGGTTACAAGTGCAATCTGATATGAGGTAAGTTTGGACTTGTGGGTATAAGGGTGATTTGATGTAAGGTTAGAAATTTTTGAAATTCCAGGGCCGAGTTTGAGTGTCTCGGTCCCGAGACACCATTTTTGGTATTCAAACTGTAAACCCTACAATGATATTTGATATGGAAATCTAGATTTATTTGGTATAAGGGTACTTTGATTTGACACCAAACATGTGTGTTTGAAGTGCAATCTAATGTTAGGTCTAGATATGCTAGTATTAAGGTCAAACTGATGTGAGGTTAGATATGTGGGTTACAAGGTCAATCTGATATGAGGTTAGTTTGGACTTGTGGGTATAAGGGTGATTTGATGTAAGCTTAGAAATGTTTGAAAGTCCAGGGCCGAGTTTCAGTGTCTCGGTGCCGAGAAACAATTTTTGGTATTCAAACTGTAAACCCTATAATGATATTTGATATGGAAATCTAGATTTATTTGGTATAAGGGTACTCTGATTTGACACCAAACATGTGTGTTTGAAGTGCAATGTAATGTTAGGTCTAGATATGCTAGTATTAAGGTCAAACTGATGTGAGGTTAGATATGTGGGTTACAAGTGCAATCTGATATGACGTGAGTTTGGACTTGTAGGTATAAGGGTGATTTGATGTAAGCTTAGAAATTTTTGAAATTCCAGGGCCGAGTTTGAGTGTCTCGGTCCCGAGACACAATGTTTGGTATTCAAACTGTAAACCCTACAATGATATTTGATATGGAAATCTAGATTTATTTGGTATAAGGGTACTCTGATTTGACACCAAACATGTGTGTTTGAAGTGCAATCTGATGTGAGGTCTAGATATGCTAGTATTAAGGTCAAACTGATGTGAGGTTAGATATGTGGGTTACAAGTGCAATTTGATATGAGGTGAGTTTGGACTTGTGGGTATACGAGTAATGTGATTTAATTTTTGAAATTTTTGAAATTCCAGGACCGTGTTTGAGTGTCTCGGTGCCGAGATACAATGTTTGGTATTCAAACTGTAAACCCTACAATGATATTTGATATGGAAATCTAGATTTATTTGGTATAAGGGTACTCTGATTTGACACCAAACATGTGTGTTTGAAGTGCAATCTGATGTGAGGTCTAGATATGCTAGTATTAAGGTAAAATTGATGTGAGGTTAGATATGTGGGTTACGAGTGCAATCTGATATGAGGTAAGTTTGGACTTGTGGGTATAAGGGTGATTAGATGTAAGCTTAGAAGTTTTTGAAATTCCAGAGCCGAGTTTGAGTGTCTCGGTCCCGAGACACAATTTTTGGTATTCAAACTGTAAACCTTACAATGATATTTGATATGGAAATCTAGATTTATTTGGTATAAGGGTACTCTGATTTAACACCAAACATGTGTGTTTGAAGTGCACTCTGATGTGAGGTCTAGATATGCTAGTATTAAGGTCAAACTGATGTGAGGTTAGATATGTGGGTTACAAGTGCAATTTGATATGAGGTGAGTTTGCACTTGTGGGTATACGAGTAATGTGATTTAATTTTTGAAATTTTTGAAATTCCAGGACCGTGTTTGAGTGTCTCGGTCCCGAGACACAATTTTTGGTATTCAAACTGTAAACCCTACAATGATATTTGATATGGAAATCTAGATTTATTTGGTATAAGGGTACTCTGATTTGACACCAAACATGTTTGTTTGAAGTGCAATCTAATGTGAGGTCTAGATATGCTAGTATTAAGGTCAAACTGATGTGAGGTTAGGTATGTGGGTTACAAGTGCAATCTGATATGAGGTAAGTTTGGACTTTTGGGTATAAGGGTGATTAGATGTAAGCTTAGAAATTTTTGAAATTCCAGGGCCGAGTTTGAGTGTCTCGGTCCCGAGACACGATTTTTGGTATTCAAACTGTAAACCCTACAATGATATTTGATAGGGAAATCTAGATTTATTTGGTATAAGGGTACTCTGATTTGACACCAAACATGTGTGTTTGAAGTGCAATCTAATGTGAGGTCTAGATATGCTAGTATTAAGGTCAAACTGATGTGAGGTTAGGTATGTGGGTTACAAGTGCAATCTGATATGAGGTAAGTTTGGACTTGTGGGTATAAGGGTGATTTGATGTAAGCTTAGAAATTTTTGAAATTCCAGGGCCGAGTTTAAGTGTCTCGGTGCCGAGAAACAATTTTTGGTATTCAAACTGTAAACCCTACAATGATATTTGATATGGAAATCTAGATTTATTTGGTATAAGGGTACTCTGATTTGACACCAAACATGTGTGTTTGAAGTGCAATGTAATGTTAGGTCTAGATATGCTAGTATTAAGGTCAAACTGATGTGAGGTTAGATATGTGGGTTACAAGTGCAATCTGATATGACGTGAGTTTGGACTTGTAGGTATAAGGGTGATTTGATGTAAGCTTAGAAATTTTTGAAATTCCAGGGCCGAGTTTGAGTGTCTCGGTCCCGAGACACAATTTTTGGTATTCAAACTGTAAACCCTACAATGATATTTGATATGGAAATCTAGATTTATTTGGTATAAGGGTACTCTGATTTGACACCAAACATGTGTGTTTGAAGTGCAATCTGATGTGAGGTCTAGATATGCTAGTATTAAGGTCAAACTGATGTGAGGTTAGATATGTGGGTTACAAGTGCAATCTGATATGACGTGAGTTTGGACTTGTAGGTATAAGGGTGATTTGATGTAAGCTTAGAAATTTTTGAAATTCCAGGGCCGAGTTTGAGTGTCTCGGTCCCGAGACACAATTTTTGGTATTCAAACTGTAAACCCTACAATGATATTTGATATGGAAATCTAGATTTATTTGGTATAAGGGTACTCTGATTTGACACCAAACATGTGTGTTTGAAGTGCAATCTGATGTGAGGTCTAGATATGCTAGTATTAAGGTCAAACTGATGTGAGGTTAGGTATGTGGGTTACAAGTGCAATTGTGGTACTTTTGGGCCACCCCCTTTCGAGGGAGCCTAAAAGTATCACACAAGCCCTTCGGTGAAGGTGGCCTGCATTTGCAGGCGCCAAGCCGAACCCGGATGATAGGTGTATAACGTGAGTAGTTAGATTTTTAAGGGAGATTAAATATGCGTCGTAGTACCTCCGGAGGTTAGGCCTTAGTTTTTTACTAGTGTGGCTTTAAACTCCACTAACCAATTTCATATCTAGTTCTAACCTTAACCTACAACCTATTCTACGCGCAGACGCACCAGCCTTGAAACCAAGGCAATCCTAATTTGTGAATTGTGATGGTTCTGATACACCCAACCGGGTGTGACTCATACCACCCTAACTCAACGAACGGAATAACGATAATTTGATGGACCATTCAATTCTTCCTATTTCTTTATTTAGTTCTATTTAGTTTTCTAAGCGGGGGAACTTGGCCTAAGTCCCACCCTTCACACAAATTCCTTCTTAATTACTTACTTTTGTTTACACGTCCTAACTTACTACATTAACATATTAGGCATCACCCCTTACCTCGGGTCTCTTGCCAACAAGGGTTTACGATTTATTTTGTATGTTTTGATTGTTAAATGTGTTTACACTGGATAGATCACGAAATGCAACTCAATGGGACCAGGGTGACGGGCGACCTGTAGGTTCAACCTGTTGCGCAATCTTCATAAATTGGGGCCATTACTCCCAATCTATGGGGCCAACAACATAATAGTGGATTCGCGGGTCATTAACCCCACCTTTCCACCAACAACATTCAGAGTGGTCGTGTCGGTGATTAATCCGACTTACCACACACGAAACTTGCTAATAAATGAAGCTACTACCACAAAACATACCAAGGGCCCCGAAAACAATGGAATTGGGTACTCCCTTGGCGGTCAAGTGGTCAAGCCACTTGACCTTACGAGATAGGTGAGTGGGTTTAGAGATGCGTACCTTAGCCGTGCTCCCTCCAATCCTAAATGGAAGGCTTAAGGTTAGTTAATTTACCTCAATTTTCCTCGGTTGATTTGGGCTTGATGTAGGCCGAGCCGCTACCTCCTTCCTTGCTCCACTTTCCGAGCGTCGACCTTGCCTCCTTCTTTGTAACTAGTTTGGTAGTAAGCGTACCTTAGTTAACAATTAAAATATAAAGTGTTATTCTGCCCTGTAATTTAATCCTAAGCATAATATTTATACTTAGTGCACCAAATTATCTTTCCAATGATCTAAAAATCACTCTAATCGGATAAGAAATGCAAAAGTTATGAGGGTTGGAAGTGTGAGGTCGATTCAACCGACCCTTCCAACCCACCTATCTACCTTCTAACTTCAAAAATTCATAGCACATTCCTTACTACTTGGATCTAGGCTTTCCTTATACCATTGGAAAGCTATGAACAAGCTCTAACTAGAAAAATTATGACATCAGCAGGTTAAGCTAATAGAAATTCAGCGGACTCCTTGTAACACAGCAGTTAATCAAGAAGGCTTAAACTATGTATCTCGCCTTCAACAATTCATATCTAATTCAAATCTTAGTCAAATCAAACGTTCTATATGACCCTGGAGAGATATTTAAAATATGTATTTGATAAAAATATGTGATTAGAAAGGTAAGCCGAAGTGAACCCAGCAGGTCCTCTGTAATGCAGCAGTCAACCAAAAGTTCTCAAACTATGTGTCCCATCTTGCACAATTCATATCTAATTCAAATCATGCTCAAATCAAATGTTCTAAGCCATTTTGGAAAGCTACACAAAAGTTCTACTTGGGAAAAATATAATTTCTTGGAATTAAAATTCCTATTGGGCTCGCAGGTCTGATCCAGCAGCCGCTACCCACAAGACCACCCAGTTTTTCTACTCCATCTTTGAAAATCCATAACTAATTGTCATCTCAACCAAATCACAAATGGAAAACGGCTATGGATAGCTATATGAAATCTCTCTAAGAGAAAAATGATAAGTATCTTGTTCTAGCTTTTGAACTAAGCCTTCAGGGCATTGGCAGATGAGGTCTATAATGCCTCTACTCAAAACTCTACCATCCAACCTACCTCTACAAAAGAAGGAATAATTTTGTTGGTGTGTTAATAAACACACAACCTAACTAGGAGAGAGAGAGTAGAGGAGGTTCTCAAGCCTTTTTTTTAGACCATTGAGAATACATGCTAAAGGATTTTTTCCTAACTACATTGAAGCAGGGCTTCGCCCAAAAACTAGAGAAAGAGAGAGAGCTACAAGGTGGAAGGAGGGGTTTTTAAACCCTCTCACAAAAGGGTTGGACCCCTCCTCCACCGGATCCATTTTTCAAACCCTTTCCCGAAATTTTGGCTCGGGGGTTTTCCCGGTTGAGGTTGCCACCCTCTCGCCGAGGTGGCTCCGACAGAAAACCTTTAGAAATCTTTCTAATTTTTCCGCCATCGAGTTGGCAAGGGGGCAAGTGGGCAAGTATCCCCCTTGCTCTCTTTCTTTTTTGTCTTCAAAATTCTTCACGCCGATTTTATCTTCTTACGTAAAACACCTCCAATAGTCTTGTCTGCCTCACACTAACTAATAAACTAACACTTGCTTAGCTAGCATCTACTAACATTTGCTTAATAACTAGCATCTACTAATATTTGCTTAATAGCTAGCATCTACTAATATTTGCTTAGCTAGTTGTTTTCACTAGCTAGCATATTTTTTTCTACTTTGCTATCTTCTAGCACTACTTAGTTTCATTTTGACCTTCCTTCTTCTAGGCTAAATGCTAAATGAACTAATTTTCCCTAAATTCCCTATCAATTCTAGCTTTTAATGCTAACATTCTAACTAAAAGTGATCCCGCAGAGTGGTGGACCACTCAAAGGGTTCACAGCAATCTGATATGAGGTAAGTTTGGACTTGTGGGTATAAGGGTGATTTGATGTAAGCTTAGAAATTTTTGAAATTCCAGGGCCGAGTTTGAGTGTCTCGCTCCCGAGACACAATTTTTGGTATTCAAACTGTAAACCCTACAATGATATTTGATATGGAAATCTAGATTTATTTGGTATAAGGGTACTCTGATTTGACACCAAACATGTGTGTTTGAAGTGCAATCTAATGTTAGGTCTAGATATGCTAGTATTAAGGTCAAATTGATGTGAGTTTAGATATGTGGGTTACAAGTGCAATCTGATATGAGGTTAGTTTGGACTTGTGGATATACGAGTAATGTGATTTAATTTTTGAAATTTTTGAAATTCCAGGACCGTGTTTGAGTGTCTCGGTCCCGAGACACAATTTTTGGTATTCAAACTGTAAACCCTACAATGATATTTGATATGGAAATCTAGATTTATTTGGTATAAGGGTACTCTGTTTTGACACCAAAAATGTGTGTTTGAAGTGAAATTTGATGTGAGGTCTAGATATGCTAGTATTAAGGTCAAACTGATGTGAGGTTAGATATGTGGGTAACAAGTGCAATCTGATATGAGGTTAGTTTGGACTTGTGGGTATAAGGGTAATATGATTTAAGCTTCGAAATTTCTGAAATTCCAGGGCCGAATTTGAGTGTCTCGGTCCCGAGACACATTTTCTGGTTTTCAAACTCTACTACCTACAATCATAGTAGATATTGATGTCTAGATATGCTTGTTATAAGTGTACTCTGATATGATGTTAGAAATGTTTGTTAGAAGTGTAATCTGATCTAAGGTTTGATATCTGTAAGGATAGGTAGGTTTGAAATTGAATTTTATAGTTGATTTCTAGTTTCTCGGTCCCGAGAGACTATTTGAGACTATTAAACTCTTCCACCTCACTATGACTTTAGGGGCTATAAGTGTAATCTGATATAAGTGTAACCTGATATGAGTGTAATCTTATATAAGTGTAACCTGATATAAGTGTAATTTGATATATTGTAAATTTGCAATGTGAGCTAAGAGGGTGATCCGATGTAAGGATCACTATTTCATGAGTTGAATATTTGTGCCTAGTACTAGTGTCTCGGTCCCGAGACATGTCTTTTGATGGTCAAACAATACCACATACACTTGTAATTGATGGCAGCTGAGCTCATGTTCTCTCCTTGATTAACTAGTACATATATTTTGCAGGTACAGAACAACGCAATGGAGGATGTTCCTGCTCTTTCTCTGTTTTTTCTAGACTATTCTGAAGAGGGTCAGGATGAGGATGAAGAGGGGCTTGGAGATAGAGATCCATATGAAGGGGATGAAAATGATATCAGGACCCGACAAAAACTTAATTCTGTTGCCACGATTTCTCGACTAAGAGTCCAACCCCTGAGTTCCTCAAGGTTCCCTATTCCCTTGTGCAGAATGTTGGCCATGCCTATGGTGAGGCCAACTCTCCCAAGTGATCTTGCTAAATTGGAGCAGGAGTTTGTGCATGGGTATAGAGAGGGTGCCTCGGTATTTTATGTGACAATAACAAATGAAGAAGGGAAAACACATGAGGTTACTGAGGCTGATAAGGCATCGTGGGGTCCTATTTGGAGTGCCAAAAATGAACAATTCAACTCCTTTCTTCTGTCCGTTCCAGAGTTAGCCGGTTTTACGAATTTGATGTTCTTTGTTTGTGATGGGAACCATAGGCGGCAGGCTTGGTTGAACCATATTGAACGACTTCACAAAACAGAAGAGTCCTGGCATTTTTTGGTGGATAGCATCCTCCTTGACACCAAGGGAAAAATTGGTATTGTTATGCAAGTTATACATAATATCAACAAGTAAGTTTTCTAAGTCCATTTTTTGAGGTTTTCATCTATGTACATATATTATGTTGTTCTTGTCTTTAATATATGATTGTTACTTGTAGACATACGGAAGACTCTCACGTGAAGACAAACACAGTTCACACTCTATTTAGGGTGCAGAAGTATGGACTTATGCCGCTCAAACAGTACCAAAACATTTTGACTCCCTCTGACATTAAAAGGTGCAAGAAATCTCAAACTTCAAAGAAGACATGGTATTCATTAAATCTACATGTATTCACGAGCTTCATCTTCCAGGTATGATGTGATGTTGATGCTTAATGATGTGATTACTCTTATATCTAATTCCTTTCAACATTTGGTACTTATAATTGATGTTTGAATGTTTTTGTTTCTTTATGTGCTTTCATAACACCTTTTTGTCGCAGTTGTTTGATTACAAACTAACTATGGTAATCCCTTTCCAGCACGAACTGGCACTTGCTGCAGATGAAGGCGTTCGTCAACTTCTTGAGCAAACGGATGGAGAGGTGTCTGCAGGGTTGTCTATCGCGACGTCATGACGGGGTCGTGCCATCATGACGCGTCGTGTCGGGTCGGACCCCTCCGTCACGACACAATAGGCTCCTCGTAGGGTCAAACTAGGGTCAACCTAGTAGGGTGGGTAAAATACTTACCTTCTTGCCAAGGTGGCGTCCTATGTGGCAAAAAATGCCGACGTGGATGTGCATATTTCCCTTGGCATGTAAACCATTTTGCCATTGTGTTTACCATTTTGTTAAAATCAAAGTAATAAAATATTACTAAGGAGGGTGTAGGTCGGACGGGGGGAACGGGTGGGGAGCGCGGGGGAACATGGGGTCGGATGGGGGTGAGGGTCGGGCGGGGGGAAGGGTCGGACAGGGTGGGGAGGGGTCGGACGGGGGGGGGGGGGGGGGAAGGGTCGGACGGGGGTGGGAGAGGGGTCGGTCGGACGCGGGGGGGGGGGGGGGGGGGGAGGGTCGGACGGGGGGGAGGACGGGGAGGGAGGACGGGAAGGTAAGTGGGAACGGGGGGGGGGGGGGAGGCGGACGGGGGGGAACGCGGGGAGCGTGTGGGAACGTGGGGAGCGGGGGATGGGAGCGGGTTTAGGAGGTTTGGATAGGACGGGATGGATGGGAACGAGATTAGGGGAACGGGGGAGGGGAACGGGAGGGAGGACGGGGGGTCGGACGGGGGGGAGGGTCGGACGGGAGGGTCGGATGGGAAAAGGGAGGACGGAAAAAGGTCGGACGGGGGGGTCGGACGGGAGGGAACGTAGGGAACGGGTTAGGGAACATGTTATTGGGCTAAGGGAGCGGGGTTAGGGTACGGGGAATGGGGGCGGACGGGAGGGCGGACGGGCGCTAGTAATTTTATTCCCCACTTTACCTCTACTTTGCTGACATGTCATCACACGTGGACATCGTAACTCCTACGTGTCCGCAATGGGGTAATGTAAATACACAACAAATTCGGTAAAATTCAAGTCCGGCAGGATAAAGACATCATCCGTCATAATGTCGTGATGGATACGTGTCGTGACGGCACGACATTATGTCGGGATTACCCTCCGTCACGACATAATAGACAACCCTGGGTGTCTGCTGCTGAAAAAGCAGCCGCCATGAAGGTCGCTGCTTCAAAGAGAGCCGAGGCACTTCATAAGAAAATGTCAAAACTAGTTTGTGTGGCAAACCCAGACTTGACAGATGGATGGCTTCGGGAGGTATGTCCACTACTTTAAAACCCATTCTACATTTTTCAAGTAATTCATTAATCTCCATGATCTTAATATATTGCTCTATGGGTCACAGATTGCGCGTCACTATACTCTTAACTCAATTGCACCCGAGCTCAACTTAGAGAAATTGCAGTTGATCGCTACTGCAAAAGCATCACCCGCTTGTAAAATCAAATGGTTGGAATATTTCAATTCCTCTTCATCAACACGTGAGGCTCGCAAACTGCCAACCAAGCCCACCAATGAGGACAAATTGCAGGCATTCCTAGCCAAGGCATGTTTTTGGGAAGGAGTGAGTACATAATCCCCTATGTACCCTTTAGTTCGGTGTTACTTGATTTGATCCCTTACATTAATTGGTCTTTCTCTTGGTTTCACGGTTATTTCAATATATGAATCGATGTTGCTCAAATTCTTGTTCATATTCACTCTCTGTATATACAGATATCCGATCAGGCTTCCATTATATTTGAAGACACTTTGCGCCAAGACAGACTTGCTATCAACTTTGCACTACCCAGCGAGCCCTTGACCTTGGTTGCATACATCGAGGACTGTAGAATGAAATTATGGGACAACGCGTTTCCCACATTCTTCCGAGGGCAGGAGGCCTTTAACAAAACTCACGAATTTGAGGGATTTAACGAGACAGACTTGATTGTCCGAAGAGTTATCTTTCGGTGAGTTCTCTCCTTTCATACTACAGTTCTATATGTGTGTTATAAGTGTACTCTCATATGATGTTAGTATGCACTTTGAGGTATTAGGGTAATCTGATACAAGGTTAGAAATTTGTGTTATATGTGAAATCTGGTGTGTGCTCTACATTTGGTTGTATTAAGGGTTATATGTGAAATCTGATATGAGGTTATATATGGTTGATATAAGTTTAATCTCATATAAGGTTAGTTAGCAATGTTTGATATCTACAGGTACTTCTTATAAGTGTACTCTGATATGAGGCTAGATATGTGTGTTATAAGTGCATTTTGATGTGATTTCTAGATATGCTTGTATTAAGGTCAATCCGATATGAGGTTAGATTTGTGTGTTATAAGTGTAATATGATGTGAGGGTAATCTGATATAAGCTTAGTTAGTGATATCTGATATAAGCTTAGTTAGTGACATCTGATATAAGCTTAGTTAGGGTAGTCTGGTTTAAGCTTGGTTAGTGCAATCTGAGATTAGCTTAGGTAATGAAATGTGATACAATCTTAGTTAGGGGAGTCTGATATAACCTTAGTTTGGGTAACCTGATATAAGCTTAGTTAGGGCCTAGTTTCATATAAGCCTAGAAATCTCTGAAATTCCAGGGCCTAGTTTGAGTGTCTCGGTCCCGAGACACATTTTCTGGTATTCAAACTCTACTACCTACAAACATGGTTGCTATTGATATCTACCTATACTTGGTATAAGTGTACTCTGATATGAGGCTAGATATGTGTGTTATAAGTGCATTCTGATGTGATTTCTAGATATGCTTGTATTAAGGTCAATCCGATATGAGGTTAGATTTGTGTGTTATAAGTGGAATATGATGCGAGGGTAATCTGATATAAGCTTAGTTAGTGTTATATGATATAAGCTTAGTTAGTGACATCTGATTTGGCATAGTGTTTTGGTTTTTAATATGGCAGCTATGTCAATTGCAAGGTATTTAATGATGAGCTGTGTCTTTCCCGCAGGTATTTCAAGTACGAGCTCCTTGCAAAAGGAACAATAACAAAAGAAGATCTCCCTATATTCCTCTCAGCATGGCTTGACAGGTCTAACTCCACGTGCATGTTCTCAGCAAATCAACAACGTACATGGTCAACCTCACATCTCACTGGAGGTGGTTGGTACCTTGACTGTGCTCCTAGTTTCACTCCTTCCTTTGAAACTGAACTTAGGAAGTCAAGGGAGGCAGTTGGAAAATCTGGTGTTGAGATGATTGACTTACAGGGCATAGAAGACGAGCATGAGAGGGCAAAGGCCCTATCCCGACGTCTAGAAGAGGATAGGAAGAAGGCGCTTAGAGTAAAGGAAGCAGAGGAGAAAGCCGCACAGAAAGAGATGGAAAAACTTCAAAAATCATTGGAGAAGACTACCATGAAGGGGAAAAAGAAGATGAACCCCCATTCTGAGCTAGAAGGAAGAGTCCCGTTGCTCCAAGTCCAACCTATGAATCTGGTTCTCATGCTCCAACATTTTCTAGAGGAACAAAACGCGATTCCTCCTATGAGCAGTTGAGTCAAATTCCTATTTTGACATTGGGGGAGGAGCTCGATATCCATATTCAAGAACTCATTCTCAACGCCTCAATGGAGGACGTTCTTAGCGGTGACACGGAGGAATTCACCCCTTCCTACAACGAGTTGAAAAGATTCATGCTCAAGGTACTGCTCTTCCTTAATTTTGTCATAACATGTTTGCATTTAAATTTATGCATTTCAATGTGGTCCACATTGAACATTCAGTAGGTACTACTTTTCATATTTCAGTAATCGGCCATAATTTTTTTCGGGACCGAATCATGGATCTGACGAGTAAGGTTGGTAGGGTATAGTTTATGCGGGACCCAAACACCATGTGGAGTGCGAGCTGAGCCCTCAATGGACTCGGCAATTTGTTTTGTGCTTGCAATCGGCCATTTGTTTTGTTGTACCATTTTGTTTGTGGAAATTAGGAGTTGAAATATGAATGGTGAGGTGTCAAGTTCATTTTTGAACTTTTTTAGTCGGAACACTGTTTAAGTGAAATCCCCGCCCTCTCTAAATTCTACCTTCTCTGAAATATGATGTGAGGTCTAGATATGCAAGTATTAAGGTCAAACTGATGTGAGGTTAGATATGTGGGTTACAAGTGCAATCTGATATGAGGTTAGTTTGCAATTTTGGGTATTGGGGTAATATGAGGCAAGTTTAGAAATTTCTGATTTTCTAGGGCCGAGTTTGAGTGTCTCGGTCCCGAGACACATTTTCTGGTATTCAAACTGTAAACCCTACAATGATATTTGATATTGAAATCTAGATTTACTTGGTATAAGGGTACTCTGATATGAGACTACACATGTGTGTTTGAAGTGAAATTTGATGTGAGGTCTAGATATGCTAGTATTAAGGTCAAACTGATGTGAGGTTAGTTTGCAATTGTGGGTATAAGGGTAATTTGATTTAAGCTTAGACATTTCTGATTTTCCAGGGCCGAGTTTGAGTGTCTCGGTCCCGAGACACATTTTCTGGTATTCAAACTCTACTACCTACAATCATAGTAGATATTGATATCTAGATATGCTTGTTATAAGTGTACTATGATATGATGTTAGAAATGTTTGCTAGAAGTGTAATCTGATCTAAGGTTAGATATATGTGTTGTAAGGTCTATCTGAACTGGGGTTGAATATGGGTGATATTACTGTAATCTGATGGGAGATAAGATATCTGGGCTATATCTGTTATCTGATATCGGGTTAGATATGTGTGTGATATGAGGTTAGATATGTGTGTTATGAGTACAATCTGATGTGAGGTTATATTCGCATGTTAGAAGGTCAATCTGATATGAGGTTGAATATGGGTGTCATAAAGGTACTTTGATCTGTGGTTAGATATGTGGGTAACAAGTGTAACTTGATAAGAGGTTAGATTTGTGTATTATATAAGGTTAGTAATGAGTATAGATATGTTTGATATAAGGGCTAGTACTAGGCAATGTACAAAGCAAGGAGGATTATTTTAACACCAAACCTGGGTGTCCTTTGATTGTGCAGCACTCAAAAGACAAAACCCGGCACTACAAGGGTTCTCCGGATGACCATCCCTGTTTGGACTTGATTCTTGCAAATATACCGGAAGGTCTTCCTGTTCCTGGCATATCAAACCCACCGCCGTCCATTCCCGCTTGGAATCAAGAATCAAAAGAGTGGTTACAACCACTCTTTGACTTTGCCGACGAACATCTGCACGACGACGGGGCAATTATTTTGTTTCACCCTTTTCGCATGAGTACGAAGTCCAATATTCTTGGATATTGCAAATCGTATGGTTTTGCAATTCGGAAAGAGTGGTGGGGAATGAACCGCCTTCATCTTACATCTCCAATAAATCCAGCATCAACTGTAAGATAAAGCTTAAGTCTTCTTTCTGATCACCGCATTCAGTTTCAATTTCATCCTTGAGGTAGTTCTGAGTGTAGACCCACCTGACTATTATACTCACGCAGTTCTGTTGTTCACTTTGTAAAGTAATATTGATCTTTATGTCTGGTACATTATAGACCACGAGGTTCGGTATTTCATTGGCGGTCAGGAGCGTGCCGGGGTCACCTGCATCAAAGTTTTCATTTCGCCATGTCCCTGAATTGGATCCTTATGGGGTGGATGTTGCACGGGATGATATTCTCCAGAACTTGGTCTCTCGTGAGGACCAACTAACTAATGGATCCACACCATGGCGAGGGCCTCGTGAAAAGTCCGTGCTTCTAATGCAAATGCTAATTGAAGCATGTAGCTCCCCATGGGATATTATTCTAAACTGCACGGCAGCGACCGGTATGTCTTTGTAATCTTGCATTTTAGTTGGTTAATTGTTAATATTGTTTTGTTCTACAAAATTCATAGTGGTTTTTGTACTAAGTTTTTCCAACTTCTTTATTTGCAGGATCTTCCATTCATGCATGCCGCAATGTGCACCGTCACATTGCGGCATTAGAGGTTGATGTAGATATTTTTGAGGCCGTACTTGCTCCATTGATTATCTCTAGAGCAGCCTCTGAAGTCACTCTTGAAGACCGTGTCACCAGTGTAGAGGATCCTGAGGGTGAAGATATTCCCGTTGAGAGGATTGTGAAGAGATCTCGGTTTACTAAGTGAGTATGGTCCACAAATTCTCTTACCAATGTTATGTTTTTTGCTGTCATTTCTTCTAAAGTTGAGTTATGAACATGGTACCATTGGCATTTGCAGATGCGATAAATTGAGCTATCCTATTCACCGGCCTTTTTTTTGTGACCCTAAATTCTATCCCAGCCCTCCAAAGTCTTGGCAACTTCCTACATATGCAAATGTTATTGCTAATCAACTAGCTGGAGGTTCTTATCAGATTTTTACATCTAAATATCATCCGGGAAGAGTTTTAGAGTTTTTGGATATAGAAGCTTTAGAATCAGATGGTCAGGCCTCCTCTGATGCATATATTAGTGATTCTAGAATGTCTTCATCATCACGTGATCACAGTGATTCGGATTTGATGTAATAGCTTCATGTGAATGTCTGTGTACTATCTAATATACCGGTTTTTCTTCCGTTGGTTTTTCAGTTTGTGCACTCATTCCGCATGAAATTCATTGTATTTGTATTACTTTCGGAATTTATGGGATTGCATATATAAAATTGCAGATTTAGGTTAACTTTTGACTTCGTGTTTTCTGATATTGTTCACTTAATTCCATAATCGGCCTATTAGTTCATACCCTTCTCTTTGAAATTTAAGGGTTTCCACTATTCTTCTATTATCGTTTTCATATACTTTTTCAATGCTTGCTTACGATTTTAGGCGAATGTTGGGTTGAATAATTCACCATCAACCTCACCATTAATGTCACCTCATGAAATTTGGCATTCAAGTGTCTTGACTAATATCTCAGCATTAGTATGTTCCACAATGATATGAAGTGCACACCTATATTACACAATGGTCTACAAGTTGACTAAAGTGTACACCAACGACACTTGACATTGGTATGCTCAAGAATATCTTCCCCTTGCATACTTCAACGCGGTCTAACAAACTTTTAGTACATATAGATCCATCTCTAGTTAATTCTACTAGAATAATTCAAGGTCTTTGATCTTGATTAAGGTGTTAATTGGGTTTAGACCAATCATTCACATGTTCTACATGATAATTAGTTTCTTTGCTCTCCCCTTTAGTAGGTGTCAGGAAACTTTAATCCCAATCAAGGATCAAACATTATGGCAATACTATGAGTTGAAGGTGACAAAAAGTTTATTGTTTAATATCGCTTAGGTTTTTAATTATTAAGACATAATTTACTTTAGACTCATGATCATAGATATACTCCAAATGAGGTTAGAATATGCAATTTTAATGTCAAAAACTTCCAAGTTCACATAGAATTGTGGTCATTGGATTGGATCATAATTTTCCCATTTGGCTAGCGACTGAGAACCAAGAAAATTTTTATTTCATGTTTCAAAATTGAAGTTGAGATGCAAAGGTTATAATAAGTCAAAGTGAAGAATTTAATTTTTTTAAATGATGACTCGAGACCTCCTAGTTGTGTTGAGTGTTAAACCAAGAAGGCTTGTGCTTAAAATATGGACATCATCCTAGGTTTTATGTTCAACACAATTGCTCTTCTTAAATAACCACCTATATTTGAGTGGTATATAGTAAGGTGTTGTTGTCAGAGGAACATGTTGTAAACACTTCCAACATTTTCAGTTTCTTTAATATTTTCTTTAAGTTTCTTTCAACATTTTAAGTTTATGCTCATATATATATATATACACACACATACAAACGGATGGGTCTTCATGGGCATTACGTGTGAGGCCTGCAGCATTGGGGTTTGGAGATTCCCTCACTACAATAGATGGAATCTTACTTGCTAAATTGCTAGAGGTTGTCATGAAATTGTCGTGGTCAAGTAATATCCTGAACCTCCAAGAAGGTGCAAGCAAATACTATATAGGTTCCTCCACCACGGTTATAGGTTCTTTTTGTCAATAAATATTTCAAAAGTTAGCTCTACACCACGGCCATAGGGCATGTTTCACCTGACAAAATTTCAATATTCTAGAAAACTTACCGCTCACCGCTCACTGCACACCGCTCACCGCTCGCAAAATAGCTTTTCCCTCAACTCCGCCAGGGTACATTTTTGAAAATGTGCCGTTATTGGGTGATACACGGCACAAAGTGGTGAAGGATGGTGAGTACATTAACCAAATTCTGGGTACTCCAACATTTCTGGATGCTGCATCCTTGGGATCCTTTGCTCATCGGCCTCGTTGGTTTTGGACCAATTTGGTATCACCTCAGGTGCTTTCAGCGGCGATCGCCCGCATTCCCCGCCTTATGAATCGCAAGGTGGATGACATTTTGGATGATCATCGTGTTTCCGTGGCAGTTTCGAAGGATGACACCTTGTCATTTGCATTAATTAACAAGGTGGGAATTCCGAGAGGTGCACTACCTACTTTTGGGACATATCCACGGTCTTTCGCATTTCGATCTCGTGGACCAGGCATGGTTTGGGATTCAAAATCCCAAACTCATGATGAGCCTACGGCAGATGAGCGGGAATGCGCCATGGGTTTTCCTACAGGCACCACGGCTGCTCATGGGCTTCAGGAAGGTCAGAGACGTTTCCTATTGGGACAAACTATGGATCTCAATAGCATGGTGTGGATAATTGGAATTTGTCTTGCCGCTCAACAACGTATGGATGACCAATTGCTTCCTCTGAGGGCAGAGTACAATGGTCAGGGGGCAATGGAGCCGCAATCCAAGGATCACTTGGAGGTCAATGACACTGAGGAATTATTTCCTTTGAAACTTCATATTGCGGAAGAGCTTCGACCCCAACGTGTTTTTTCGGCTTTGGCCCAAGAGTTTGGGAAGTTGGAGGCCCATAAAATGTTTCCACTTCTATTTCTTGGTGACACTTCATATGTGGGTAGCTATTTAGCTACACAGACTGATTGTAGTGGAAAGGATACGCATTTGGATTCAAGTACAGATGATGGGGGCAAAGGTGTTGCCCTCTCTACGGACTAGCAATCACAGGCTGTGCTGGCACCAAATGGCAATCCTTCTATGAAGAAGGAAACCACGGAGTTTGACGATTGGCCAATTGAAGTGGGGCCAAAACTTACTGGTGTCGAAGCATGAAAGGTACGGGCATTTATTCGCTCTTACCGTAATTGTTTTGCCTTTAGTCTTCATGATCTTGAAGGATATAAAGGTAAACCTATTCGTATTCAACTCGAGGACGACCATCCTATTTTCAGACGGCCGTACAGACTTAGTACATCTGAAAGGTTGGGTGTTCAAACTCGATGTCAAGAATTATTGGCAGCGGAATTGATTGAACTCTCCAATGGAGAGTATGCTTGTGCCATGGTTATGCCTTCAAAGAAAGATATCTTTGGCAACTGGACGAAAAAACGGATGTGTGGTGATTATCGTCCAGTCAACCGCAAGACCAAGTCGGATCGATATCCAATGCCGATGCCCGAGGAGTTGTTTGATGCACTGGGATTTGCTAGAATCTTCAGCGCTCTGGATTTGAGGTCTGGTTATTATCAATTACCTTTGTTTTTGGGTGATCGGGTGAAGACCGCATTTTGGGGAATTGATAAAGATGGCAAGGATCAACTTTATCATTGGAAATTTTTGCCATTTGGTCTTAAGAATGCACCAGCTGAATTTCAGCGGGTGATGGACCAATTATTGGCTGGTTTACCGTTTGCTAGATGTTACATTGATGATGTTATCATCTTTAGTAATAGTTCACATGATCATGTGAGACATTTGCAAGCGGTATTTGAACGACTACAACGGTGGGGACTCCGTTTACATCATGGCAAATGTAAGTTTTTCCATGATCAATTGCCCTATTTAGGCCACATGATTGTTTCTGGCGGTCTTGGTGTGCAACAGGCGAAGGTGGATGCTTTGCACAAAATTCCCGCACCTAGTGATGTACCACGACTTCGGGCATTTCTAGGATTGGCAAATTATTATAGAAGGTTTGTCAAAAACTTTAGTTTAATTGCCAAACCTCTTACCATTCTCACGGGAAAAGACCAACCATGGATTTGGAGTCGGGAACAATAACATACATTTGATACATTGAAGCAGAGGCTCGGTTCAGCGCCAGTGCTTCGACGCCCGGATGTGTTTAGAGCTTTTCAATTGCACACGGATTGGAGTGCAGTGGGATTCGGAGCGGTATTGACACAGAAAGATGAAGAGGGAAAAGAATATGTGGTGGCTTATGGATCTAGAAGGAATAATAATGCTGAATCTAATTATTCTTCTTATGAAGGCGAGGCCTTGGCGGCCATTTGGGCCATTGCACATTTTCGACCTTATTTGTATGGGCAAAAATTTACTTTGGTGACTGATCATCAGCCTTTAAAATGGCTTATGGAATCAGATAAACTCACTGGAAAACTTGCTAGGTGGGCATTCTTACTTCAAGAATATGACTTTGAAGTTGTTCACCGAGTAGGAATTGCCAACTTGGATGCAGACGGATTGTCTCGCAATCCAAGTCCTTCAGATGAGGATTTAACTGGAGCCAGGTGGCATGGAGATTGTGATCGTGAGGCAGTGCCGGGTTGGCATGCTGCCACATATCTCACAATAATGTCGGGATTGGCTGCTGAGATCCTTGTGGAAGAACAAGATGAGGAGGTTGATAAATCTGTTGTTGTTAGTAATGTGTGGGGAGACCAGACGGTCTTGCACAAACTTCAACAAGGGATATTTCTTCTTAGACTATCTGCTATGGAACGAGATAGAGTTAGTCACCGGATAACAAGGTTTCGTTGGGCAAACGGCTTGTTATCTCGTGTGTGGCCAAACAGAACGAGGCGCATCGTTCCAAGGCCAGATCAAAGAGCTTCTTTAGTGCGGCAAGTGCACGAGGAGCTTGGACATTTTGGAGTGCGAAAGACACACTCTATGTTGCGCAACCAATATTGGTGGACTGGGATGTATCAACAGGTTGCCACTTATGTTTCTAGGTGTGAAGTATGTGACCGGGTCAGGTCAAGTTTTAATACTTTATCACCTCAACTTCAGCCTTTACCTATTATGGGCTTGGGATATCGTTGGTCTTTGGATTTTGCCGGACCGCTTACTATCACTCCCCGTGGGGCAAAGTATGTGCTTGTGATGGTGGAGCATTTTAGTAAGTGGATTGAACTCGTGGTTCTTCCCCAAAATTCCTCAGAATTGGCGGCTATGGCATTTCTTGATCGAGTTTTGGCACGGTTTGGAGCACCTGCAGAGGTGTTGACGGATCAAGGGAGAGAATTCCTTGGATCTTTCGAGGCTTTGTATACTAAGGCTTTGATTGATCATCGAACAACTTCCAGAGATCACCCTGAGGTAGATGGCTTAGCTGAACGAGTTGTTCAGACTGTCAAGCGCGGTTTGCGGAAGTATGGGTTGTTTCATGGCAACCATCGTGATTGGGACATGATGTTACAATGGATAGCAATGGGTTACCGTTTCAGCAGGCAATCATCTTTGGCATCCTATAGTCATTACCAACTCTTGTATGGACGGGAACCAATTTTACCTAGCTCTGTGCGAGAGAAATTGGCTCCTGTGGTAGACTTGGTTGATCCAGATGTTTGGGCTCAATGTCTTCATGACCGAGCAAAATTCTTTCAAAAGGCCATGCCTATGGCCATGGAGAACTTAAACATAGCTCAACATCGTGATACATTACGGTATGCCCGGATCCGCAGTGGAGCTTATCGACCTCAGGTTCGTAGATTTTCCAAGGGGAATTATGTTTACTTGCAACGGGAGGCGCCTACGACATTGGATGTTAAGGCTGGGCGCACAATTTTGCGGGTAAAAGATGTTTTACCAAGTGGTATATTATTGCTTGAAGACAAAGATGGACGGGAATGTCGTGAGCATTCAAAGAATTGTGCTCCATGTCACCTTCCCATCGACAGCTCTGTACATCCCGAGTTGGCGGTTGTACCACAGGGTCTGCCTTGTTATGTGTGTGGAGAGAAGAAAGGAGCTGCAACAATGTTATTGTGCGACCATTGTCAACGTGGATGACACATGGCATGTTTGACACCTCCCCTTTTGACTCTTCCTTCTGGCAATTGGGTTTGTCCTCGTTGTTGGAAAGCCTCCCACTCCATGGCCGTTGATGGTCATGATTAGGGACTTTGTGGATGTTTGCCACATGTCTTAGTGGTGAAGTTGTCATCTAGTTGGTCGGAAGTTTTATGGGATTGAAAATCACATTGGGAGAGTTATCAAAGAATTCAACATAAATTGTTGAAGGCGATTAAGGATGGGGCTCACATTGCACCCAACCTACAGTTCTTGGGTTACTTCCTCAACCATGAATTTAATTCCTTAGATTACCACTACCCAATTGGATATATACAGATGTAGCAACAACTTCATCATGTTCAACACCTCTACCGATGAGTGTGTTTGTTCCTAGCCGATTGGAGGGACTCCTTATCTGCTAGGGGGGGCACTTGAAGAGGTGGTTGTTTAGCATATTAGTTTGCTATGTTTATTTTGCTAATTGATGTTGATGACGACACTCGATCTGTTGTGTTTAACGATCTTAGTTTACACGACAGCTGTCACGTGAGTTGACATCGGGGGCTAAGTCACGTCGAATTAGGAGTAAATGGACTCCATTAGGAGTTCATGTGTGTTTGGATGAGTGATGGACTCCATTGGGAGTCCTAGTTAGTTGTTCATCCACTCCATGGATGAAATCCACATAGGATTGGGGTTATGTGGAGAGGAAGGCATCTTGACTTGCCATTGTTGTCAAGTCAAGTCTTGTGAGTGTGTTTTGAGAGAGAGAGAGCTTGTTGTTGCTATCTTATGGCTATGGTGTAGTAGATCATGAGTAAAGCCTTTGCATTCTTTCTCCATCACTTGCACTCTTGGATTCTCCCTTTGTGGAGTGAGAGATAGCTTGACTCTTGTGTGTGAATTTCAAAGTTTCTTGAGCTTTGTAAGAAGACTTCTTAGTTTCTTGAGCTTGGAGAGAGAAACCCTCATCTTGAAGAGGTGGTTGTTTAGCATATTAGTTTGCTATGTTTATTTTGCTAATTGATGTTGATGACGACACTCGATCTGTTGTGTTTAACGATCTTAGTTTACACGACAACAAGCGGAGTTGATTGGTGGGTAAACCACCATTGTATCAATCGCATCAAATCCGCAAACAAACTAGACCTAGGATCATCCAATCCCTGGCCAGTTCCTGTCCGCGAATGGCCTTGATAAGGCCATCCTGCAATAATCAAATCCACGTGGCCCAACCTTCTCAAATCCTCATCACTAATCATAGTGACATCTTGAGGAAGTTGACCACAACATCCATGAATGGCAGAGGCTGACAATTGTGCGGGATATCTCAACAACAATTGTTGGATGTGGTGTCGGACGACTCTGTTGGCTGCATACCCATTGTCCACATGAATATATCGCCAAACTGTAATTCCAGCTTCCAACACTGCCGCCAAACCTGTGCCAATGCCTCCAAAGATCTCTACAAGGACAATACCTTCAGGTGATGGTTGCCAACGAATGGGTTGAGCAAAAGAAAATGAGGATGAAGTTGGAGGTGCTTCTCTAAGCTCCAAATCCGCTACAATGTGTCGACAATGGTCGGATAACTCCTTAGGAGTTCGCCATGGTGGAGGTGGATCCTTGAAATGTCGAGCAAGAATTTGAAAAGATGGTAAAAATTGTTGTTCTGCCGCATTACAAGTGTAGTCCATTGTTTCCTCCAATAAAACTGGAGCACAAGGCAAATCTGCAACTGAACCGCTGCAACCAAACATTGCCTCCGCAACCATAGTCATAGAAGTAGCTGCAAATGCTACAGGAATAAATACCTTCCTGCCATCTCCAGAAGACCATCCCGGTCTAATCCATGCCTCTTCCGTCCAATTATCCAAACCAAAGCCAAGTGGATAAAGAGCTTGCTGACCAACAAGTATATCATAGTTGGTAGTATTAGTAACAGCACACTTCATTGACAAATGAGTGTAAGTAGGCCCTGCCCCAACATGAAAAATCAAACGTAGAGGTGCCTTGGTGTAACCTGTTGCACGTTCAGTGCCCCCTACTGAAGTCACAATAGTGAATGGACAAGGATCCAAGCTTGCTGGCGTCAATCCAAGACTGTCAGCAAGTCCTTTGCCAATCATAACCGGTTGAGCACCGGAATCCATCATAACTCTCAGTGGTGTAGCACGGATAGTGGGCATATCCGTGCGTGAAACGACAAACAAAGATTTGTCGTTCATCAGCCGTACAACTCCAGGTTGCAAATTATGCCGTTCGCGAGCAGGCCTTGCAGAAATATCTGCAAGATATGCCGCTCCCGACGCATAATTCGAAAGCGACGTATCCACTGCTGAAATTGATGCTGGAGGAATATCAATTTGCTTACCAAAAGCAATGATCGCCGCATCCGCAAGACTCGCTCGCAAATTGGCTAAGTCCTCCACCTCCTCAGCCACAGGTACATCAACAACAGCTTGGGATACTTGAAGGGATGGCAAATCCGCCTTACCTTCTAACATTCTCCCAGCTAAATGAAAAACTGCAGCAGGTTTGAAATCCGAAGCCATAAATTCCGAACCCGAGAAAATTGGCATATGGAGAATTTTATATGCCAATGCCTGCGTAACATCTTTCGAAATGGAATCCCCATCTCTCAAAGGTACAGGGTTTTTAGCCCCAACAACAGTGGTGTCTACCAATCCAAATGAAAGAGGTAAACGTGCTTGACCAATTTGATCAGCTGGTCCGGCATGGCGAGGATGTAGCACCTCGTTGCTACCACCACTCGTGGAAGCCACCGCATCTGCCAATGTTTGTGAGCGGGTAGAAGCCGCCGTCACCACCTCTCCAGATGCCCCAAACATATACATGTCCGAATCTGAGGTACCACCACCCACATGTGGCTCAGAAATTTGAGCAAAAGATGCAGAAGATTTGAGCTTTTGTTCAAGCTCTGCCACCTTAGCCTCAAGACTATGCTCCCTTGGAGACTTTCCAGTGACATAACTGGCAGGCCGCATCTCATGATGAAGTTGGAAACAATGATCCACATCGTGATTAGTGCCACCATAATGGTTACATTTCAATTGTCTCTTCTTAGAATTGTCCCCTGCCTTTACTGGTTCCATCTTTTGTTTTAATTTTCCCAAAGGCTGAGTTTTCTTCTTCTTAGGACAATTGGGATCATTCTTCGAATGACCAGCTTCTCCACAACCCCAACAATGCAATTTTTTTTGCTCCTTAACGGGTTGAGTCTCAGCTAAACTACTAGTAGCTGTGACAATTCTTCTTGGTTTCGGACTCTCTGTCATCCAAGATACCATATCCGTGGCATCATGTTGGCAAAGAGCCCGATCACATCTCTCAACCACGGCAAACGCTTGTGCAAGCGTAGCTCGGCCCTCGTAGTCGAGGATAATCCGAGGTGATGCCAACTCAAGTAGCCGCTTGTCAATCTTAGACAAAAAGATTTTAACAAGCTGACTTTCAGCAAAAACACCTCCCGACTCCACAACAAATCGCGCGAGTCGCGTATACATGGTCCGTGGAGTATCATCCTTCTCTCAGCGGAAATCTTGGATGCGCTGCATCTGGTCTCGCCAAAATCCACCATACTCCACTTCCAAATGTGCGACAAATTCAGTAAGGGGATTAAACGGAGGTGGTGGACCAACAGCCGTCAATGCTGCCTGTGTAGCACGTGCCACCCGTGAAAGGGTTGCCGTGCTACTGTTAGCCACCATTGGCCCAAGTGCCAGTTCCGTGTCCTTAGACTCCGCCGGCGATTCCTCCTCCTTTAAGGTGGGTGGAGCTAAGGTAGCAACCGCCCCATCCTTAAGGGCTGAAATGAGCTCAACCCGAGCCTCCCAATACTGCTCCACCTCCCGAAGTTGTCGCTGATGACCCTCTGTCCAGCGTTCATAAGTTTGGAGTGCCTCATACTCCAAATGTTGAGGCACAAGTTCAAAGGCATACCAATCATTGAAATTGGAAGACCTTTGACGTTTCTCCTTAATCCAGGTACGAAACCGGAGTTTCCAATCGGGCAAGGAAATGCCCCCAGCTCGACCTGAAAACCGATCACGCACTGAATTGTGGCGATCATCCTCCATTTCGTCGAACGTGCCGACACTCCAAATCCGAGGCCTACTAGTAGTGTCCAACGCCGAAATAGGCTCAAAAGCCTCGTTGGTATCTACCTCTGGCTCAAGATTTGTGGTATGCACGTCCTCCAAGTAATCTGGTGATGGAGATCGATAATATCGGCTCCTAGTTTGCACCATAAAATAATCACTTGAGTACCTGCAACTAGCTACAAGGTAATGGCAACCTGCACCTGTTGCGGGCTATCTAAATGGCAATCCCTTGCCAAATGCCAAGTGTTTATGCCCCCAGAATTCCAAAATTGTGCAAAGGTTTGAGATTGGTAATTAAAATGAAAAATCAGCGTTGAAAAGGCTCATTTCCAAGGTGATTATGGACTCCAATCAACAAACTAAGTGCACCAATGGACTCCTAGGAAGATTTCACACAAATTAGGCTCAAATTTCACTCCGTTCGGAGTTAATTTGCTCCCAAAAACAAAAATCAGCGTTGAAATTAATAATTTCAGCAATGATTTTGAATTCCAATCAACAATCCAATTACACCATTGGATTCCTTGGCAAATTTCACACAAGATAGGCTCAAATTTCACTCCGTTCGGAGTTAATTTGCTCCCAAAAACAAAAATCAGCGTTGAAATTGCTAATTTCAGCAATGATTTTGAATTCCAATCAACAATCCAATTACACCATTGGATTCCTTGGCAAATTTCACACAAGATAGGCTCAAATTTCACTCCAATCGGAGCTAGTATGCCCCCAAATTTGAACCTCAAAGTTTGTGAGAATTGGATGCCAAGTTTGAAAGGTGAAAGTAAAAATGTGAAAAAAAAAAAAATTAAAAAAAATTAAATATTTGTTTTAATTAAACAAAACAAAAAGAAAAAGAAAAAAAGAAAAAAAAAGAAAAAAGAAAAGAAAAGAAAAAGGTAAGGGTATATTACCTGCCTGCCAGGGCCTGGCTGGCGCCCGCCCGCCCGTGGGGCCTGGCCGACGCCCGCCCGCCCCCGGCCCCGGCCCGGCCTGCGCCGCCCGCCCCCGGGATTCAGAATTGGAGCTCCAGGAGCTCCAGGAGCTCCAAGAGGGTCCGGTGAGCTCCGGATCCGTCCGGAGCTCAACCAAAATTAAAAATAAATCGGATTTTGATTGTGGTTTATGTTTGTATTTAAATTAAACTTTGCTTCCACAATTTGCAAGCAAGAAAATGTGACTTGAGAATCTTGAAACTAAATGGAATCTGAAGATTCAACCATCAACAATTGAAGAAAATACAAGAGACAACAAAGAAAAATGGGAAGATTTCTCTCAAAATTTTCTTGAGGGTTGCAAGAAATGACGAACTAAGCTTTCAAACACTTGTATCATTCATTTACTCTCATTACTAGGCCATTCTAGCTCAGAAATACAACCAAAAATGAAAAAATAGAGCCATTGTTGTCAAGTATGAGGGTTTCTCTCTCCAAGCTTAAGAAACTAAAATGTCTCCTTACAAAGCTTAAGAAACTCTAAAATTCACACACAAGAGTCAAGCTATCTCTTACTCCACGAAGGGAGAATCCAAGAGTGCAAGTGGTGGAGAAAGAATGCAAAGGCTTTACTCATAATCTACTACACCATAGCCATGAGAAAGCAACAACAAGCTCTCTCTCTCTCAAAACACACGCACAAGACTTGACTTGACAACAATGGCAAGTCAAGAGGCCTTCCTCTCCATACAAACCCAATCCTATGTGGAGTTCATCCATGAAGTGGATGAACAACTAACTAGGACTCCCAATGGAGTCCATCACTCATCCCAACACACATGGACTCCTAATGGAGTCCATTTACTCCTAAATTGACGTAACTTAGCCCCCGATGTCACCTCACGTGACAAAGAAGTTGGCATGTAGCCAAGTCCATTTCCAATGCCCATGGTAGACAAAACAAGAACTTCCAAAGGTAGGGCTAATTATAACATATCATATCTTGCATATCATATAAGCCTATGTACGATTATAATGTTACCAAGCAAGTAAAAACAATAATTTCCATAGCATAGGCTAACCACAAGTTCTTAACCTTATAAACCTAGATTTAATTTTACTAGGCAAGTAGGCTTTACTCACATAACATAGCATAGCATGAGTGTCATAAAAGCACAAGCCTAAAAATCTTCATCCCATCCTAGGATTTCGTCATAGTATTCCTCCCCACAAATTCCCATGGTAAAATCCATCCGTTGATGATGCAAAAAGTTAGTAAGCAAACAACCCACATGGAAGAATTGGCAATGTTTTAGTGGAGTCGAATCTAACCTCTTAAGCAACTGTTTGATTTTTCTATTTAACCCCCTATTGCCCATTCTACTTGTACTTTATATCCAACATGCATTTTATTAAATACATTGATTGTGGGGATGTCTACACCTGGGGGGGGGGGGGGATCTCACTTCTTCTCATCC
Organism: Polytrichum commune; assembly: GCA_950295325.1. Classification (NCBI taxonomy): domain Eukaryota; kingdom Viridiplantae; phylum Streptophyta; class Polytrichopsida; order Polytrichales; family Polytrichaceae; genus Polytrichum; species Polytrichum commune. The sequence continues at coordinate 25,333,209 of OX485804.1, forward strand.
TATGCAAAATGGAATGGTTAGTCTCGATGTAGCTGACATCCCCAAGAACCAACTCAAAATATTCATTAGTATGGGTGAAATATTGGCGCCGCTGAAGATCCAAGTTTGACTCACTTAAGCATGTGACATCATGAAATGAACTAGGGTACGTAACCGGGGTCAATGCAAATGAAAAGACCATTCTTATCTGCGATGACAATACTATCATGATTTTTTTCCTACCATGAAACCAACTACTATGGTCCACATCCTTATACGGCTTGCATATTTTGATGAGTGTGCCGTCAACATGCCCAATCACTCCTTTCAAACCACTAGCATCTCTCCTAACATGACATGGTCATAAGCATCCCATCATTTGAGCTCATGGGAGATCACACGCAATAAAAAGTGCATCATCATTAACCGCACTCTTACTTCAATTCCACTATAATGCTTCAGAAAACAAGGTGTTACCATGCTTTAAAAGAAGAAGCAGGAATGCAAGAAAACGTTACTTAGGGTTAAGTTTGAATGGGCGACTGCAAGCAGGGGCACGTAACTCACCAGTAGACCAAGCATGTGCCTTGATGGTTGGGCAAACATCGAAATAAAGGATCTTCGAGCTCATTCAATGTGCATTTTAATTAGATTTTTGAACATCAATGGCTGCCAACTTATCATGAACACCTTCCATGGGATTCATCGGGGTGACCGGCCTCATCCAGCTTGTTGGCGGTGAAAAACTCATTGTGTTACTAGCAGTGAGAGCATTTTCCATGAGGATTATCAACTCCCGGTACCACTCTTGACTATGAGAAGGAGCTCTCATCACGCCAATTGTGGTTGGACTCATCATAACTCATCGGAAGGGTGTAGGAAAACTAGTGTGGAGACCCAAAATGTAAGGGATAGAAGACATACTTTCAAGAAGTATATGTAAGATATGATTAATGAATCATTTCCCAACAGAAGCTACTATTCAATTGTTGAGTCGCATAGGTCGCTTGTGCATTAATTTGTACAAGTTATTGGTGACGAAGTTCGCTTATTGTTTGTCAAGCTGCATTATCTGATTAATGACTCGTTTGTCGTAATGGAATTGATGAAATCCAACTAAGTCAAAGACAAGGTGCCTAATGACAAGTAAACCTTGTACATTTAAAAAAAATGAATGGGTTTCTTACTCTAAAGGGCTGGTTATAGTAAGCCTAAGGACTAGTCATATTAAGCCTAAGGGTTGGGAATGCAGGAACGTCAGTCCTGTCTGCACAAGGCAACACCACGGTTTGTACATGGGAACATGGGAACATGGGAATGTGGGAACATCGCAGTTTGAATACGGAAACATGGGCATGAGACTGTTTGCTGCTGGGAACATGGCAACATCATGATTTATTGATGGGAATGTGGGAAAGTGGGAACATCCTCCACCGACCTTCTGTATCCACTTAGCTATATGTTATGACTTTCCAGATTGGATGGTTGGGGACAACGACTCAAAAATGCTGGGAGATGTCACTTTATGTGAGAAAGGGCTCCGTGATTAGGGCCACCCTGCACACGAGACTGAGAGCCCGTGACCAGTACACTTCAGGCACTCTCATCGGTGGAAAAGGCGGAGCCGGTCCAAGTTTGCTTCACACTATGCTTGAGGGACCAATGGAGTATGTGAATGCAAGATGGATGTAAACGTCTACATGGATTCCTACATGGTGTCGAATGGATCATGTTTCATGGTCACTTGGATTATTTTCAAAAACCATTTCTTGGAGGTAGGCCTAATACCAAACTGGGAGACCATGGTACTCTGAACAACACAACCATTGATTTATTTTATTTTATCATGTGTGAGGGCCCACATGAATAGAGATTCATTAAAATAGCATTTGGTTGAGGGCCCGGTCACATATGGCCTCACACCACACTTGAGAATCCATGACCACACTACATGATTTTGGACGTATGTTGGGACGGCCTTTGGACACTTTCTTTTGGGCTCTCACAATTTCGTGGTCACGGCTCTTGGCTCTTGGCTGGTGTGTGAAGTGACCCTTAGACTGTAGCCGTGGTCCAACCCCTCCTTGCAACCAGTCAACCCCCACAATACCGGTTGCGGATAATTACTGGGCTCACACTGGGGATAAAGCATGAGAAATGGGGCCAAACGGGGCATCCCTTACGGGAAATCTGTAATACTTCCAATACAACAAAGCCTCCCTTGGCTGCATAACCGCATGCCACTTCATTGTGAAACAAATGAGCTCCAAAAATCAAGTGTTTCATAACCACAGATGCATGTGACTTGTCATGTAGATCTGGTACTATACGGGTAAGATGTAAGTACTAAGTACACATACTTGTTTGCAACAATTCTCATCAATTCCCTCCACCCAGGCTGGGATTGAATAGTGTGCAAGTGAATGAACATCAAATCAAGACCCCCAGTGGCAACTCTCCCCTTTAGAACAATTTGTAATGAAAGTTAATTCTACTGCTTTTAACAATTTGATAATGTATTAGTTCACGAAAAGGAGCAACATGCTTGGAAAGTGGCATTGAGAGGAATTCATTTACACAATATGTGATTAAATTGTAAAAGGTTTGCACTTTTAAATGCCATTTTAAGAACCAACTAGAAGCATTTTTTCTAAATAGGGGTCACTATTTAGACCCCTTAGATATTGAAATTTGTTTTTCAAAAAGTTGAATTGATGTTTAAGTGAAATTGGAAAAAGTGCAAGTCTACATGACAACTTGTTGAAATCTATCGTCGGATCTTCCCATAGAATAAGCAAATGATAATATCTTATTGTATGATCACTACTTAAAATTTTATAATATTTGACATAAAAATATGTTTTTGATTTTCCCATCATGTTGTAAGATGATAAGATTCAAGTGTTCACTGAGGATTCACATATCTCCCATAAAACTTAGATATTTTCTTGGGTGTATATCGACGGACCTGCCCATAGAATTGAAGCAACCAGAACTGCCACGATTTTGAGATTGTGTCCCAATTTACTTAAATACTAGTTATTTATAAAATTTTCTAGAAATTATAACCTTTAAAGTGCTTATAATGCGAAAATAACTCCAAAATAATGCTTCTCAAAAACGGTTTAACAACTCCAAGTTCTAAAGACGATGACCCCTCCAAATGTTGCAAATAGTTGCCAACCCGGGATTAAGACTCAAAGTTCCTCACAAGTAGTGTGGATTTGATTATACAACAGTAGAACGCCTGCAACAGTACAGGATCTGTGTATACCATACAGTGCACAAGCAAGAGTTGCAGTAATGTGCACACGAGTTCACTAGCTACCAAAGCACTTGCAAATTCCAAAGATATATTTATTTACTTACTGCCTGCTTGATTGTCGTTGGATCCGTGGTTCTAAGATCCTATCCTCAGGCCTCTCGCACTACCATACTATTTGCTAAGCCCTGCACTGTCCAGATGGGCCATAGAAAGCAGTCTTTATTACTTTTCTGTACACAATGTGCATCTTCCTTGTACGAATTGTTCTTAATTCGCTTTTCGGCCTCCCAGAGTTTTGTGTCCGCAGCATTTGATTGTGCGCTTTGGTACATGTCCCCCTGCAAGGAACATTAGAAGAACCTACCTGTTAGGAACATTCGCAGCAAGGAAGTTGGGTACATTTGACACCGCTCCATTCAAGATTCATTCTACACAAACTGGCTTGATTTGACACACATATATACTGTAAGACTTCCTAGATTACCTGTGTATCATGGGTCTTGTGAAATGGATCGTCGATTGAAAATTTGACAGCTACAATCTCACTGGGCTGAAGACTTAGTGTATCGGACAGGCTTTGACTTGATAGATGGGTCAGGTTCCTTCATTTGAAGCGTTGATTTGAGCCCTTTCATAGATTTTCATGGGTGGGAAGGGACTAGTTACAACATGACAACATAGGGAACTGCAACCAAAATAGAAAGACAACACATCTTAATTACAACTCTAATTGCGTCTTGACCCTGATTCTGAGAAGTCTTGAAATGACAGTCGGTTGTGATTCATCGCAATTGCTGACGGGATGAGAAAATTCTTGGTTCAATCCCACGGTCAAACTTGCTTTGTGCGGTTCAAAGTGTCCAGTATAATAAGACGAGTGAATATGCAGAGAGCATCAACATTGTCTCATCAATCATAACATGCGTAAGCATGTCTAAGACATTCTCTTTCTACTGTAGCTTCGAGGATAAAGGCTCCAAGATTCGAGACCCTGAATACATGCATGAATGCCAAGCACAGATAGATATAGATGCCATCTTCTTACGGAGAACGATGAATGGGGAAAACCAGCCACTAGATACAGATAAACCGGTTCATTCTCCCGAATCACTGGCTCGAAATCAAAACTTTAGGAAGTGAACCGAACCAAATTTTTGAAAATTCTACTCTTGTAAGTAACTGCAACTGGAATAACTGAAGCAATTTTATGAATAACCGGTTGATGATAAAGAAGTACGGATAGTAACCAAGTTAGCTCAAATTTCTCCCCGTTCACTGCACTACACCACTTCAAAAAGTTATATATGAACGATTATCAAAATTATACTTCACCTGTGTGTCATATCCATCCTGCGAACTGGACGTGGCAACTTCTTCAGTTGCGGCTGCGGCTCTGGCCAGCTGACGAGGCGCTGCCTCTCTGATCATGTCTGCCGGTCCCCCCTGGAGCTGATCCTGCGGTTGATCGACCCCCGGCGTTGCCATCTGCAGCAGCTGGTGCATGAGGTCTGTTGGCCGTGTTATCGCGATGATTGGGGCCATTCACCGGCTGGCCATGATCCACAGCGTTGACGTCCGCACCCCTCGCATTCCTCCCGCCGGCCGGCATTTCTAAGTTGAGTTCCCTCACATCGTTGGCAGTAAGAGTGAGCTTCGGGGGGATGCTGAATGGGTTATACTGGCTGCTGTTGGTTTGACGATCGGCCATGATGCAGGAGTGATTGAGTAGGTGCTCGACTCGAATGGAATGGAATGGGAATTGAAGTGAGAGTTTGTCCTCGACGACCTTGGAAACCTTTATATAAGAAGATGGAGGTCTCGTTGTCGTCGTAATCTATCATCCACTCTCTTCTCCTTGGTTATGTAATTCATAAAACCTTATTAAATAAATTCAAATTGACGATGAGAATGTCCACCACCTTAACAGGAGGCTCCTGTGTTGGTTTGGTTTTTGGATCACCGTCCAGTGAAGCTTCGAAACCCTTCTAACTTTTGTGTGCAGACATACTTTTGGTGCGTGATAAACTGGAATCTCTATCGATTGCTAACGATCTTGAATCATTTCAAACCAGTGCTTTACAGTAGTGGGATGAGAAGCTGTACTGGGAGCTTGCTAGGTACTTTTAGCTCGTGAGCTGCCATAGTAAGCGCAATTGATGGAATGTGGTTGCCCGTATGCAAGCTGGAGGTGCGTGAGAGCTCCGCAGAAGTACAACTGCCTTACCATGAGGTACGTGGCTCGTCCAAGGAGCCATTTTTATTTCAAGTTTTCAAAGGAGGAGCATTGGCCACCACCATTGGAGTGACGAAGCCACATATGAATGAATACACAAAATCTCATCCAAATGTGTACACATCCATCCAAAAGTTGGCGACTTCATCTAAGTTTTCAAAATTTTATGAAATTTTTGGCTCTTGCATCCAAAAAAACATCATGGAATAACTGCAATTTTTAAATTTTTAAATTTCACAAAGTCAGCTATAGATAGATAGTTAAAAAGTCATTGCTTCCAACTGCACAAACAATTTTGGCCATTTGATGTCTTGACATCTGGTTAATGATTGTGATGAATCGCGAAGATTATCATTACAAGGTTAAGATATAGAGTTGAGATGCAAAAGTCACAAGAGATCACACCACAAGCATATGAGTGTTAGGAAACTCATCTCGTGTTGGTGAAAATTGTCTTGCGTCGATGAAAATTCCAAAAACGTACCACCGTAATATGATTTGCAAAAAACTTAACCGATACAAGATGAGTTGCCTAGGTCTCATATACTTGTGGTGTCAAAGTGAAGACTGGCTTTCTCTTGCGGTGATTGCATAAGCTTGGAATAGGCCCTCCCAATTATGTCAATAGTTGAAACACGTGTCATAATGTAATCAATGAGGTGTTATGCTATACTACTTGCAGGAAATGAGGATGCATGTAGCTTGTAATCTTGTATATCTACAATGTTTACAAGAATTGCAAGACAATACCTGCAAAGTTCAATTGAAATGACTTTTACCCCAACAAGAGGAGTGGTAGTTGTAGGCTTATTGGGAATGTATGTGCATGAGTGGGTGGCTTTGCTTTTGCATCCAAGCTGGTGAAACACAATCAATTGCAACTTGCATGTGCCAAATTATTTTGCGAAGAAAATATGGATGCAGGTTGATTGTAAGATCATACAAATATGTGTTACTTAGAGGAAATGCAAAATATTATTTGCAAATCTTCAATTCCTGGGATGGCAACTCATTCTCGTAGAACAATTTTGCTAAATCACCTCTAATAAATATGGTACATCGATGATTTATTCTTTCACAAATAGGAGAAACATGCTTGGAAGAGGGCATCGGGAGGCATCCGGTTGATACAATTTGTCTATGAATGAAAATCTCTAGAATCATTTTTAATTTGAAGCATTTTTTTTCTAAAACAAGAATCACCATTGAGACCTCTAGGTGTTGAAATTCACTACTAAATCAACTTAATGTTTTTCAACAAATTCATAATCTCAAAAATGTTTATAATCATAACATTCCTCAACCACTCACTTCTACTCCCCTTGTACAAGGGCAATGGGAAGTGAGAGGTTGACATCCTCCATGAATTCTGCACAATTTGTTTTGAAATGTGCGTGGTGACTCACTGTTGACACCCTGGGTCAACCTAGTCAACATGTGCCAATTCTAACATGGAACACTCGGTGCGCATCCAGAAGAACAACAACGAGTTTTATAAATTTTAAACATGCAAACACTTCCCAGTAAGAGTACAAGCTAGGTCGAGGTAGGTATTAATTTCCACGGACAACAATAAATAATACTCAAGCTAAATACTATTCACCTTGTGAGAGAAGCCAAACATAAAAAGGAACATAACGTCTGTCAAATTCTTGGCTCCACAGTGCATATGCTTACAACTGAATAATGTTAAGGCAAAAGTAATTCTCAAATAATGCTTCTGAAGAAACAGTTTAGTCGCTCCAAACCAAATTCTAAAGACATGTGACCCCTGCAACCAATGACCCAGGAGAACTGACCGCTAGTTACAGATGAACCGGTTGAGTTTGAGAAATAATGGCTTGAAGTTCAAGACTGCAGGAAACTTACCGATCATTGTAGTGGAATCTATAGAATACACATCAAATTAAATATTTTATTTTGGAAAGATCACAACATGTAAACCATTTGGACCTGGATACACTAGGATGCAATGAATGAGGAGAACCAACTGCTAGTTACAGATGAACCGGTCGAGTTTGAGGGATAACCGGTCGATGTTCAAGACTGCAGGAAAATCATCGGTCATTTTAGAGGAGTCCTTGGAACAAACCTCATATCAGTAAAGAAAACCCAAAAGATCCCAACATGTAACCGGGATTTGACCGACGATGCCCAAATCAATGCTCGGGGAGAACCGGTTGAGTTTGGGGGATAACCGGTCGATGCTCAAGACTGCAGGAAAATCACCGGTCATTTTAGAGGAGTCTCTGGAACAAACCTCAAATCAGTAAAGAAAATCCAAAAGATCACAACATGTAACCGGGATTTGACCGACGATGCCCAAACCAATGCTCGGGGAGAACCGGCAGTTAGTTACAAATTAACCGGTTGAGTTTGAGAAATAACCGGTTGAAGTTCAAGACTGCAGGAAAATTACCGATCATTTTCGAGGAATTTATAGACTATACCCCAATTTAATAAAGGAAAACCGGAGGATGCCAACATGTAAACGGTTGGACTAGCACACACTAGTATCTCAGCCGATTATGCCCAAAAATCTCCCCGATCACTGGCCCAAACATCTCCCCGAACACTGCCTGCATGCGACTGCCGGCCGAAACAGCCTGCGACCGCTGGCCGAACACTGCCTGTATGACTGCTCCAGATACGTAGCTGCTACGCGGGGGTTCAATTTGACTTTAACACTTTCTGTGTGAAAGTGTGTGTACTGTGTGATGGCTTATCGGGGAACCGGGTATTGGTACCGGTGAAAAGATGCAAAGTCTCGATCGCCTATCCATACACCGACGAGGTGTGTCGATCTTAGTACGTGAGATAATGTACGTTCAGCATGGGTGGTGATTCAGATAATGAACTCGGGATAAACTTAAAACTTTCCACTTTTCACGGGGTCGATGGTAGCCATATATGAATCCCACCTGCCTGCCAGCCTACACTGCCACATGTACCAATGGCCACCACGGCAGCGTCGATTCGGAAACCGCGGGCGCTCGGGTGGTGAGGAAAAGGTGCTAGACGACCACTGCATGGAGACCAGACAGTCGTTAGAAAGCTAGCTTATACCTGCTTAAATCTTGAATCTTGAGCACCCCAAGTACCACTTTGAACGAACTTGGAGCATACCCGAACCACTCAATTCCTCGAGGAGCCTCTCAAGATCTAAGTGGCAAAGGATTTTAAGTAGGCAATGATTGCCAAATTTTTAATACATCTTATACACCCTTCTAATCAACCAAACCTTAATTGGAGCTCATTTTTTGGTCCACCGCGCTTCTTGACGATTCTAGTTTCAGTTGTGTTCCAAAAGCACACTCCATAATCACAACCAAGATTTAACATAGTTTCATGACTTGTAGCAGTAAGAACTTTACTATGCTCTTATATAATATGCCAACCTAAACCCGAGTCAATTGGATTGCCATTCAATTAACAAGTGTACTTCTGGAATTCTAGATTCCCCTACCTCTTGCATAAGTGACAATGGATTTTACATTAGATTGAGAGGGCATTTCAACATTTTCATGATCATCAATCTGAACATCCAAGGCATGTCGAAGCTCACTTCGCAACTCCACATCTTCATGTAAAACCTTTGCAATCTACGACTACATCAATTTTGTCTCTACGACAATATCCTTGCACATGTTTGAATTGTCTTTTCCAACACTAAATTTTCCCTCGTCACCACCTTGTGCACTAGAATCATCAATCCATGTGAGATCACAATAACGTTCCTCATCCTCCTTCATACTTCCAAATAAATGAGCCTTAATAAGCGACACTATCATACAAATGCCATATATTTTCTAGAGGTTCATACATGTATATAACTACAAATTATAATTTGTGTAACATGTGTATACATAATATGAAAAAGTTCAAATTAAAACCCCTTTTATGCATTCACATATACTCATATGTGTTATGAAAGGTGCACCCCAGGAATTCTCACTACCTTCCACTACATAATGCTGCAGTGAAACAAGGATTGTTGCCAAAGATTGCTATGCTGGACGCATGTTCCACTAAGCCTAGGTGGACACTTCGGGAAGGTCTACCATGGCCACCAACACTATTGCATTCCACACTCTAGCAATTCCAACAACAACTAGAAGTTTGCAGTTGGATATTTGGGTCATAAGCATTCCCTAGCAGGGAGGGAGAGATAGTTGCAATGATGTGAAAATCTTGAATATCTTCCTGATTATAAAAAACAAAAGTGCAATGCAACATTTTGTTCATACTCTGCAAAATTAACAACATGGACATTGAGAAAGGTGGAACTCCAAAACCTAGTCACTCACAAGATGTTCACTACAGGAGATAGATTGACTAGACAAATTAACCCACAACGAGACTTTCTTGCAAAAGAACAATGCGAATATCATGGATCAAGAAAATTGCATTCTTAGTCAGGACGGCGAAACAAGGAATGCCACCGGAAAACGCTAAGTAGGATGCACATCGCACCAAATCTAGTTGCTGGACACTTCAACTTCTGAAAAGTCCGCCATGTATACCACCACCATCACGATTTGCATTGCATTTCACACACTCAGACGCTTGGCATTAGCTTTGGGAGAAACTTGTAGGTAGCTGGAAATTGGGACACACCGAACCTACAATGATGCAACAATCTTGCATATCTGCCTGATGATTTAGAAAAAGATCGGTTCAGAGGTACTTATTGAGTTTCTTTGTGGAGTTTCTTTGATGAGTATTGAGTTTCTTCGTGGAGGTTCTATCAGTGGATGTAAGGAGACACCCGTGACTACATAATTAGCAGTTGAATGAATTTTGGAGGTGTTTTAAAAAGTTGGTGAACTTGGTAATGATATTGTAATCTGATGCATTCATACAATGATTGGTACTGCATTGAATGAAAGTGGGCTGATTATAGCTTAGCAGATCTGAGAACGGACGATTCATGGGCCCCTCTCTTAATTATGAGAAGTATGAGACAGCTGCAAAGATTCAAGCAGCCTCCCACATAACATTTTCCAGCTAGTACTGTTCAGCTGGGTGAGGCGGGAATGAACTAATTCTATTTGGAACTATATCATGCTTATTCTCTCTTATCAACATATTCAACTTGATAAACTCAGGTGAAGCACTATTACTGATAATTATATTAGAATGGAACGGTTCATAACAAACTAAATAATGTTATGCAAGTGGAAACTTGTAACACGTAATTTTATGTTTTATCATATTTGTCTTGCATATTTCCATGTTCACAGGTTTGTTCATGAGGTTAGTTGGGTCTCTATACTTTACCCACCTATTTACAATCTTCCGACACATCCTATATACCCTACCAACTCTTTGTACCTAATGACTTTGATGATTTGTGATGATAGTAGATGAGATATCCATAAGTTGGATAAAGTGAGGAGATATTGGATGATTATCTTCAATCTAAGCCCTTAGTAACTTTCTAAAATCTCCTAATCATATGTATGTCATAATCATAGTCATAATTTATATCCATTGTGTGCACCCACGTGCTACATGTACAAAAATCTAGTGTACCCTCATACACCAAGTACATACTAGATTCAATAGGGAACATAATTTGGAGGGCCAATGTGATCACCTAAAGATAAAGAGGTGTCAACTTTGGACCTAGTATGGATTTAAAGGTGCCCACAATAAGGTCACATATCTCTGATAACCAAAATTGGGTGCAATTTCAATATTCTACATAACAATCCGCATTCTTTAGGATGTGCTCCCTTTACATTAGTAGCAAAGATTATCATTAGGTCATAAGGTATACATATCTTATATGGTCATTTGTCTTAATATGTGTTCAACAAGTCAAGGTTTTTAAGTGGACTTAAACCACGAATTAATTTGGCCACATTTTGATCTTGTGTACATCATATGTGATCAAACCATTCTAGGCATAGTGCAAAGCCTCACATCCACATTCATCCATGAAACTTGAACTCGGCATTGAGAAATAGGTTGAACCACTTTGGGACCACTTCCGATGAAGAGGAATGAATTCTTGTATCTTAACATTATCATTGGTTTAAATGTTGTTTGGACCCTTAACAAAGGTAGAGAAGTAGAGGAAAATTATGCCAACAATTTTGTGTTAGATTTGCTCATAAGAAATGACCTCACCTACTTTTCACATAACCCAAGATATGATAGCTCACACTTGAATGTGAATAGTGGCCAGAGAGTATATATAGATCTATGCTGCAATTGACCTATGATATGCAAACCCAAAACCAACATCATGTATCATTTTCATGCATTTAAAGTTCCCAAAGATATGACAATAGTACATTTCATTGGATCTAGGTATAGATCTTTTAGGTCCACTTTATGAGAGGGCGTCCATTATACGCATTAGGACAACTCCCATCTATAGCTATTGTCCCTGTTAACTCATGTAGCAACCATCTTGTTGTCGAAGCCACTTTGTAATGAGTGGAATCATGGTACGTCGCTTTAATATTATGCATATTCCTACGTACGGATAATATATTATTCTAAATATAGGAAGTCTTTAAATCATAATCAAACATGAACTACATGTGGTATTTCAATGACACAACATTATCTTGTTAGATTGGTGCCAAAAATAATTATCGAATCCCAAAATGAGCTTTGGTATAGAAACTGGATAAGCATCCCAAAGATGAGGGTTTTGTTGATTTGAATAGCACATGCCTAACCTATATATAGCACTGACAACCTTAAAAAGAGAAAGTCCATAAAGTGCATGTATTCTTAACACTAACCTTGACTACATTATCCATCCTCATCTCCATCTTCAACTTCCTTTTCATTGTTGACATCATTTTTGTAGGTGCAATAGGCTTCCAAGCACAAAGTAGCTTTTTTTTCTATGTTTATCCAAATTGGCCAATATGCCGAGTCAATTGGCTATTTGAAACTTTTTTTTGGTGTTCCAACCTAAATAGGTGCACATTATGTTTTGGTCTTTGATACTAGGACAACAAGTATTCCACCTCACTGTGATGAAAATCGGGTCTAGTTAGAACAAAATTGGGGGATGACATAGCTTTCACCAACCAAATTTATTTTGGGTGCTCTTCATCTCTCGCACATAAGAGGACCATAAAACCTTCATAGTAATCTTTCATTAAAAACTAAGAAACATGTATGTTCGCAACATACTCTACATACCCCTTATATTCAAGGGCAATATGGTAAAATCAAGCAATACACGTACACTTTCAATGAAAAAAATAAAAGTGACAATATGTATATGTATAAAGTAAAAATTAAAAATCATATATAGTCATTAACATAAGTATACAAATATGCTTTTGAATAAAAATGAACCCCTATCATGCGTAGAATGTAAAACCCTAGCATTCATAAAGAAAGTCATGAAAGACTTTTTCATCGCCTAAATGTAACTCATAAGCATTTAAGTTTAAAATATATGTCATAGAGGTTATTGCAATTCTTGTTTCTAAATCTACCATCAAATCATCATCAAGATTGTAAGTCCGTGTCCACTTATTAAGAGGAAATTTCATCATTTTTGTATTCATCAATTAAAACATCCAAGGCATGTCGAACAATAATTTTCAACTTCACATCTTCATGTAAATCATTTTCAACCTACAACTGCATCAATTTTGACTTTATGACAACATCCTTGCACATGTTTAAATTGGCTTCTCCAACAATAAATTTTCCTTGTCATCACCTTGTGCATTAGAAGCATCAACCAATATGTGATGATAATCACACTCATCATTCTTCTTCATACTTCCAAATAAAAGCTTCAATAAGTGACCCTACCATACAAGTACAATTATTGAATTTTATCTAGAGGTCCTCCATACATGTACATAACTACAAGTTATAATTTGTGTAGCACATGTACACGTAGTATGAAAAAGTTCAAATTAATACCCCTTTTGTGCACTCACATATACTCATACGTGTTATGAAAGGTGCACCCTGGGATGTAATGCTCATCCACTGCGAAGTCCTCACGTACGTCTCCAATGCTAAAGAATATGGCATCAAACTTCACAATTGTCACCTGATTTTGAAGCCAAAATTCTTGGGTCAAAGACAAACCAACATTGGGTGCCAAAAAAGCCAATCAAATGCAATCCCAATACGCTATTAGTGGTTCATGGGTGCCTTAAACAAGTCTAGTGATTTCATCTTCAGACAACTCTCTCCAATATTCAATGAATCTAGATATACCTTGAATGGTTTGTGGTTCATTCTTCATGGGGTCTAGTTAAGAAGGTTTGGGCTCCCCATTGGACAACATACATTTCCCATCACTATTTTGACGCCACACAATTATACTGTCCTCCGGGCCCAATTAGGTGATGTGCACAATATCTTAAATTGCATGGTAAAGACACCCCTTTCAATGTGTATGGCTCAATGAAGGCTTTGAAATTGGTGCTTCTTCAATCAAGTTTTAAATTACTAGCACATTGTCCAAATCCACGTATGATCTTATGAGAAATGGAATGGTAGGAACATCCTCCTCATGCAACTTCATGCTCCAACGAACGAATGATGCATCAATATTGGCGTCAAGAGGAGCTGAGGGCTTCAAACACAAAAACTGAGCTCATACTGGCAATGTTGAACAAAATGCAAGGTTCCGTCCAGGTTTCTCAACTAGCATACAAATTTTCTCCTAAAACATATGCCTCGGAGTGTACCCCCTTCCACCTTACCCTCCTCATGAGCCATACCCTAGTGGTCTTTCTTACCATGAGACACCCACACCAATTTCAACACCTCCGCCGACTCCAATTTTGTTGTCCCATGATCATGTCTTGTGGCCCATACATGAGGACCAAGAAAAACAAACACGTGTTCATGAATCCTCAAGTCCAACAATTTTCCCCCTTCTCGGGGGGGGCACTGGCGAAAAACGTAGGAACTACGTGCGATAAAATATAGGGTCTTGTATAAAAATTTGGCGTAAAATTTGTAAAATTATTAGATGTAGTATAGGGTGCTCTGGGATTGTGAAACATGATTATATGTAATATAGCATTTGACAAAACATGATTAAATTACCTAAGTGGTACATATAAAATAGCATGGAGAAAAAGCGATAGTTTCAAAAATTAAATACTTTGCCACCAAAATATAAAACCGGCCCCACTTTAGACCTTTCAGAAATTGCATAAATGAAAAAAAAATCCGGCTAATTGCCTAAATACATTAGGAAATGGGGGCTATCAACCGATAAATTTTGCACTCTCTAGGCCCACTCTCGGGTAAAAATTGAAAAATCCGAGCTACCTCCAGAAAGCTTGGCAATTAGCTGTTTCCTCTACAGAACTCCCCGGACTCTGCTCCCGCCCTCTCTCGCCCTCGCCTCCGTCAACCCTAGTTGGCAGACCTCAACTTGGTGCAAGAGTGGCACTCTGCTTCTCCGAGGCCCTGGAACAATCGGAGGATTCGGCTTCCAAACAATCGAAAACAATCAAGCAATCACCACCGGAAGCCTGGACATATAAGTAATATAGGGTACCATAAAATCAACCATCCAAGAATTTATAATTACCAATAGGGTGCAAATAATCACAATAATTTACCATTATTTCAAAAATTAGCATCCCTTATAATCCTTTCTCATAGGTAAATAGCCCCCATTTTAATAGGTCATTATCGCAGGTTTATGCAAAATATACAAGGGAGTGCCCCCCCCTGAGTCCCCCTTCCATCATTAAGGGTTGGATTGGCAACCGAGAGAAACACGCCTACATTTATAAGTGTCTCTGGGGTCGTAGTTGGGTTGGGCGATGACATTGTGCCACACACTGACAATGTAAAGGATATGCAAGGGAGACTAAATGACTAGGAATGGGTAGATAGGGAGTTGACATATATGGAGGTCGAAGATATCGGAACCTCTGGAGGTGTTGAGAGTGTACATATGTTCACTTTGGACTTTGGAGAACTACCGACAAGACCAAACCCATCCCAAAGACTCAGGCATCTCAAGCACATGCGGATGATGATCTCATGGACACACAGATAACGACGAGGTGTTTGTTGAAGAGAATATTATGAATGTGTGTTCATTAATCGTTGAGGATTGAGTGGTTGTTTGATCCAACAACAAGGCCCCTCCTCGTGATGAGAAGGTAACCCATCTTTGAGAATGCCCATTACATTCCTGCTTGTGGATGCAACATATTTCAACCACCTGCTTATCTTTTGATGCTTTTGTTACCTCAACAACTGCAACCATTTTGAGCCTTTTCATTATGCTCTCTTAGACTACAAAGTTTTGTAAAAAAAGATGACATGTGCCCTTAAAAACTTGTGCAATAAATTTTTGACACTTGAGTAACTTGTACATTTCCCATAGTATTAATATGTATTGCAAAAAAAAATTCCATCTGATACCCCGACCCCTTGCACTCCACTTGTCACTTGTGTTGCCCATATTCATTCTCAATTGCATTTGCTATTGAGATGGACCTTCTATGTCCACCTCATTTATGAGCGAGCGTTATGTGAATGTTTTACCACTCTACATGAGGCCCGCATACACAACATAGATCATAGTATTAAAACTAAGTGCCACGCATTGTTCCATTCACCTTCACAAATGAGCATTCATGAAGGCTTGATCCCATCAGCTATGGCTCTTTCACAAACGAGGGTTCATGAATAATGAGCACCCCCTTACCATCATGCAATCACGAACGCTCATTCATTATGGAGCCATAGCACTCATCCTCACATAACAACCCACCCATGGATAGGATGCCTCTACTTTTGCATGTCCTCGCATTCTAATGTTGTAATAATTTATCTCCCACATCTTTTATGTAGGGGTTTGTTATGCTTTCAATCATATTTATTCCATTCATGCTTAATGTTTCCTTGATTTGTACCGTAACACTTTCCTACTCAAAATGTCTACCATGGAGGACCCCGGACAACCACCTTGATAATTTCCCCAATTTTGTCCTTTCCCACCCAATTGGCAATAGACTTCTCAACCCACGTATTGTTGTATATAAGGCTTTTGTAAAGTTTGTGCGACTCAACAAATTAATTTGAACACTGATCCTCTTGTGTATATGCATCTTCTTGTATATTATGTCCATATCTAATGATTTTAAATTTTTAAATTTTCTCAAGGTTTCATTTTTTTTTGGGTTGCATCTCCTCGCTCCACCAAGTGTGGCACAAGTGTCCGTTAGCCCGTCTGCATCTTTGGTGTCCCTTGGCTCTCCTTTCAATAACATTAGCAAATTCCCCATCCATCACTTTACCAATTCTTTGTTGTGGATGCCGCCTTGGCCATGGATTACTCCAAGGATGTCAGGGTTGAGGACGAAGTTATGGACAATCCTCCTACAAAGGTGGTTAGCCACACCTACGTTTCGTCCCCCTTCTCCCCTCTGCAACAAAAAGTATGTGTGTGTTCCCGGTGTGAACACATTGTTGTCCAAAGAATCCACCCCCAAGGGCCAAACATGCGCCTTTGCATTGACCAACCCCAATGTTGTGACGATCCCACAATTCTCAACATCTCCATAGTTTCCAAAGTCCTTGTCATTCTCAAGGTTTTTGTCATCCTAGTTGTTTCTGTTGATGTCCCAATTGTGCCTGTGCATGCTGCCAAATTTGTGCACACTGACCTTAAAGTTTTAAAGTGAAGGTTTTTGATAGGAGCACGTTGGCAAATATGGGCAGCTTTTTATTATTATCCAATCCAATATAAAATAGAGGTTACATCTAGTACGGGCCTGAGATTTTCAAGGTCATTGAGATGATGAGATCAAAAGAAAAGGAAATTTCCACAAAGGCTATAGCCAAAGAGAAAGAAGCATTTGCAAAGGTTGTCACAAAAGAAAGAGGTGGAGGTTCAATTCACATTCCAAACGTGTAGGGATTGCTAGTTCTATGGTTATGATTTGTAGTTGGTTATCAAATGTATTAAAAGGATTGGCTCTTTAATGTATCAATGGGTGTTTCCCTTATATTATATATTGTGATCCCAGTATACATTCAATTCTAATTAGTCCCCACATCTTGCCTTCCAAATGGTCATAATTTTTTTTTCATGCAAATTGTTTGATAGCTTCCTCAATTTCTTAATGTGATGACATGTTTGTGTGTCATTATGGTTAGTGTTGTACATCCAAGTCAAATTATTTCATCTCAAATTAGACATGTTGCATACCGTAGTTTACTAGCAGGTTCGGCAACTTGCTGCCTAATATTTAATTAAAGTTCAAAAAGTAGGTTCGGCACCTAAAAATAGTATATTCATATTTTAGGCAATTTTCTCTTTTAATTTTTAAAAATTCGGCTTAAATTCATTTTTAATTTTCTATCTAAGCTTATATCTTGTACATCTCTCTTGCATTGAATGACAAGTAAGATGTGAGTGAAGACTTGAGAATGCTCTGTGCTTTATGCAAGTAGAGTGGAGTTGTGTTCAACAATGCATATGGGATATGTAAACTTTGAGGTGAAGCACCTAGTTAGACTTCATTTTTATAACACACATAACTTTTGCACAGAATCTTCAAATGACATAAACTTTGTTGGAGGTGAAAGATTACTTGATTTCTAAACTTTTCTTAGACCAACAAAATTCCAAAAAGTTGATCTTCTATGCACAAATGAGCTCCAAAAAACTGTTATGAACGCATTTTAATTTTTTGATCTAAGTTACACGGCTGCAATGTTTTGTCCATATCTTTTGCATAAAGACTTATTTTGACACAAAACTTGTTGGAGGTGGAAGAAGGATTGATTTCTCAACTTTTGTTAGTTGGACAAAATTCTATAAAACTTCATCTTCTATGCTCAATTGGACTCCAAAAATTTGTGTACAACACATTTGAAAAGCCTCACCTAGAGTCTTGCTACTTCTTAACCCATATTCTTTGTGGACTAATGTAAGTGAGCTTGATTACAAAAGGAGCACCTTCTCTCCTTCAAAATTCACATATGCTTCCACTGTAAGTAAAACTCTAGTGAGAAGTAAAAATTTATTACTTTTCGGCAATTTTGAAAAATAATTAATTTTATATTCGGCAAAAAATGCCAATAATATCTCAAAAGTTTAGACATCTATTTTTAGAATTATTTTGTGCTGAACCTGCTATTAAACTACGGTATATTTTCATGTTTTTCTTGTTCTATATTTCAAAGACACATCCTTAAATAATCTCAAAATCATGACAAAGTCTTTGCTTACCGAATATAGTGTTACTAACGGCTAGCTAGCAAATGGACTTGTGTACCTATATTAAGCTATTCAATCTAAAGTGATAAATGCCTTCATTACATATACAAAATATAATTCATGAATTGAATATGCTTTCATGTTCACTTTCAGAAAGTCATTGAGCATTTCTTCATCAATAGCATCAACAAACCAAGACAAGAGCTTAATAACTTAGCCACAATGTGGAGAACAAAACTCAAGGGAGCCCACAAGCACTTCAAGAGCCTTTAGCTTCTAAAACTCTAGAACCCAAATGCAAACCCTAAAATGAATGAACAAGGTAGCCATTAAGGACTATGACCATATGACAACAATGGATGAAATTGTGAATTGGATGAAACTAACACATCTATTGTTAATTTTTTTCTCTAAACCTTATGGCCGCTTTATGTACATCTACCTGTACTTGAAAATTCTTATTAACCTTTTTAAATATACACACTAGAGAAAAAAAATAATACTTCTCCCTTACATATACTATGTACTCTAGTGCCTCAATTAATACTCCTTCTTTCACTCATGTTAGTTCATACACGATATAAAGAGTCCACCCTTGGGGTTTTAAACAAGTTGAATCGACCAAAGTTGTGTGTTTGTCTTCAAATCTCAATAAACTCACTTCAATTGTTGTGCACTTGCTAGACAACAGACAACGACGAGTCACGCATGGGGCATAGTGCCACACACATTTGTCGTCAAAGGTGAAAGGTTAAAGGTGACATGAGGAATTAGTAAAGGTCCTTGTAGGGAATTCTTCCCATTTCCATTCCCATGTGAGTTGGGCCTTTGGGGACCACTTCATGGATTGCAATGTAATTCTCCCAAAAGCATACAAACAATATACTTTTACATGTGAGGTGATGAATCTTATGGCCTCTTTAATCTCATCAATTTTGATAGAACTTTTGCACAAAATAAGCTATGTCTCAAATCTCAACTTTTCAAAGATATCTTAAAATGTTTAAAACATCTATAAAAATCAATAACCTTAGAGGATTCAGTTTCTATGTTGTTTGGCAACCACGTGGACGCCCCTCACACTTGTCAATAGGCTAATGTACTAGGTACTATAGTAGTAAGTTATATCGCAAAGTTGCATTATCTAGGTGATTTGCAAATCAATCAGACTAACATATATAAATCAAATAGATAATTAGACATGTAGTACTCGAAGACTCTTCATAATTTACCAAAGGGACATTGCACTATCATTGCAATGTCCTAATTGGCATTGGCCCTAGCTGATGAATTCTATGCTTATAGATCACTCTGACAAATATTTCATACAGACATTGAGGACAAATGATTACCACATTATGCGTTTCTTTATCATTTAACCCTTTGACAAGTTTGCTTCAATACCCACTGAGAAAAATAAAAATAAATTGAATGTATATTAAGTACAAAAGGTGATAGGAAACTACATACCGAAACATGTACAAAAAAAATGTATATGTTGTAATACTCAATTCTCAATGCTCATTACATCAAGTTCTTTTTATCGTAGGTTGATAAGAAGTTGGGGAGATTTTGCCTAATAATTAATTGATGTCAAGAAAAAAACTTAGGCAATCCACATTTATGAAAATGTAGGCAATTATGAACATTTGCATCTATTCATTTAGGCACATAGCATAATATCTTACATACAGATGCATAAACTGTAGCTTATTTTTCATTCATTCATGGCGGCTAAATACATGTTGTTAGCCTTGAGGGTTTAGGTCAAGCCATCTTAGTGTGCTAATTAACGTTGTGAACAATGTTTTTTTTTATCGTTTTGTGCTCATGTTCGGTAGAGGTTGCTCTAGTGCACCAAATTCCCAAAATTGTAGACATTTGGATGATTGAATTTTCTTTCATGTAGGCCATCTAGCCCAATAATTTCCAAAAACAATTAGGTTGTATTATTTTGAGTTATTTTCTGTCCAACCTGCTAACAACCTACAATAATACGAAGAAAAAAAAACCAAACATCAATATATAAGATATTAAAAAAAAACCCACGTAAAATAACATGAGGGCAATTGGCATCAAGAGGAGACCCTCACACTTCCTAAAGCTTTGAAAAAAATATTGAAAATGTGTGACTTTGTTACAAACTTAAGATTAGGTAGTTATCGGCATTGCGAATGCTCACTTTGGGCGTGCATTAGTAGGAAAGAGGGTCCTTTCCCACACAAAAATGACACCAAACTGACATTTTTCAGGGATCATGACACATGTTATAGAAGTTGTAGCCACTATACAAATGTTGTCTTCTTGGACCTCTCCTATATTTTGAAAAACGGGATGTCAAAATCATGTCGTGATAAACGTAGGTGCAAATTTTACTATGGTGGTAATTTACTGCCTATTATTTATTTGTAGTATATTTATTAATATTTATTGCCTATTATTTACTCTTTGTAGTATATTATTTATTATTTACGGTCTGTTATTTATTATTTTCTATTTATTGTCTACAGACTACTGTTAATTGTTTGTAGTATATATTACTTACTATTTATAGTCAATTGTTTATTATTAAATTTTTATTTTCTACAAACTGTTTGTAGTATATTATTTAAATTTTTACTATTAATTATTATTTAATATATAATATTCATATTTATTTATTATTGTCTACTAATTATGATTTAATGTTTACTGCCTACTATTACTATTTAATATCTATTATTTATTATTTATTATTTATTGTTCTCTATCTATTATTTATTGTATATTATTTACTATTTGTAATGTACTATTACAATGCTTTAATGTCTGATGAATAAAATATACACTTGTATGCGGTAATTACCTCTCTCCTACTTTAGTAGTTAATGAAAAAGGTGACTCACATCTAGGTCTAGATCAAGCTAGAATATTTATATAATTAAAGAAAGATAGAACATTCTTTCAGGGACCTTTTACATGACAATGAAGTGACACAACTCCCACACCTGTAAAATAAAGTGCGCGAAGTTCAAAACTCCAATACGAAAGTTTTTTATGTCGTGGCCATATGTCAAAGTGACCCTCCTTCCTACTAGTGGTGTAAAGGGCCTTGGGGTATAAAGAATAGATTCTAAGCTTATCAGATAAGGTTGATTCTTTCCCAATTCCCAAACTTAACTTCAGCTAGTATGTCTCCACCTCAAGGAAATGAATAAATTCTTTGAGCCAGGGGATGTCTTGGTTTTAAGATGTAAGCTAGTTTCTGGAAGATCAATATTGAGCATAGCGACCAAGAATTAGTAGGTACAATAATCTCTCGCTTAAGTACGCACTTTGAAATGGAGCCATTCGTGCGCACTTAGTTGGTAGGTGAGTGTTTTACTCATATCGTCAGTGTTCCATATTGGGCTAGTTGGAAAAAGTAACCATTTAATACCCATTTAGCTTACCCCCGAAGAATACATGTTAGGGTGCTCACAAAGCCACTAGTTTTGTTCAATCCCCTTCCCATTGAGGCTTGATGTTGATGGACAAGCTTCGACAACCTTAGAAGAAGAACCACCTATTGATGACGAAATCTAGCCTATCGAGACATTTGTTGAATTTAAAAGTGCTACCGACTTCAAAGGCTTTGAAGCTCTACACAACATTGTCCTTGGCATCGACAACCAATTGCTTTGCTACGATGTTCAAACGAAAGTTGGACATATGTATGATGAACTGCGACGATCGTTTGAGACATTTTAGCTAAATGTTGATCAACTGACATTGAATGTCAAGCGCATAAAATTCATGCATTTGTGACAAATGATTGTGCATGACATGTCCAAACAATAAAATACGAACCATGATTTTTGTCAAAAAAATTGCGCACTTAACTGGGATGCGTACTTAAACAAGTGTGTATTTAAGTGGGAGATTATTGTAGTGCTTTTCAAAAGTTAGTCCCAAGTCCAACTTAAGATAATTCTTGTTTAAAACGTCTTAGAGAGTACATCATGGTACACCATTTATGGTATTTAGTGAGATGAAGTACACTATTTGCCAAGGGCCTAAACATGCTAAACTAGATGCCTTGTAGGTCTCAAAGTGTCACGTCCACTAGTTGCCATTATGATCTTAATTGTCAACATAAGAGATTTTTTGAAGTCCCGGAGCATTTACATTATGACATTTAAAGTAGTGCATTAGGATATTTGAGATAACAATTTTGCGGCTGGTATGTAAGGGAAAGATATTTTCGAGCATACTCGTGCAAGGTGTCATTTGTGTACACTTTTAGTTAACTTGTAGATCATTGTGTAACATAAGCATATACCTCATATTACTCTCAACAATACTCATGCGAATATATGAGTAAGCGCACTTGAGCGCCAAGTGTCATGAGGTGACACTAATGGTGAAGTTGTTGATCAATAATGTTACCTAGAATACGCCTCAAATTAGGCTAAGTGACACTATTTCACATGTGACACTATATACCATAAACAGTGTAGTGAGAGTTAAGTGCACACAATTCCCAACAATTCATTGCAGCCATGTGTGGAATTACCAGTGTGCACGCTACCGAAAGAACAAAAGACTCAAGTCCCTGGCTGCAATTAGTGTAGATTTATATATACAACAGTATTTTAGGCCCTCCAAAAGCACAGGATCTGTGTATAATGTACAGTTTGCAACCTGCCAGTAGCAGCTGCTAAAAAGTTAATCTGCATATGAGTTCACTGCCGAAGCACTGTCAAACTCCAAAATATATACTTACTTATTGCTGGCCTAACCATCATTGAATCCTGGGTAATAAAACCATATACATACTCAAGCTTCTCATGAGCCACACTACCATACCATTTGCTATTTAACTTATTTCCTGTACTATCGAGCTGGGCCATGGAAAACGGTCTTCATTACTGATTCTCTGCATGTAATATGCATCTTCCTTGTATGTTCTAGTAACTGATTTTGGCTCCCAAAGGTGTTTGATTTGTGCACTTCAGCACCGACGTCCCCCTGCAGCAATCACATTCTAGTTCCAGATTTGTGTTAATATTTTACTATCTGAAACCAACAACTTAAAAATCGCAAAGTAGGGACTTTCACAACAAGGAAGCAGGGGTCCCAGTTTGCACACATTTTTATTTTAGAAGTTTTGGCTTCAGTTGATATGTATATTATTATAGGTCCTAGACTAGCCATGTAAAATGACTCATTTCAAATGGATCTGGACGTAGTCCTGGTTGCAATGATTGGGGAGAACCGACCGCTAGCTACAGATGAACTGGTTGAGTTTAAGATTCAAGGAAAAGTATCCGATCAATTTTAAGTAATGTATAATAATGCACCTCAAATCAATAAAGAAAAACTGTAAGATCACAACATGCAGTGCAACCATTTGGACTTGGAAACACTAGGAAATACTAGGATTTTCTCCCCCCACACTGCCTGGTTGTGATAATTTCTTTGAAGATACGACAGCCACAATTTCAGTCTGACCGTAGTGTATCTTGATTATTACATTTGACAAACTCGGTCAGTTTCTTGAAATACAAGGTTCATAGAACATGCAACGAAGCCCTTTCATAATCTTAATGGGACTATGTTGTTCCAACATGACACCGGATGGCAAATGACATCCATCCTTTCATATTCAAGGCATTCTCAAGCATGGGTTAGGACATTCTCTTCCTATTCTAGCTTCAAAAATCAAAGTCCTTCATCAAAGACATGAATGCCAAGCACTGTGACTTGGCAACTGAACTCATTAGTCAACACCTCATTGTTACCTACCTATCTTCGGACAAAGCCTTCTCCCATCTATCAAGTATCAACTTAAAAACCTTGTCCCAGAAAATCTCTCCAAGATCTATACTCTCCAAGATGCTATTCTAGGGAGAACATGTCAAGAAATCACCCACTGACACCACCACTTAAGAATGTTCTCTTAAATCTTATAACTATAAGAAATAGATAGATAGATAGATAGACAGATAGACAGAGACACCAGCGTTGTGGGGAAGCAAGCATGAATGAAGAATCTCTATGCCTGCAGGCTACTCCCACCTTTCGGTGAGGAACTTTGTTAACCTTAAAATACAGAAACAGAAGATTGAAATTGCAACGTGGTGGCTATGTCTGGTATCTGGCGGCATTGTATCAAGAGACCATTGCCACAGCAATTTACGTGTGAATTTACCCGCATTATGTGCTGCAGCAGGTCCATTGCGTAGAGTCAATTGCCGCCTGGAGCTCGACCTCTGCCGTTGCCTTGTGCACCACCTGGTGCCTGTGCAATGGCTCCATTATTCGGGCCGTTGTTTGGCTGGGCGGCCACAGGAGGTTCCCTTTGGTATTGTAAATGCAGGGTGTCCACATCGGCTGCAGAGAAAGCGAGTTTTGGTTCAACCTGGAAGTGATCATAACAATTGGCCATGATGGATGCAGGATGGCTCGACTGGAATGGAATGGAATAGAATGGACTGAGAGTGGATTTGCAAGACTGGAGGAGTGATGGAGCTCAGTGGCTATATATAATGGATGAGAAGATCGTGCAGAACTGCAAGTACTCAGGTAGGTGGGCCTTAATGTGGTTGATTCTATTCATTGATTAGCAGCCTAAAACTGAGTGGAGTATGGCAAGGCCTGTAGTCGAGAACAGAAAACAAAAGACACGCGCTACGATGAGATTGGACTACGTTCTCAAGAAATAGACACCTTTCTGGGTTCATAGTGAGAATTACAATAGGGAGCATAGCATTACTTAGCATTAGGTTCTCAATGCACCGTGGGATCAGGAATTGAACGGGCATAAGGCTCTTTTTATGTTGGGGTGTTCTAACAAAATGAAGAGTACTTAGGTTGAGTATTGTTCTATTTGCCACATCGTGACGGCAACTGGGAATTTTTGAGCTTGTCTTCCTAAGAATTTTTGGGCTTCTTTAATTTAATGATGCCAAAGTGTTATTGCTTAGGGTCCACGTGGTGCGGCACACTTACTCGGTAGGTTACCATTTGTGCCAACTTTACTGGCCTTCAATCAGGTGAAGGATCTAAGCCAGGACTCAAGGTTACTTATCAATGGTCAGGGGTTACCCTCTTTCTTTAGAAAGGGATCTAAACATACAAGCTTAGTGATGTTATGAGGGCATGTGTGAGGGACATGTAACATGAAACTTGAAATGACAATGTTCTTGATAATTTGTAATTTTTGAGCCAAATATAGTTTGTGAGAAGGACTTGAAGCACTAAATCATGTGAACTTTATGCAATCACTCTTCTCAATTGAACACTTATATTTGAATGGTACATGGCAAGACTTGGTGTCAAGAATGGACACCAAAAGGACACATGCTACAATGAGATTAGACTACTTCAATATCTATACACAATAGGGCCACACACCTTACCAAGTGTGCTACATTAGAACTACACTTGTTTTTTACACTTGTGTAAGCTAGTGAATATGCATGAGCATCTAAGCTTAAAGTGGATTCTAAGAATGTGAAATGAATCGACATCTAGAGTAGCTAGGTTATAGTTGCAAGCGTTGCAAGATCGTCTGAGCTAACCATGCTAGAATGTGGTAGGATGTGGATAGAAAATGCAATGACCTAATACTGGATTTCTAATCATCTATCTATGGGCAAGGCCATTGAGAGCGAGACCACTCATGCCTTTATCCCCAACAAGCTTATCACACTTCAATCTATTTGGATTTGAAGTCAATTTGAACATTTGCATGCCATATTGTCTTGCATTTCTTGTAGATATCGCCAATACGTGTGATTCCAAGTTAGATGCATCCTCACATAGCTACTTGCATTGGCATTTCTTAAAGGAAAGGAAGTGTCAATTGTCAATAAACAAGCATGAGTGGCCTTGCTTTGCATTTACATCTGGGGTGCAACATGCATGCATGAGTGGTCTTGCTCCACATCCAAGGTGATGAAATAAAAGCAAATGCGATTTGCAAGTGCCATCCTATTTTGTTAAGGACAAGAGAATGCATACATGTGGCTTGATATTGTGCACATTTGCAATATTTATGGGAAATACAAGACTTTACTTCCAAAATAATCTACTTCACTTCGATCTTAGATGGATGTGCAATAGTTTAACGGAGATGTAAGTGTGAGTGGCCTTGCTTTGCACTTTGCATATGGCTCTAAGGTGACAAGGCCTTCGCAAGTGCAATCAATAAGGTGCCATATTCTTGTGAGAATGATATGAAGATGCATGTAACTTGAAATCAGGGATGTGCAAATCAACGTGAAGCGGCCTTCAGACATCATGTCAAGTTTGCTCTTGAAGTGTTGTGGAGTGACGACCCCTAACATGTATGATCAATGCGATGTGACTTGACATGGCACATGCTTGTGGTAGCTTAACCAAGATCATGTGCATCTCCAATATTTACCTGAACTACACGACTTCACTCGCAAATGTCCCAAATTGACTTTACTTCCAAATAAAGTGATAATAGCTTATAACTTATAGGGTATGCAAGTGCAGGATGCAAGACCGTGTGGCTTTTCTCTACACCCTGCACTGGCATGGGAGGTGATGATTGAAAACATCGAGTGCCACTATTTTTTGAAGGGAATGAGGATGCAAATAGCATGAAATCTTACACATTTGTGCTAAGTTATTTAAAATGTAAGCTGGTTCCTTCTACAAAATTATCAATGTGACATTATCTCCAAAGAAAAACGTGATAGCTTATCTGGGAATTGGGATGCAGGTATAAGGGCCACTTCACACACAAGCCAAGAACTGTGACCATGAGATTGTGAGAGCCCAAAAGAAAGTGTCTTAAGGTCGTCTCAAGACACCCCCAAAATCATGTAGTGTGGTCATGGGTTTTCAAGTGTGGTGTGAAGTCATAGGTGATCGGACCCTCAACCAAATGCTATTTCAATGATTTTCTATTCATGCGGGTCCTCACACATGATAAAATAGAATAAATCAACGGTTGTGAGCATTCAGATTGCCATGGTCTCCTAGTTTTGTGTTAAATCTACCTCCAAGAGGTGGTTTTGGAAAATAGTCCAAGTGATCATGAAACATGATCCATTTGATGCCATGTAGGAATCCATGTAGACTTTACATCCAACTTGCATTCACATACTCTGTTGGTCCCTCAAGCATACTAGTTTGAAGCGAACTTGAACCAGCTCTGCCTTGTCCACCAGTGAGAGTGCTTGAGTGTAATAGTCACGGGCTCTTAGTCTCGTGTGTGAAGTGGCCCTAAGATGCAGCAGGCATGATCTAGTGGCCTTAAGGCTTGCTCTTATTTCTGGGCACCAACAAGGGTCTACAATTTCCCAATCTATCTGTGTGGCATAGACTCTAGTGTAATGATCGGATCTGGATAAACATAAAACTTGGCCTTCCACTATAGGACCAGGATCCGATGCCAGCCATGAATGCCACCTGCACAAGGATACTCGATTTGCAAACGTAAAGCGTGATGAAGACAAGGTACTGCATGCATCATAGAGAGCTCGTCGAGTCGTTAAAGGGAAACCTAATTACAGCTTTGAATCTTGACAACCCCTAGTACTCTACTTGAAGCGATGTTATCTAGATCTTCATTGAACGTTGTTTATGTTTTGACACAATGGTATGATTTTCCGGAAAGTGTCGATGAGGGATGAAAGCGTGCATTTGATCCTGCATTGAGAAAACTTTCGATGAAGAGCTGATTAGCTCGTCGTGTATCATAGCTTCTTTTGAAAGTTGGGTGAAACCTTGAGACTTCTCTTTTTCTCTTCTGAAATTTTGAGAAGATTTCATGATCTGAAATAGGACATCATGCGCATGGGATCCGTTGTCCTAAATCTTGGATCAGTTTATGTAAGGTTAGTTTGGTCCACCTATCCTAGGAGAGTAAGGTAGAAAGCAATTTTTTGATAATTTAACACCACTCTTTGTGTATGATAATTTAAGTATTAAGCAAACTTAGGTGACTTTGTGTTGATTCTCATAAACTCAGGGTTTGGGACTAAATCCATGATTTCATCTGCTTTACATTACAAGTAACTCTAATGTGAATCAATGATTTTGCAACCACCCAATTCCTCAGAGAGCTTCCTAAGATCTTATCCAAATGATCTAGACTAATATAGAACAATGCGCTATTTGGACGCAAGCATGCATCCAAAGACGCGAATGGTTTTCAATACGGTTTCTTGCTTTTAGCTCATCTTTATCGTGTCACATCTTTTGGGGTTGGCTCTTTAGATTAGCCTTATTGGAAGATAGCTTCACAAGATATTAGGTTACAAGGACAAACTCTAAACAAGTGCATTGACTTGAATGGAGGCCACGGCAATAGGCTTCGATGCTATCAAGAGCTTGTAGTTGGTGCCCACCATCCTTGGATTGGTCACTTAGAAAAGTTAGAAAAACACATGCAATCAACAAAATGCACCTTTCATTCTCTTGAGATAGTTGTTTGAATATTGTTAGGGAAAGCAAACCCCTAATCAAACATGAGAGTCATGTATATTAAGAAGATAGGGGTCCAATTATTGCTCATAGTTTCTTAAATTTTAGGATTAACAAGGGTATGAAAAAAATGGGAGGGATAATTTACCTACATGTGCCAATTGGTTCCACGCACGAGGGTGTAGAGGGATAAACAATGATTCATTTTCATCCACTATCAAGGATGATGTTGTAAGACATGTTTCTTCCTCGTCATCCCTAGGGTTTGTGCCCCTGTGTTTTGTGGTCTCTACATTTGCATGGTCTATTATTCCTTTTCCCACGGCGCTATGCAGTTTTGTGATGGCTTTGAATGGGGGCTTTTAGGGGTGGGGAATTTGTTTTAACAAGCATACCGCTCAATAAATTCAGTGCATATTTTTTTCTAATCAACTATAGAGTATCTTCAATTAAAAAATACTATAGTGCACCAAACTACCCTTGATTTAAGTACCCTTTGAACGGAATCGTATACATGAAAACATGCTAAATGACAGACATGAGCCACCATCAAGCATTTTTCAAAGTGTCATCTGGGGGTGTGTCCATTTCTTTTGATTTTGGATTATGTTGCATGAAAGGAACTCAAGCATGCAATTCATCACAATGACATGAGGTGTATAATTTGGTTACTAGAATATTTTGGGTGGAAAGAATGAGGACTTGAATATTTGGGAATTGTGTGGTTCACCATCCTACCCAAGTTTCTCCGATTAGAACAAAAGAATTGCAAGTAAAGAAATAACAGTTGAAATTTGGAACCTAAAAATGTGAATAGTAAATGTGAATAAGGGGATTAATTCATGGGGGGTGGACTCTTTATACCACGTATGAACTCACGTGAGTGTCAAAAGGGGGTTTTATTTGAGGCATTAGTGTACATAGTATATGTAAGAGAGAGGAATTGTTTTTCTAAAGTGTGTACATTTAAAAAGGCTATTATGAATGTTGAAGTGAAGGTAGATGTATAGAAGGGTGCATAGGGTTTAGAGAGAAAATTGACAACAAATGTGTTAGTTTCATTCAATTCACGTTCTCATCCATTGTTATCATATGGTAATAGTCCTAAATAACTATCTTGTCCGTTTTGGGGTTTGCATTGGGGTTCTGGGTTTTACAAATTGGAGGCTTTTGGAGTGCTCATGAACTTGGTTGAGTTTGTTCTCTAGATTTCGACTAGGTTCTTGTGCTCTTATTGTTTGTTTGCTTGATGCAATCACTAAGTTACATGCTATGGATGAAAAGATAGTCAATGACTTTCTCATTGAATTTTATTTGTAATAAATATTCATTTAATTTGAGATTAATATATTGCATATGTGTGGAGGCATTTATTAAGTTACATTGAAAAGCATTGTATAAATACATGAGTCCATTTTCCAGCATGTTGTTAGTGCGTATACATTTGTTTTTCTTTATAAATCTCTCATATATAGGGGGTTTAATTCATAGTGACACACACATGTCATTTAGGTTTCCAATGCAAAGTCCACCCCCCCCCCCCAAGGGGTAATACTATTATTTCACACTCACGTGCTTTTGAATCTACATTTAGGACCGGTTTACACCATGGAATATGAAATCAGATCATGGAAGATGGCCTTTTTCCATGGTCCAACTTGATGGTCCAACTTCCACGGTCTGATTTCTTTAAAAAACAATTTACAAAGCCTTTGGGCCCCTCACTAGGTGTAAACCGAATGTGGACTAAGAAGAATGACCATGCACCAAAAAGTGAATGTGCTGATTTTTTTTTTAATATATGCCCAAAAAGGGCATTTTGAGATAAATTCAAGTTTGACCATTCTCTTGTCTTCTCTTAGGCTTCACTTGTCTTCACTTCTTGTTACATGTGTCGAAGATGTGGCCTGCAAATCTTCTCACAACTATTTTTACCATGAAAATCAACGATTTAATTCGTACATGTTCAATGTATTCTACATGTGACATGTACCTTGTGTTACACATTGAGCATTATTTGCAACCCACTTCACCACGTGTACTCAAATTCTTGAGTTTTAGATATCTTATATTATCTGGTGAAACATGTGGGAGCCGGTGTGAGCCCAATACGCCCGGGTACGCAACTCCCGTATTATATGGTCCTGATTATAATCACTTATAATGCGTTTTAGTCCAATATTGAGTGATACAATTTGTTTTAATGTAGGAAACCCTTGTAGCCCTTCTAACAAGGAATCCAAAAATGTAATTATATATAGGAAATGAATATATTTTGAAGCATATAATTGCATTAAAAACCTAATTATATGATTTTTTTTAATACATGTACCATAGGTCAAACTACCCAACTTTTTGGACTTTTTAATAAAAATTTAACATTGTGAATGAATTATAATTTTAATAGGAGGCAACTATTCGTGGCTTATAATTTTAATGGGTGGCTTAATAAATATGCAACCCAACTTTTTTTCATCTCATTTTATTTAATTTTGTCTTTACCCAACTTTTTTTTCATCTCATTTTATTTAATTTGGTCTTCACCCAACTTTTTTATCATTTTAATTTGATATAATTTTTACAAAAGCCGTCCTCTAAGCCGTTTTTAATACGATGCCCCTGCGTATAATATGGGAGTTGCGTACCCGGGCCAATACAACGCCCACATATGTTTTTAACCATAAAGAACATTAGTACTTAGACTTTGATGTATGTTCAATTAATTAAAAATATAAAAAGAGTGAATCTTTAGTGCTTAGGTTAGAGTTAGGTTTTATTATGTGAGTAGGTGTTGTGAGGAATTGTGGCCAGACGATTAGTTGGGCGGTTAATTAAGGGCTAAGTTAGAATTGGGAGTTACTTGAGTGGTATTTAGGTAGTGAATCTGGTGGAAAAGCAAATTAGGCCACATCACTGTTTGATTTAGGCCTCTGGCTAGTTGGTAAAGGGGAGGGGTGGACTTCGGCTAAAGATAGGGGCCTTTGGATTCTCGGATCCGAACGGCTGGCTCTGTAGAGCCAACACTGAAAAACAAACTCTCTCTCAGAGGCAGGCAACGATGGCTACAGGGGCGGAGCCCTGATCAAAAAAAATGAGAGCTGGGAGCTGGGGGGTGATTTCTTGAGGAACGCTAATCCAAGGACATGCTGGTTGGTGAAAGAAGAGAAGAAGGATGATAGGCTTGCTTTCGGTGGACAAATGGTTGACTCTGAGGCGGCTGGTAACGGATGCCAAGGATTGTAAGGGAGGGCGGCTTCACCCATCGACCGCCTGAACTCTGGCATTGTGGAGTGTTGAGGTTCAGGATGCGAGAATTCTGCAGCAGAAAGGATAACTGAATTCGGGGAAGGGCTGAGAGTGCCTAGGGGGTCAAGAGGGAATTTGCCTCAGTGTGGCCATGAATCTGTTGGATGGGCCCCAAGGCAAGGCGGCTGCCACCGAGAAGTTGGGATCAAGGATCCCCACCAGTGCCAGGGGTACAATCTGCTTGTTGTTTTATTTTTGTCTGACGTCTTAGGGATTTGAAACCGAGGCGAGCCGGCATTGTGCCGAATTATGGGTGTCGTCTCAGCACAGCAGCCATAGGCTGCTGAAGGAGAGGAGGTGATTGTCTCTCAACACTCACAGACAGGGATGGCGGTGACTGGAATGGAGGTGACTGGAATGGAGGAGAGGGAAGTGCACTGGTATTAGGAGAGGCTGCGACGTCGCAAGGATCAGTACACGCTGGCCGAGGGGCAGAGTCTTTCAGGGATGGCAGATGGCTGGAACTCGGCAAGCTGAGGTGGCAAGGGAGGCCACCAGAAGGATTAGGGCTTAGTTTAGATTGATTAGTCAGCTAGCAGTTATAGGGTAGAAAGGGGAGCTTAGGGAAGGATTGTGGGATTTGAGGGCTTGAGGGCTTGAGGGCATATAATATTTTTTAATACTTGTACCTAAGTGATCGGAATAAAATTGTGTGTCCTTCATTCATGAATAGGGAGTAGCAAGTAAATTAGACTGGTGGGTTGAATGAAATCGATTCAATACATGTTAACCTAAGCCACCACCCGGACTACAACGCTTAAGGGTGGGGGTTTATGACTGACATCCGCTTTGAAGGGTAGGGCCGGGCATGGAAGAAATAGTATGTCTCATGGGCTATGATATGATCAAGGCACATAGAGGGCAAACTTACTTCTCAAGATTCATTATAGCACATAGATGCTGAAAATTGTGCCTGACCTAGTGGGAAGAGTTGTATACAAAGCTCCCCCAAAGACAAATTCATTAAAATTTTATTATAAGAGCATTTCTCTGCCATGGGCCCCTACCTTTTTCTACCAAACCACCTCTTTTGCCTCTCTCACCGCAAAACCCATTGGACCATGTGAGTGGATTATGTAGGCCTTAAAATATGTCTTTTGGGGCCTCAACCTCCATGGTCACTTTGACATTTTTTCCTTGGTGTAAATTGAAGTGGTCATGAGATGAGTTCAACAACCAATCAATGCTCTTACATGGCCCTAGGATGACTTCATGGTCCATGGTGTAGACAACCCCTGAGTAGATCCCACGTGAAAGTGATTAAAAGAACTTGGGGCACTTTACACTACAGCTTCTGGGCCCATAAGCATTGAACTTTGAAATGATCTTCAATGACTAATATGTCTATGCCATCTTACTTCAATTTGCACTAGAGCATGAGCGCCTAAGGGACCAAAGAATGGATGAAAAGACTACATAGAGTCCTAAATGATATGTAGTAAATATTCTCATATTCTAGTAGAATTTAGCATCAAGGTGGATATAATACAAATTTGGGAGCCCGAATACAAACCTCCATTTTTTATAAGACCATATTGTAATTACATATAATACAAGGTTGAAGCATGGTTAAGTGAACAAAAGTTGTACCTTGTCAATTTAGAAGGGCAAGTAGCCGCATTTCTTAGTTATATAATCCCAAACAATAATAATGATTCATATTAAGGTG
Source organism: Polytrichum commune (assembly GCA_950295325.1). Taxonomy (NCBI): domain Eukaryota; kingdom Viridiplantae; phylum Streptophyta; class Polytrichopsida; order Polytrichales; family Polytrichaceae; genus Polytrichum; species Polytrichum commune. The sequence continues at coordinate 25,367,287 of OX485804.1, forward strand.
GTTAATAAGGTGGATCATGATGTTTTCAAAAACATTTTTGCAAACTACATGATTCATATCCATAGAAGTAGATTCTCAAGTTTGTAGAATCTACTTCCATAATTGTCAATTTTCATAAAGTAAAATTGAAGTAGACCTTAAGAAAATATGTTTTACTTCAAACTTTGTGGCGCACTAACAGACAATTTGATCTTCTCAAATACTCCAATTATACACACAAATCATAATCAACTTTTGAAATGAAGTAGGCTTTAGCGGTTTGAAGAATACTCTTTGAACACTTTGTAATTGATTGCCATTTACACTAACTCTAAAACACAACCCTTGCATTAGCCCACGAACTTGATGTCTTGTGCCCATTGTGATGTGGTCAAATGAATGAATGTATTTTTGGGTTGGTTATTCCCAGTGTTATGATTCTTTATGTGACAACTATCAACAAACAAAGAACTCCAGTTCAATACCATGAGGAACAAAAATGAAATCATCCTTTGTATAAATAAAAGAGGCTGCAATTTATTGCACAACCCTAGAATTTATTATTCACTCTAAGTGGAGAAAATTGATACTAAGTAGTTATAAGGTCCCCAAAAAAAATCAAAGACTAAGGTACATAACCCCTAGATAAATACTTGGTTCTCGTACATGTATGCCAATTTTCTATAGAGATGCATTCCCATAATTGCAATGATAGGCAACTCATGAGCATTCAAAATCATTCATCATTAAGTCGTCTCACTCATAACATTGTTATGGATCTGAATAATATTATGTTTTCTCGAAACACCTGATGAGCTTTAAGGGTAAAACCAATTCCTTTAGCAAAAACCATAAATACTTGAAATATTGTAGGGATGGAGATGTAGAAGGTAGAGCATTAGATTGCTCGTACTCAATAGAAATATAATAAAAGAGGCATGAGAAAGAATAAAGTTAGAATAAGGCTACAATGCTAGTCCGAAGAGGGATAAGAGTTATCTCATATTGTTTGTATGAACCAATGAAAAGAGGAAAAGTACTAAAAGACAAAGCAAGGAGAGCATGAGATCATCTCACTCCAAGCATTGTTCATATGCCTTTGTATATGTCTATATGCTTGTGCAATCTTATCTCTAGTCCTATTGATATCCAAAAGGTTATGAGCCTAGAGTGCAAATGAAGTTCCTAGAGATCAGTGTTCAAGACTGAAGTCTTCAATGCCCTTCAAACATGATTTGGCCCTTCAAAATACACCTCTCTCAAAATAGTCCTTCAAAACGCAACCCCAAATTGAAAATGAAGACGTCACTTGCAGTCCTCAATACAATTTGCCCACCACAAAAACCAATAAGCATAGGCTATTGTCACTACAAGAAGTGGATTTACAAGGTCAATTCTTAATTCTTCACATTTTGCTAGAAAAATGTACCATGTAATTCATACACAAGTTTAACATGAATTTTGTATTTCATCTCTATATTCTTAGATTGGACATCTTGGATTTGAACCAACCCTTCTACTGAAGGGCTAAAGTTTAAGAGCCCGTCAAAATGAAACTCATATGAGGGCTTCAATGATAAACACTACTAGAGATTTGATAACTTTGAGGTTGCGGAGTGAATCTTGAGGGGTTGGTGCTTTAGAGCTTCAGAGCGTTGGAGGTGTTTGAGGGCGCATTTGGTTGTTGTAAGTATTTTTTTGTTTTTTTATTTTTTGCTTGAATGTGTGTTTGATGCAAGAGCATGTAATTTAAGTTTCTTGAGTTACTGTTGAGAGGCTTATTTGAAAGGTTTGGAGGTGTTTAGACTTCAAAGCATTTGACTTCAGTGTTTTGAGTGTTCAAAGGTTTCTTTGAGAGCTTTGAAGGTGTTTTAGACTTCAATAGCACATGACTTGGTAGACTTGAGTGTTGAGAGGCTTATTTGACAGGTTTGGAGGTGTTTAGACTTCAAAGCATTTGATTTAAATGTTTTGTTTATTTAAGGATTTCTTTGAGAACTTAGAAGGAGTTTAGACTCCAATAGCATATGACTTGAGAGGCGTGAGTGTTGAGAAGTTTCATTGAGAGTGTAAGACACATTTGAGATGAAGAATATCTTATTTGAATGATTTGAATGTTTTAAGAACTCTCTTGAGGTGTAGAAGATCAAATTTGAGGTATTTGAGAGTGTAAGGCATTTGAGGTGAAGGAGATCTTATTTGAGTGATTTGAATGTCTTTGGAACTCTCTTAAGGTATTAAAAATCTTATTTGAATGATTTGAAAGTATAAGGCATTTGAGGTGAAGAAAAACTTAATCGAATGATTTGAATATCTTTAAAATTCTCTTGAGGTGTAGAAAATTTTATTTGAATGATTTGATAGTGTAAGGCATTTGAAGTAAAAAAGATCTTATTTGAGTGATTTGAAGGTCTTAAGACCTCTCATGAAGTGTAGGAAATTTGACTTGAGATATTTTAGAGTGTAAGGCATTTGGGGGTGAAAAAAATCTTGTTTGAGTTATTTAAGTGTCTTAAGGCCTCTCTTCAAGAGTAGAAGATCTAACTTAAGGCATAGAAGATCTATTATTTTAGAGACCAAAAGATAAATTTGAGACCATATGAGTATGTTTTCACTACATTGAAGTGAAAACACATATTTTGAATGTAAGAAGTTATCTTTTAGTTTGGTTGGGTTGATTGTAGGCCATATAAAAAACTAGTTTAAATGCTTTGAGAGTATATCCGAGCGTATAATGATATCATTTGAGAGCGAGGCCATTAAAGCCATTGACAAATTCAATGAAGGAATGTTTCCAAATTTGGAAGTTCAAAATCCAAATATTGTTCGCATCCAAGAATCTCTGGAATATAGTAAATGGATATGAGGAAGCTCCACCTTCCAATGTGGATTCCAAAGTGTTGAAGGAGTACCAAAGATGCGTCAAGAAGGCCATCATTGACCTCAATTTGGTGGACAACCAATTTGTGCACATCAAGAGTTGCAAAGGACCCACAGAGGCATAGAAGACCATTTGCAACATTCATGAGACAAAAAATGATCCAACATCTTTTTCATTCGCCGCAAGTTTTTCACATGTAAGATGCATGAGGGCTACGACTTATTAGACCACGTCGACAAGGTCAAGGCGTTTGTAGATTAAGTCGTTTGTTCAGGGGTATCCGTGAGAAACGAAAATATTATCAAGACTTTGCTTAAGAGCTTGTTGGCGTCGTACGAATCTTTGATCACTGTCATGGAGACGATGCCGATGAAGAAACTCACGATGAACTACGTGACGGCGCATTTGATGCACAAGATGTTGACCCGCAAGGAGGAAAAGTTCTAAGGTGAGAATGCCGCCATGGTGTTGCAACAAAGTAAAGGTGGCAATCCATTTCCATGCAAGGTGTCAAATGGTGTTTTTATTGCAGCAAACAAGGCCACATAATGATTATGTATTTTTGCTACAAAGCAAAAAACATGGAGCGATAAAATGCAAAATATGCGAATGACGATGAAGACTACGCATTTGTAATGCGTAGTAAAGCACATGTGGGAGCCCAATATTCTACGGAAATACGGAAATACGGAAATACGGAAATACAGATCCATTTTCCGTATTTTACCCTGCTCGTATGAGGATAATAGGGTCTCTTAGGTTAAAATTAATTGTACTAGGAAATAGGGCGTTCTAAATCCGCCTCGCACGATAAAAATGATAAAAGGGGGTACTATTACCGGTCCGGCAAATTGGACGAGGGGGACCGTTTGATCATGGTCCAGACCGCTGGTCCGGACCAAGTAACGGTTACGCCACGATTACCCAACGGCCCGGAAGTGGAGAGCGGTTACAACGGACTTGTGGCGGTTGGGAGAAAACCGTTGGTGAACCGTCGGAAAACGGTTGGCAACCGTTTTCCGTTAAAAACGAACGGTAACAAGGGAAGGAAGAGGGAGGAAGGATATTTAAGGGTCCCTTCCTTCTCCTCCCCACTTTTTCGCAAGAAGAAAATTTGTTGAGAGAACGAGTGGTGAGGTTGTTTTTTTTTTCGAGCCGCCAGCAATTGGATTGCTGGGACTCCGTAATTTCCAGTTACCGGCAGTTGGCTTGCCGCGACTCCGTAGCAATTAAGCGGGAGAGAGGGAATCCGGAGGGGAGAGAATTTCCGTAGTTGAGACAGGAGTTGAGATAAGATAGGAAAATGCTGGAAGCACGGGAAGAGGATCGGAGGGAACCCATCCCGATTCCGCTCAAAGCCCTCATCCCTGCAATTCCGAGGGAGGACGGGGAGCTGCAGGAGCTAGTGGAGGATCTCCGGGTTATGGGTTGCGCGGGGTTGCTCGCCAAACCCTGGAACCTCCGAGCAGAAGATACCCTCCGGGAGTTCAAGTTCGAGAGAGAGAATCAGTGGCTGGGAACTAAAAGAAGGGATCCGGATAGTTGGACTCCGGAAGTCTGGAATAGGGTTTATGGGTTTCCGAGAGGAATTGCAGAGGGATGGGCCGATCGCTGCGATGGCTTGTTCGCCGGAAAGTTTAGAGGGGACGCGGACCCGAAGGACGGCTTCCACCCCGGGAACTGCCGGAACCTTAGAGAGCGGAGGGTATTAGAGTTCCTCCTGCCCATCTTTAACCCGGACAAGCCTAAGCGGATTAGCCTTACCATGGCTAACACCCTGTTCGGTGCTATGTCCGGAGTCCGGCCCGTAAATTGGGGGTTGATAATTCACGAAATAGTAGGGCGGGCCCTCCCCAATGTAGGCCGGAAACCCTCTTTCCTCTCCCCCTTCATTTTGCACCTCTATCAGCACTTTGACTGCATCACGGCCGAGGAGGAGGACCTGCTGACGATAGCGGCGGACGAGGTCACCTACAAGCTCCATCCGGAAGTCGGAGACCTCGAGACGGAAACTTCCAGCGACCCCATCATTCCGGAAGCGCCTCCCTCTTCACCCGGAAGCCCGCCGCCGACCCTCCAGAGACCAATCTCTCCTCCCCCTCATTATCATCCAGAACCCGGACCCAGCCGGGAGACCACTTGGCGGAATGTGGATCTCTCCGCTTGGGACTTTCCAAAAAATCCCTTCAAGCGGGTCCAGGAGGGGCTGGAGGATACTTCCGGCTGGAACACATCGTCCGGGGAGTGAACCAGGCCCTGGATGACTGTGGACCCAGAAATATTCTCCGGGAGTTGGCGAAGAGGGCGGATAGGAAGGAGCTCGAGCAAGCCAAGACTGAGAACGCTCACCTCACCGCGCAGGTAGCGGCCATGACTCAGAAGCTGAGTCAGAAGAGCAAGGAGATCCGGAAGTACCACGCGGAGCAGGCAGTGGTCTTCAGTCGGATCCGGGAGCTGGTGGGGCATCCGGCAAAGATCGTCAACAAGGCACATCTCTACGACCGGATGATGGAGTCCGGAGAACCAGCTTCCGCTAGGCAGACCCTCCCCATCCTCGTGAAATACTCACGGACGATGAAGGATCTCCTGGCGGAGATCCAAAAGGTGGTTCCGCCAAGCGGAACACCCCGGCAGGTACTCTATCCGGGTCCGCCTGGGTCACCAAACGGAAACCTCTATGAGGATGTTGGTGAATTCGCCTTGGTCCAGAATCCGCCAACGACTGCAGGACCCAGCCAGCAAGGAGGCGACTCTCGGCCTGCCAGTTCCGGAAGAGCTCCGGAAAGGATCCGCTCTCCCCAGGTGAGGCGGAAGAGCATCGGGTCTGTTAGATCCAGACGAGGCCAGTCCCCTGTTCCGCAGACCTCGGATCGGTCCCGGACTCCGGACAGAGCTCGGACCCCGATAAGGCACCAAACTTCGGATCGAGAGGCAACTCCGAGTAGGGGTAAGGTCCCTATGACCCAAGCCTCGTCGTCGTCTCCTCCGGACTGCCAAATGGTGAGCCCATTCCCTCCGCCACCCTCAAGGGCGGCCTCCACCAGGGATCCACGGACTACCTCCATCTCGGGCGGGCAGAATCCGGACTAGCGCACCGGAAGCGATCCTTCCCCGATCCGGAGCGTCCGGAAGGGAAGTACAGTTTCCGGAACACCAGGTTTCGGAACACCACGGGCAGAAAGAGCAGGGGACTCAGAGGATGAGATTGCCCCTTCTCCAAACATGAGGAGGATGTTTACGCGGCTACAGAAGGCATCGCTGGGAGGGGGCTCATCCGCCGTCAGCGGCCTTGTCAGCCATTCAAAGGAAAGAACAACTCAGAAGAAACACCGCTCTTCTTAGCTTAGGACGGTAGTTAGATTAGTTAGGCAGAATAGAGCTAAGAAGATAGGACTTAGGAGTTTTTGAAGTTGAGGAATAAAATTCTCCCTTGGGGTTTTGTCAGCGGAAAATCCGGATCTTGATCCGGGAAATCTGGGAGGTCGGAAGCAGTTAGGGTTTTCTTAGGGGCGGCCGCCTGGGCCGCCGCCTTCAGTTTAGGGATTTTGGGCCTCTACTTAAGGTTGAATAAGGAGCTGGAAAGGGGTTCCTTCTCCATTGTTGTATTCTGATTACTCTTACTCTAATAAACTCCTTGATTTCTCGACTCCTTGACTTTCCTTGATTGATTTTTGTGTACGAATGATTCAGAGATCGTTAGCGGAAGAGAGAGAGAGAGAGAGCATGAGGGGATAGGAGTTCCGGATAGGACATGGGAGAAGAGACCCGGATCAGATCTAGTTATTGCCTTGCGGATCCTCTCTGTGTGTAATGGGAGGGAAACCTCACTATTCCGGATGGTTGAGTAACATCTAGGTGGGATAGCCGCTGGGAGGATTGGGTGAGATCTGGAAGGGATCCGGACTTGCGCCGTCCGAACTTCAAAAGAGGTCTCACCGCCCTTAGACGGACTAATCCGGAAAGTGGTACGGATCGCCCAGTTAGCTCAGATTGAGTAGAGTCCAAGGTAGTGGTAGCCGGATCAATCCGTCGGAAGGAGGAGGGAAGGATCGGAATAGTTAGGATTCCGGGTCGGAGGCCATCTCCGGAGTGTAGTGGGAAGGGGACCTCATTGTTCCGGATGTCTGGGTAACATCTAGGTGAGATAGCCGTGGGGAGGACTGGGTAAAGATCAGGAAGGGATCCGGACTTGCGCCAATCTGATCCTCTGAAGAGGTCTCACCGCTTTTGGACGGGACAATCCGGGAAGTGGTACGGATCACCCACTTATCCCGTTGAGTCAGATCTCCGGGTGGAATCTGGAATACTCCGGTCGTTGTAGTCCTAAGATATAATCCGGATCTCCCTGTGTGACCTACCAAGACGGATTTGGCCAATCCGGATTGGTTGTGAGGGAATATCCGGATCCCAATCTTATAAGGGACGTCTTCACCGGAAGAAACCAATTATTCTAGAGGGTAGAACGTAGAGGGGTAAATCTGGACTATAGGGGTGAGTAAGTATTATAATTAGGACCTAAAGATACAATCCGGAAAGGCAAATTCCGGAGAAGGAAGAGTTTCCAAAAGACCGGAAGGCCGGAAACCGGGGTTTCCGGAAATTCGGCTAAGGAGTGGAAGATAAGCGGGTACGGGGAGTTGTCGACCTCCTACACTTCACAGAATCCCTGGACGATACTAGGGTCATCCGGACAAAACCGGATTAGGCACTTAAAAACGCCAATCCGGATATTTTGGTGTTCGTGTGTTCCCACAACACATTTCAAGAGCATATGCAAGTGGATCATAGATTCAGGAGCATCCAAATACATGACTTCGCATAGGGTTGTATTCACGCGATGTACATTTGGGTGATATTACTGTTGTCGAAGCCATTGAAATAGGTTCCATCGTTGTGAAAACAATCGTAAGAGCTAAAATCAATCATATTTGTATGAAATATACATTTCACGTGCCTAAATTGCATGTCATTTTGCTCTTGGTGAGCAAACTTGTATCACACAGATTAAAGATCCAATTTAACCTAAATAAATGCACTTTGAAAGCTTGCGACGTTGAAGCCATTATAATTGCGCTATGTAAATGCAACTTGTATAAAATAAATTTTGTAAAGATGCACAAACCGGATGCAGCCAATTTGGTACAATCCCTAACAGAAGATTGCGCGCTTGAGCTTTAGCACTGCCGCCTTGGTTATTTGAACATAAAGGGTGTTCATACGTTCCAAAATATGATGAGTGACATGAACCTTGGCAAAAAAAATTGCCCCACATCCTCGTTGTTTTGGGAGGTGTGTATTGAAGGCAAATAACATAGGGCCATATTTCCAAATGAGGGGGGGAGGATGGGCAAGCGACCAAGCCTTTAGAAATTATATATTCCAATGTGTGTGGTCCCATACGGACAACATCCATTAGCGATGCAAGGTATTTCATAATATTTATCAATGATTTATCAAGGAATTTATAGTTGGATGTGTTGAAATCCAAAAAACAATGCTTTTAGAAGTTTAAGGGGTCTAGACACTTGTAGAGACACAATCAAAGCACAAAATCAAAATGATTCGGTCCAATAATGACAAGGAATTTATTTCCAAAACATTCAACTATTTTTGAAAGATAATGACATCGATAAGCAAACGTCTACCATGTATATGCCTCAACAAAATGGAATAGAGGAACATGCGAATCGCATCACCGTGGAGATGGCAAAGAGCATGTTTTATGTTCAAAACCTCGACAAATCGTTTGGGGCATATATGGTGGCTAACTTAGTTTATACACAAAACCGATGTCCAACGAGGGCATTAGACTTCAGTACACCCAAGAAAGCATGGAGTGGAAGGAGGCTTTGCATTTACACACATGAGTTTGTTCACTGCATTGCATGTGTAGTGATGCCAGATGAAAAAAAGGGTAGGTTCGTTGCAAATGATACAAAATGTTTGTTTTTGGGTTATTGTGAGAAAACTAAGGCCTATAGGCTAATGTTTTTGCAAACTAAAAAGATCATCAAAAGTAGAAACATGATATTGATAGAATATAGCATGAGCGTTAGAAACAATTTAGAGATGTGTCCAAGTGGAAGAATTGAAGGCCTTACGGCAGTTGTTGTGGACAAATCTTTCAAATCATCTTTGTGTAATGACGGTGAGGAGCCCGAGGAAGAAGTAGGAGATCACTTGGTTGCAAATGAGAAAGCAATCGAAATACTTGCAAAGAATGACAACCGCGTTGAAATGTTAAGCAAAGATGAAAGATGTTCTGTAAGAAAATGGTGTCCGCTTGGAGAATGGTGGAAGAATCATATTCAACCCAAACACAATGAATAATGGGCCACTGTGGCATTCTTTTATGATCATTTGAATTTGTGTGAAGCGTTTGGATCCGAAGATGCGAACATGTGGGGGGCCAGAATAGAAGAGGAGTACAACTCGCCCGTGACCAACGGTATATGGGAATTAACCAACTTTCCAAAGGATCGCAAGAGTATAGAATGCAAATGGGTGTTCCACACTAGGATCGATGCATTGGGTGAAATTGTTAGGTATATGGCGCAGTTAGTAGCAAAGGGATATTCTCAAGTGGCCGGAGTGGATTTCAACGTGTCCTTTGCTCCAGTGGCTAAGTTTATCACCATTAGATGCATTCTTGTGTTAGGAGCGTCCATGCATTGGGGCATCCAGCAAATGGACGCAAAAGGGGAAATTTTTAATAAAATATTGGAGGTGGAGATTTACATCGATAAACTGGATGGTTTCATACAAGAAGGGAAAGAACATCTTAAATGCAAACTCAATAAAACCTTGTATCGTCCCAAGCAATTGCCAAAGGCGTGGTACCACTGTATCAACTCGTTCTTCATTAACGAGAGGTTTTGTAGAAGCCAAGCGGTTCATTCATTGTATGTCAAACAAATGGAACAATATATTTTTTAATTTGGGACTTTTTGGGCATTTTGAAACATTTACAAACAGAAAAACATGAATAAAATGACACAGATATTGGAGATTGTTGTAAGATGCAAATACTTTGAAGCGGTTGTTCATATCAAGAATCCAATTAAGAACTCATATTAAGATGGTTTAGGTAGGACAATCTAAACATTACATCATATTGAAGGACAAATCATATAACACTCATATTATTGCAAATAAAATATACAACGTATGGCATGTAAATTGAATAACATGCTAACACCATACATCCATTGGATAGTGCGACCCAAAATCATCTTGCCTATGGCCCAAACCCCTATGCCTACGATGGCCTATCCAGCCTTGGAGATTGCAATTTTTTCTTTTGCAGCGGATTCTTTTGCTCGCATTGCTTCAATATTCTTGAAAATCTCCACCCCGCAACTAAAACCAAGGTTGGGACTTGAGCCCTTCATAACACAATTTGGATTCCGTCGACCACCCGAATTATATGACGAAGAATTCGAATACGATGAAGTGAATTGTTTTGCATTTTTGGGCATGGCGTACAAATGCTCCAACTCGATGGACGCACTAGACCGCGGATTTTTAGGGGTGGACGCAACCTGCAACGTTTCAGACCAAGACACATGTGTTAGTTTGAGGAGAAATACCCAAATGTGTCACACGCTCTTTTTTAGTGCAGAATGATTGTAATGTATAGTTAAGCCATGTGCGGGGGCACTCGTGTCCGAGTTGGCGAGGAGGGGCAAAGCGTCCCGCAAAAGAATAGGGAGGGGTCCACTCTTTGCAGGTTGAGCGTCCATTCGTAGCCTCCGTTGAGCTGTAATACTGCGGCCGGGCCGAGAGGGGGACGCCCGGACGCAGTTGCGATCTATGCTCTTGAGTGGTGATGGAGACGAAGATTGTTGGAATATTTGCTTGGGTGGGGGGGCTATCATTGACGCCAACATCAAGAGGCTCCTTGGAGTAGTTGATGATGGATGTGGCATCGTAAACGGTCTCATAGAAGAAACTTCCCAAGTTTGATTTACTGACGACCTCAAGCAAGGGCTTCAAACGTTGATGCCAGAATAAAAACAAACAAAACCCAAGGGAAGGGGGGGAGAGGGAAAATGTGAAAATTGATATACATTTGAGGCATATATTACACAAATGGCACACCATGTACTATCTCAAATGAGTTTATTATATTTCGCGTGAACGTACAACTCTCTGTACATATAGTCCCTTGGATTCATGTATCTTTCACCTATCGGATTACAACTTAGGAACTGGGGCACGGGTAGTCCACTTCCCACGAGCGTTTGAAGGTATTTAATTAGGTGTAACAAAAGCGGCCTTGGACCTTCCCAACCGTCCACGTAGGGCAAATTATGAAATTGGAGGTCGGGTTCAAAATATTTTTGGAAGCGTTGTTGTCCACCATCAACGTGTTGTTATGGGTGGAGCAAACGTCATAGGACAGCCGACCATAGTGGGATGTTGGTCCCATACAATTGGCTTCAAGACCTTAAAATATTGATTTACAGTGAAGTTGTTTGGCTTCCTGACAGCCCTGCCGTCGGAGGTGTATAATGTTCTACAAGACTCATGTCCTAAGACCAAACAAAGGGGTTGGAGTCCCTTGAAGATGAACTCTACGACTGTTTGAGTGTTCTTGGACTTTATGGAGCTCCTGTCACCAAAAGTTCCCCATCCTTCGATTTCGTCCTAGCCCGAGTGGAAAAGCTATAATGACACGTAGAAAATCCTCCCTTGGTAATTCAATATATAATTCCAATATACCCTTGGAATATACACAACTTGACTAATCCCACACTATGTCATCTTATATTCCTTAATTTCGGGTAAGGTCACATCCTTAGCCTTCTCCAATGTCCACCCGGCCGCCTTAGCTACACATGCCTTCAATGATTTCCCTCGTGTGAATCTAGTCCTAGCCGTTGATTCTTCGCTGGTACATGACACCTCGCGTGTTGATTCCATGAGCACATAAGTCTTTAATGCAAGTGTTGAAAAACACTTACATGACTTATAATCGGCCCCTCTCCCTTAAGCCAACACAACTACCTCATTTTTTTAGTTTATCCCACACCTTCAAATGTCACAGCAGCTCTACGCTACAGATAAGCTGCAAATACGCAGCTCTACGCTACATATACGCTGCAAATACGTAGCTCTACTATGCAGATACTAATCCATCCAGATGCGCAGCTCTGCGGCTGCAGATACGCTACAATACACAGCTCTACTGCTACATATACACAGCTCTACGCTAAAAGTACGCTGTGAATACCCAGCTCTACTGCTGCAGATACTAAGCTATCTACTATGCAGATACTAATCCATCCAGATGCGCAGTTCTGCGGCTGCAGATACATTACAGATACGCTACAATACGCAACTCTACTACTATATATACACAGCTCTACGCTGAAAGTACGCTGTGAATACGCAGCTCTACTGCTGCAGATACTAAGCTATCTACTATACAAATACTAATCCATCCAGATGCGCAGCTCTGCGGCTGCAGTTACGTTGCAGATACGCTACAATACGTAGCTCTACTGCTATATATACACAACTCTATGCTGAAAATACGCTGTGAATAATCCATCCAGATGTAAATTCATAACTTCTAACAACATCACATGCCCCAACTTTTAAATAAGAGACTTTGCACATCCACATAAGTATATGGCTAATCAATGTAAATCCAAGTATTCAAACAAAGCCATAAATTGAACTTTAAATCATTCACACCCAAACTATTACTAACAAGAGGTCAAGCCCTCTTCAAGGCCAACTAGCCTTGGCTCCTAACCTTACACCCATGCATACACACGTGCTCCTATCTTGCTTCTCACACACCCACACTTATAACACGTGGGGTGCCAAGGAGCACGAAGGAAAGGGAGAGAGAAGAAATGAAAGAGGGAAGTCTTAAGTAACAAAGAGGAAGAGAGGGCATGAGGTAAGGATAGGGTGAGAGGATTAGAGCCTCCAATCACAACCCCTTAACCTTCTCCTTCTAAGTAGGGACTCATCCCATCCACAAGGCTCTTCCATTCCTAAACCAACAAGGTGGATCCTAATGTGGGCATTTAACCCACGGATCCCCTCTCGCCTCACCTTACTCCATACTCACCTAGTCAAGGCATTACCTCATTGAACTTAAACCTTGAGACAATCACACAACACCCCCTAATGTCTAAATTTAATTCACACCACATTTCACCATTTTTATATTTTTGTGAATAATTAATAACCGTTAAAACATAACTTCTAATGGTCTCAAAGACTTAAGAACACATGTGGGCACCATTTTAGGCTCACAGCTCCACACGATCACCCACCATTTCGATAGGGCGACCTGTAGGAAACATCGAAGCCAAGGCTGGTGGTACACTAGCTTGCTTTTGGTCCTCCACGCTTCTTGGAGAGGACCGGTGGGGAGCCGCGACGCTATACTGCGATCCCTGCGAAGACGAGCAAGAGAAGGTGACGACGGCTATGTCATGCTATGTTCATTTCAAGCATAACAAAAAATTTGTGCAAATACAACAACAATTGAACCATTGGCAACAACATGAACATTTAAGGGGAACAATTCACAAGATACATTTGAACACATAAGCAAACATATGAGCACCAAAAATAATAATTCTATTTTTACAATTCTCTATGTACAATTTGCTTGGGGGAACCTCGTTGAACGAGCCATTCACACTATCTTAATTATACATCTACAAAATTGTTTGTGCACCACCGAGATCGAGCATAGTCGAGTGCAGGGAGACGAAGAAATCGTGGGGAATGAAGGGCGCGAGTGATGGGCATTGGGGCAAGGGGGGGGTGCAGTTCCTCCTAGTGGATGCATCAAATGGGCGGTGGAGCATGAAGTTGCGAGAGGAGGATTTTCCAACAAACTCATTGTTGATGAAGTCGTACATGGATTTGGAGAACATTACCGTCATCCCCCATATGATTGAGGAGGTGTCCGACTTCAAGGCATTTATAAAACCGTATATTCGAAGTGGGGCTCACCGATTGATCGGGCACACGAAGTCACAATAATTTTGGTTCTACATGCGGGGCGATGGTGTCCTTGCTATGCAATACAAGTTGTTGTGCACAACACAAAACTGGAGCCCGCCGGATGGTCTCCTTGTGTGGCGTATTAATGCGGATGGAAAGACGATGTTACCGGACGGGGAGCCTAGGCCTTGCAAGCCAATACTCATGAAGAATTTGGAGGATATTGTAAAAGGCATATTGGGCTTCATACAATATTGAGAAAGTTTGAAGATAGCGGATGTTGGTGAATCATGTTGGCATCGTTACGGGAGTTGGATATAGTATTGGGCACGTGTTTGTGCCATCTTGGCAGACCTTCACCAAGATATCCCCCTTACTTTGAGGCATGGATTTTGGCCACAAACACGTGTCGATGTACAAGCTTCGGAGGCTAGTCTTTTGGGAAATGAAGAGGTTCGTGAGGAGTTTGATGTGGATGACCATTACGTCGGGCATGTTAGTAACCGTCCCCCACCATCTTTCCGCATTGCATTGGATTGTCATGAAGGTTATATGCTCATTTTGCATCCTGGAGATGAGATATATGCAAAGCTAGTATGGGTGGCAAAACTTTGTCCAAACCAAATTTTGCAACTTCCAACCTTCATTTTCGACAAATTCAAATACTACCAACCGACGGCACGGAATGAAGATGTGATTCAGCATTACACAGGCTAGGATACAAACCCTAACTTTTGGTGGAAGGTGGATTCTGAGCATGGTCCATCTTGGATAGATACATATTTCATATTCATAGCATGAAAACCACGGAAAAATCATAGTGGATTAGTGTTCATCCCTTAAAAGTACATAACTTTTGCAAAAGACAACCTTGCTCGGATCGCACAAGAAGCAAACCACATTGAATGAGAAATAGGTAGGATTGAATTATCATGATTATAGTTTCATATGTAACTAGTAGATACATATTAGTCATATGTGTGCTCTTCAAAATTGGTGTAGAGTTTGGGTTGAACTTAGAAACGCTATATTGTTCGGGGATGAATGAATATTCATTACTTAAGAATATTTGCCAACAAATGTGAACTTCATTTTATTATTATGTGGGGGACTAAATTGTAGGGTTGAATAAATTTTGCATTTATTACATGATGCTATGTAGGTTGTAGAATATATATTTTATTGGTCATGCTAATAATAGAAATCATTCTATATGATTTTTTTGGTGAAGTTGGTTTCAAGTGCTCTACCCAATGTGTTTTTGTTGATGAAGTTGGTGTCAAATGTTCCATCCAATGTGCTTATGTCAGCCAACAATTGATTTTGGGATCCTAGGACTGATAATATATTTGAGATTGTTGACAATATAGTTTTGGGCGACTTCATGTTGTTGTGGTCCATATATTAATTCGAGACAAGAGAAAGTCTCAATTTAACAAATATAGTATTACGGGGGAATATTTGTTGGTGGCAATCCTCTACGTGGATAATTTGATCATATTGGCATGCAATGTAACCCAATTGAAGTGAGTTAAATCAGAGCTCAAGAAGGAATTTCAAATGAGCGATCTAGAAGAATTACATTATTGTGTAGGAGTGGAATTTGGGAGGAATAGAGAAGCCCGTATCATCAACATGAACCAAAGGAGCTACATTGAGGAAGTCCTAAAGTGTTTCGACTTGGAAAAATGCAAACCGGTTGGAACTCCGTTAGATGCCAATTCAAAACTTTTGTTAAAACTTTTGGATGAAGAATTTGGGAATGTGTAAAAGGAAATGAAAGGTATTTCATACATGGCCGGGGTAGGATCTCTCATGTATGCAATGGTGGCCACAAGGGCCGATATTACATTTGCGGTGAATACGACGAGTCAATTCATGTTGAAGGCTGGTCCACCGCATTGGATTGCCATGAAACGTATCATGAGGTATTTGAAAGGCACTTTAAACTTCAAATTATGCTTCAGAGGTAAGGATATTACCTTGAGAGGATTTTGCGATGTAAATTGGGCGGGAGATGCAAATAACCAGAGATCCACCATAGAATATGTGTTTTTTTTTGGTGTTGGAGTTATTTCGTGAAAATGCAAGAAACAGCCAACCGTTGCATTGTCTACAATGGAGGCAGAGTACATGACCACTAGTCATTACATGAAGGAAGCGGTTTGGCTTAGGCAACTTTTGGCAGATGCGGGATACGTGCAAAATGGATTGACATTCATCATATGCGACAATCAAGGATGCATAGTACTTGCAAAGAATCCCACACACGATTCTTGCATCAAACATATCGATGTACAACATCACTTCATTAAAGAGAAACTAGAAAACCAAGAGATGTGTTTAAAGTATCGTCCAACAGAAGATATAATACCAGACATGCTAACCAAATCACTTGCAAAGGATAGGCATCAAGCATTAACAAAGGCAATGAATTTAGAAGTCATTGACTACTCGCAAAGTGGGATTGTAGAAGGTAGAGCACTAAATTGCTTGTAATCAATAAAAATATAATGACAGAAGCATGAGAAAGAATAAGGTTAGAATAAAGCTACAATGCTAGTCTGAAGAGGGATAAGAGTTATCCTATATTGTTTGTATGAACCAATGGAAAGAAGAAAAGCAATAAAAGACAAAGTAAGAAGAGCATGAGATCATCTCACTCCAAGCATTGTTCATATGCCTTTGTGTATGTCTATATGCTTGGGCAATCTTATCTCTAGTCCTATTGATATTCAATAAAAGATTGAGAACTTATCTCAAGTATAGATGTGTGGCAGTAAAGGTTGCGCGGGATTTGAGCTTGAGTTCATGTTATTGTGCTAAAGGTCCCAATCAATAGATCCTCCTTCACAACAATTCTGGACAAAGTTTACTCTAGTAGTTTGCAAATTGGAAGGACCTTTTTAGGTGTGTCGAATGATAGTAAAATACCCATCTTGTTACAAGTTAAGTTATCCGCAAAGAGTACGACCTATCGGGTTGGTTCTTTCTTACTTGTTGAGAGCCTTATCAAGTGCACTTTGCATATATGATCTAGCCAAACACACACACACATAATCTAATGTTTTAACTTTGAGATATATACATGTATAATGATTTTGGGGTTTTTTTTCTTTGATTTAATGAATCAAAAAAAGGAATAGAATGTTAAGAAGTTTCATGGAATAAGTGCTTTTTACATGTTAGTTAGCAAATGGCCAACAAATTTTGAGCACAAAGTCAAGTCTTTTTTTAACATATGTTCTTCTGGAGTCCATTCTAGATCCATATTGTGTCCACACCCAAACCACACAACGCCACCACTCCAATAGATGTCCAATAGAGGTAAGTACTTGAATTGACCCCTTTGTGTAGTATCACCTGTAGATGATGTTTTTTTAGAATACCTACGACCATCGTAACACTATTAAGGGTTGCTTTCCACACATGGCCAAGAGCCATGATCGTGGAAATCTATGCCCTCGAGAATCATCCAAAGGCCATACTGTGGAAAGCATAAATCCAATTTTGCAATTGATAGGCCCTAAAGGCTTAGTGTAAAGTGAAAGTGGACCACATTGAGAGATCATAACATATTTTCGGGTCCAGGTTCCCATCATGACAATGTAATATTTCTAGAAGCTAATGACAATTTAATGGATCCCCACGGCCCCAAGTTTGCATTAAACCTACCTTTCTTTGATGGGCTTCACGCAATATCCTTTAGACCATGAAACATTATTCACTTGCTACCATGTAGGATACCATGTCGATTTTCATCCATTCAAATCTCTTTGGCCCTCATGCCTTCAAGGTCTAGTGTAAAGTGGACTTGAACCATGTCCGGCTTCTTTGTATATCACGAAGTTTGTATATCATAGGTCAAGGGCCCTCAAACTCCAGTGTAGAGTGGCCTAAAGTAGGAAACGTCTTCCAAATCCATGAAAGGCATCTAAGATGCCAACATAGTATTACTAAGTATCTACATGATGGTCTCTTTCCAAAGAGAGAGGTTTTAATTTAAAAAAACTTTGATAATTTATAGTTGCTTGTTGAAAAGGTCACAATACACATGAGTGCTGCCCATAAAAGGGAAATCTTGGAAATAAAGGAGAATTTTGCTCATGTGGTACTTGGTCCCACATAATACAATCAAGGAGATGTGTACTTTTATGCACATTTATTCAAAGTTCAATGGTATCTAAAGGACGGAAACCAATAAAATGCATGCCCTCAAAGATCATACTTCTTATTATTCTTCTTCTTGTACTTCTTCTTCTAAAGTATCTTGATATCTAGTCATGTTTAAATAGTGCCATGTATCGTAGGAACCTACATGGTAAGGTAGGGGTGGCAATTTCCGTCCAAATTTCAGATGTGCCTAGTTGGGATGTTGAAATTATTATTTTTTATAATTTTTGAGCGCTCCGCAAAGCTGGTGCAAGAGCAACTATGAAAAAATCAAAATTTTCCAGCATGTCTATGATTTCCTACAAATTTTTAAAGGAAACCTTGTAGAGTGACCAACACTCGCACATAGGGTACGTGGTATATCCACAGGGTGGATTTCTAAAACTGACCGCTGGTAGCCAATGAAATGTTGGCAGCGCTGAGAACGGTAAAAGCACCTTAATAGGTGCTTTTGTAAACCCAGGTTAAAGCACCTAAATAGGTGCTTCCGACCCTAGGGGTCGACTTTAGGACCCGCACGGAAATTGCCACCCCTACCTTATGCATGTTGGACTAGATTATCTATCTAAACACAATAGAATTGTATTAACTCAACGTAACTTTCAATGAAGAGTTCGTTGTTTTGCATTCAACGCCTTCCAACCTTGAGTAAGTTTTTGGTGCATGCATGGAGTTAGTGTGGAGATTTGAACAAAGCACATTTTATATCAGTTCATAGAGGGCCAAACTCTTTATATTGGTTCATTGATAGCCTCAACATTTTGAATCTCCATAATTTTTCAAAATCCCTTGCTCAACACAATACCCTTGTTTGTTATCTAGTTATCTTTTGTTTAGTATGAGGTGTGTGAAACATTGTTTGGTTATTCAGTATATTGCTTTGCTTCTTTTTATGAAGGTGGAGTGATAGTGGATGGTGGGGTTTGTAATTCTTCTAGTTTTGTGATGTTATTATGTATGGCTCTTCCAACTACTACGGTGATGATGGTGAATAGACATTTCATCCTTTTTTTTTGTGGAACCTATGAGCAAGTCGTACTTTTTGTGTAAATTGTAAATTTTTAAAGGCACCACCAACTTGAGGTGGTGAACAACAATCATGCAGGGGGATGTCTAAAATAAATGTTGAGTGTGGGTTTATCCAAGGCAATACACCCTAAACTCCGTAATATCAACCCCCATAATGCCACTCACTTTCTTATATCTTGAAACCCTAGGGAACATATGTTCTTAGGTCAAATCTCACTTCTTATTGTCATATTTCTCTCTTATGTCACATGTTTTGCCATTAATGCAAACCACTAAAGAAGTCGACCCACACCTTCTCATTGTGCCATGTGTCAATATGTGGATTGTCTTCTTCTTCTCCTCCTTCTTATGCCACTTGTTGAATTGTTGGTACATGGACTTGTCACACTACCCGGGAGGGCCAAGTGGAAGTGAGAACTTGGTAATTTGCAAAACTATGAATTTCAAGCTTCACACAAACCTTATGCACATTCAAGGGGTTGCACACCATTTTCCCACTTTGAGGGTTATAGCATTCGGGCAAGTTTGGAATCTGACACCAACCATGATCTGAAGTTACTCCTCCAATTCATAATACCTGGGTGCAAAATCCTCATGGAAGAACTTAAAATATAGATTTTGTATAACGTCCATCACAACAAATGACTTGTACTTTTGTGATATTCCAGCCATGGGATTCATGACATAAGAGTTAGAGGTGGCAACTGTGTTGGGCAAGGTTTTAGGGTTTAGCATGTGTTCATGAAGAGAGAATCATCATTGTCGTTATCCATAGTGATCTGAACTTGCTCCTTCAAATTTCCCACCTACATCAACATCCTTCCTCATCATTCTTGAGGAAGAATTGATTGAATCTCAAGTTTTTATACTCAAACTTCAGAGTAGCAAGCAAGTTCAATTTGGCGAAGGGTACAATTTGCAATAAATTTATGGATGGGGTTCATATCTACGACCTTTGGACCCTTCAAAGCATGTGTGTGGAAGGACACCAAATCAAGACCTCAGTGGCATTCGGAGCGGTGCATGCACCGTGTTCGTGTTCTTTGTGCTGCAAGAAGGGTGGCAATTTGTTTTGATGGTTGGCTTGTTCGGTGTCTCCATGGCGTACTTTGTCTTGTATTCTTAATTCATTCAAGAGGATCAATAACAACACATTGTCAGGTGATTTGCACCAATTAGAAGATAAATTTTCTATACATACTGGATTTCATCCATGCTCACTGTTATCAAAGTGTTATCAATTGCTTCTCATTAGTGATGCATGTGCATCTTGGTTCTTCAAATCTTGAGATTCAAACCTTGAAACTTGGCCAATTGTGAGCGTCAATTTCAACATTACAATGTTGCACTGTGTAATTCCATAATGTCACATGCTACACTGATTCTCTATTATCATGCATCCATGTTAACATTGTAGACCTTTGTAATATCAGATGCACTTTGGTTGCATAGTTGTGATACTACATAGTTTAATGTGTAATGCCACTACTAACATAGACATGCTTAATTTAGTTACTTATTTTAGTTAAATACCTATATTTGAGTGGTGTAATTAGATGTGGCTCCAAGAACAAATCCAAAAGACATGTTTTTAAAAGAGATTGGAACACATGTTCAAGATATGTTACTCATTCTAGGTTGAATTGTCAACATCCTATAATTTAGGGGACCTATATGAGCACATGAATCTTCACTTTGATGATGATTAAAATATTTACTTGAACTTCAAAGATCATGAGGAAAGTGGCTATGGCCCAAATTTGGATTTGCTAACCATCTCGTACTAATCGCGTGTTTGCATATCCTAGGAAACATGGGCTAGGCAGAAAATGTAACCATTTAAGACCCATTTGTGTTGGGCATTAAACGATTGGTCTTCCCTCCTTGAAGTGGGATTCTAAAATATGCTCTGTAGAGGTGGTGTTCAACACCAAAAACATTCCCTAAACAAAACACCTTCTCATTCTTCAAACAATGATATCTCCCTTGAATCTTGCATGAGTTATTGCTTTGTATCTTCGCACACAAACAATCTATCCTGTAGAGCTTTCATAGTTTTTCTTGAACATCAAACTCACCTCGCAACTCTAAATTATTAGGGACCAATAACCATTCTAAAGTGAACTGCAAATCTCCAATTATGAGGGACGTCATCATGTGGGATTCCAACATCTCCATGGAACACACCCTGACAACTCCATATCCGCTCACAAACAAAATAAGCGGACATGATATGGAGCACCCTGTGCAGTGATTGATATTGTATAGACGATGTAGGATTGAAAAAATCTACATGTGTAATCCACATATGAATGTACACCTACTTGAAGGGTCTTCAATATTGACCCTAGAGACACTATTTATCGTTGTAGAATTGAATTGAAAGCTACCAATGACGAATTTAATTGATACAAATTCTTGGAATTGACTTTCCTTCCTTCCAGACGTCAATCTGAACTAGGTGCGGTGCCCCATCTTGTGGCCCAACATAACAGGCCTTCGAAATTTCACAAGCCCTACGAGCCTCAAACCCTAAAAATTTAACTCCCAACCCAGTTACTAGGCACCGCGTCGGGCAATCCAACCCAGACGATCCCGCAGTTTCAACCCCACGACAACTACCCAGGATGCATTTTTTGTTTTTTTTTAAGAGATTGGGTGTAAGAAAATAAAATAAACGCAGTGAGGTTTGCTACAAATTACACATCGCCGTTCTTGATGCCTTGGACTGAAGTGTCGATGTTGAATTGCGGGCCCTTGAACCATTTCCGGGCGCTCACAAGCCAGGAAAACATAATCAAGATGAAGACGCCTCCGACGGCCACGGGTGTATAATTCAGTGTCGATTCCGTCACCGGGTAGATCACAGGCAGGCAAAAGAGCACAGTAATGGTGACAACCCACAACACAGCCACCCAGCCCACAAAGAGGCTGTATCGGCCAAGGTTGAATGGGCCCGGGCGGAAGGATGAGCGCCCAATCGTGATTCGGAAGAGGATGGGGAATGCGTACGAGATGTACAGTCCAATTGTGGCGATCGATACCATCGCTTGGAATGCCACCAAGCTCCCGAGCGACTGCACACACACAATCAATCAATCAATCAACCAACCCATACCATTTGAGCTTTGAGATTGCTGATCTTCTTCAACAGACTTGATCTCCATAGAAAACATCTTCTGTGCACATCATAAGGTTAGTGGGCTTAAAATGGACATTTTTAGCTCTGCCCTCATTTCACAGATGATATTAACTCTTACAGGCCGAGGTTGACGTTTTTGTCCAGGTGGTTACCAATGCCCAAATATACCAACATACACCTTTACGTTATGATCTTTTGGTTATGGACACGTGGACGGCTACAAATTTGTGTGAAAAACCTTTACTTTACAAAGATGCCAACTCTATGGTCAACTTTATCGTAAGAGACGTCAATTTTCTTTGATAAGCTGTTGAATTGAACTATTTTAGATCTTGCTTCTACCTATAGGAGCTAAACACACAATTAGTATGAAATGCCACTATGTGCACGCAATTAACTAATTCACAACATTTGACATTGATGATCTTCAATAGATTAGATCCACAATGAAAATATCTTTTGTGCACATTATGAGGTAAGTTGGCCTAGAATGAACACTTCTCACTATGCACCCACTTCTTGTAGGATAGTAGACACATGACTAGTATGAGATGCTTAGAGAAACCAAATCGAGACCATTTCCGTATGATTTTCGGAGCTCATAGGAGTATTCTAGTCATCAGCTCATAGGAGTATTTAAGTGAAGATTCTCTTTCTACTTAAATGATCAGATGGGTCCCCCAATTATGTTGACTATTGAACCTAGAATAGTTTTGAGCACATAATCTAGTCTTTCTTAAACACATGTCTCTTCTGTGTCCATTCTTAGATACACACCTAACCAGACACCACTCAAATATAGGTGTTCAATTAAGTTAAGTAACCAAATTACGCCCACTTATTTTGGTATAAATTCAGAGGATTTCAAGCATTAGGACAAATTTGAGGAAAGACGACTCATTTGAATGTGGTTGAAAGCCCATGTGAACCTCAGGAAAGGCGACTTACTGTGAGCGCCATACAGAAGGCAATGAAAGCTGAAAACCAGACAGCATTCAACGGCACTTCTTGTCTATTCACTTTATGCCACACGTTTGATAGAGGCATGGCTCCGTCTCTTGAGAATGCATACACCATTCTGCACCGATGTAAAGGTCAGAAATTAGAATTCGTCAGAGTACAAATGAGCAGATTTTACTGAGAAAGTCAATGAAGCAGCTATTCGATGACGATCAACATCTCAGAATACAAGTGACCAGCTTCTAATGTTGAGTCAGTTTTGATGCATTTCCTTCAGTGTTAAATACCTTTTCGGTGCTAGCTCAACATTAAGCTAATGATTTAACTCTAGATCTTGCAACTATAAACATGGAAACAAAAGATAAGAATTGTAAGCCAATAAGTGGTAGGATTTGATTCAATGCTTTAGTTTGATTGAATCAATATGAAATCAGTGGTGATATATGAATTTAGGGGTAAGGCCAACTAAAACCCCAAGCCCTAAACCAACCCAGATCCCATGAGACCTCCAACATCCAGCTGCCTAAGGTCAGAATAGTGCTCGGATGAGTGACCTTCCTAGCACTTTATTTCTAGTGCACCCTATCACTATGGTTCACTCAATCATAATTCAAGTATCCTGGTGGATCTGATTTTTCAACACGATGTGGGAACCTAGGAACTTGCCTTTGGGGATATTAGGTGTGGACTAGCTTGTCCACACTCATTCAAGGTTGTTTCTCTTAAAACGAGACAATATTATTCAAGATTTCACCAATTCTCATGATGTCCATTTCAAAATTACATCTAAGATCGAACTAACTTGAAGATGAACCAACACCATAAATTATGCCACTGGCAACATCGGAGTCATCTCTCTCTTCTCAATTTTAGAAGTTTGCGATGTACCCTTCCGGACAACAACGACGTCATGGAGTGTCATTGAACGTGAAATTTAATATGAAAGGTTCTGATATCACTAAGCTTATTAGAAATCACCTTGAGTTGCTAGTGATGGAGCTCATGCCACAGAAGAAAATGGCCACAGCAACAATCAGCAAGCACACAATGCCACCAGCCCCACTGCCGTATCGTGTTTTGAATGTGCTGTAAAAAATTTGGGCAATTGCATAGCCTCCTGCATCATTTGTCGTGTCAAGCAGCGCTGTTGGATCCACCACCACAAACACAAGCCCCAGAATATAACCCCAACCCACAATAATTGAGATGATGATGGCGCTTAGAATTCCATATGCACCATTCTTGTCAGAGGATTTCGTCTCTTCAGACTGCCAAACAAGCAAAAGCAAAGGTCAACAGCACTGATTTTAACAAAACAACAGTCAGATTGTTTTGACAGATGTAATTTTGTAAATTTTTCTTCCTCGTTTCCATCATTGAACAAACATTTGTGGTTTCAGGATTTCTTTAAGTTTCAAAATTTTGAATCTGGGCATACTATTGAAAGTTTGGGCAGATCGTTGCTTCTTCAATGCTTTGGTCCAAGGCAACGGAAAAAAATTGGCTGTGTATGAAGGATTGTTTACACTACAAAGGTGATTGTGGTTGTGGTTATGGTTGTGGTTAACCAAAATAATCAACCACAACTGCGTCTTTCTCATTCACAATACCTTCTGTGAAGTCTTGTGGTTGTGGTTGATGGTGGGGTCAGTTATCTAAATTACAATCTTTTATTGAATTAGGTCTTGGATTCAAGAAGAAATTAAAGTGATTGTTATCCTTGTTGACCTTGGATTGTAGTAGCTGGGACATCACACCCAGTTTACATTTAATGTCTGTAAGTAGCATGAATTAAATTCTTCATCAATTGAAGAAGACAGAATTGATTGACTACCATATGAGCAGAGGCATCGTAGCCTGTGATGGTGTACTGACTCATGAGCAAGCCCAGAAGGAAAATGTAGGGACTGCTGTCGATTCCAACACCAGTAGGTTTGTTGAACGTCGTAAATACATTAGTTGCCGTCTGTCGTTGTGTGGCAACTGCGGGGATGAGCACAATCAGCACAAACACCCCTGTTCCACAAAGCACACACCTTTATGTCAGTCTTGATTCTTATCCAACCAAATGGTGGCCATCTTGAATACCACCAAGCTCTTCCAGACTCGTGTCTGAAGGTGATACTTGCTTTTCTCTACGAATGCAAGTTATCATAACGGTTGACAACTCAAACCCAATGCACCGAAATATGCTTGCACCATATTCGACTTGTATTGGAGAAGGGTAGCTGAAGAGGGCGTTTGTGGATTAGAAGGTTCAGAACGAGGGCGGGAGCTCGAGTTCCCAACCTGAGAATCCAAGGCGCTGAAGGCAGCTAACGCTTCTCCAGCGTAAAAACCAAGTGTTCCCAATCCCTTATGCTTGTTCTCGAACCGTTTGTTCCCACTGTGGACCAACTTCTCCTATCTACGGACGTCCCTTCCGCCCCACAAATCTCAAATACCAAGGAGAACATCCAGGCGAGTGTTCACGTGGAAGTAAGGACCACAAAACTCGAAAGCAAACTCGAACGAGTTGAAGAAAGGCTCACCAAGAATGTTCCACCCAGCGGCTATGGTCCCGAGGTATGACACCCAATGGATGCTCACGCTATTGATGAGTGCGTGAAGGAACAAGATGCCAAAATGCATGGCAATGACAACATACTTGCTAACAAGGTATCCGCCACCCGTTTGCCCACCCGTCCCAAGAAGAATAATCACTTGTAGCAGCTGGGCCAGGGAGAAGTCCACACTACATGTCACCGCCCACTGCAGGTTTCAGGAAATTACAGAATAACCAAGTAGATTTGTAGCCATGTAAATTGTTGAAAACATTGTGCACATTATCAACTCAATCAGACAACACCAAACCATCTCAAAATGCAAGTGACCAGCGTTTAATGTGGAGTCCACATTGATACATACCCTTCAAGGTTGTATATCTTTTCAGCCCTAAATTTAAATTTAGCTAAGGATTTGTTCAACATGTTCATAATTCGACCTTTCAGGTCTTGCAACTATAAAAATGTAGAAGCAAAAGATTAGAATTGCAACCCTATGTTTGGTAGGCATTGATTCCATGTTATATTTTGATGTGATTGAATCAATGTGACATCAGTGTCGATGATATAATAATCAAAAGGTTTTGTGATGGAAAGATGAGATGTTTCAAGGATCTGACCTGGCCAACAACGTTGTACCTACACATTGCCAAAAAGTCAACAAATCGACCAATTTAGTGAGCATTTGACTGACTTGTTAGATAGGTATACTCACCGCATGCCTAGCTTAACCCTTAAACAACTAGAAAGCCCACCACAGGCTTTTTATCACTCAAGTTCTCTCATGAGATGGTGTCCTATTTACATAAGATCTGGACTGGCTATTCATAGCCTCGCATGACCAAGTCTATTTACCATGTCAATTTTTAAGAGAGAAGAATTGATGCAAACACGTGTCAAACTTTTAAGAACTTCTAGTCAATTTTGCATACTAGAAGTAGTCAAATGTGACACAGTTTGTCTAGAATCGTCAGATGAGAAATTTGTTTCATATTTATAAATCTAGTACTATTTCTGATCTCAAAAAAGAAAAGATGAAGTAAATTACATAAAACTTGAGTCAAATAAAGCACTTTGAAGCTTAAAACTTAGTGAAAGAGAGATCATGGAATGAAGGCATACATTGACTCTCAAGATGTGATTGTAGACACATCTGTTACAAGTTTCTCCTTTTAAGAAACAACATCCAAGCTTGTAACCACTTCATCTTAATAAATCTAAGTTTTAGCAAAAGTGGCTAACAACGTAGTTTGTGGATACTTGGCACTTGATTATACCACCTACTAGAATGTATCTGCTTGAAGCCAAGACTCCAATTGTAAGAAAGAAAACCAGCATGTGTGCAACTCTCACTCGCATTGATAATTTGCAACAAAACTTGCAAGTCACAACACAACAACCAGAAGAGAGAAAAGAAAATTGGAGAAGAGGAAGATCCAATAAGGTATGTGGCCCTATTGTGGACAATTCAACTCCACAAAGAACTTTTACCATTGGAGCGCATCAGGAATTGTTTCAACTTGTAGCATTTGAGGATCACAAAGGTTGTCTTTCAAGTTTTAAAATCAGACTCTTGAGATGCAAAAGTTATAAGAGGTCAGATTGAAGATTCTCTTTTCTCTTGAAACCAACACATAGACCCTCCCATTGCGTTAACTAGTGAGCCTAGAATAGTTACTATATTTTGAACACATAATCTAATCTCATCATAACACATGTCATTTGGTCATCATTTTTAACTACAAGCCTTGCCATGTACCACTCAAATATAGGTGTCCAAGAGGAATGACCACATAATGCCCACATACCTTAGTAGATCTCAAATACTGTCACAAATGAATATACAACGAAGTGGCATAATTGCAGGACCATCCTTTTACAAGTATGAGAGATTGCATACCATCCTGTGATCCATGATGCAAAGGGACCCCACTCAGGTCCGGCCAATTGGGAGCTCCAGTAGTAGAGTCCCCCAGATGTGGGAAATGCCGAGCAAATCTCTCCCATGGCAAGCCCCACAAACATGGTGAAGAATCCCACAATCAGCCACCCGTAGACCATGGAGATTGTGCCTCCATACGTGAGCCCCGTGTTAAACAGTGTCGTGATGCCTGTGAGGATGGAGATGATGGCGAACGAGAACGCAAAATTGGAGATCACTCTGCACCGATTACATCAAAACATAAATCAGCAGCGCGTGGATTTTTTCTTCCAACTCGTATGTTTCCAAAGCTGTAGTTAGGAATGGAGGAGATTCATCCTGAGTGGAAATGCCTTAGTATGGGTACAACATTTTCTAAGGTGTGTTATAAAGCAACAATGTCAAGGGTTTTCTTGAATATTGTCACAGAAGAGAAGTTGTGAGGCACCATAAGAGGATCACATCCACACAGTTAGAAAAACACTAAAGAAATAGTTTCGGTCTTCCTACAATGTGTTTGGAAGTAAAACCTTTGAAAATTCATCATAATTGCGAATCTCATTCTTTGGGATAGAGAACTTGATAGGATTGATTGAGTTTACAAATACCATGAGTTGGTGGAAAGTGGCAAGCATAATGTGATCTTGAAGTGATCAAAATGTAAAAATGGCTCGCGAGGTGTATGAACTTTATGAGGTATCGACAATAGCAATGCATGATTTTTCATGATCAAGCTTTTGGAGCTGATAGACAATCTCAATGGCTTAGTTAACATCCTATAGTACACTATGAAGTCCTCACCCCCAAATGACTTCATTCCCAAATAAAATCTCGCAGGGCATATGCACGAATTCATTCAAAGAGATTCCACTTGGGGCAAGTGCTTCAACTAGATTAAGCCTAATTCAATGGCTTATCTTAATTGGACACCTATGTGTGGTTCTAAGAATGGACACCACTAAGGCATCAGCTTACAAAAAGTTAGGACTATGTGCTCAAAATTTGTTTAACCATTCTAAGTTCAATAGTCAGCATAATTGGGAAGACCCACTTGATCATTTCATGACTCAGGCACTTTTGACTTTGAAAAGTCATAACAACAACAGGGGAGATTTAAAAACTCCATAAATTATTGCTGAAAATCTCACATCACATTCGCAGATCCTAGAAAATTTCTAACTCTGAAGTCCAAGCTGAGAATCACGGCAAACAAGTATGACTAACCACTGAAGACACGTTTAGCTTAGTTGCGAAGAGCAAAGCGGGGTGAGAGATATCCAGAGAGAGAGAGAGAGAGCATACGAGAGGTCACGCTTGAGCTCCTGCTTGTATCCCAGCTCCGCCAAGCGCTGCTGCCCCGAATCCATGGCTGTCGTGGTATCCGCCAATTTCACGCCCTTCGCCATCTCGTCTTCCGATTCTGATTTACACCACAACAATTACTGAAGGTGTGTTTACTTTAGGATCCGGGTCCACGAAATTTGGGTCCAAATCAAAACACCTCTTAAATGTGCCTTACTTTTGGACTCAAGATTGGTCCCAAGCTTGAAGATTGGTTTGTCAAACTCGGACGAATATAATTTTGAGTGGAGGTCGCCAAGATTTAGCAGGAAATTGATGTCACATTAGCGCACTTCATTTCTCCATACCTGGGACCCGGACCCTGATGTGCGCTCCTTGGTCCAAATTCTTGCTTTCGAGCAAAAAGTTCACTCGATTTTGGATTTCTTTGCTTTTGGACCCTAGTTGTATCGACCCTCACATGCACACGAAGACAACAACAACAAGTCTACCTGCTGCTCCGAGGAGAGAAATGCGCTCCTCGGCAGATATCGGAAGATGAGATAAGGAGTCACGCGAGCACGACATCGACAACTTCACCATCATCTCCCTCTGTCCATTGCCTCTCTCTCGCTCCAAAAATAATGTGAGATGCAAGTGGGACTGTGAAAGACAGGTGGGAGGTATCCGCGAGTTTTTTTGTTTGACGTGGTAACCCTACCTTGCGGAGAGCATGCGAGTCAGACGACAACACTAAAGTACTGTTACGCCCTGAATTAGCTTCTGGGGAAATGACGGAAAGTGAGTGGGGCCCGCGACGGAGGTTCCGAACTTACGATAGTACGTTTCCAATAACCGCGAGGCTAAATTATTCATGGAGAATCTTTTATAGTCAAGGCTGCAGTTAAGTGCGCACATGACTCTCTGTCGAAGACTAATAGTTGACAAGAAGTGCCACTTTGCTTACGAAGAGTCCCAAGCTGCCTAGTTACTAGTCACCTCTGGTACCACGTTCTATGCCATCTCATCGTTGGCGCTTTGCACTCAACGGTCACAAAGTGCGAGGAATCTCCAGGTAGATCAGAAAGTCAACGACAGGTTAGGAGATGCGGAGCCCTCCGTTTGGGGTTTGAGGCAGCGAGAGAGAGATTAAACATCCAAACCTGACACAAGACATGTTACAGCTAGCACTGCACTCCATGGACGAACCAAAAACAAAGCGAAGACAAGCAAAGCAAGAAGAATGTGAGTGTCGCTTGTCCTCGACTGGAGCACAAGCTATTCACAAACGAGCGCACTTATGATGCACCACGGCGTCAATCCCTCCTCGGAGGTCAGTCACGCATGCTGCCTGCTTCTGTGGTCTCAGGAAGTGCTGATTCAACAGACTCTGAAACTGCAGGAGAGAAAGAGTTTTTTTATAAATAAATCATAAATAAATAAAATACGAGCACATCAACGAGGATGCTTCATTTTTCTCGCAAGCACTGACAAACACAAGTTGTTCACAAGAGAGCGCATGATGCAGCACAGTGCCAATCACCCCTCGGAGGTCACTCAGGCATGGTGTGCTTATTTAAGATAAACTCTGAAACGACAGAGCTGACTTTGGAAACTTTTTTCAAAGCTTCAACTTCCTCTTTCCAGATGCCAAAACCTTCAAACTCTTCTTCATCGCAATGCAAGAGTGGGTGGGTGGGTGGGTGGGTGGGAATTTTTCCTTGGACTCCTTCAGCTATTTTTTCAACATTCACATTTGTAATAAAGTCTTGCTTGCATGGTAAGTATATTTGTTTTCAAATATAGCTAAGTAGAGTATGTACATGGTGAGGCATCCACAAGTTGTGTATTGGACTAGGTTGCTTTCCAAGAATGTAATCCCATACTTACGCTTTCTATTTTTCAATGATATCCAACAATAAGGGTACGAGTATGAATGTCTCATACCTTGGAAGTTCAAGCAAACTCCCTTTGCTTCACCACAAAGCATATGTAACATTGCCATAACCATTATGGAGCACTTACTAGGGTACAAGTTCCTAGTAACTTCATCCAGTAACATTGTCTTAAAACACTTGAGCACAGTACATCATCGTATGTGTTGAAAGTGTGAAGGGCATGCCTCACACGTGCCCATACAACCAACCAACAAACATACACGATTTAGTCAGGTACACAAGGTAAATAGCAACACGACCCAGTTGTCATCCATGCATGTCACACACTCATATCATAAGTCAAATGCATTGTAGTATTTCAAACTACTTCACTCATTGTAAATTGACAAATGAGTGTTCAAACATGTTCCTTTGCCATGATTGGGTTACTCCAAGCAGAATCCTCCTCTTGAAATTTTACCCTAACTCCTCCCATGTTTAGCACATATCTACTACATAAATAAGTATGAACAATGCGAGCACTTCCTCTCACTTGCTTGAATGGTTACAAAGGAGGCTCTTCTAGGGTGCGAGGTTAATATTGGAGACCTTAACCATGATAAGTTCCCATAAACTCTATGCGTTAACGATGGGTTACTTGCTTGAATTACGTCAATATCTTTGGTTATGCTACCATGTCCATCTACTATCGTGGTACATTTGTTTCACGATGAGTGTGATATTTTTCCATGTGTGTAAAATTATAATCTTTTTCAACATAAATTATTTTTATTCAGAAAGTCTATTGCTAGGTGGTTTAATGGTTTTTTGAATGACTAGGCATTGAACGAGAGCTACAAACTTACAAAGGGAGTGGGAGAAAGAGATCAACGAGACTAATTCCGAGCTGGGGAAATGTTTGAGGTCCTTGAAGCCAACTTTTCGAAAGCAAAAGTTTCCTCACTAGGTGCAAGTGAAGGGCGTGCACTACACTGACGTCAATTGTGAAACAATGCGAATGAAAAGAGTGATGAAGGACCCAAATTGACCCCTTGAAGGCTCCGCCTACAATCATATGACAACGGGAATCGCCATAGCCCGCCCCCAAGCACGCACATTCTACATATATCGCGACACTTTCTGGCAAACTGAACAGAGCGACAGGACAGGAAGCACTGCGAAAAACCTCAAGATAATATGACTTGCCCCATTAACTCCTTCGCAGCGACACCTCCACTAATACCAAGCCACTGATCACCATAGCTCCTCAAACAGACGCCCAGACAACCTCCGACATTTTGGCACGGGAAATCCCTCGCCATGCCGTCCATTCCTTGCAGGAAGTTGGCACGCCGACCATAAAACCACCACACGCTCCACAATCTCCTAGTCGACATGCAACGACATGATACTGTAGTTCAAAAGCAGACCCAAAAAGCTCTGATGAAACAAGGCACTCACATTGGCAGCGGCGTCGAACGAATGAATCGGTGCAGTGGGAATCAGAATAGCCTCGCAACAAGTCGGGTGATGCACGTAGAGTGATCTCTCTCTCTATATATATATCTCTCTATATCTCTCTCTCTCTCTCCTCGCGCCGCCTTGTCAACGACCTCACTTACTTTAAAATATCACTTCACAGGAAGCCGTCCATGCATATTCCTTCAAGCTGCTAACTCAACAAGAAGTTGAGCAAGATGATGAAACCCCTTGGAAGTGACTGGCGGCTGGACGTATTAGAGGGAGCAACTTGAAAATGAGATTCGGGAGGAATCTCGTCGATCGAATTGAACCATTAGGCTGACGGCCATAAGTGCGAGAGAGAGAATGATCGGAGATTCTGGTGCATTTCCTGCGCACATGAATTGTGCCATTCTAGAATCTGGGAATCTCCCACCGGGAAATGTGCCATCCTAGAATCCGGTGATCTCCCACCCCAGATGTAACGGCGGACGTTGAACCTTCCCCTGCAAACTTTTAGGCTGGAATAAAGGCCCGGGCCCTGCGATCCACAGTCTTCCACAAAAATTTCAATTCTTTTTTTCAGCCCAAACAATAACGTTGTCTGTCCCGCCCGACTTCAAAGCCGCCGCTTTTCCACAAATCCCATATTGAGTGCACACCTCACTCTTTCAAGATCCAAAATCCACTTATGCCCCCTTCCCACTTGACTCTAGTTAAGACCCAAAGTATTTCCTAAAAACCGGGTAAAGCTCCCTCGGTTATAGCAGAGGCATCCGACTATCCCAATGCACCTACAAGAACTTGCTCCGGAGATTTTCAAGTAGGTTTTAGTTAAGTAGCTTTCACACATGTTCATGGTTTTATCTACCAAGCAATGAATGTTGGGTAGTTTTTGTCCCATCCCCAAATGCCTTACTACTCACCTATCTTACCATCAGTGTTTGTTAATGAAGCTCCTCGTGCCCTCATAGCTAAGACTAAAAAGCAACCAATCACAAGGGTGGGAGGCGACACTTTTAAAGTTCCTATATTCTTGCCTCATGTTTAGGTACCAATGGGAGGGTCGGTGGTTGAGGCTTAAAACCTCCACTTTTAAGCCATGCCGCATCATTTGCCACCTAGGCTCGGCATTAAAAAGAGCCGTATGTGTGAACCCTAGATAACTAAAACCGCTTTTAGACTAAAACTACTTCTAACTAATGTCAAGTGGGAATGCCCCATTAGTTAAGTAACTCGAGCAAATGACAATGATTTCACTTTTGAAGGGAAATCGTCAATAAAGCATGCAATTAACTTGGAAGTTATGAATATTAAAAAAATTTCCATTATTATTGAGGTTATGAATTTATTTATTTAATTATTTAGCCTTTGTCATTTTGAAGTGAACTTATCATGATGTGTTGATTTTACCTATTTCAATTTATGGTATTTTAATTAATGCCTTCTCCTTTCACAAGTATTCATACACATTCAAACTAATTAAACCTCAATGAGAAGTAAATGAGTGTAATTAAGCACAAGGCCTAAATTTCTACAAGTATTCATACTCAGTGAAACTAATTAAGACTAGTTAAGTGCAAGTAAGCACTTACTTTTAACCACAATAAATGTTTCCAAAATCATTGGAAAGATCTACATTACAAAAACTATATAAAGGGAGGACTAGGAAACCTTATAAAACTTCATTTGGCCCCGTAAATCTTACATGAAGTACTCTCTCATTGTTACCTCATATTGTTACCTTTGGAATGTTACTTGATGCTTGACACTTTTACTTGTGACTCGGATACTTAAGACTTTCAATTGTAACTTGGATACTTGAGATTTTGCTTGTTACTTGAGACTTGAGACTTTTACTTGTGACTCGGATACTTGAGACTTTTACTTGTTACTTGATACTTGAGACTTTTACTTGGATACTTGAGATTTTACTTGTGACTCAGATACTTGAGATTCTTACTTGTGACTTGAATACTTGAAACTTTTACTTTCTTTTCGAGAAATTAAGACTTTCACTTGTAACTTGAGAACTTGTAATTTTTACATGCAACCTTGTGAATTCAGATACTTGAGACAATTACTCAAGCTCTTAACTTGGCAACTTGGAGAGAAAATTTGAGATTGAGATTGAAGAGGAAATTTCAACAAGACGCTTAGAATTTCAAGTAAGACTAAATTGTGAAAATTGATCAACCAAATCAATTAACTTAGGAATTGAAATTTTCTAAAGCATGTGAGAATTGATCAACCTGATCAAATAACTTAGGAAATTGAGTTGCTTGGAACATTTTGAAGAAATTGGTAACTTGAAACTTACAAAGAAATTCAAGGAATATGGATACTTAAAATTTTACTTGGGCATGAAATAAATCCAATACATTTGTATACTTGAAACTATGTATTGGTGACTTGAGTAAGTAGTCAAATTAAATATTTGAACAAAGCAAAGCACATAAATCATGGAAAATTTACAAAGCCAAAAATTCAAAGCGACTTACTAAGAATTACACTTAAGTAAGATTAGATATTAAACTCTTCAAGTATACCCAAAGGACAGTATGAGGAATCTAGTTGACGGGAAAGAAGATAATCATACAAAGAGACGTACTAAGGTGAAGGGAATATCATGCCAAACCCTCAAGTAGGTCAAGTCTCACATGCCCACATACTCAAAGATACTTCAAAATTCACTTCAAATAAGTTACATTGTAGAAACTCGGTAGATTTAGTTTTGACAATTAGAACTATGTTTGACCACTTATGAGAAATTCTTAAATAAATAAATAAATCAGTATTTGACAAGAATAATTCTCATCCTATGCTTTGAAAATTCATTGTAATTAAAATTTGTATCATGAAGGGAATATAAGCTTCTAAAATGCTCGAAATGCCATGAAGGAGGGAAGAGGGTGGAAACATGGAAGAGTTTTAAGAGTTTAAGAGTTTGAAGAAGGTACCCCTCCCCACCACAAATAATACCAACATGAATTTAAGTTCCAAATACTAACATACATGTTTCCACCTTTAAGGATTTTAAAATTGTGTGAAGTCTAATTCTAGGAGGAGTGATGTTCATGTAACCGGTCATCTCCAAGTTACATCGTTTAGGGCTGAGGGTTGAAGCTAACCTCAACAAAGTTGGGTGGGCCAAGCAATGTTTTTCGGTCGAGTTCAAAAAAAATTAAAAAAAAATTGTCAGGGTTGCCTGAGGGGTTGCAGGTTGCAAGCACTGGGCCTTATCCCAACCTAGACCTCTCCCCCTAAAAGTTCACAGGGGGACATTTAATGTCCATCAAATGTTATTATACCATATGACTCCCTCCTCTAGTTCTTCCTTTGTGAACAAATGAGAATGAGGGAATTAGGGCATGTTTACACTGAAGGCATTGGGCCATGGCTCTTAAATGACCATGATATCTTGCTTTTCAAATGAAACCATAGAGAAGTCCATGGATCACATCCCAAAATCTTTTGGAGGACACAAGCCTTTAGCGTAAACCCAATTCCCCCTATAAATTCCATTAGACCTAACTTCAAGAGCCGTCCCAGAAAAAATCCCCTACAATACTGGCCAACATTATCCATACTTGTCATGTGGCACTTTATGTAGATATTTCATTCACCGAAGGTGTTATGGGTTGTGGTCCAAAACTATCCTCATGTAAAACCTAAAGCGGGGGCTCATGACACTCTCAACCAATGAGAATTAAGGGATTCTCAAGAGCCATGGCCTAATCATTACGGCTTTCGTGTATATAAGCCCTCGATGTTCTCCCTCTCTATTAAGACACATTTAGTCATGCAAAAAAATGTCATATTAACCAAAAGTCGTATTCTTGTTAATATGACATTTTGGCCTCAAATGTCATACCTTCAAGGTTTTTTAAAGAAAATTGGCCTATTCCAATATGAGATGTCATTTGTATACAAAAATGAACATTCATATGTATGATAAAACATTTGTATTGAAGAAATATGCTCACAACAATTCCCAATATAACTCAATGCTCACAACGTCCCCTAAGGTTTCCCTGCATGATTCCAAGTACTAATCACATATGAACCTTGAAATACATGTGGATCCCACCAACTATGCACATTCATCATCTCTATTATATGACAAATTGGACCCTTAAAAAACATATTACAAGCGTCGTAGTCGTAATAGTAGTATGGAGGTAAATTAACTTTGGAAAGACTTCTCAATGGAAAGTGCATCTATAGTTGAAGTACTAGGATTTAAGTGTACTTGGATTTATGCATGAATTTCGGACAACTCCAACCACCAATATGACGTACGCTAGATTGCAAAACTATACAAATATGTTGGGTTGACGAACATAGAATACAAACATTCAAAGTTGTGGTGGTTGTGTTGTTGCTTTTGTTGATGTCATTTGATGTAATGCCCCCACAAGTGCACATCCATTATTATTTTTGGACAAGTTGTTTGTCCAAATATAATCTTATGTCAGTTGAGGTGTTACATAATTGAGTGTCATAACATGGAGTTTAGATTGCATCGTAGACGAACGTACCTCTCATACATCCAACATAAGTTCTTGATCCCCTAGAGGTTTGTTGCCGATTCATCTCAAATGACATCAAGTAAACTAATTCCGGGTCTTTGAATTTAATGTTAAATATGTGTCAAATCAACTAAACAAAACTGCGATTCACTCTCAAAATCGTTCCAACGGAGTTCACCACGATGTGGATCGTTCCAAATGCTTCATTTGCCTTATCAAAGAGTGCTTTCATTGCGGCTATGGCATTTCCTTCGCAATTAGGTCAACAACTTCTTCCACGGCTGTGAGGCCAAACCCACCACCCTTAAGCGTCCTAGTCCGGGTGATGGTTTTGAGAATCACATGTATTGTTTGTGTATTGAAAATGCTCCCTTCACATCCCAAAGTATTCATGTCATCTTAATTCACCGTGCTTTATTAATGTTAGCCTCTTGGCTTATGGTAAAGTTTGATTTCTCAAGAGTCCAACCCGCGGCTTTGGCCACACATGCCCTCAAGGAAATTCCCCTTGCACCCTTAGTATTGACTTCCTTTGTCTGGCCATCGCTAGAGTTGTTAACATTCTCCATCACTTGTGCACTTGATTTATTTAATATAGAGGATGCAAGCGTTGAAAAATGCTATTCTCTATAACCAATAGTAAGTACACTTTGCTAGTGAAGGCCACACATGCCAAGCAAGCCTAATGTGACTAGCTACTTATCTATGAGCTAATTAAGTTGTCTACCTACTAGGCAATCTTACTTACAACTGGTACCCATTAGTTAATGAGTAAATGCCACCTTGCTTACTTCCACTAATTAGCTACCCATTGTAGCTTCATGTGTATGTGTTAATAACCAAGCCCTCCCGGCTGCTTGCACCTCTGCTGCTGAAAGTAACCAGTCTAGGTAACCAGCTCCCAGCTGCTTGCAGCTCTGCTGCCGAATGTAGCCCAGTTGGGGTAAACCAGCTCCCAGCTGCTTGCAGCTCTGCTGCCGAATGTAGCCCAGTCTGGGGTAAACCAACTCCCAGCTGCTGCCGAATGTAGCCCAGTCTGGGGTAAACCAACTCCCAGCTGCTTGCAGCTCTGCTGCCGAATGTAGCCCAGTCTGGGGTAAACCAACTCCCAGCTCTGCTGCCGAATGTAGCCCAGTCTGGGTAACCAACTCCCAGCTGCTTGCAGCTCTGCTGCCGAATGTAGCCCAGTTGGGGTAAACCAGCTCCCAGCTGCTTGTCTAACTATTAAACTAGCCACCCCACACCACTAATTAAGACTTCCACTAAATTCAAGATAATCTTTCAACTAACCAACCAATCCCAACCTCCTAATTCTAAATGTTTAACTACCTAATCCCTAACATTATGTCTAATCCTAAGAGCTTACCCCAAGTGTGAGAGTGAGAGATAGAGCTTAACTAATTAACTTCACTAAAACTAATAACCTACACACGTGGCTCAAGCTCTTAAAGACTTGCTCCCTTGAGAGCGCTTGATGGAGAGAGTGGTAAATGAGAGAGAAAACACCTTAAGTAGCAAAGAGGGAGAAAGGGAGAGAGGGAGAGAGAGGTGAGGATAGGGTGAGAGGATTAGCACCTCCAATCACAATCCCTTAACCTTCACCTCTAAAGTAGGGACTAATCCCCATCCACCAAGCTTCCTTCTTCCTAAACTAACAAGGTGGATCCAAAAGTGGGCATTTAACCCGCGGAGCTCACCTTGCTTCACCTTACCCCCTACTCACATTATCAAGGCATATTCTTATTGAAATCAAACCTTGAAATAATCACACAACACCACCTAATGCCTAAAGTTAAATCCACACCACACTTCACTCTTTTTATGTTTTGTGAATAATCATAACACATCAAAGTCAAACTAAAATTGGTTTCGAAGAGTTAATCACCACATGTGGGCACCATTTTGGGCTCACAACGGCTTTCTCGTTGCTTGAGTAGTTCACCACAACTTTTGCTCCTTGCCTCGCTAATGCCATAGAAATTGCTCGCCCAATCCCTTGAGAGCCTCATGTGACAATCGCCGTCTTGCCCGCCAGATTCAAAATAGGGCTTGTCATTCTACACCCCATACTAACCTTCAACAAAAGTTCCACAAATACAAAGTCCAAATAATGCAGCAGTAATTGATCAATAATCAATCAAACGGATGCAAAGTTCTAGATGCTTGGAATTGCAAAGGACGTAAAATAGAGCAAACCCTGCACCACGCCAATTGATTTATTCCCTTCATCAAATTTTTCAAAAAACAGAGTCCAAATGCAACGCTAAACCATCGATGTTCAATCAAATGCGAATATTTGAGCAACGATTGGAACTGCGGAGGATGAGAATCGAGTGAAAATCTGAGCTGTAGAGGAGAGAAATTTTTATCCTTTTCATAGCCAAGGACAACATGGAGAAGAAGGCACTCTCTCTACAAGGAAGGAGGGTCCACTTTGACATGTGGCCTATGGCATAAAAAACTTTCATGTTGGAGTTTTGAGCTCTGTGACATATTTCTTGCATGTGTGGGAGTTATGTCACTTTAATGTCATTCAAAAGGTCCGTGCACTACAAGGAACACTACTAGGAAGGGGGTCCTTTTCCACACCACAAGGATAGTAAAATCAACATTTTTTTGAAACCAAGACACATGTCATGAAGGTTGCAGCATACCGTCATCCTTGTAGTGGAAGGAGGGTCACTTTGACATGTGGCCCATGACATAAAAAACTTTCATGTTGGAGTTTTGAGCTCCACGCTTGACTTTTGAGCTCCGTGACATATTTCTTGCATGTGTGGGAGTTATGTCATTTTAATGTCATGCAAAAGGTCCGTGAAGGAGTGTTCTATTTTTATTTAGTTTTATAAATCTTCTAGCTAGGTCTAGACCTAGATGTGAATCACCTTCTTCATTAACTATTAAGGTAGGAAAGAGGCAATTACCGCATATAAGTGTATCTTTCATTCATCTGACATTAAAGCATTGTAATAGTACATCGTAAATAATAAACTCTATATATTTCATAGTAAATAGTAAATAATATATTATAAACACTAAATAACAATAACACACCATAAATAGTAAATAAAATACTTTAAACAGTAAATATTAAATATTACTCCATAAATATCATATATTATACATAGATAATAATATTAAGTAATAATAATAGAAGGTAAATAGTAAATAATATACTATAAAATTAAATAATAATAGCAGACCGTAAATAGTAAATAATAATATATAAAAGTAAATAATAGGAAATAAATAATAAATAATATGTAGTAAAAATAAATAGTGGACAAAAAACAACATATAATAAACAGTAAATATTAGATAGTAAATAATAAATAATAGGTATTAAATTTAAATAATGGGTAAAAATAGTGGGCAATAAACAATAAATAATAGACAGCAAATAGTAGATAATAAATAGTAAAAGGAAGGCAGTAAATTATATATAGTAAATAGTAGGTAGTAAAGAGAAAATAGTGGCCTTAGTCTGGAATGGTTTGAAGCACTCCATATATATCATGTGTGATGTGATGACTTAGTGGCTAAGGCACATGTGTGGATGTCACAAGATGCAATATTCAAATCCCTTGGGCGCCACCCTTAGTCTTGTCACTAGGTGAGTGGTAGGTTGAAGGTTATACCTACCTAAGAGGTTTAGAAGGTGCGGACCTACCAACCATATATCACTTTTAATGATATATATATATTAATATTAAATTAAATTACCTCTGAACCTTACCCATAATCATAATTTACTACCGCAATAAAAACTACTTGCTAAAACCATGACATGGTTTCGACATCCCGTTTGTGTTAGATAATAGGATTGGTCCAGGATGACAGTATGTCCACAATGGCTGCAACCTTCATGACATGTGTCTCGGTTGCAAAAAAATGTTGATTTACTGTCCTTGTGGTGTGGAAAAAAACCCCTCTTCCTGGTAGTGTTTCTCACACCTAGCTACGAAGAAGAAACTACATTTGAGGTTTCTCTATACAGTCATGCACGTGGTCCAAAAGTCTTCATGGAATTACATCTTCGAGATTCCCAACGATACAAGGTCTTTTGTTTATGACTTTATAGTTGAACTGGTTTGGAATCAAAGGACGTATGATGTCTTAAATGTAGCCATCCACTTGGCACTACTAGGAAAATGGTCCTTTGCGACAGAGAGGTCTGACAGAGGCAACCCTCTGTGTGGGAGATTTGTACAGAGGCAGGAAATTGCGCCCAAATTTTTTTTAAGTCTGCCCACTCCACAGCAAGATCCCATTCAATGTCTGCGCCTATCAAAGGCATGTCCCCGGTGGTCAATTTAATTCAGTGTTGCCCATTATTTGGGCCAACGCCCCAAAAGGTGGCACGGCGTCCCACCCACAGCATTTACAATTACACAAGCGTATACATAAATATACATAAAGTTATGTGTTTGATTGGCTTGTGGTTTCATTTTCGTCATCCCTTTGGCATATTTGTCAATTTGTACTTGGTATAACTACCTTTCCCTTTTGAATGTATTCGTTCTTGTTTAACAATGGAGTTTGTATTTGGTGGCATGTATATAGTACCTCCACAAAGTATACTTTCTTTTATGTTGCTACAGTGCGGGAGTCCAATTTCCATGTGTAAACGCATTGCAAATCGTGTAATACGGGGATACAATTGGGCATTGGTTATTGAATATAGTCCATACATTCTTTGCTCCCATCGTTATTGTAATTTACAAATTTTGATATTTATTGTTTCATTGCATATCATTTTAATGTTTGTATACAAAACTACTTATGTTCCCTCTCTTATCCTTCTTGCTCTGCTGCAACCCTATACCAATATTTGCCTCCTAAATCTCTTTTCCATGTCTGCAACTGCAACAACGATCATTGCTAGGGCTTTTGTCCTACATGTGCTCGGCGCCGGCTTCTTTATGCACTCTCTGTGCAGTGTCATCCTCCCTTTGCCCTCGGCGGATACACACACAATGTCATATTCTTGCCACAATGCCACCTCATCAATTGTTGTCATGTCCGCAATGACATGGCGGCAAACGGCCGTGTGTGTGGGGGAGGCTGCGGGTTACGGTCCTGCTATGCAAACCGTGCTCGCAATCCTTCCTTCCCTGCTGTATTGGTGGTTGTTGTGAATGCGTGTGTCTTCCGCATCACTACAAACTCCCCTCCAGCAATGCAACCAACATGTGTTGGAGTCGGGCCTACTTGTAGCACATACATGTCCATGCTTCCTCCCTATATGCGCATGTAATATTCTTCAGAATTCCTTGAGAATACACATGGCGCGCACTCAAGATGCACGGATGTGAGGTAAAGTAGACACTCCTTTGGTTTCCAAGCCAAATGATTGAATCGTGTTTATCCTTAGTTTACAAATAACATATTCTAAGGTTCGAAAGTCTTATGACTAAAAATGTTGTAGTTAGCCTTCGAAGCATCCAATAAGCCCAATCTAAACTTAGTTACCTTGGAATCAACAACCTAAACCCTTCTAATGTAGTTCAACTACTCAAATTCAACACAAATGATACCAAAACCTGATATAATATTTTAGAACTTCTAATTATTTGAAAATGAATATGAAGAAATGAGGTTTATGTGAGCTGCCTCACAGAAATGCTTATAAATTTTGGTCAAAATTTTAGATTTCAATGAAATTAGTATGAATAGAGAGATAACTTTGAGACCTATTTAGACATATAAAAATCACAGAAAATTGGCTCTCTAGCTAGCCAGGGTGAAGCTACAAAATTAGTAGTATCACAACAGAAGTTGTCTCATAGAAACGCTCATAACTTTTAGAAAAAAATTTAGATTTTAATAAAAAATTTTTTTTGGAAAGAAGACTTTAACATCTATCTATGCATATAAGATACGTTGGAATCGGACTTAAAAGTAACACGTAAGGAACTTCTGAAGTATGCTGTCTCTTTTGTTTTAAAATGACTAACTAATATGATATTCTATATGAACTACTTTTGCTATACTAACAAGAAAAGATAGATTAGGATGTAACTTTAATTCAAAAAAATAAAAAATAAAAAAACTATAGAAAAATATTTTATTTGTATAATAAGAACAACCTACTCATTCTCAAGAAGTATAAACACTCAAACTACTAAATATTAACAACGGGTTCTTCGTTCAAAGGTTGATCAAAGTCGGAATCGTTTGGGTTGGAGAAGAAAATAACTATATTTGGAAGGGTTTAGATCTTCAAAGGCCCGAGACCGAAGAAATACTCCAAAATAAAAGAACTGTGATATTAAAGGAAGTTTCGA
This sequence comes from Polytrichum commune, assembly GCA_950295325.1. Lineage (NCBI taxonomy): Eukaryota > Viridiplantae > Streptophyta > Polytrichopsida > Polytrichales > Polytrichaceae > Polytrichum > Polytrichum commune. The sequence goes on from OX485804.1 coordinate 25,410,330, forward strand.
CGGCCTTAAATAGGGTTGCCTCACGCGGTGAAGTTGAACACTTCCGTGGTATTTTACCTTGCCACGTCTACTTTCGCATTGGAATCTCTTAGTTACTGTTGATTTTTTGTATCCCAAAGATTTTATCGTATTTTGACATAGTCTATTAACTATTTATACTATATTAATTCGTAAAAAAATCAAATTAAACCTTCACATATAGCGGCGCACCATTTTAGTTGGTTCTCATCACAAGCCGGCCAACACACCAACATGCGCTCCATCGGCGTACAACGAACAAAAATTTGACATGCATATCTGTGATGCCCATGCGAAGACCAAATATGGTGTTTGTCTCGAGGTCTTGTAGCTAGGTTCCCTAGCCAAAACCCGTATTCATTTTCACGCAACATTGGCCTTAAATCACTGTCTTCCGCCACCCATGAGAGATCTTCACCACTATGCTCATATGCCCATAATTAAGCACCACAATGTCCTTAAATATCCCCATTCTTGTCACTTGCACCTCTGCGCGGTTGTGCATGGAATTTTTTATATGTCCACGGGCAGCTAACACCCCCATTTCTGAGTCGAATGTCACGTGCTGCACACCTTCTTCATTAGACTGTACCCTATAGTGCGAGCCAAATAAAATCATGCTCTTGAAAATATATGCCCTTCTAGAAAGGCCGCCAAGCAATGCCCTCAGTTCTTCCCCCCACCTTCTGTCTCCTTCATGTCTGCTCTCGTACTTCCCCCACAGCCAGGTGTGAATGACACCAAGCCGGGTGTTTCTTCGACCTCTTGTCTGTATAATCTATGCATGCAAAAACATAATGCATGTCAATTGTGGCGTTCGTCATGCAACTGTGAACCCTTAGAATGGTTGACCACTCCGCGGTATCACTTTTAGTTAGGATGCTAGCATTTAAATTTAGAATTGATAGGGAATTTAGGGAAATTAGTTCATTTAGCATTTAGCCTAGAAGAAAGAAGGTGAATTACCGAGGACTTCGGGTCTTCAACCAGAAGGAAACAAAACTCTAGTGAAGGGTAAGGTTGGCAAAAATGAAAACTAAGTAGTGCTAGAAAATAAGGAAGTAGAAAAAATATGCTAACTAGTAAAAACATCTAGCTAAGATTTAAGTTAGTAGATACTAGCTAAACAAATGTTAGTTTATTAATTAATATGGGTCACACAAGACATTAGAAGGTATTTGGCGTAATAAAACAAAATCGGCATGAAAATGTTTTTTTTTTTTTTAAAATCCTACTTTAATTTAGAAATATTTTTAAGGTTTCCCGTCGGACCCACCTCGGTAAAAGGGTGACAACCTCTACTAGGAAAATGCCTCAGCCTAAATTTTCGAAAAAATTCAAAAAATGAAGCCGATTACGGAGGGGTCAAACCTTTTTTGAGAGGGTTTAAAACCCCTCCTTCTAATTTGTGCTCTCTTTTTAATTCTAAATGTTTGGGCGAAGCCATATTTCTATATAGTTAGGAATAAACTTCTATTTTGTTTTCTTTATGGCCTAATAGCAAGGCTTATAAAAATCCTCTACTATCTCTTCTAGTTAGAATGTGTGTTTATAAACATACAAAAACTTCTTCTTTTATTTTGTAGATGTGGATTAAATTGTATGATTGCAAGTCCAGGCATTATAAATTTCAACCGCCGATGGCATGAACACTTAGTTCATGATCTAAACCAAAATAATTATCATTTTTTTTCTTATAGAGATTTTTATAGCTATTTGTAGCCGTTTTCCATTTGTAATTTGGTTAAGGTGGCAATTAGTTATGAATTTGCAAAGATGAAATAGAAAAACATGGGGTTCCTTTGGGTAGTGGTTGTTGGATAGACATGCTATCTCAATAAAAAAAACTAATTTTAAAAAGTTATATTTCTCCATTTAAATATTTTATCTAGCTTTTGAAGGTTGTTTAGAACGTTTGATTAAAGTATGACATGAATTAGATATGAATTTTTGAAGGTGGGATACGTATTCGGTGAGTGCACTTAAAGTTAAGACTAGGAATCACGTGAGTGTGTACTTTTGACCCCCCTATGTATGTACTAAAAAATCATCTAAAATTTGTAAAAAAAAATGAAGTTGTTAGACACAATCTAAAGTTCTTGTTGTATAAATTTTAAAAAATAACCAATTGTAAATATTTTAAATTTATTTTTGAAGCAAAAAACAACGCATTTTAGTTCAAACTTCTATTTTTTTTAATATTTTTTTAAAAAAATTCGTCCAAAAATTTATACCAAGTGATAGATATATACGTAATGATTTGGCACTTAAAAAATCTTAATTTAAAAACTATTTTAAGGCAAATATTGTAGAGGATATACCATTAAAACGCACTCATGTGTATTCCTAATTTTAACTTTAAGTGCACTCCCCGGGGATACGTAGTTTGAGATTTTCCTAGTTGACTGTTGCATTATAGGGAGTCTGCTAGATTTATCTTGGGTTAACTTGCTGATAACACATTTTTATCAAATATATATTTTTAATATTTTTCCAAAGTTATTTAGAACGTCTGATTTGAATAGGTCATAAATTAGAGATAAACTGTTGAAGGCAAGATACAATGTTTAAGACTTCTTGGTTGACTGCTGCATTACGGGGAGTCTACTGGATTCATCTTGGCTTAACTTGCTGATAAATTTTTTTTTCAAATATATGTTTTTAATATATTTCCAAGAAATTTAGAATGTTTGATTTGAATAAGAAATGAATTAGATACAAATTTCTAAAGACGTAATACGTAGTTTAAGACTTCATATTTGATTGCTGTATTACAAAGAGTTTGTTGGATTTATTTTAGCTTAACTTGCTAATATCATATTTTTCAATTAGATCTTGTTAATAGTTTTCCAATTGTATATGAAAAGCCTCAGCTCCAAATAGTAATGAATTTATTATGAATTTTTGAAGTTGGATAGATGGATTGGAAGGATCGGTTGAATCGACCTCGCACTTCCAACCCTCACAACTTTTGCATTTATTATCCGATTAAAGTTATTTTTAGATCATTCAAAAAATAATTACGTGCACTAAGTAAATTTATTATGCTTAGGCTTAAATTATAGTGCAAAAGAAAAAAATGATGGTCTAATCGTTAATTAACGTAAGCTTTACAATTAAATTAACTACAAGGAAGAAGATAAGGTCAATGTCCAGGAAGTGGAGCAAGGAATGAGGTAGCGGCTCGGCCTACATCGACTCCAATCAACCGATGATAATTGAGGTAAATTAACCAGACCTTGGACAACTAACCAACTAAATCAACTAGTAGTTAACTAGTTGCCCTTCGTAACTACAGTTGTTCACGATTTGACCGGTCAAAAAATCCAGTTAACTATAGTTGTTTTGAATTCAAACTACCAAAAAATCTAGTTAACTATAGTTATATCTAGTTAACTAACATTAAGTGCAGCCTGAAATTATGGTAGGATGACGAGGAATGAGGGGCTAAAGGCTAATGGTTTTCAAAATAATTATTATATCTTGAAGCTTCTCCTCCTCTTGGTCTGAAGTTTCTCCTCCTTTTGGTTTGGAGCCTCTTGAGAGCACACTCGACAATCTGGAGCAAGCAAGGTATCTATGCTTCATTGTGTCAACTAACTCAAGTCATCGATGTGGTGGTGGATTAGGCTTCAAACTCTTGTGTTTGCATAATGTGCATTGTTAGGATCTTTTGTTACTAGTTAAAGTGCAATAGATCTTTACTTGAATGCTCAAGCTTGGAGGAACTCAACACAGTGAGATCAGTATCTTGACTTGTAGAAATCGCCTTAAGCTTGTGAAGAAGAGAACCCACATTCTAATTGTTGGGAAGGAAAGAGCCCACATTCTAATTAACCCACATAGTTTTGATTGCATTCTAATTTCAGGAGCAAATGTTGTGGAACTACTTTCACTGAAGCGGCAGAGAAGACCAGATCTTGTCTCTTCATGTACTCATCACAAAAAAGGTATCTTTGTTTCACACCCACACTGTTTTCGATTTTTTTTGGGGGGGGTCTCTAATTTGTTTGCACCTTACTCAATCTACAAAGTTATCAAGAGAAACATTGTTTGAGGTATAATTCTTGCGTATTGTCTCAGAGAAGATAGTAGTGCAGAGAAGATAGTAGTCTCAGAAAACTTGCTTCACTGAAAACTCATTGAAAACTCACTTTACTGAAAACTTTAACTTGCTCCAGGATAGGCCAAATGTCCTTACTCAATCTGTAAAGTATTCAAGAGAAACAATGTTTGAGGTATAATTTTCGCGTATTGTCTCAAAGAAGATAGTAGTCTCAGAAAACTTGCTTCACTGAAAACTCACTGAGAACTCATTGAAAACTCACTTCACCGAAAACTTGCTCCAGGACATGCCAAACATTTGGGTGGATCGTCTTATGATGCAGAGAAGATAACTGTCATCTCAATTTAACACATATTTAAAATTCAAGCAGGCGTTATTAACTTGAAGTTTGTTGTAGAAATTAAGTAGATCTTCTATGACTATGGTTTCTGCTTGAATTTACTTTGATTGTTGAATATTATTCTCATGTATAGAGATAGGGAGTGGAGTTTTCATGTTGGTTTTGAAGTTTTCTTTTGATGTAGATTGATTTGGATTGTTGGATGTGTAGGTATGTGAGAATGTAAACACGGAATTCGGTTGTAGTGTTATAGTGCAACTAGTGTGCTATTTGTGTTGGTGGACATGGAGGTTGTTCCGGAGCCCATCACTGTGAGTGATCGTATAAAGGCGTTTCTTGAAGATCCTCAATGGCCTGAGCATATTAAAGACCCTCAATTGAAGCAAATGAAGAGGCGATCTTCTTCAATTTTGACGGAGAACGAGCTACGCGTTGTGGATGGTGATGGTTGCAAATGGTTCCTTTGTCTATTGGGACAATGCTCTGAAAAATCTAAACCTGTTTGGATCAAATGTAGCAAGAACGCTTCATCGAATGCTACTAAACATTTGAAGACTCAACATTGTATTGTCTCTAGCAAGACGATATCACATCAACAAACAATTCATCAACTCTCCAAACAGATTGATCTCTCCCGAAATTCTTTCAAGGCTGACCCGCTTAGGTGGTTCAAGGTGCAGATCTCTTCATGGGCGTCTTAGCAATCGTTGTCGTACCACGCTTTTGAGACACAACGGTGGAGACTTATTGCCTCGCAGCTACCTGTTGGACTTGGCGGAATGACTAGTTTCAACCCTCGCAAACACATGGTTGAGTTGTATGAGACGCTCAAGCGAGGAATAGTGGAGGAGATCAATCTTGCCAAGAAACAATTTCATATCCCTTTCATGTCCCTCAACCTGGATCTTTATCAAAACAGATTTAACAATATGAAATTCCTTGCTTTGCGGTTGAGCTGGCTTCGGTGGTCATCATCACATAGCTACAACTTGGCCATTCGCCGATATGCTCCAACGATCGAAGAATGCAACAGTCATCAAGCGTCAGATAACTTGTTTAGTTGGGCTAGAGGCGTTTTGCGGGAATTTGATATTGAACTCTCTGCACATGTGCTCACTAGTAATTCTGATTCTGGCTCCGATGTAAAGCGATGTATTGAAGTTGTCATGACACTTATGCGCGAGTGGTGTATATCCCACTTGTGTCACCTCTCCCTCGTCGATGCTTTCGGCACCCACCTCGATCCAGCAAAGTGTAAGAACAAGGATGCGCGGAAAGTTTTTGCCGATGTCCGTTCAGTGGTGGAGACAATCAATAAGTCGGAGGCATTGAAGGACATTGTTGATGCATTCACGAAGGATGAGTTTGGTTATTTCATCAAGCAAAAGAATGCGCCCGGGCATCGGTGGTCGTCTAATGCTATTGTTCTTGAGCGACTTATTGGTGCGCACTCTCCAATTGTCTCTACATTTCGCCAACAACAGAGAATATGTAAGGTCGCTGAACACAAGAACATTCTTATTGAGTTTTATTCCGTGATTGTTCATGTTCGCGAGATTCAAACGATGGCGCAATCCATGAACACATTTGTGGTGATTGATGTTTACGTCATGATGTGCCATCTATTGCTCACCATTCTGGACCCGATGGCCCCATTACTTATCCGCGATCCCACTCCCATTCCCTTTGGAACCCCCTGCCCCCCGAAGGAGGAGCGCATTCCGACCATGATCGATCCTAGGACACAATATGTTCGAAAGCTCCTATGACAAGCACTTTGTAAGAGGTTCTATGACCGATATCATCCCATTAATGCTATGAAGTACTCCAACATGTTCTACCGCACGCGCATAATTAATGGCAAAGCCGTAAATTATCTCAATTGTTCTTCGCTCTATGCTGACAATGTCAAGTTTTCGTACATCATCGATATGCAAGTCATGCTATTCCTGGGTCTCCAGAACGGCGAACTCATTGACAACATGGTGCAAGCATTGGAAATTGATGAGCAAGACGTACCAAATGGTTGGTTAGTGCAAGACTTGCGTAAGTCGTTCATCAGCCTTCTCAAGGATTACATTTGGAGGTCTATTACAAGATTGACAGAGATGGTGGCCGAGGGCTTAATCAAGGAGAAACAATCAATTTCAAACGCAACTTGCAGTTCTTCCCCACTAGCTAGTGATAATGAACCTAGAGCCAAACGCCCAAAGACTTTGACGACTATCTCATCCATCTTGTCGCGTCCGCGTCCAGACCAACCAATTGCTCAATGTGAACTGACTCCAGAATCTATGGCCAAGGCGGAAATCCAGATTTTTAAGGCGCTAGATCTTAAGACAGAAGTGGAACCTCAACAAGCTTGTAAGTGGTGGGGTATGAAATCTCAACGGGAGTTGTTGCCATGTTTGTCGGAAGTTGCGTTGGCGCTCCTTGCAAATAAGACTTCAGCTGGCGGGTTGGAATGCGATCTTGGTGGTATGAATAATGTCATTGCTCCAAAGCGATCTTCTTTGCGAGCAGGTTTAATTGAAGTCAACATGTTCCTAAAGATGAACAAGCATTTACTTTGTTCTGACGTATCTGAGGTAGTCAAGCTTGACTCGCAATGGGAGAATTTTATTCCTAAGCGACCAGTTATGTCGGAATACGACACCAACGATGAAGATAAGGACAACATTGAGGCAGATGACGAATATGAGGCTTGATGTTTATATTTCATAACTACAATTGACTAAAGTTTTTATTGAAGTTTTTTTTTAGTTAACTATAGTTAGATACATAGTTATAGTTGTTAAAAAAAATTCTAGTTAACTATAGTTGTTCTTGAATTTGGTCTCGATTTTTTCTAGTTAACTTTAGTTGTTTTTCAAATGGGTTTGAAATTTTTTTAGTTAACTATAGTTGTTCCCTAAAATGCCTTGAAAAAAATCTAGTTAACTTTAGTTATTTTGGTAGTTGTCCAAGGTCTGAAATTAACTAACCTTAACCTTTCATTTAGGGTTGGAGGGAGCGCGGCCAAAGTATACATCCCTAAACCTACTCGCCTATCTCGTAAGGTCAAGTGGTTTGATCACTTGACCGCCAAGGGGGTATCCATCTCCATTGTTCTCGGGCCCCTTGGTATGTTTTATAGTAGTAATTTTATTATTAGCAAGTTCCAAATGTAGTAAGTCGGATTAATCACCGACACGACCACTTTGAATGTTGTTGGCGGAAAAATGGAATTATTAATAAGCCGCGAATCCATTATTATGTTGTTGGCCCTGTAAATTGGAAGTAATGACCCCAATTTATGAAGATTGTCCGTCACCCTAGTCTTATTAAGTTGCATTTTGTGGTCCATCTAATGTAAACACATTTAACAATTAAAAATATACAAAACAAATAGTAAACCCTTGTTGACAAGAGACCAGAATCAAAAACTTAACTCGATAGAATGACACCACCCTTCGGACTGTTGAAGTCTGAAGGGTTTGAGATGTCACTCGACCTTAAAAGGACCTGCATGAGGCTTTAGAAGGTTCCGAGCTAAGGGGTGATGCCTAATATATGAATGTAGTAAGGTAGGATATGTGAACAAAATTAACTAAATAAGAAGGAATTTGTGTAAAGGGTGGTACTTAGGCTAAGTCCCCCCGTTTAGGAAATTCAATATAACTAAATAAAGAAATAAGAAAGAATTGAATGGTCCACCAAATCGTCGTTATTCCTTTATTGAACTAGGGGTGGTATAAGTCACAGCCGGTTGGTGTGTATTAGAACCATCTCAATTCACAGGTTAGGATTGTCTTGGTTCCAAGGTTGGTGCGTTTGCGTTTAGAATAGGTTGTAGGTTTAGGTTAGAACTAGATATGAAATTGATTAGTGGAGTTTAGAGCCACAATAATAAAAAAAACTAATATCCAACCTTCGGAGGTACTACAATGCATATTTAATTCCCCTCCAAAAATCAAAGTATTAACATTATGCACATATCATCCGGATTCGGCTTGGGCACCTGCAAGTGCATGCCACCTTCACCGAAGGGCTTGTGTGATATTTTTTGGCTCCCTCGGAAGGGGGTGGCCCAAAAATGCCACATCATGGCAACCCTGTAGAACGATATATCATGGGTGAGAGATGACCTGGGGGTGGTGCACGAGGTGATGGAGAAGATAGCAGAGCATGTGAACTCGACAATAAAAAAATCAAAACCAAAGCAAATGATGTGCAAAGCGAGGGCCATTGCAGGCGACAATATGGTGCACATGGAAAGGGGAGGCCAATGCGACCAAACATGGAGATGTCCCAACAACGACCACTGCGAAAGGAAAAAAAATGCACCCACGACAGGAGGAGGCAAACCCCGTGCCTGGAGGGTGCACTGCAGCCACCTCCATCATGGAGATGAAGCATCCGGATATGGAGGGGATTCACATAAACATCGCAAGCTCGGCGGAAGATGGCGGCATAGGCGATTGGTACAATCAACATAACACATCGCCCGGATTGTGGTCGCCATTGGAGAAGCAAAGAAGAACAAGCGACACGGAGGAGGCAGCAGAGGAGGTGACCCAGCATATGGAGATGGCAGTGGACTGCACGCAGGCAGGAGCACTGGAGGTAGGTCTGTCATTATGGGCGGATTTTGCAAGCGCAGTGAGGCAACTACCTGCATGCGATGACGATGGAGAGAATGGTTGGGTGCGGTCGAGGAGAGAACAACGAAGTTGCGCGGAAATTGAAGCAAACAGAGGACCGCAAATGGGGGCTGCCAAAGCAACGGAACATGCCATTCTCAATCTGAATTTGCCTCCGGGGAGGCCCACAGAGGCAGACACAATGCGGGGGAGGGGAGGGGTGCAAGAAGCAAGGGAAGTGTTGTAAACATCGCAGGTATCAGCAGGGGATCAGGGTGAGGAACGGGACGAGGCATTGGACGCGTAAGGAGGCCACCACCAGTGCATTCATAGCTCCACTCATTGGCAAGTACTTGGACCAAAATCCCCGCCCGCACGTGTATGATGCTATGCAATTGTGTTTCCCCGGATGGCTATGCAAAGGTTTGAGCGTTTGTATTGTTGCTAAATATTTTTATGGACGCAATGGACGCAGGAGTTGGTGCAATGCGGGGCGCAGTGCTGGGTGTTATATCCAGGGAATGGAAGAAGACTTGTGGCCGAAGGTATAGGTGGAAGTGCGCCGCCACAACAGGACAATGAGGGGGACATCGCACAGACCCTGTTAATGGAATTGTGCAAGGATGGAAAACAATTGGTGAAGGTCACAAAGGTGTACAAAAAGAACGTTGAACTCATGTACCCATAAGCGAATGCAGGCCTGGAGCACCTGGAGCACGACACAACTGCACCTGCTCCAAACAAACACATGGGTGACGTGGTCAACGCGGTACCTGGTGGAGAAAACAATTGACGCATGAGAGGCGAGAACATGGCCACAATGTAGCCCAACCTACGAGAGGAAGGGCAAAGGGGGAAGAATATTGGAAGAGCAACACGGTGAAGACATGGTTGCTCTATTGTAAATGGACGCATGCAAGGAAGTTGAAAGTTTGCGGGCAGAGACGTTTTGCGGTGGCTTGTGTGCTCGAAATCGGTAAAGAAGGCACACATGCATGCATTTGGGCAGACCCAAACGACAATGCGGCAACAAAATTTTGTGGGAGGGCCCTGTGGGGGAGTGGGAGGCTACATGCTCTGCCAGTCGCCAGACAATGGTGGGACTTTGAAAAGCAACGCTGCATTGTTGTTGTAATGTGGCCAAACCGGGAATGGGTTGATGTGCACACGATAGCCCCAACATATATTACCACTCCGACGAGGGAGGCGGGCAAAATCCCAGCGGGAATGCAATAGACTGGGGAACGCACTGAATTTTGGCAGCACTGTGCAATGCAAACACATAGATGACCCCGTGGGGCATGTTGGCTGCGTGTGGGAGGGATGTTTTGCAGAGGCCCCAATAGGGCAACACAACCTCCGGCTAGGAAGAGAACATGTTTGTGGAACAAGAGCCTGGGTGGGAAGAGGTTGTTGTGGTTGATACGTAGTCCAGCCACAGCAACGCGTGGAAGTATGGCAAGTAGCAGTCCGAATGGAAAGGAAACTGCAAGGGCAGATGGCGTGCAGGCCGACGGATGACAAGCACGAACGATCATGTTCTAGCAAATGAACCATCATTTGCATGCGTGACAATGATTTTGCATTGAAAGGAACTCTGATGTATACTGTAAATGTTTATATTATGAATATATTGTGCAAAGTGTACCTAAACATGCAATACAGACAGAGTTATGCAATAGTCCAAATTGCACACACCATTGTGAGTCCATGCTATTTGCAGTGTGTATACGGTTTACTTTGCAATATCACATTTACACGAAACATCTCTATTTCGCACAGACGAATACGTTATGGGAAAAAACAACGCACGACGAGGCAAGGCAATACGCATATAAAGCTCACCCGCAAAACGTACTCTATACATACCACGACAAGTACAACAACGCATGTTGGTTGGGATACAAATACTAACCGTGTATCAAGTTTACATGTACATGCAATCAATGTGCGGGGTTCTATGTCCCCCCCCCCCCCCCATTGCACATAACTCACAATAGATTTTTTCGTGTTTAAATATTGGGGATTGTCACTCACTAGTTAAAATGACCATGGAGATGTGCCACATGGTCACATGACATCTCAAAGCTTGGACAATTCTAGTTGTAAGCTTAAGTGTAAAGAAAGGGAAAGAAAAATTATGACCTTGCTCCTCTTCATGTGTGTGATGAAATATCATGTGATTGTGCAACGTATCTTTGTGGTCATTTTAACAACTACATGGTCAATTTAACAATCCCCTTAATATTTTATTTAGTGTAATAAATCCCTATTAAATGCTTGAGCCTAATGGCCACTTCACACATGAGATTGATGAGCGCCCGTGACTATTGCACTTCAAGCACTCTCATTGGTGGAAAAGGCGGAGCCAAGTCCAAGTTCGCTTCACACTACACTTGAGGGACCAACAGAGCATGTGAATGCAAGATGGATGTAAAGTCTACATGGATTCCTACATGGCATCAAATGAATCATGTGTCATGGGCACTTGGATTGTTTCCAAAAAGCACCTCTTGGAGGCATGTCTAATGTACAACTAGGAGACTATGGTAATCCGAAATCTCACAACCAATGATTTAGTTTATGTTTACCATGCGTGAGGACTCCGCATGAATAGAAATTCATTGAAATAGCATTTGGTTTGGGGTCGGTCACATATGACTTCACACTACATAATTTTGGAAGTGTCTTGGGACAACCTTTGGACACTTCTTTTGGGCTCTCACCAAATTCATGGTCACGGCTCTTGGCTCATGTGTGAAGTGGCCCTAACTCAACTTGAAGAGAATTAGATTGAGCCTTGGCAAATGTGCCAAAAAAAAATTGGATCTGAGGTACCATCACATTTGAAATGCTTAGGTAATAATAATAATAATAATACATCAATTCATTTTTAAAGTGCATACTACACTAAATGTTCCCATTAGTGCGGGTAGAATTTGCATGAAATTAATTAGCGTGGGCCACACTTATTTTCTAGTTAATGTGGTACTAACTCATAGGTCTTCCCTAAGTCTTCGTGAAGATTTCCAACCAGCAAATTAAGAATTAGTAATAGGATGAAAACAACACAAAATAAAATAATCACTCATGTTAATTGTCTAAATATAATAATGTGGTCCACACTAATTTTTTACTTGAAATTTAGCACAGGTTGAAAATTAATATGACCCATAGTAATAGGACTATTTGGAGAAAATGTGTTTTTGGTCTCCTATTCACAAAGATGCCTTGGCCACCTTTCCCATGCCACACATTTTCGAAGAGACGGGACAAGCATATATCTTCCTTAATACAACTAAGTTTTTCATCCTTTATTTAATTTTATGTTTGGTATTATGTGGGTCCCATCTCCCGTTGGGATCTAAAACATGTGCATTTGAAGTATTGACCTTCAAAACAAAGGGTTGTTCTCTAACAATGTTCAGATTGCATAGCAAGAATTGCGGGGGGGGGGGGGGGTCAATATATTGCCATATAAAAATTTAGTAGTTAAATGAGTTTCAAAAAATTCATGAGCTTTCCAATGGTATTTTTTAAGGCTCAATTTGTGTCCATGAACCTTAATAAGAAATGGGTATAAAATATTCTTATGTTTTAGGACACTTATTTCATATCATATTACACATAGGAATACTTGGACGGCTAATACATTTTGAGGTACAAAGAACCTACAAAGCCTATGTATATATTTGGATTTGGCATATGGTTGTTGGATGTGGAGATTGAAGTCATAGGGGTTTACTTATCGATGGAATGCCTTTCAAAGTTGTTTCAAGGAGGCCAATAAGTAGACATTTAGAGGTTACTTATATGAAGTGATAACTCCTACCATAGGGCACGTTGACAACGTTAATTACTATTTAGAGCCCATGGGTTGTTATTTCAAGCCAAACTAGCCCTTGAACTAGTCTAAAGAGGTTGAGTTTGGATAGGTCTACAACAAATCAATCGGGGGGAAGTTAATTATCATATCATTAGATGGAAAAATGGAGGCAAGTAATCCTCTTGGAAATCACAATTTCTTTTGAAAATTGGGATCTCCACCTGACAAGATTTTGCAAAATTGCTATACACTATAGCATATCCTCATGCCATGTCCATTGACATTTTACTTACCATGCCGTATGGTTAATCTCAAGTTGTTAGAGTTTTTTCTTTTTATTCTTTTTTTTGGGGGGGTGGGGGGTGGTGCCATAAACAATGTACGAATCTAACTCATGGTTGTCAACCAAGGGGGAGGACTAGACGGGGTAAGTCATCGTTTATGTACCATAGCCTTATGGAAGTGAGGCTTCAAAGGTGGAGCTAAAGTGTTAGTCGGTATCTTTCATGACTATAACCATGAGTATTTATTTTGTTAATTAGTAGTAGTAACTATATTCCTTGGTTATTTTGTCGATTCTTGCATACCTTTGCTTTTTCCTTAACACCTACATGTAGGCAAGAAAGACCTAGGGAAGGTATGAAGGAGGAATAAAGGGAAAAAGAGGAAGAGAGAATTGGGAGTATAAGAGGGCGGGAGGGAGGGAGTATTCATTCCTTCTTTTTTTTGTCATATTTGCTTGGTTGCAATTGGGTTGCCAATTTTGTGCTACCACCTAAGTTTTTTTTAATAAAATTAAATGACACGTATGCATGTATGTGCCTAGATTTCAGTCACATGTTTAATTGAAAAGACATTCACATTGTTTACCTCAAAAGAATTCATTATTGAATGGTTGCATGATAACACACACATCCATATGATATTAGGTGATAATTCACCTTGCCTTGTTTTCAATAAAGGACTTCCTTTCTAAATTTCCCATAGGTATTTAGACAGAGATAATTATATGAAGTTACCACATCACTAGCTGCGAAACATGACCACATATAGTCTGATAAAAATAAGCAATGTCCACCTTCCTTCCCTCCCTCCCTCCCTCCCTCCCATCCTTCCTTCCTCTCCTCCTTTCTCCCCCCCCCCCCCCCCCTCTCCCTTCTTTCAGAGTAAGCTCTAGTATGTGTTGGTATTAGACTCTAACCTCAGAAATGTCACCCTTGTTTATAGAACACCTTGATATTGTCACTCAAAACTTTGAAACCAAATTTTCTAGTGTAAAACTCCCTTGTTATTATCCCCATCACCCTTGATAATGTCATTATTTTTTTCCAAAATCTATAGTGTAAGTGTGATAATAACAAGTAATCTTCATTGGAGTACGTAAACATGGAGGGTGAAGATAATTTTGAGGTGGAGTATTCTACAGAGGAGCTTGTGCAAGATGGCCAAGAGGTACATGATCCTATTGAAGTAGACCCATTGATTGATGATAGCAATGATGTTGAGTCTAAGGTAGTGAAGTTAAGTGATGCACAAAAATATGTTACAGATGTTTAGAATTTTATGGCTAGTCAAGGTTCTCAAATTTTCAACACAATGGAGTTGTTATGAATGGACAAAATCCATGACAAGCTCATTAGAATTGGTGTTGCACATTTAACATCAATGTCAACAAAATAATGTGGCATTAGGAGCTTCTTTGTCTCTAGTGAGAGGTCTTTACCTATTCTCAATGACACATTATGATGTGCTATCTTTGTTATTTAAGCTTTTGAATTTGATTTTATATTTAAAAACATTGAATTCTCATCTTTGTTAATTCTTTTGAACATTGTCATTTCTATTTGTTTTCCTACTTATTTCTTTGATAATATCACATTATGCATAAATCTTCCAGATGCGACATTATCAAATATATCACACCTTGTTTATATCACACTTTTTGGTGAAACGGATGGTGTGACATTATCGAGGTTAGACTGTATGTCTACATGTTCCAAGAAAATAATATGGCCCATAAAGGAACCCAAGAAATCAAACGTCATGCAATCATTAGTTAATAGTAGGAATACTAAACCCACGGTATTTCTTTACTTCCGACATAATTTCTTTCTATTTAATTTCAATGGTTTAAGTGTACACATGACCTAAGAGGTCCCTATCCTAATGCTTTTAACATTATGATTAGCTTTCATAACACTCATTGCCCATTGTTGCCATTGGTTGTTCCCCTTTAATTCCAATTGTTTGTGCTGGCTTCCGGAACCAATGACCCCAAATGGACCAATGCCCATGTGACATAAGTATTGAGATTTTGCAAGCCAACCTTTTGATTACCATAGGTTGATAGCAAGTTGGAAATTCAAAATTGAATTTATTTTAAATAATGAAACCTCATTTTTCTAACCTAAATGAAAGTAAACTATAAACAATAAAAAAAAAGTCTAGAAATTGGGAAATTTGGTGCATTCAATATCATTGGCAACACTCAATAATCTCACAATCTTGTCAATGGGATGGAACACATGATTGATTTGTCTCTTCCCCTTAGCCATGCTTGCAAATTCTCAAACAATCTCTATCGAGCATGAGCACAAAACGATTGAAAAACTTATTCACAATCCTATTTAGCACTCTAAGAAGATGCAACCTAAACCATGAAGTTATCATCACTTACTTAGTTGCCATGATGAATAAAAATCAAATTACAATACATGGATTTGTATTTAAGATATGTTATGTGCTTAAATAAATAGAGAAACATTTACATCTTAATTTTTCAGGAATGATTTTACAGACTCCCTAAGATTTTTGGGAAATTACTTAATTATTGGGCATTATTTGCCCAATCTGCTATCAGAATATAATATATGATCTAGGGCGCTTGAGTGTCTATGGTATAAAATATGCTCCCATCCCATGCCAAACCTATTGACTACAACTTGTTCATGTAGAAGAGCCTATAACGGACACTTTGAGCTCTTGGGACCTTGAACATGCATAAAATACTTCACAATGCTTTTCAAGAAATTAGCAAATCTAGAAAGAGGGTAATGCACTAGAGTTTATCAAATTTTGACATCATGTAATATAGGTACAATTAATGAGAGCCAAGATTTCTTCACGGGGAGGTCACTTAGTGCATTTTAAAAACGACGTGCGGCATAATATAGGGAGGATTAAAATCATTTGACATAAAAATTATAAAAGAATTCCAAATAATGAAGGGTCCATTAAAAGTACATAAGCCTATTACAAGTAAAATAGATAGGTATAAAATATGGGCCATTCCCTTTTAGTAAAAATAATATAGGGGTTGGAAATAAGGATCTTAGGATGTATGTTTAGTAGAATCAATTTCGTACGCATGCCTCACGAGGGATGGATGAAAAATCACTCATCATTCACCCAAAAATGGATGAAATTGGAAGCCTAACTCTATGCCCGACTTCTCTTGGTGGTTTTTCTCCCCTTCTCTTTTGAAACTCTTCAACCCGATTGTAGGGCGCCCGTTTGTGCACAACATTTGAGCCTCACCGTTGTGTTTAGGGTTTAGGATTGCTTGTCGTCATCCTCTTCTCCAATCTTGTGTACAGTTTTTTAGCCAGGCTGCGTGATCTGATGCGGAAACCTTGAAGAGCAGGTCTGAAACGATCCACTTTAAGTTTTTGTACTTGGTTTTTGCAATGGTACGTAATTTTTATATATATATTTTTTGCCATGCTTTTCCCATCACTTTTGCATTGCATACATTCTTAAATTCAGTTTTTTAATTAAAAGGAATATAGACTACAAAAAATTTCAATGACATGGGCATTATAAGTAATGGTAGGGTACAAAAAAAATAGGCCATTTTAGAATATTATGTAATTATAGGGAGCTTTTAATTCGTGCCTTGGAGGTAAATAGCCCCTAAACAAATACCCCTCCGCCGCACGTGGTATACAAAAATCCTACTGAGTGACCTCCCCGTGGATTTCTTTGCAACCCAAAGTGATGACATAGCCCAACCAAGGTGGACATGTTGATCCCTGACATTTAGGCTATTTTGACCAATGAGCTGCATTTTTACAACTTAGGAAAATAAAATTAAAAATCATAAAAATCATAATATATATTTTTATAATCGGTGTTTTCACACCAACATGCTACTTCCGTTCACCCTCTCGTAATCATGTTCAAATGAACATGGGGGGAGGGGGCTTAATACCTATTTATGGTAGGTGGACCATGGGATAGAAAATGTTGGATTGGAGATTGTTTCTTTTAGAGTTTTCTTTTGTTGAAGATAATGTGTGTTAAGTATCTTGTGGATATTTGTAAGAGGGTATCCATGAGTTTGTGATATTTTTGGGTAGGAATTTTAATATCCGTGAAACTTTTGGTGGTTGAGGTGTAAATGATGCAACAAATTTTGCTTGTTATGATTATGGGTGGGAGGACTTGCCATCCTTGTTGTGTGAGTAGTGGGAGGAGCATGATGTATTTTTCAAGCTCCTTGTTATAGATTCCATGGGAATCTATCGCTGCTGAATGTAAATTCAAAGAGTTGGACTTCTAGGTTGGGTTTGGTGAAAGTGGAAGTTTGGCCGTAGGTGTTGCTCCAAGGATGCATATTGGGGCGTAGTCGTGCGGGTACTTGCAGTGTGGGAGGAGCAAAGAAGGAGCCATTGTTTACACCTCATTGTTTACAAACATTGTTTTCCAGTGTTCATTCGTTGAGTTTTCCACATTTATGAGTGTGAAGCATTTAGTGGTAGGGTGTGCCAGTATTGTGTTGGCTATTGCATGGACTGCTTTGTTAAGTTGGCTAGTGCAAAGGTTGTTGATGTGTTTATTTGTGCAGCATGAGAAGAGGTGTAGGCAATTGTCATTCTATTTGAGTGGGCACATCTTACAGAGTGGTGAGATATCTTGTTTGAGGACATGTTTCCTACGGTAGTTTCAGAGCTATCTACCATATCATAATTTAAGGGTTTGTGTGGGTTGGGCATTTGTGATCCAAGGTGCATCCTAAAGAAGGTTAGACCATTTTGGGTGAATATGTGCATTGGCTAGCCATTTTTCAGTGTTTGGTATTGTATTTGTGGCATTCAAAATGAGAGCACTTTTGTATTATGTTTCAATGTAGTTATTGAGGTTACAAACTGAGCCATCATGTTGTGTAAAGGTTGGGGTATTGCCGGCTAGTATGGAGTTTGGTGGCCAATGTGATGAAAAAGGGTTGTCATGGTACATGGTTGAAGAGCTCCTTGTTTAGCTAGTTTGTGGGCTTTGTCATTTCCAAGTATATTTGAGTGTGCTCTAATTTTTTTGATGGTGATGTTATGAGTGGAGGTTTTGATGGCGTCTATGACGAGGGCAATAAGGAGTTTGCCTAGGTGGTTATTTCAGGTCGATGGGTGTGTAATGTGATTTAGTAAGAGGTACATATTGTTAAGGTTGTCGGTGAAGATGAAGGTGTCCGTGGTGAGTTTTTTGGTATGTTCTATTGCCAATAGTAAGGCATATAATTTGGCCCTTAGGATATTTGGGTAGATAAGGAGTTTGGCAACGATATAAAAGCTAATGATGTGTTGAATATGCCCGAGCCTACTATGCTTCCTTCTCCTTGACCATTAGGTGGTGTGAATGAGCCGGCCATATAATATGACTGTGTGGGCGGGTATCATAGTGGGAGGATGTTGGTTAATGCTAGAGGTAGTGGGGTGGTATGTTGGGGGTGGGGGCGGTGGTGAAAGGGTGATGTGCCATTTTTCGAGGATGTTGGTGATAGATATAGGTGTGTATGAGTAGGTATTTTTTTCACAAGTATGTACATATAAAAATGATATATTTTAAAAAAAAGGTAAATGTAAAATAAAATTTTAGATTTTAAAAAAGGGCCCTAGGGTTTAAAGGGAAACTGTGCTTGTTTCATCCAATTTACCTTATTTTATTCAATTGAAGTGTGCTTTAGGGTCAGATTATTATGAGTAGTATCCTCTGAAAGAAAATATGTTCGATGAATTTCTCATTGGAAGTGGAAAGTGAATTATACATGTAACATAGGTCTATTTACTACATGATTTAAATTTTGTGTATGTAGTGGAGGCATTCGTCACATTAAATCAAAAGCTTAGTATCAACACATGAATCCATTTTAGCCTATTGTTAGTATGTATACATTTATTATTCTTCATAAATATCTTGTATATAGGGGGTTTTATTACATAGTCACCCGCGCACGTCATACAGGTTTCCAATGAAGACTCCACCCCCTGGGAGTGTTCAAACACTTGAACTTTGAGGGAGACTTTGGCACTTGGATATGCAAGTTGATTATACACCAAGGAATGTGGCTACAAATATATTGTGATATTGTGCGGAAATGATTTGAGATGTATAAGAGACTTACTTGTTTTGTTCGTAGATGCTCTTTGAGAAGCTTCAGCCTGTTGCTCTTATTTCTACTAGGCGAGTCATGTTTTTCAAGTTCTTGATCTATCAATTACACCATGCTATACACTAATGGCAGCTAGTTAGTCTGTATGGTTTCTGTATAGTTGTTTTGATAAATCTTATGCACGTATGGATAGTCCTAGTGATGCGGAGAATGAAGATTATGTGATGACACAGTTGGTCGCTTTGGGTCAACGTTATTCTTGAACTTGGTAATTGAGTGTCTAGTGCGTGGTGTAATTGGTTGAATGGATATTTCACCAGTGCTGAGTCTATTTGGTTTGCATTCCTCGGTGGGTTTTTCGTTGAAGTGTCTTCAACTTGCAATATGAAGGTGATAATTTTTATCTGATATGTACTCAAATCTAAGTATGCACATGAGGATGTGTTGAGATTTTAGGATGGGAAGGTATTAGTTTCGTGCACCTGATTTTATTCGAGATCTGTGTGTTGTGAGGTGTGGGCCTCGACCCAATTGTGTGATATAATAGCTCTCTTGTGCTTGGTCAGTGCATCTAAGAGAGTTTTTGGGGTTTTCAACTGGTGAGGTTTCCAATACAGTGTTCAAACAACAAAACTTTTGAGGGAGAGTTTGGCACTTGGATATTCAGGTTGATTAGATAGCTAGGAGTGTCATGGTTACAGATATCCTATGATATTATGTGAAAGTAATTTGAGCTGTATCGGAAAATTACTTGATTTATTCTAAGATGCTCGTTGAGAAGCTCCAACCTTTTGCTCCTCCGAATATTTGTTTCCCTTGGGTGAGTCCTGTTTTCAAGTTCTTGATTTGTCAGTCACACCACGCTATACATTGGTGGCCGCTACTTAGTTTGTGTGGATTCTGTATAGTTCATTTGATAAATGTTATGCATGTATGGACCGTCCAATGATGTGTAGGATGAGATTATATGGTGGTACAGTTGGTCTCTGCATCTGTGTTAATCTTGTACTTGGTAAGTGAGTGTGTAGTACGTGTTGTAACTGGTGTAATGGAGATTTCACGAGTGTTGAGTCTGCTTGGTTTTGTGCTACTCGGTAGGTTTCTAGCTGAAGTGTCTGCAATTTGCTCAATGTCCATGATGATTGGTTAAGTTTACTGAGTGGGGGAGATGTGATTCTGTGGTGACATTGAAATTTGAATGAAATCAGGGGTATTGATAGAAATTATATAGCCGATGAACCCAATGAACAGGGAGAACTAACCACTAGTTACAGATGAACCAGTTGACTTTGAGAAATAACTGGTTGAAGTTCAAAACTTCAAGAAAGATACTGATCTTTGTTAAGGAAACTATGGGATATACCTCAAATTAATGTAGAATAACTGAAAGATCACAACATTTAACTTGTTGGACTTGGAAACACTGGGATTTGATTGATTATGCCCAAAAATCTCCCGAGACACTGAATAAACCTATCTAAGCTGAAATAGATCTCTTACATGTTGATGAATGAGTAGAAAGAGCATAAAAAAGTGTGCGCAATTTGCAGTATGAAGGCAATGGTTGGTTAAGTTTATTTGGTGAGGGAGTTATGATTCTGTGGTGACTTTGTTTGAGATTTAAACAAAATCAGGGGAATTGATAGAAATTATAGCCAATGAACCCAATAATGTGTACGCATTGATTAACTAGAATAGCAGTTCCTTCAAGGTTGTAGAGTTTCTGTTGCACCACAATTAGTGGTTTGCCAAAATCCTGGTTTAGGGTTGCAGTAGGTTGCTAATTTGAGGCAGTGAATCAGACCACCACTTCAAGCACGAGTGTGAGATTAATTTCAGTTTGTGAGTGTGTCTGAGAGTGGTGATGTTTTGGAGGGCCTGGAAAAGTTTTAGCAGCGCTTCCGTGTAAGTGGTGGATTTATGAAAATTTTGAAAAATATCCAATGCAAAGTAAGCGTGAGGATGCAAGAATGATCAAGCAGACTTATGATGACCTATTAAAGCTTTGTTGTGACAGCATCAGGTGACCTTTGAGATCCTCCTTTCCTTTGCTCCACTCGAACCTCCAATAAGTCCACACCCAACTTGTTGGATCTCTCTGCTCTGGTGGGTGCAGATCTTGATGAAGTGTGCACATTCAAAACTGGATCTCTTGCAAGAAACCCCCTCACCGATGGGTTTGCAATCATCCGAAACTTGACTGCTCTTGATGAAGAACACAACCAGCTTTTTGGATCCCTCCGATCTGATGGCCGCATTACTTGATGAAGTGTGCTCGTTCCCAAGGTTCTTGTGAGCCGCTCCCAGATGTGACTTTGATTTGCTGACGAACACATTTCCCTCCACAATCTGGGTGGAAGGGATTGAGAGAGTCTCGGAGTTGTACGGTGCTTCCACTTTTTTGGGAGCTCACAGCATTCTGTTCTTCCCAAGCTCTCTCCCCTGAACTATGAATATTATAATTAGTGTTGATGTTGAATTACGTTGCTTGACTTTGGGACAAAATATAGGTGATGGAAATGAGGTCACAATGGGATTTAGCGCTTTGAAATCTCACAAACTAACTTGCCAACAGCAATGAATGTAACGCTGATGGTGACTGTATATGCACAACGCATAACTGCCATTACTTAATGCATGAGTCACCAATCATCATTACACCATAAGAGGGTAAAGAGTGTACTCTAGGCTTAAAAGAGTAGCACTTCCTTGCCTGTATCAATTTCTGTTGGTCAAAAATATCTGATTCGCGCATTCTAACTTGAGCACCTCAATTGGAGGGATTCATTTCACCTGTTACAAGTTATGTAGTGGGTAATTAGATTCACTCCAAAGTTCATCTCTAATGTAGAACCAACATGCAGTCAACAAAGATGTGCGTCTACTTGATCGCTAACTGAGAACCGAGGTCACAAAATGACATTTCATCTGTGCAGGACAAGAGGCACAAAAAAGACATTTCATCTGTCCACTTTGCATTGACAAACACACAACTAAATAAGGAAAATGATCACAGGGTCGGGCCCTGGGTACATGTAGCAAGAAAATATATATATAGATGCTTCCAGACAAGTACGTCAGCCGTGGATAAGCTTATTTGCCAATATCCAAACATCATTCACCTTTCAAACATCATTCACCTTTCAAACATCAAACACCACAAACGGAGACTCCAGCTCCAATGTTTCTTTACAAGATCTTTATCATTCCAGAACAATCATGCTGTAACATGTTAGACAAGCAATCCTACCACATCAGACTGGATCACCAATGATGACAATATTATGGACACTCTTGTGAGCAAGTGTAACAAAGTAATAAATGGCCATCATTGGCGTTGTTAATAATAAATCAAGCATTCCTGGGTCAGCTCTACAATCACTTTGGACAAGTATGAGGTATAACCGGATCAATCGTCTTATGAATTTCCCTGCCTAAGTGAAGATTGACAACCTACTTCTCCTATCTTTGGGTTTGTCAGCCTCCCAACAAATCGAATGTATAATAACCTCAAAAGCTACTCTACAAATTTCCACGGGTTCCTGACCAGGCCTAATCGAGTGATGATACCTGCTATACAATATGTGGCCGAGGCCTTGGAAGATTCGATTCTCAGCATCAAAACATGCCCTCCGTTCAAACTTAAATTCAATCCAATAGAGCACTTTGCACTCTCTTGGCGGGCTTACTTTTATGACTTAGTCCTCTTCGACTTTGAACCACTGCACTCACAGAATCAACAAGTGAACAGTCAAATGCCGGCCGTATGACAGTAGGTCCAGATTACAGAATCAACATTAAAACCCAGACATGAAACTACTCAATGAGACTACAGCAGCATGAAAGTACAGGCATTGTAAACCATAATATCAGACTGATAACCTTTTCACAGTCAATTCATCTTCAACATCAGGCAGTGGCATTTTCCAGTAATTCCATGTGTTGTAGTCCTCCTGCCATTCACATCACAAAGTTCAAAACCTTCATGGACCATCTGCTCTAGATGTGGAACTAAGGCGTCAACTTTATCAATCATTCTGACAAACAATGACAATGAACACTTCAACTTGAACTTAGACACATGGTGACCAACTGTCAATCTGTCCTGAGACGATCAGCATTTTGTTCCCCAGGTAAACATGTCCTTGTCAGCATTGTTTTTCAGAAACCTACGCTTATAGCTAACCAGTAAAGAACAAAGTAAGTATCAAGGGAGATAGCTAATCCATAGATTTTAAGAGTTACATACTCAGCATAAAGCATGTCAAAGGAAGCCATCAAGAGCGAGAATGACCTAGCAAACGGACAAACATGCAGAAATACCCAAATGGAGGCAACCCATTTCACCAGGGCCTATCCACAACAATCCTCATACAGGAAGCTACATTCCAGGACATGCCCGCTAATTTCAACAGTTCACAACACTGGATGCTAGTCCGAAAGTTTCTGAAGTAGACCAAACAGTGGTTATTTTATTTCTTCCACAAAGCTCCCTTTTATTGCTCCCTTTTATCCCTTTTATTCTTCATAACATGTAAATGAGTGGATGCAAACCTGCTCAGTATAAGTTTGGGGAGGAAACATGTCGTCCACCAGCTTGTGGAGTGATGTGTAAGATTTTACATCCACTCTGTTGTTTACTGCAACCTCTCCCTGGACACCGTGGACAAATCATCAACCACAGAAACCTCCCATTCATCATGCCAGAGAGTACTGACATGTATCTATCATCGTACCCGTCCCAGGTGTAGTCAAGTAAGTAAACTTGAGAACCATAGAACCAACACCAACAAACACGAACCAGTGGCACGGTATCACATCTGCATGGTTCCCTAATGGATCTCTACATCTCAGCAATGCCAGCTGTTTGCGCTTCACAAAGAAAAAACACTCGGCTTGAACAATGTCTGCATATGCTTGCCAGCAAACCATGAATGGGCATCCAATATCATACAAGAACCTCACTGTCTGCACCACTCCATCAAGAACCAAACCCTACCTTGGGATTGATGATGAATATTTTGCCCTTAGGGATGCCAACTTTCAGGTAACTGATTTCGTCAGTGTCACGGTTCCCAAAACCTGCATAAAATGGGTTGCAGTCCTTGGGAAAGAGGTCCCGAATATCCTGAACACACAACAAAAATCATCACGCCACTTCTCAACCTACTCCAGCATTCTCACTTTACCATCACAAAGTATTACCCTCTTGTGATCTAAGCTACTCAATAGTCTTCCAATGTTGAAAAATGGGAAGAGAAGAATACCTGAAGGCATGCAATTTTGAATTCATGAGGAGCTCGTCGGATAACTGTATGACCAGCAATGCACTGATTAGGACACACTATCCAGTGTTTTCACATAGAAGCTGAGTTTCACCAGCTTTAAATTATCATGCTTGCTGTGCAACATCACAGCACAATCATAAACGTTCTGCAGCTTGAGCTACAGTCAATGATACACCAGGAATTGCCTCCTGCGAACTCATGCCCGCATTACATATCACTTTCTGCTGCAAGGCTACTACTGGAATTGTGACCAAATCTCACTTTTACCAAATAACACTAACCTTCACGATACAGCGAGGGGAAGAGCCCATCAGGAGAAATAACCACCGGTCCATCTGGTAGAGCTTCTCCATCCTGCAACGCCAAAGTTCAGAATCAAGCCTTCCTCCAAAACACCGTCATAAGGTTCCATTAACCACTTACTCCACAACCATAAACTACTAATAAACTAACTGCTTCAAACATCGCAGTGGATGCTAATGACCACCTAACTGCACACAATGTTAGGCAATGCAACTGTGCACTCCCGTGTTAACCCTGACACCTGCAGGAATGAGGACACAAATTTGAGTCCAGTCTGCTTCGCATTCAGCACACAACCAGCCTGCAATACTCCACCGACTCTAGGTAATACATACCTGCTTCAAATTCAACAAGAACTGTCGGGTGAGGTACGCCTGGGAAATTGCACGAGCACTTAAGAACACCACCTCATAACCGTTCTCCTGTACAATTGCACGAAGCTCATACCATCAGCTTTTGTAGTGATACCAAACAAAATCCCACCGCAGGTATTTCACCTTCTGGCTGTGTCAACACTGCACTCCATGAATAGAACAAGTGAAAAACCATGTCACACTCAATGCCAACATAGGTGCATAACATACTTACAGAGGAAGCACTAGATAACACCTTCCTAAAATTCCATATCAGACAAACCATCTCAGATAATGGAGGAAGTCCTGCATTTTCCACAAACCACAAGTACCTTGATAGCAGAGAAAAGGCGAGTGACCCCTAATTGTGTCCAGTCCTTTCCCACCAAAGGCATCACCTGACCCAGTACATCTGACCTACAACACCACACGTTCAACTTTCATTTCATCAAGATACACTTGCAGAAATCATATGCACTTTCAGCCCATATCTCTCTGGAGCCACCGAGCTCCTTGTGACAACAATTGTGTTACATCACCAACAACTTTGAGAGTCAGCAGTAACAACTTTCTAGAAGCTATGTAGGTCACATCAGTCCTGTCATAAAGATCAGGCTCTACAAAAACCATCAAATACTCCTCAAAACAGTGGTCAAGAGCCAAACATACTTTGTGATGGTGCCATCCACATCAGAAATGACAACACGTGTGTCCCACTTCCAGAGATATATACGAGCATCCACCTGGCCCCACCATATTTGCACAATCAGCTCTCCATCAACCATACTAAGCGTCACACCATCCAAAGTTCACTTACAAATGAACAACAAGATTTCTAAATCACATCGAATTTCAGCATCCACCCCAGGATCTGAGACGGCTGAGGAAACAAACTCAGATTGTGCAGCTAGTCTGATCATTCCAATCAGCTTGTGCTTATCATGTGGGTAGTTCACCTGCTGCCGACCGAGCACCCGAGTAAAAAATGTGAAGGTGATGCGGTTGCTGCCTTCCTTCAGATTCATGGATGCAAGCATTTGTGACGTGGGGAGAAACGACCGCACTTTGTGCTTCCTTGAACGCAAATAATAGTCGCTCTGTGACACCAGATTATTCATTAAAGCGCTGTCCACCCCTGCCCCCGCAGCTACCAACAGAGCTTCCCGAGAAACTAATGGTGCAGACCCAGATCTTTCGGGGGTTTTGGGCCGTCGTAAAGGAAATGGCCACAGCTTCCATCCGCCACTTCCCGTCGTCACAAGGGCACCTACATCTTTACTGCTTGGAGAAGGATCCGGCTTCTCCACTTGGATGGCTCCCTGTATTTCTTGACTTGTCACTTGCCCGAAAGCAAGCATGCCCAGTACTAAAGGTGATGCTGAGATCCATGGATAATACTGCCCCCCCACTCTCACTACCAACTTGTCGTTTGTGGCAATGGAGGCACCATTCACGCGGAAATCCGCAACAGATATTTTTGCAGAGTTGAAAGCCTTCTGTGCCTCCTCACTACCCATTCGCTCTTTCAATAGATGCTTGCACAGAGAGAGTTCAATACCTGTTTCACACTTCAATGCCGTTTTAGTTCCTGCTTCTTGTCCACTACCAAAAAGATACTCAAAGCACTCTTGCTTGCATGCTAAACTCATAGATCCCAAGTAATGAACCAATGAGATTCATTCCGTGGGATACATACCACAACTTGGCATGTTTGTGGAGGAATATTGGAATGACGCGTGAAAATGCACCAGACAGACACAACAAACCAATAAACTACATCATAACACACAAGGCGGCTCGTAGAACCATACCAGTTTTATGCAATTTGTCCTCCTCCTCTGATTCCACATGTTCCTCCTCCGATAATTCATTTTCTAGTTGCTCTGAAACACCAGCATCATTCTCAATTACTTGTCTTTGAGATGTCTCAACTGAACTTTTGGAAATATCCTGTGAAGCAAGTTTTGGACTTGCACTTGATTGAACATGAGACAAAGGCTCTGACCCTACAGACCGACTCAGATTACATTTCCCCATCTCCACATCAGTAAACTTTGTTCTGTCCAATGGCAACGATTCTGAAAGTGGCCATACACCACTTCCGTTTTCAACATCTAAGTATATGGCATTTGAATCACCTCGAACTCCCGGTATGCTCATCGGGCTACTTCTTGCCCACTTTGAACCAGCTTCTTCCTCACCTGAAACATTTCCTTGCCGATCTTCTTCATCTTCATCGCTCGTATTTGCATCAAAATATATACTTCTTGAGCTTGCATTTCTCCGCTTTTCGGACAAGTACTGTTCTGGCTTATCTTCGGACCCGCTATCATCTGCACCTTCATCACCATCAACCTCTACATTCTCTTCCGACTCACTGTCCACCTTGTTTCGAAGTTTGTCCAAGAAATCTTTGATCTTGGGGCTTGTGGGAAGCTTGGTACCGCTGGGACTTCTTGCATACTCTACAGATCTACTACTGTCCCCAACTACACCTTGCAATTGCCCATCTTCCAACACCTGCTCGCCCATCACCTCTTCCTCGTCTGCAATTGCCACAGGCTTTCTATCCTCTAAGGAGTCTGCAGGGATTGACAACACAATCCCATGCCCATTCGTAACCACCACTACCTGGGACGGACCATCTCCATCACTGTCAGAATTACTGGAGGGTTTTCCCTTTGACCCAGGAATGTCCGAAGAATAAATTTCATCCCCACAGAGCTTTTCATCACGACTTTGTGCTGAATTGTCAAATAAAGAGAGAGCAAATGAGACCTCCTTCTTGCCCTCAGGTGATGACTCCACCGCAGAGGAGGCTGGAGAAGAAGTAGGCAACATATGAATATCAATTTCAGAAGAATTGTCGTCGTACCCAGCAACCTCCTCCTCTCCTTGGAATGCAGTAGAAGAGTCCTTAAGGTCCACACTTGGTGAATCAAATATAGAATCCGAGCTTGCCGCACTTACGTCCACGCCGTAATCTCCACCAATCCTTGTGAAAGGCAACCTATTCTTCTCAAGACTGAAGTCTGCTTTCTTCTTCGATTCACCATCGATCAAATTTCCACTCCCAGTGATATCTGAAGATTCACTCGCTGCATTCTCTATGTGCAATGAGCTAGCTGACTCCGAAGAGAGACCTGACGAGGAATTATTTACAGACACATCAAGAAATTCACTGCCATTTGACTCGCCCTCTGCTGCATTTACTAGTGCATCCCTACTCACAGGCATCACACCCTCCCCCTCAACAATTTTTGGTGCTCCCCCCATAGTCTCCCTGACACTCTCCTCGTGCACTGTTTCTTCATGGGGTTGCGAATCTTCCAGAGCACCCAACTTTTCACTCTCTCCTTGGGAAATTTCTTTCGACATAGCAGGATGGTATTCGTTTTCAGAGTCTTTGCCTTCCACCAAATCGCCTGCCTCGCTTCCACCTTTCTCATGTATTGTGGGCTCTGAGATTTGAGCATCTGAGACCCGTGCTATTTGATCCTTGTCATATCCCCCGAACATCAGACCTAGAATGGACCGCCGACGAGATGATGTCAGGTCATTCTCCGTCCCTGTTCTCTGTCCCACCTTGGGGGTAGTCTGCTCGTCCTTCCCTTTCTTTTCGGTCACCTTACCATTACTAGCTTTGCTCTTCACCTCCACTACCTCATGCTTCATTGCATCTTCATCGTTTGATCTCCACTTTCCTGCCCCACTGTCCTCGTAACAAGTTTCCATCTCTTCTCCTGCATGTTCCAGACTGCCTGCCTCTCGGACATCTCCTTGTACCTCCTGTGTTTTCTCACCCTTCTGCACAACCTTTGAACCAACGTCCACTTCCTCAACTGCATCACCAGAATCCTTACCACCACCTACATCACTTTCTATTACCGACTGGCACTTCTGCTCTTCTGCATTGGACTCCTCTGCGCTTTCTTTAAATTCCTTCATATCCTTCTTATCACCTAGCTCGGAAGTTGGTCTTGATGGAGTGCTACCTCTCCACCCCCACCAACCCCACGACCTCTTTTCAGCATTCTCGTCTGGAATTTTTGCATGCTCCTCTGTTGCAAGCCTATCGCTCGATGATTTCCTTTTCGGTGAGGCTTTCAAATCCCCCGAACTTGGTTTTCTTTCCAAATAACGAGTTGTACGACGCCTGTTTGCAGAAAGAGGTGCAACTTTCAAAGCCGCGGAAGCCATATGAACGGCATCCCGCCATGCCAGCTCTCGTTCCACTGCAACCTTCAGCTTAGGACAAGATATCAATTCCACTGACCTTGCAGTGTCAGATAGATTGCCGGGCCCCTCCATCCGTTCCAATGCTCCATTATTTTCTTCCCCACTTTGTGCTTTCTTTTCCGAACCAATTGAACCCTCCACCTCTTGCAATCTTCCCGCACTTGGACTTCCATCCTCCTTTAAAAATGTGCCATTGCTTTCTACAAACTCATCTCTACTTTTACTCCACTTTGCAGACTTCATTGTCTCTTCTGCACCTCCAACTGCTGTTCCCTCCGTCTGTAACACATCTCCGCGTCCGTGATCTACTTCTCCTACATTAGTTGGAAAATGGACAGCAGTCCTACTCACAATGGTAGCATTATTCACATCGGCCAAGTCACCTATCTTGTTCTTGACGTCAATTTCACTTACCCGACTCTCTGATGCAGACCGGGAAACACCAGGACCTTCGGACACAACCACACCATTAGACTTTCTCGGTGCATCTGCCTCTGTCACAGAGGCATCAGTTATACTTTGTAGTTCCTCCTTTGATACGGATGTCTGCGTTTCTACGTTTCGAGTCATCTCTGTTTCATGGTTATGTCTAAATGACCTCGTATTCTGGTGAGCACAATGCTGCCGCTGCTCTTCCTGCAATGGTAACGGAGGTGGGCTGCCCCGTCGAGGTGTGTGAAGGACGACTACTCCATCCGCACTGGTGATCATGAGAGTTGACACCTCGGGTGATGTATCACCGCTTTCGTACAGCCTCAGATCCGATTCGCTCCTTGCTCTTTTTACACGTGATCGATCCTCGGCTGCCTGCCCACCTCTGTCATCCGGCGAATCTGATATTTCTAGCTGGAAACCCTCGGCAATCACCTCTCTCCCATCCCTCACCACTTGAATGGTGTGAGCGCACCTGTCCTCTAAACCTGCACCCAACTCTTCTGCGCCGTTGTCTCTTTTGTTCTCACCGTTCACCGTTTCCGGTCCTTGATCACGAGATGTAATCGCCTCAGGAATCTCCGACTGCGCCCTGCTCATTTCCTCCACTTGGGGACCACATTCTTGTGTGGCAGCTCTGGCCACTGAGGCTAGGGCAGCCTGTGCAACGAGAGAAGCAGAAGGACGCCCAGGTTTTTGTGACTTGTCAAGCCCAGCTGCCTGGTTGATGAATGCATGGATAGCCGACCCTCCTGTTGCGTTTTCTAACTCGGCAACAGAACCGTTCTTCAATCTCAAGGTTGCCAGTGATGCAAGCAGCTCGCTTGAGGGTTCGTTGATACTAGATTTACTGTCAATGTCCTCTGCTTTTGCTAGACCATTTTCTGAGAGAACGGGCTCAATTTTCGCTTCTTCTGCAGCCTGCATATGTGGCACCCATAAGAAGACATCCCTAATTCACGAACGTCAAAAACAACATCACAACAGACCTCTCAAGCACGGTAACTCCCCAGGATAGTGAGAAACAGGATTGGTCTGTCGGAGACTGCAATTCCAAACAGCCATACATTCATCATAGCAGGTTGACCTCAAACCTGTTGGACCAGTAGATACGACGCTTTCCTTCCCTCAAACTTCAGTGCCAGATTCCTGTCCTTCTCATCGCTATCCTCTCCTTTCTCCGCCTCTTCATCTGTCGCTTTATTATCCAATCCATCCTCCGACTTGGTCGAGTCCGGCTTGACAGCCGAAACCTCGTCACCCGATGAAATTGCAAGAGAATGCGACGCCGAACTCTCCTCTTTGTCCGACTCTGCATCTTTCAGGAAATAAGCTTCCCCTGCAATTTACACGTTAATTTCTCGTGGTCAGTCGCTCTTACTCCTGATTGAGCCGGTGAAGAGTACGGTAGCGGTCACAAAGCATCGGCTCTGCCGCTTCAACAAAGTGTATCCAACAATTAGCCGCAAATGGAGCGCGCACTACAATTCCTTGCACCACAACTATTGCATCAACAATAACAAGGCGAGGGAATCAAAACACACACACACACACACCTTCAATACCCAAACCTTGAATTTGCTAAGCACGAAGCTACACACGGAGGATAGCAACACAAAATCCACAATTTCCTCCCTGCGTCGTACCTGTGGCGTCCAAGTACATATGAAATTTAGCCTGCTCATCATTAACAGCCACGTGCACAACCTTCTCACTCCGCTTCAACACACCCTGAAATTTGCCAAACTTGACATACCACGGGGAGCTTTTATACGTGCCATCCTCCTGTTTCACAACTATGATGTCCACGGCACCCCCGAAGGGATGGAATGGGCCAGAAACGGTGTAGAGGCCCTGGGAGACAAAAGTGCCTACTCTGCCCACTGCATGCATGTTGAGGCGTCGTTGGGGCCTAGACTACATCCAACCTCGGCCCGCTCCACATCACGTCCGCATGCAGTCGTCAAGGGCTCCTTGCAAACGTAGGTCCCGTAACCCTAACGCTGCTCCCCGCTCTACCCGTTTCGCAACAAACTGGCAAGTATGTACACCTCTGCCGCCGCGATTGTGCTCATGCGTACAAATTCGCCAAGCGACAAGTGCTTGTAATCCAACCGGCTGAATCTCGTAATCCAAATTTTGTGTTCCTCTCGGCCTATGGAGGAGTCGGAAAAGCAATACTGCAGTCGTAAAGAAAGGAACACAGTGGTGGTCGTCAACTTCGTGAAAGTACCAATAACGCCATGCTTTTAACCTGAACTTTTTGTCTTATGCTGCTGCCTGATGATGCAGGATGTTATCATTCAATTACGGGGAATACTTGCATGAATATATATTCTCCTCCCTCTGCCTCTTCTACAGGGGAAAAGAAAAGTCAATCAGCTCAATAACTTAAGAAAATCGTCCTTCTAGTTAGGGCAACATAGGAACAACTACCTATCCTGCTTTCCGAAAGTCAATTGTGGCGGATATGACAACCATTGTTCAAAACCCATTCCTGCTCATTCCAATCCAAGTACCTATTCTTCTACTCTCTCGAAGTGTTAGATTCATTACAACTACTACGTTGGACTTGCACGGAGCTCCTTCTCTTTTTGCCAGCTAAGACAGAGGGAGGACACCAGAGACTGTCTATATGCAGGCTGCGGATTAAACTAAACCATTGGAATTGCAAGATTCAGCGCAATGCGATTTTGATTGCTAACTTTGATCAATCTGACCGCAACTACACAATGTGACTCGGATTCCAAAATAAGAATTTTACCAGGGTGAAGACAGAAAGAATGTCTCTCGTGCGGTTCGGAGCTCATTGCGAACAGAGCCCTGATCTCCAGCTCTTATTAGCCGGTGCGCTATACCAAGAAGAATTCTCCATGAGTTAAACAAAAGCCCATCCTCTCTCTCTCTCTCTCTCTCTCTCTCACAGCAGCTGCTGATAACCTAGAGCGCTGACCTCTCCGATCACCAACAGATACACCCAAAAGTAGGTCCCCCGACAAAGGCAAGACTACTAAAAAACAATCCACAGAGCCTCTTTCAAGTCCTCCCAAATCCAACCAAAACGATTCACGAGCAAAATTCCTGCACTCGCCTCGCTGTATCCCTAACTTAGCCCCGGCCAACCGAAACCAAAGAGAAATCAAACTCCACCGTCCCGGCACGACCACCAACCGGGCTCCAAATGTCGATTGCGTCACATCGATAATCCTCCGCTCACGTAAGTGAACCCTGACGCTGCAGTAGCAGCTGACGGCAGGTCACCAGGCGCGACTTGTGCAATTGAAATTCGGTTGCGAGGCGTGTTTTGCCCTCGAAACTCCTCCAAATTAGCGCCGTTCGCAGCGCGCTTTTCCGACCACGGCGACTGCTAAGTTAAGAGTTTCTTCTACCGCCACTCTCCCCGCTGCCCGCGCGCCCTCCGAAACTAAACAAAACTAAGCGAAGCGGTGCCTTAAATGGACACTTCTAGCTCTACACCCACTTCTCCTTGGAGGAGGATATGAAACATGCAATTAGTGTGAGGCAATTGGTTTGAAATGGTTACAATACTTAGCAAATCCAAATCGTGCCCATAGCCATTTCCCTCATGATTTTTGGAGCTAGCATGAATTTTTGGAGTTCATGGCTTGGCCAACCTAGACATTAGCGGACATGCCCCTCCACCAGCATCAATGGGGTTCGAGGTAAAACTTAGATGAATGTGAAAGTACCAACAACACTTCTTGCATGCATATGTGATTGTTTCTCCTATTTGAGGAAGGATCCTAATGTGCACTGAACGGTGCCGGTGAGGTTAGATCTTTGAGTAAATAAGAGAGACTTTGTATCTTTCTATTCAAGATATTACCCCAACCCACTAATGTTAATGGGAGGAATGGCAACCCGTGTCTAGTGTGACCAAACCTTCATAATCAAAGTGAAGATCTTTTTACCCATTAAGTGATCACACATGTTCATAATATAGGTGTTTGATTAAGACAAGCAACCAAATTAGGTTCACATACCTTAAACTATGTACTATACAATGGAGCATGAAAGGTGAGGTCATCACATTTCACCATTGCATGCCATTCCAAAAATGTTGATAGTTGACAACAATGGCATGTTGAGTGGACAATGTGGGGATGACTTGAGACATTAATTCGTGGTGGTCATGCTAAATGATTTTGTTGACA
This sequence comes from Polytrichum commune, assembly GCA_950295325.1. Lineage (NCBI taxonomy): Eukaryota > Viridiplantae > Streptophyta > Polytrichopsida > Polytrichales > Polytrichaceae > Polytrichum > Polytrichum commune. Next base: position 25,444,377 of record OX485804.1, read on the forward strand.
TCTTTATTCTTGGTTGGATACAAGAAGACATCATCATCCATAATTGTTGACCTTGCCATAGCCTGAGCACTATGTCTAGTATCGTACACATGTCATCCTCCCATCGGAATTCATGCATATACTCAAAGACCTTGATTTTTGAAACTAGGGCAAAGAGAGAACAACCTTACACATGCTTAAGAATGCATCAAGATGTGTAAGTCAAGTGAACTCTCACAACAAACTTAGGTAAAACAAACTACTTATTCGACAACTCATTCAACACCTTAGTGTTGCATGTCTTCCAACGCACAACTTAAATCTTCCATTTGCCAAACTTCAATGGAAGAGTTGATCCCGAACAAAATCATTCCCAGGTCATGTGGATTAACTAAAAATTATTCTATTTGCATTGGAACCTAAATAGACTATTTGAGAATGTTATGGTCATAGTTGTTGTTATCCAAGTACCTCTCCTTAGTCGCCATATACATCCATGGGTCGTGTTTGTCATTGTCGGCCTCTTTCCACAATCTATGTTGTGCATATTGTCATGTCAAAATAATACTCAATCAAGTACGTCTTCAAGTGACTTACACTAGAGTATTCAGAGTACCCTCCCAAAATGGTTGTTGGGTAACCCATCAAAAACTTGATTGATTCATTAGCCCTAGCACATTCTCCCATGCATGAAAGTTTAAGCCACATGGAAAGGAAAAAGGGCGAAGGCATTTACATCATCATAGAGTAAAGTATAAACTTGCCACATGGCACAAGTGCATATTTATGATTGCATTGATGCAAAAAAAAAAGTCCTATTGAAGAAGGTTACTATCTTGTATATGTGCTCATGATTCACCTTTCTTTTTCAAGTATCTCAATCTTGGGGTGCCTAGTCTACTCAAGGTGGGTTTCCATGTAGGCCATTCACCCACTAGATTCTAGATAATAGTGGGTAGAAAGTGTTCTCGTGAAGATAACAAAAGCAACCAACCAATTACGTTGCCTACTAGAATGTGGGAGGACGGTGGCCATGGGCCGCTAGACTTCCATGCGCCCACAAAACGCTTGAAATAGCAACAGTGGGTTGGCACATACAAACACCACCCAACCAAATTCCATCTACACGTCCTTATTCCTAACAAATCAACAAACATGCACTTCCGGTAACCATAACTATATATCATAATAGGTCTAATTTTCAATATGATTTTTATTGATGCTTTATTTTCTTCATTTTTTAATACAACACAATTTTTTTGTTGTGTAAATATAATGAATAGAAATTGGAGAACATGAAATACAAAGTGAATAACACCCCACGAACCTTACAAGGAGTCAAGTTTTTATGTTGGATGGATAGGACATAAGTACACTTGTATGTGTTGATTCCCCCTCTCCATGTCATCCCATCATCAATGTCAGTTGAATGCTTATCTACAAGTCATCTGGCCCATAGACTCATCCATTTTGTGCCCGAGAAGAAAAGTAGTAATAAATTGATGCCGTAACTAACCCAATTCCGGAGACAAGAAAATTCTATGTAAAAGTGTATCTCTCTATCATCCAACGTAAAAGCCTTTAAATAGTATGCATCGTGGAAGACATAAATAAAGAATATTGCAATTTTTTGAGTAATTTTAATCCTTAAACTGAAATTATTGTGAATGTTTGAAGCCAAGAGTTGGTTTAAACATATTATCAAGGTTTAGAGATTGCCAAAATCGCTCGTTTTAACCACTCGTTCCTCATCACTTTAGCACTTAAAACTAGGACATGTGTCATGGCATTCCTGGTTCAGGCCTAAGCAAAATTCAGTCCCAACTTGATTGAAACTTTAGTAGTCTATAAATTGCCGATGGGGTCTTGATCATGAATAGGCGCCTTTACTATAATTTTATTAGTATAATGCATGTCATTTGAGATGAATCAGCAACAAACCTAGAATAGACAAACCCATTTTTTATAATCTCACCCACCCACCCCCCCCCCCCAATCTTAATGCATAGAGTCCTCTAAAGTTGTGACCTTTCACACATTTAGCCGTCATTCTTTAACGTGATGGAATAAGTCATGAAGAATCACACATGTAGCCGTCACATTCGGCGTGATGGGAAAAAGTAAGTTAAAAGGGCATGGATTTGGGTTCCTTGAAAAGGGCACTAATTGTACTCAAGTTTCCATTTCCTAGTTATTAGAAATAAGTCAATCTATGTTGTGAATATGGGTTGGGAGTGAATCTTGCCTTTGAAAATTTACAATGATTTCAAAACTTGGAAATATTTTTATTTTTTTGTTAGACTAAATATGAATTTTTTTCCAAACTTTTTAAAAATCACCCAACATCATACATGTACCACACTTATGCAAAATTGCTTAAGTAAACAAAAAGAAGTTTGTCTATTGTATAGAGGGTCAAATTGTTATGGTGGATTGATGAGAGGTATGCTTGTGTATGATTATTCTCTCTATCCCCTAATTCCACTTTGGAGACGAAGATGGGAAGGAAGTTCAACTACCGACCTATCAAATAAAGGACAAAATAATATGTTTATCGACACGTTTCTATTTTCAAGCATAACAACTAGATGGGCTTCCCAGGGTTGGACTATTCATTGGAAACATGAATGAAGTGCATGGATGCTAAACCCCCTTATATATGAGAAAATTATAAAGAAAAACAAATGTATGCATACTAATGGTAGGCTAGAAAACGGACCCATGTATTTGCTTACTACCTTTTTTAGTTTAAAATGATGAATGCTTCCACTACATACACAATATAGATCATGCAACAAATAGGCCTATATTACATATACAATCCATTTCCAGTTTCCAATGAAAACATTAGAATATGTTTTCCCATCCATAGGATGTGACTCATATAATATGACCCCAAAACACATGTCATTGAAGCTAAAACAATAATAACATCTAAATTCGCCATCATGGTCGTTGAAATCATAAGTCTACTTTAACCCACTTCACTTTTGATATCAACATAACCCTAATTCCATATGCCAATGACATGGCCACTTGGTCAATAGTTCCCTATAATCTACCCACCTATTAACAATAAATTTACATATTTTTTAAGCCCTTCCCATATACCAAGTCTAAGCAGTCAAAGACTTTGTAGTTCTAGAAGCTACAAAAGCTCTCATAAACTCAAAACAAAGAAAAAGACCTACCTCAAGATTCTTGAAGCGCCTACACAACAATACCTCCACAATTGCATCAAACAAACACAAACAAAAGCACCATAACTTGACCACGATCTACAGAGCAAAAGTCAAGGAACCGATGAGTGCTCCAATAGCCTTTAGATTGGAAAAACCTAAAACCCAAATGCAAACCCTAACAATAATGAACATGATAGTCATTGGGAACTATTACCATATTACAACAATGGATGAAATCATAAATTAGGTGAAACTAGCACATCTATTGTCAAAAGAAAATATCTAAACCTTAGGGCCTTTTGTACATCTACCTTTACTCCAAAATAATTAATACCCTTCTTAAATTTACACACTAAATGGAACAATACATCTCCTTTATGTCTATTATATGCGCTAATCCCTTAATAATACCCATTTTTGCACCCAAGTTAGTTTGTACATGGTATGAAGAGTCCACCCTTGGGGTGGGCCCTATCATATGATTGTGGTCATTCTCCAAACATTGTGCTTTAATGGTAGGTAGATGGCAAGGATTGTAGCTAAGAATGGACACCAAGAAAATACATGAGTACAATGAAATGTGACTATGTGCACAAACTACATGAACCATCCTACGTTAACTACATTGGTAGATGTATGGTTTAGTGTGACAGTGAACTCGGCCAACAAATCCAACTACTCATAGACATAATCTTATTTAAGGCTCATACAAATATCTTACTCATTGTGGAGGTGAAGATTCTTTTTCATATCAAATAATTGAATACCCGCTCTCTCCCCCCCCCCCCTTTCCTCAAACACATTGACTATTGAGCATAGAATGGTTAACACGTCTTGAGCACGTAGTCAATATGTGTTAAACATGTGTATTTTTTTGTGTGTCATGTCATAGTTCCACACCTAACCACACAACACCTAAAATACGTTACCGTCTAAGATGAGTCACCTACTAAGGCATGTTTGCCTTACCGACTACTATAGTGGTTATAAGGCACGACATGTTCATAATGTTGTGGGTACTTCTAACTCCATGAACTTGTCAAGTTGTTGGATTAATGGCATTTATACCTTTTCATCCTAGTATTTTGTGGAAGAATATAGTGAGAAATGATTATAAATATATTAGAGTTTGCATGCTCATGGGATCTCTAATCAAAGTGTACACTTTATTATTCATAGAGTGGTTTTGTAAAGGGTCATGTTTCGAAGTTCCTATGCATGCTTAGAATGATGTTTATGTGATCCTATACATGCCTAGAATGACATTCATGTGTTCCTATACATGCTTTTGAATGACATTTATGTGCCCCTACTCAAGTGTCACATGATGTTTAAAAGACAACTCTACCACATGCAAACAAGTCAACGTGGTGTTTGAAGATGCCCACAAGGCACTTTTAAAATGCATGGAAGTGCTCTCAATTTAGGTATAAAATAGGTGCCACACATAGTGTATTTTTGGGTATGTTCCTTCAAATGTCTCATTCAAGCTTCATGAATGAAAGCGATTGTTTGTGAAGAGACTATGCTTATATGCCTAGAATGATATGTTCACATGTGATATGCACAAAATGGTCAAGACATGGATTTAAACCAAATTACGCTCAAAGTCCAACTAACACCCAAAACTAAGCTACCCACATAACACAAGTGAAAGATTGTCTATTTGATGCAATGTAGAATTTTCATCCATTGGAACTTTCTTGGTCCCTTGTTAGGCTAAAGGTTTAGTGTAAAGTGCCCCTCACTCCGTATCCATATCCCCAAGGGTAGATTTTTTTTGACATGAGTTCTTCAACCATTTTGATAGCACGTGGAATCTTAAAAAGGTTTCATGCCACCAATATGATGTGCATGTAATTGGAAGTTGAATAGGATGCCGATTTGGAAGTGCTTGTATCCTCAACCCCGGTACTTCCAAGGCCCGTCGTTTGTATTCACATTTGTATGTGCAATTATGTTGACTTCGCAACTAGGATTGAAGATCTAGAATGGAGCATGAGCATGAATTCTAGACCACCCTTTATTTAGTTATGGTTATTGGAAGTGCATGTTTGTTGATTCTTTAGCTAAACACATAGAACCTTCCAATTGTGTTCGTTATTGAACGTGGAGTACATCGATCACCCCAGTTAGTGTGTGTTATTATTCAAAGTTACGCAATACAATAATGTCTTGCTTGGGTGTTCAATTTCTACAACAAAAGTTGTATAGATGTTCAAACATTACAAAACATAGATGACTTTTCTTGATGAAATATTACATTATCATTGAAAATTTTAGCACTGCATAACTCGGAATAATATCACGCAATATTGAGATAATCAATTTAGTTGATAAAATTGAAAGATGTAGTCCAATCTCTTGTAAACAATGTATCTTTATGATGTTTGATCTTTAAATTTCACCTAAGCACACATCAATCAAATACAAATGACCAATTAAGTACAATAACCAAATAACACCCGCACACCTTTTACATTGGAAATTTCTCGTTCGGGCTGCCCGAGAGGGGCCCATCGGAATTGCATCCGAAGTCGGGGCTTGTACAAAAGCGGAGCGCTTGTATGTTATGATGTTGTCTGAAGCAATGCATTAAAAGCCCCTCAAGGCCGGTCAAAAGGGAGCATTGGGTGGGCACGCCACGCGAGCAACCTCGACTTCAAGTTCAAAGCAGCCAAAGGGTCATGATGAACACGCTTTTGGAGCACGCCACATGGCGGTGTCCCATTCGTCCTTATCTCGGATAAGCATTGGTTCTCAATTAAAACCGTGACTCGCCTAAAAGAGAGTCTAGGTCTCGTAAAAGATGACTTGCCCAACAATATTTACAAGTCAAGGTCCTCGTCAAGGGTTTCGGCTTTCGGAATAAACCCTTTATTGCCCGCCATGTTTTATGATGTGTTCACATTTTTTAACCACTCTCTCTTTTGCATATGTCACGCATGTGGAACATTCCTTCTTTGTACCGTAAGGAAAGAAGGAACTTGAAATACCGTCTCTAGAGTTGTTTACACTACGAAGGTGGTCGTCGTCGTGCATACCATTATTCAACAATAGGGTTGTTCCCCTAGTGCCAAGAATTTTGGAAGAATGATCTCCCACTTATGTTGGGACACCTTTCGCAAAATGGATAGGACTCAGCCTAAGTGCTATTCATCATGCAATAGTTGCATGTATAGGTCGGGGATACTAGGTTTAGCCACCGGAAACAACACATTTAGATAATCATTAAAAAAAAATCACAAATAGAGCATGTCAGGTTGGGTTACTCGTCATCCATTTCAATGTGTGGGACCAGGCACATGTGAGCTGGTCGGATCATAAGCTTGGAAATCTCCAAATCAAAGTCAAGGTCACAATGTGTTAGGACTATGGGGGAGTGATTCACGGCCATACACACGCCTCCCATTTAGAAAGAGGGAGCGTAGTGTATAGGTTGTGTAATGTTATGTTACGTGGTCATGGTCATGGTTAATCACCACAATCAATCACACAATTTATTTTTCCAATTCACACTTGTCTTGTGCAAATCCTTGTGGTTGTGGTTGTGGTTGTGGTTGATGTTGGGATCCGAGAGAGAAAGAACCAACCACTGGTGTTGGCGTGAACGAGGAACACTTCACCTTTATCATAGCCGTGAGCTCGTATGTGAACCCAAAGCAAACTTACCAAGTAGGGTTGTGGGACAAATGCCATTGCCTCATGTTGGAGGTGGTCCCTATAAGCCCGGTGGTAAATGACACATGCATTGTAGGCCTAGGTTGGGGGGGGGGGTGTAAATTTGTTTGCCCTTGTTGTGTATCTCAAACGTGGATGTTATGATGGCATGTAGTCGTAGCTCATTGCGACATGTGTTGGCTTGGATTCATGGGGGTGACTCCTAGGGGTTTGACTGTCTTTTTATTTGAGCTATTTGTGTGAGTTTATGCAACATGTTGTAGGGCTCAATTTTGGGGATTTTGTCGTTTGTATTTGTTTAGACGGGAAGTGTTGGTGTTCGTGGTATTCTAGTTTTCATTTGTTGAGCATGAGTAGTGTGAGGTATTTGATAATTATTAGGTAGAATTGTTGCATGCATGTGTGTATGGGCATTAAGGGTATGTAGCATTGTTTGAAGAGGTTGGTGATGTTGTTTGTGTGTATGCCTCCTTGGATGCCTAATGTGAGGATAATGAATGTTACATACCATATGGCCTCTTATAGTGCTTCCACCAAAGGTTGGTATTTTCCGTTGCGTGGCAAAGGTGGGATTGCAGTCTTGGCATAATGTGAATTCAATGAATTGTAGGTTCACGTTTTGGGTGGTGTAGTGTATGGTTTTCTCCAAAGAGGTGGTGGTGGTGATGAGAAGGATGCCATGTTGGAGTTTGGCAAAGCATTAACATGGTCTTGTGGTGCAGATGCACATGTATAGCCATGAAGGAATTGTGTTTTCAGGGGGCTTTGGAGGTGGGTGCCGGCGTTCATTGGGAATGTGTCTTGTTGTTAGTATGTTATCGAGCGTGGTGTTCATGCACATGGGCAGTAGGTGCAGGCATGTGTCGATTTCTTCTAGTGAAAAAAGGCCGCAGAGGGGGGAGGGCCATTAAATGGGCTAGATGGTGTGTTTCTTTGACCGTATCGTAGGTTGAGGGTTTGTATAGTTTGGGCATCTATGCATTGGGGTGATGACCAAAAGTGCTTGGAGAGGGAAGAATGAACTATTGGGTTGTTAAATCATTTTGCTACATATGGGTATTAGGGGAGTATGGTGGTCATAAGTAGGTGCATGCATTTCTTATGTACGCAAGGTTTGAGGTGTTTGATGGGTGGAACATGAGGATTTCTATAAGGATTTTGGAGTGCCATAAGGGGGTGGTATGTGCCGTATGTATTGGGCTGGGGATTCGTGGCACTCAAGTAAAATCATCCATCCAAGATATCGTGGATGAAGTGGCTCCAATAAAAAAAAGCCCCCCTATGGGGTTGAGGGCCGATTCATTCGAATGTGGTGTCACTAGACTAATTCGGGGCCTTTGACTCTATTTCCGGAATCAATTTGCCCAAAAACAGCCATTTAGATGATTCCTGTGTTTTTTTCATCCGCACGGATGATTTTACTTGAGTGCCACGAATCCCCGGCCTATGTATTGGGGGAGTAGTGTTTGGAGGGGTTTGTTAGCACCAAATTTGGCAAGTTTATCAGTGCCTTTGTTTCCCAATATGCATGAGTGTGCATGGATCTTTTGAAGTGTGATTGGGGATGTGTATTGTAATGGTCGTCGGATTATAGCTTGTATGAGTAATTTGCTTGGGTGGTTGTGCTGGGAGAAGGGTTGGCGGAGGTGATTGTAGATTGGGTAGATTGAGTCGAGGTTGTTAGTGAAGATATATGAGTGGGCGGTGTTGTCTTTAGTGAGGTAGACACCTATGTAGATGGTTGTTAGTTATGCATAGAGGATATTTTGTTGTTCAAAAAGTCTATATGCGTGGTTGTTGTTGTTGCATTGGGGGGGGGGGGAGATGAAGGAACCATTTGTGTAATAAGTGTGGGTGGGGGGGGGGGTATTTGGGTTGTGGTTGTGTGTAGAACGAGGTTGGGAGGGGTACGGGAGAGGGGCTATTCCAATTAGTGGGAAGGGGGTGAAGTGTGTTTCCATTTCTTGGATGGGTTGACCTTGGTGGGTGTGTCCAATGGGGTGGGATTCTATATGAGGGGTAAGTTTGGTAGGTGTAATGCAACTTTGAGGCAAGACTTGAATCTTTTGGCAAAAAAATGATGATGGAGGGGCTTTTGAATCGGTGCAAACACATGACCGTAGCTATTTTGGGTTTGTGTTTGGCTAGGTATGTTGGGAAACATGTTTGGGGATGGTATGTGGGGGTGTGTGAATTGAGGTGAGCGAATACTTGGGTATTTGGGTGGGGCTAGTGAGGGGATGTATTTTGTTATACCAATCTTTGTGTGGCAAGATGAGAATGGTAAGGGCCTTGGGGTGTGTGTGTGCCGCCATTATGGCCCAATGTAGTGTTTCACTATGGCGTGAGAGTTTGGTGGGTAAGATAGGCCTCTCCTTGCTCACTGGGTGGAGTATACATTGCTAGAGGATCCCAAAAATGCGTCATGTGGATGAGGAGAATGGTAGTTGTGGAGTTCAAGACGGCATGCAAGTGAGTTAGAGTAGTACGAGTGGTTGAGTGAGAACGAGTCTACGAGGAATGCTAGTACAGAGGAGGGTATAGTGTTGTGGGCCAGTGCCTATTTTGGTATAGTAGGGTTGGTTGGGAGCCCATGGGGGGGAGGTAGGTTAGGTATGTGTCTTTTGGGTAAGCCATGTTAATTCAATTTTGAAATCATGGGGTAAGGGGTCGAGAGTTACAGCGAGTGAGGAGTTGTAGTGTTGTTAATATTGGTTCCAAAGCAAGTGGATGTGTGTGGGATTGGACTTTCAAATCACAATCTATCATTGTTTTGGGTATTGGGCTCAAGAAATCAAAATTACGTATTATCTATATCGGATTTGCATTGTAGTTTTAAAATGGTTACATCCTCAACTTCTCGTTGGACTTGTGCCTTGAAGCTCTCTAATAACGCCATGTGATCTTGAACAACCACTCCAATATGTTGATTTGTTGAGCCTCAAGTAGTTAACACATTTTGAGCTTATAATTCAATCTCTTTTAAACATGTGTCTTTATAGGGCTAGTTCTTAAATCCATACCTAACCATATGCGACTCAAATGTAGGTTTTTAGATTATTACCATGTTGGAATTAGGCACGTCTACCTAATAGGTCACAGGGAAGAAACGCTGACCATAGGTCAGCGTGATTGAAATGCCCGTTCGACCCACCCTTGGTATTATACCCTAATAGGTCACACATGATACTGATTGTACATCACCACGCCCATGCCATAAGCTTGCAAGCACTTTACACCCCAAGAATAGTATACCATGATGGATTTCAAATGCATGCTGCATTTCGAGGTAGATGTGCAATGTTGCCTTGGGTAAGTAGACCTAGTAATGTCCACCTTCAATGTTTAAAATTCTCAAGGTTTTGGTGTTTTGGACTTGAACACCAAACCTAGGTGCTTAAGCTTGGTTCTATTTTGAGAAGAATTGAAGATGCTCATAAATGAAAAGGATGTTTTTAGTATTATGCAAGTTGCACGTGCACGCGGGGTGGACAAAACAAACCAACGACCTTTCCATCCCAAAGTCCATACCTATCATACTAACCACATACAACTGAGGGAGATAATGCAAACTTCGAAGAGAAGTCAATAATAAATAGCATAATGAAAGCGTAATAGTCATGGTGTTTCTCATTTGGGGGGGGGGACCCCATTGGAACATCATGTTACACTTCCTTCTTGTAATATATCATTGAGATAATGTAGGGGACGATGGACCATTGTCAATGCTACATTTTTGCTAGGGAGGTAATATTACCTAGGATAACATCCCATGCTTATCCTAAGACAACATGGATGGGCATGTGGTGATGCACCTATTTCTATATGGGCACATTAAAATCCACTATGATAGAGTGTGCTTGGTACTTTACATTGGAACTTGAGAACTCATGCCTATTAAATCTAAAATCACTCGTTTGCGAAAACAATTGAGACCGCCCCACTTTACTTTACATCGTAGCACGAAGGCCTAAATACCAAGATAAACATAATGCATGAAAACTCTACGTAAAGTCTTGCTAACTTACATGACATGCAATGAGTAATGTTCATCAAACAGATTTTGTTTGTGTCAAGCCCACGTGCAAAGGGGTGGGTCTAACATAGAAGCAAGAGATCATGACAAATCAATCTCTCACAACCCTTGATTTATCATAGCTTAATGTGCACATTTTTGACGTGGAGCAAGCAACATTTCAACCCGCTTTCAATCTTTCACAACGCCTCACTCCAAGTCAAGCCAAACTTGTTGACAAAGTTTATTCTAGTGTCAAAGGCACATCATAATCGGTTTTTGCTTGATGTACAAGACACAATGTGTTGAATTGGCTTCTCCATAGCCGGAGGCTCAGAAAATGTGGCCCTCATACGTTATGACTTGTAAAATACCAAAGTGACACACTACACTAAATAATGTATTCAGTGTCACTTAGTATTTGGGATTACACAATGCTATAACTATTTCTTAAATTTCTCATAATTTTTCAACAAAGGCCATATTGATTGTTTCGACATCTTAAGAAATTAGAAGCTTTACTTGGTGAAACTTACATTAATAATCAAAAGATATAACATTGTGTAACTCCAAATGGTAAGTGACACCAAACACAAGTTTTAGTGTAGTTTCTTATAAATTTTACTACCATGCACCAATAAGGTCAAAAATTTATCAACAAAAAAATGTTGTATAACATTACTCAATTGTAGGTTAATGCATTGTAGAGCTGCCAATTTCTAGCATAATGACCTTTTATTATTTTAGCCCTCTTTTACAAAACAAACACTTTTCAACATGAGCATTGTCAATCTCATGATTTTGAGCGAACGACTTGCTGAAAACCATATTTGCCTCGTGGGTGATGAATGTGTTGAGTGCCCTTATAAACCAACTTTGTTAGTGGGTCGTTGCAGAGGGGCCCACGTGGAGTGGCGCGCCTGCTAGGCAAATCTACACCAACTTTAACTCCACGTGATCGTGAAGAATGCCCAACCTTTTTAGCCCATGCCTACTCCTCCCCCCATTAGAAAGGCTGCAGAGGGGATAGGGTTAATCATGTTGTGCGATGTTTGACAACCCTATAAAGATAATGGTCATGGTGTGTAGGAGAATCGAGCAATAAGCCTCAATATAAATAAGGGAATATATGAGGAATGCGACACTATGATAGTTACCACCAATCTCGGGGCTTGATCCTCGTGGCGTCTAGATAAACTCATTCATTGGGAAAGTGAACACACAACACACCGTATTGTAGCGTAAAATGTTTTGCATTTCATTCAATTTGAAAAGATTAATTACACAAGAAGCCCCAAATTAGTGTAGTGAGATCTAGTTGGAGTGAACTGGTCCTCAATTTTAAAGGGGTTTTATTTTACTAGAGCCCTTTCAATCCTCAATAGAGGGTATAACCTAAACCCAACAAAGTCCAAGTTATTTGAAATCCTTGTTAGCTATGTCAATTTTAAGTATGCACGGGAATAATAGCTCATAGAAAATAAATGTGGATTTCACCCATATGCCAAATCAATCTACAACATGCATTTGGCATCAAACGATGTCGAATGAGAACCGGAGTTGTAGAATAAATAAAAGTGTGTGTTGTCACAAGCAAGCAAAGAGACAACCGTTTTCGCAAACCCAAAAAGCATTTCAAATGGCTCCCGTAATCTTGGACGAATGATGTGAGATCCAAGGACCACCGGGTAGGATCGAGTGGGAAAAGATGCTTAAAGCATATGAGCAAGCGAGCTCCAAACAATGCTATTTTTTTGCACATGTTTTTATTCTTTGTTCTTTTAATATCATTTGGTAGGTGTCGGGGAGCTAGGCAAGTTGTTTGTGTTAAAAAAATCTCAATTATTGACTGGAGATTCGATGACGCCTCGTTATACTACACTAAAAAGGATATTTAGTGTTTGATTATATTTAGTGTTGTTACCACCCTACCATGCTCGACATTGATTTGAATTCCTTGACAATTAGTGTTAGACATCAACGTGCCACTACCTTCCCTATTGCCACCTCCCTTTCCGTGAAGCATGGATTTCACTGGACTTATATTTTTTCTGATATCCTTACTAACATTAAATTCAAATATTTAGTTTTTGAGTTTACATTTGATGCTACTTACTTTCATAGGGTTGTTGACATTTAGTGTATGCATTCGTATTTAGTGTATCAAACACTAAGTATCCTTTTTAATGTAGTTGTCTTGATGGACCGCTCAAAGCTTCATTTGTGGTCCTCATTCTCAACAATAAAGCTTCTTCATTTGTGTCAAATGGTTATATGTGTAGGTGTATGTGTATGTATGTATGTACACATTTGAGATAAATTATCACATTTAACTAATTATAGAGAAAATAAGGCATATAATTTGTATAAGTCATTATGTGACAAAGTTGGTGAATTGGATGAAATTGAAAGAAATGAAATTATTGTATGGTAATGTCTATCTTTTTATTTTTTATATGCTTATGACCAAAATACATAATCAAGTATAACTAGAAGTATTGTTGCAAACTACCTATAGGTAGATTTTATTAAGAAATTATGGACCTCCAGGTACACAAATTGTATGTCTTGAATGCTCCATTGTGTCCATTATCTTGAATGTTGAGATTTCAACCAACCTCCAATACTTCAGCATTATACCAATTCATGTTCATTGTCTTCAATATTGAGGAGATTTTTGGGCAACATCCAATGCTTCAACATCTTACCAGTTTATGTCCATTATCTTCAATGTCGAGGAATTTGTCAGCCCGCCACGCATACTTCAATACCTCACCAAAACATTCCCACCCAATATGGGACACTGCAATCTAGAGACTCATTATGCACATGTATCATGAGTAGATATATGTAGAGGTTCAATTATCTCTCCTTGTTTCAAGATACAAAAAACAACGTAAAAGTTGCACAAACAATTAGAAAGAAGTTCACCCCAAAATTATGGTTCAATGTTCATCTTCCTACCAACACCTCATGGCATGTACACACGATAATGTAAAACACCATTTACATCAAATAAAATAGAATATTAATTACCTTCATACTTCAAGAAAAAAGAATGTTGCTTACATTATTGCTTTGAGAATCTTGTGTGTCATCTCGTATTGCATCTTCAATCCCAAAATCTCGTATCATGTTCAACTGTAAGGATTGGTGGGCCAATTGTAATTTATGGACTCCCCCCCCCCCCCAAACCATGTTCCTAAACGGGAAATTACAATAGCAACATGAAAGGTGGTACGCAGCAAGGCAATGGTTGTAAAAAGTTTGCAAGAATGTTTATTAGAAGAAGTGGATGATGGGATGAATGAACATTGGGACGAAACTTATTATGGATGGGATTTTATACATATATGTAATGTGCAAGCTTTTAAATTTTGAACTTTGTAGCATCATGTGATTTTTGAATGACCTTGCTTTTGGTTCCCATCCAAGAAGGTCACAAGGTCCATGATTAATGACTGATCACCATTGTTGACACATGTCATCCATCCTAACGGCGGGAATAAAAATCTCTATATTTTTGTAAAATAATTGAGTTTATTGATAGTAGAATATTGTATTTCATTTTTTTTGTGTAGTTTGTTCTCAAAGTTTGCCACAAAAAAAAAATAATGTATCTATAAGAAAATTCCAAATCCTCTAAGTCAACTTCATATGGGATAGTTATGAGTGTGTTGGATAGATCAACTCAAATCCCACACTATGCCAAACTTTCATTCTATTTGGCCTTGGTGAGAACCCCCTTTTGCCCCCTCCCCTCCCCTCAACAAAAAGAAAGCAGGGCCGAAGTGGTCACTTTTGGTTTGTTGGAGATTTAAGGATTAACATGTGCTTATGAATTTACAGATTTTGCATAATTTGCATGGTTTACGAGTGTGCTAAGAGTCTTACATGCTTATGATGTCTAGTGCAAGTGTTTTTACCTTAGTTCATGTGATCATTGAAATAGCAAGCTTTGACATTGTGTGGCTATGTTAAGAAAACCAACAAGATATAAAGTATTCCTACTGCCCATCCCATGCATGTCATACAATACAAAATCCATAACATTGGTTAACATCATGGCTCACTTGCAACCTAAAAATACCAAAAACTTCTTACCCTCCGCACATCTTGAGATTAGGCTGGCATTATTTACTTTTTCATTATGTTGCATTATATTCTCAACATCTTCATGGCAAAACTCATGCCCCACCTAACTCCCTAGCTTTATTAGATAATGTTATGTGTACACTACCTTAGACACATTCAATTCCTTCCAGAGTCCATTTTTTGGAACGTCACTTTCAAAAGTGTTATCTACTAGACTCTAGAATCGAACGAAGTCCATAATTTGCAAATTCCCATATTGAAAACCATAAGCCATCATCTTCTAGAATGGCAAAGGTGTACCCCGACACTTGGCCTCCCAAAAGACCTCAAAAGCCATGGTTTCATTGCCAAAAACTCAAGTATTTTGGCTTTGTCCAACAATTTACAAGGCTTGAATGCTTGTAGATTTGATACAAGTAGAGTCTTTCCTTGTACGTAGATGACAACCTTTCCTAAATGTATAGTAGATATTTAGTGTCATTATAGATTGTCTAAACTAACTACGCCAACTTTCAAAAATGAATTGTGATAGTCATGTAAGTTGAAAGTGAACACATTGAGAATTCCTTATAGTATGCAGACAACATTATAGAGTACATTCAACATTTGAAACAATCCAAGAAACCGTAGACTAGTTTCAATGAAATGAAGCCGGAACAAATCAACCGTAAACTTATAGAGGTAAGTTTTTACCAAACCTCATAACATATATAGTTGTCACTTCCATCATTGTGCCACAATTTATGCACGATGATAATGTACATGGGAAACAAATGCAAGTTCTTTTACTTTCCGAAACCTACATCTATCTTTGGTTTTGTGTGCAAGAGCTAACAAAGTTCGATTGGGTAGTAGTGTCATGTTTCATAGCGTTGAGCTAAATTGTTGACTCACATCAAGAATTATACATTGACTCATATCAAGCGGCTCGTGGTTGCAAATTGTGCATAAATATGTGTGACCCATAACAATCTTCATTCATGCAGGTTGGTTGGTTCCACGACCATGGAATATGTCAATTATATCATCCGGACCCTTGAACAATAATATTATTTGTCTATTATTCACATGTCAAGTTGACACTTGGAAATTTGGGTGGAGTTGTACTTTTGACATTATTCATCCCAATCTTACTCACTGAAAATATGATTCATAGTAGCACTATCTATGAAAAATATCAACACTATTCATAATATCATTATTATTTATACCAGCATTGTTCATTATTCGTACCGCTATCAATTTTTTCTTATTTCTTAAGTCTCTTCCCGTGAAGGTAAGATAGTGGAGGCCCGTTGTCATATGCTAAATGTAACATGGAGCATAACCATGCAGATGAATAATGTTATGCCTAGTGGATACAACTCTCTCTTATTATAAGCAAGGCTTTCATATTATGGGATCTTGGTTGCTTCAACTTCAATCGTTTGTCAACATCCCTTAGAGCACAACCCTATTATATGTTACTTGGCAAAGCCTTTCAACATGTAGTGTCAATTTTATGGCAAGAGGGAATTATTGCATATGAGCGCACCTCTTATTTACCCCAGGGGTGCACTTAACATAGAGAAATCAAAATGACATGAGTGGGAATCATTGCTAATCAATCAATACTACTACCACCTATTTACAACAATTGTGATCACCTTGAGGGTAATTGTTTTTGCATATCATCTCTTGGTTCCGACCTAGATACCGACACAATTGCATACCTACATGGTATGCAATTCAACATAAAGGAATGTGCAATATGAAATCCTATGTGCAAATTTAATGGCACAAAAAACAAGCATTAAAGGTGTGCAGGTGCTATTCGGTGACTCTTCTTACTTGGAGACTTACATTTGATTGTGTGTGCAAAACTAGAAACAAACACCATAGAGACACATGTTCAAAAGAGATTGGGTGACATCTTTGGGTTTAACAAACTGCCTTGAATACAATGAGTAGTTGACATGATTTTATTTTAATTTATTGGGGGAGGGTGGACACTATATGCATTCGTTTAAGAAACCAATGTAGATGCGGTTCCAATGATTTGTTATTGTCAAAATTTGTCGTAGATTTGCAAATGCAACACTAATTTCAAGACGTAATTTTATTAGTGAAAGATGGAAAGCAACAAATATGTACCAAATAGCAGCCACACACCTCATGGCATGTTCTGCAAGTAGCCATGGACCATGACCGTCGTTTTTAACATTCTCTCTTTGGTTAGGAAATGAGTGGCAATCCCGCTTTATTTTCCACAAGTCGCTAATAATAAGAGTGACCATGTCAAAAATAAACGAGAAAGTGACATGAAGCCGTACATGTCCCTAAACATTATCCAGGGAGAGTTTGGGCATAATCGGTCCTATAGTATGAGGTATGTTCCATAGATTCCTCTAGACTGATTGATTGTTTTTTCTTGGAATCTTGAACTTCAACAAGTTATTTCTCAAACCCAACTGGTTCATATGTAACTTGTAGTTGGTTCTCATTGTTCGTTGTACATAAATGAACATTGCTTGGTGGTCACAAGGATCTTGCATCGAGAGGACCCAAAATGGTTGTCTCAACATAAAACGAAGGTGACCCTGTTAAAAGATGAATGATAGATAAATCTATTTATAGAAAGTTTATATCTTGAGTCATCGTTGTTTTTAATATCATAAAAGAACAATAAGCCCTAGTCTGAGTTCAATGTACATTATGCCGTGACCAAGACTTAGAAATTTTGATTTAAGGTTTGTCGTGGTCATGGCTTAGGTCCACCGACCATGACCATGAGAATTCCGAAGTCGTTTTTTCTCGCAGCCCTTGGTCACATATGTGGAACGGCCCTTGTGCACATGTTTCCATAATAAGGTGTGCCCTTCATATTACGTATAAAAGTATGGCAAGTATTTAAAAAACGTAGTTAAGTTGACCTTAGATAGGTATAACTAACCATTCTCACTGAATACTACATTTAGTGTCACCAACTCTATTGTCTTGCTCAATATTGATTGTAAGTCGCCCATGTAATGACACTAGAATCCCAAGGTGGACTCTTCATTGGAAACCTAAATGACGTGCGTGGGTCACTATGAAATCAAAACCCCTTATATACAAGAATGTTGTAGAAAAAAACCAAATTCATACGAACTAACATCATGCTACAAAATGAACTCATATAATTATCTCGGGGGGGGGGGTAGTCATTGGTTGGAGTAGCAATATACGTGCGAACAAATGATAGGGTATTTTAAAAACATGGGGGCTAAAAATTATAAATGGACTTAAGAGTAATATAGGGTATCAAAAATGGCACTAGACATCTTTAAAGTACTATAGGGTATGGAATAATAGGTAATTTGGAATTATAAGTAATGCAAGCCATTTTTTTATTAACCCAAAGTAGAAATTAACATAATGATAGCATGTGAAAAAAAAAAGAGAATTGAAAGTAATACCCCCCTTTAAAATAGTGGTTGTTCACACCTATATCCTTAACTTTTTAACACACTGCCCCCCCCCCCCCGAGATAATTATACTTAAGCAATGTGCTAAATGCTTCCACTACAAAAAAAATCTAAATCATGAATTACATGAGTCTTTAATACATATAACATCCACTTTCATTTTTCCAATGAGAAAGTTAACAAACATGTTTTCATCCTTAGCATGTATGCCAACAACTGCATTGAACAAAGAGAGACAAGAGCATAATAAACTTTGCAACAATATGGAGAGAAAGGAGTCTGTGAGCACTCCAAGAGCATTTAGTTTGTAAGAACTTGTTCTAGTTACTGGAGATAACTTTGTTCAATTATTTTTAGGATGGGAAGGAGTAGGTCTTGCTTCGTACTTGTTAATTGATTTATGGTTTACATGGCTTCAAGCCAATAAAGCAACTATAACAAATATGTTTTATTAGCAAAACTCTAACAATAATGGACAGGGTACTCATCAAGAACTATTACCACGTGACAACAATGGATGAAGACATGAGTTGGATGAAACTAACACATCTCTTGTCAAATTTTCCTCTAAACCTCAGGGCTCGGTTTTGTACATCTACCTTTACTTCAAAATTCTTAATAACGTATTTAAAAAAAAACACAATAAAGGAAAATAATACCTCTCCCTTATCTATATTATGTACGCTAATGCCTCAAATGACATCCCTTCTCACACTCACATTAGTTCATATGTGGTACAAAGACTAAAACTAAATGTAAAACCTAACATTATTTGTCATTATTTGTCATTTCTTTGTCAAAATAAAAAGATTGGGCATTAAAGATATACGATGTTGCAATTGATGTCACTCACTAAGTAATTTTTCATTCATCCATGAAAATATTTCATTACGCAAATGTTGGAATGCATAATATACCAAAAATGGGTAAACTAAAAGGAAGTTGGGATTAGAACACTTGTAAACTTATTCATAAGAAGTTTCATTAAATACCATATGACACTGAATACAATATTTAGCATAGTTATCTTGCTCATTTACAAGCATGAACCTACCTTAACTAACCTATCTATTGTGATCATATGTTCCCCCCAAACAATGTTGTCTGATCTAGCTATGCGTTGGTGATTTGCGTTTTAAAAATTAGAAAATGAATCATTTCTCAATTATTCCATGATATTTGTTGATGAAATGGCCAAAAAATCCCTAAAAAATCACAAAATTGGACGAGATGCCAAATTATGGACGAATCTTTGTATAACCATCCAGACGTGGCTTTGTCACTCCAATAATTATAGCCAATGCTCCTCCTTCAAAACATGAAATAAGACTCGCTGTCCCAAAGTGTGGTGGTAACTGAGGGGCTGCTCACACCAGCCAATTCTCACATCATTTGTCGGCATCTCTGACTGTAGTAGTGTGAAAAATGATGGGTCAACATCTATTTCTCAACAAAAACCCCAACAATTTCACGGCTGGAACCGGACGGACATTTTGGTGTGATCGGGGGACATGAAAGTCCTCGATGCAATAGGAACTAGACCGACGGAAGCCTAGATGCTTGGGCACATAATGGGATATTCTAAGGTGCGGTATACTTATAACTGGAAGCCTTACTCCGCTGTAAACAACAACACTCACGTTTCTCATCCACCCAACTTCATCCCTTACCCCACTAGGAGCCTATAGCCGTGGCAGGCTCCCAAACTGGACACCAATGTTTCTCATCCACCCAACTTCATCCACCACCCCACTAGGAGCCTGTAGCCGTGGCAGACTCCCAAACTGGACACCAAGGATGAGGAGTAAATGTTTACAACCCAATCGCCATGACCCAATCCTGGGACAAGAACATTCTCATCCACAAACATGGGCATTCATCCCATCTTGGAAAGAACGAACAAGTCCACTAAATATTATACTTAGTGTCATATGGTATTTTATGTCACGTTGGTAACTTTTTGGATGACACATCTTATAGACAAGTTCACAAATACTGTCATGGATAATGGATGAGTTCATCCACTGGTTGACAAGAGAATGCGTGACATTCAAACATTCAATTCTATCCCCCTGTCGTAACTTACGTATAAGTCATTTAAGTTTTCATACTTACAATAGTAACGAAACCAAGTGTTTTGTTTGAATGGAACACGGAGATCTTACAGTAAAAGGTGGAATCCACCAAACATTGCAATACAATTTATGAAGGGCTTATCTAATTGCAATATGGGCACTTCCAAATCCACCTATATTTGAAAGCCAAATCGGCTTGGGAATTGTCTCACCTAGTTAGTTGCAAATCATGAAGATTGTCAATTCGAATTTTAAAAAGAAAATAAAGATGAAAACATTATTAGTGTTCAAATGAATTTTCTAACTCTTGAAATGATCACATAAGCTCTCCCAATCATGTTAACATTTCAACCTATAATGGATAATGTAGTTTGGGCACATCGTCCAATCTCATTGGAACACATGTCTTGTTGGTGTCTCTTGTTCAATACAAGCCTTGTCATATACCGCACTCAAATGTAAGCGTCCACTTCATCAGAATGACACCTACATAAGCTTGGATTTAGGGTCCATGATAGGTCCACCGCATCTATACAGGTTTCTACATTCATCTGCGAATTCTCATCCTCCGCTTCTAGGGTTTCAAGCTCTTCGAACACTCAACGACATTGATACGAGTGCTTCAAGAATTCACGCTCTCATCAATTGGTTCTTCGGATACTAGGTAATTCAATCCCCCAAACATGGAAGAACTAAGTTAGAAATGCGTGCAGATCCATCAATGCTATGGTCGAATACAGGGACAGCTTGAACGAAAGAGATTGCTTATTGACGATGGCTTGCTATTGAATTGAATGTCGTCACCTGTTTTTACTGGACTGCTTACGGGACAGCAGGCACATAGGATGATTTAGCACCAACGGGAGATTGCCATAGACCACGGGGTGATCGTCTTAGGGCAGTGAGTGTTCAAATAGCAATCTGAGGATTGCATTTCTATTTGTGTTCTGGTGATATCATCATGTTGCTCTCTGATGAGTGATCGCCTTTTTGCCCTGTATTGACACCGATGGTGCCGATTCCGCACCGCGAAGAGCAGAGCAGAGAATAGCAGAACGGCTGCTGCATGGGGACGTGATGCGGAGCGGCCCGAGGTCGGATGTTGCTTAGGTCTCAACGACGCCTCAAAATGTATGCGGTGGAAAGAGTAGGCAATTTTGTCTCGCAGGGGCTCTACACTGTTTCTGGTCCATTCCATCCCTTCGGGGGTGCCGTGGACATCATAGTTGTGAAACAGGAGGATGGCACGTATAAAAGCTCCCCGTGGTATGTCAAGTTCGGCAAATTTCAGGGTGTGTTGAAGCGGAGTGAGAAGGTTGTGAACGTGGCTGTTAATGATGAGCAGGCTAAATTTCATATGTACTTGGACGCCACAGGTACGACGCAGGGAGGAAATTGTGGATTTTGTGTTGCTATTCTCCGTGTGTAGCTTCGTGCTTTGCAAATTCAAGGTTTGGGTATTGAACGTGTGTGTGTGGGTTTTGCTTCCCTCGCCTTGTTATTGTCGATGCAATAGTTGTGGTGCAAGGAATTGTAGTGCGCGCTCCTTTCGCTCCTTTCGAACGTTTCTCTCCATCTGGGTTCTTAAATCTCTTTCGCGGCCAATTGTTGGATACACTATGTTAAAGCGGCAGCGCCGTCTGCCTTGTGACTACTACCGTACTCTTTCACCGGTTCACTCAGGAGTAAGAGCGACTGACCACGGGAAATTAACGTGTAAATTGCAGGGGAAGCTTATTTCCTGAAAGATGCAGAGTCGGACAAAGAGGAGAGTTCGGCATCACATTCTCTTGCAATTTCATCGGGTGACGAGGTTTCGGCTGTCAAGCCGGACTCGACCAAGTCGGAGGATGGATTGGATAATAAAGCGACAGATGAAGAGGCGGAGAAAGGAGAGGATAGCGATGAGAAGGACAGGAATCTGGCACTGAGGTTTGAGGGAAGGAAAGCGTCGTATCTACTGGTCCAACAGGTTTGAGGTCAACCTGCTATGATGGATGTAGAGTATGGCTGTTTGGAATTGCAGTCTCCGACAGACAATCCTGTTTCTCGTTATCCTGGGGAGTTACCGTGCTTGAGAGGTCTGTTGTGATGTTGTTTTTGACGTTCGTGAATTAGGGATGTCTTCTTATGGGTGCCACATATGCAGGCTGCAGAAGAAGCGAAAATTGAGCCCGTTCTCTCAGAAAATGGTCTAGCAAAAGCGGAGGACATTGACAGTAAATCTAGTATCAACGAACCCTCAAGCGAGCTGCTTGCGTCACTGGCAGCCTTGAGATTGAAGAACGGTTCTGTTGCCGAGTTAGAAAACGCAACAGGAGGGTCGGCTATCCATGCATTCATCAACCAGGCAGCTGGGCTTGACAAGTCACAAAAACCTGGGCGTCCTTCTGCTTCTCTCGTTGCACAGGCTGCCCTAGCCTCAGTGGCCAGAGCTGCCACACAAGAATGTGGTCCCCAAGTGGAGGAAATGAGCAGGGCGCAGTCGGAGATTCCTGAGGCGATTACATCTCGTGATCAAGGACCGGAAACGGTGAACGGTGAGAGCAAAAGAGACAACGGCGCAGAAGAGTTGGGTGCAGGTTTAGAGGACAGGTGCGATCACACCATTCAAGTGGTGAGGGATGGGAGAGAGGTGATTGCCGAGGGTTTCCAGCTAGAAATATCAGAGTCGCCCGATGACAGAGGTGAGCAGGCAGCCGAGGATCGATCACGTGTAAAAAGAGCAAGGAGCGAATCGGATCTGAGGCTGTACGAAAGCGGTGATACATCACCCGAGGTGTCAACTCTCATGATCACCAGTGCGGATGGAGTAGTCGTCCTTCACACACCTCGACGGGGAAGCCCACCTCCGTTACCATTGCAGGAAGAGCAGCGGCAGCATTGTGCTCACCAGAATACGAGGTCATTTAGACATAACCATGAAACAGAGATGACTCGAAACGTAGAAACGCAGACATCCGTATCAAAGGAGGAACTACAAAGTATAACTGATGCCTCTGTGACAGAGGCAGATGCACCGAGAAAGTCTAATGGTGTTGTTGTGTCCGAAGGTCCTGGTGTTTCCCGGTCTGCATCAGAGAGTCGGGTAAGTGAAATTGACGGCAAGAACAAGATAGGTGACTTGGCCGATGTGAATAATGCTACCATTGTGAGTAGGACTGCTGTCCATTTTCCAACTAATGTAGGAGAAGTAGATCACGGACTCGCAGATGTGTTACAGACGGAGGGAACAGCAGTTGGAGGTGCAGAGGAGACAATGAAGTCTGCAAAGTGGAGTAAAAGTAGAGATGAGTTTGTAGAAAGCAATGGCACATTTTTAAAGGAGGATGGAAGTCCAAGTGCGGGAAGATTGCAAGAGGTGGAGGGTTCAATTGGTTCGGAAAAGAAAGCACAAAGTGGGGAAGAAAATAATGGAGCGGTGGAACGGATGGAGGGGCCCTGCAATCTATCCTACACTGCAAGGTCAGTGGAATTGATATCTAGTCCTAAGCTGAAGGTTGCAGTGGAACGAGAGTTGGCATGGCGGGATGCCGTTCATATGGCTTCCGCGGCTTTGAAAGTTGCACCTCTTTCCGCAAACAGGCGTCGTACAACTCGTCATTTGGAAAGAAAACCAAGTTCGGGGGATTTGAAAGCCTCACCGAAAAGGAAACCATCGAGCGATAGGCTTGCCACAGAGGAGCATGCAAAAATTCCAGACGAGAATGCTGAAAAGAGGTCGTGGGGTTGGTGGGGGTGGAGAGGTAGCACTCCATCAAGACCAACTTCCGAGCTAGGTGATAAGAAGGATATGAAGGAATTTAAAGAAAGCGCAGAGGAGTCCAATGCAGAAGAGCAGAAGTGCCAGTCGGTAATAGAAAGTGATGCCGGTGATGGTAAGGATTCTGGTGATGGTAAGGATTCTGGTGATGCAGTTGAGGAAGTGGACGTTGGTTCAAAGGTTGTGCAGAAGGGTGAGAAAACACAGGAGGTAAAAGGAGATGTCCGAGAGGCAGGCAGTCTGGAACATGCAGGAGAAGAGATGGAAACTTGTTACGAGGACAGTGGGGCAGGAAAGTGGAGATCAAACGATGAAGATGCAATGAAGCATGAGGTAGCAGAGGTGAAGTGCAAAGCTAGTAATGGTAAGGTGACCGAAAAGAAAGGGAAGGACGAGCAGACTACCCCCAAGGTGGGACAGAGAACAGGGACGGAGAATGACCTGACATCATCTCGTCGTCGGTACATTCTAGGTCTGGTGTTCGGGGGATATGACAAGGATCAAATAGCAGGGGCCTCAAATGCTCAAATCTCAGAGCCCACAATACATGAGAAAGGTGGAAGCGAGGCAGGCGATTTGGTGGAAGGCAAAGACTCTGAAAACGAATACCATCCTGCTATGTCGGAAGAAATTTCTCAAGGAGAGAGTGAAAAGTTGGGTGCTCTGGAGGATTCGCAACCCCATGAAGAAACAGTTCATGAGGACGGTGTCGGGGAGACTACGGGCGGAGCACCAAAAATTGTTGAGGGGGAGGGTGTGACGCCTGTGAGTAGGGATGCACTAGTAAATGCAGCAGAGGGCGAGTCAAATGGCAGTGAGTTTCTTGATGCGTCTGTAAATAATTCCTCGTCAGGTCTCTCTTCGGAGTCAGCTAGCTCATTGCACATAGAGAATGCAGCAAGTGAATCTTCAGATATCACTGGGGGTGGAAATGTGACCGATGGTGAATCGAAGAAGAAAGCAGACTTCAGTCTTGAGAAGAATAGGTTGCCTTTCACAAGGATTGGTGGAGATTATGGCGTGGACATAAGTGCGGCAAGCTCGGATTCTATATTTGAGTCACCAAGTGCGGACCTTAAGGATTCTTCTACTGCATTCCAAGGAGAGGAGGAGGTTGCTGGGTACGTCGACAGTTCTTCTGAAATTGATATTCATATGTTGCTTACTTCTTCTCCAGCCTCCTCTGTGGTGGAGTCATCACCCGAGGGCAAGAAGGAGGTCTCATTTGCTCTCTCTTTATTTGACAATTCAGCACAAAGTCGTGATGAAAAGCTCTGTGGGGATGAAATTTATTCTTCGGACATTCCTGGGTCAAAGGGAAAACCCTCCAGTAATTCTGACAGTTATGGAGATGGTCCCTCCAAGGAAGTCATGATTATGAATGGGAATGGGATTATGTTATCAATCCCTGCAGATTCCGTAGATGATAGAAAGCCTGTGGCAATTGCAGACGAGGAAGAGGTGATGGGCGAGCAGGTGTTGGAAGATGGGCAATTGCAAGGTGTAGTTGGGGACAGTAGTAGATCTGTAGAGTATGCAAGAAGTCCCAGCGGTACCAAGCTTCCCACAAGCCCCAAGATCAAAGATTTCTTGGACAAACTTCGAAACAAGGTGGACAGTGAGTCGGAAGAGAATGTAGAGGTTGATGGTGATGAAGGTGCAGATGATAGCGGGTCCGAAGATAAGCCAGAACAGTACTTGTCCGAAAAGCGGAGAAATGCAAGCTCAAGAAGTATATATTTTGATGCAAATACGAGCGATGAAGATGAAGAAGATCGGCAAGGAAATGTTTCAGGTGAGGAAGAAGCTGGTTCAAAGTGGGCAAGAAGTAGCCCGATGAGCATACCGGGAGTTCGAGGTGATTCAAATGCCATATACTTAGATGTTGAAAACGGAAGTGCTGTATGGCCACTTTCAGAATCGTTGCCATTGGACAGAACAAAGTTTACTGATGTGGAGACGGGGAAATGTAATCTGAGTCGGTCTGTAGGGTCAGAGCCTTTGTCTCATGTTCAATCAAGTGCAAGTCCAAAACTTGCTTCACAGGATATTTCCAAAAGTTCAGTTGAGACATCTCAAAGACAAGTAATTGAGAATGATGCTGGTGTTTCAGAGCAACTAGAAAATGAGTTATCGGAGGAGGAACATGTGGAATCAGACGAGGAGGACAAATTGCATAAAACTGGTACGGTTCTAAGAGTTGTCTTGTGTGTTATGATGTAGTTTATTGGTTTGTTGTGTCTGTCGGGTACATTTTCACGCACATTCCAATATTCCTCCACAAACATGCCAAGTTGTGGTATGTATCCCACGGAATGAATCTCATTGGTTCATTACTTGGGATCTATGAGTTTAGTATACAGGCAAGAGTGCTTTGAGTATCTTTTTGGTAGTGGACAAGAAGCAGGAACTAAAACGGCATTGAAGTGTGAAACAGGTATTGAACTCTCTCTGTGCAAGCATCTATTGAAAGAGCGAATGGGTAGTGAGGAGGCACAGAAGGCTTTCAACTCTGCAAAAATATCTGTTGCGGATTTCCGCGTGAATGGTGCCTCCATTGTCACAAACGACAAGTTGGTAGTGAGAGTGGGGGGGCAGTATTATCCATGGATCTCAGCATCACCTTTAGTACTGGGCATGCTTGCTTTCGGGCAAGTGACAAGTCAAGAAATACAGGGAGCCATCCAAGTGGAGAAGCCGGATCCTTCTCCAAGCAGTAAAGATGTAGGTGCCCTTGTGACGACGGGAAGTGGCGGATGGAAGCTGTGGCCATTTCCTTTACGACGGCCCAAAACCCCCGAAAGATCTGGGTCTGCACCATTAGTTTCTCGGGAAGCTCTGTTGGTAGCTGCGGGGGCAGGGGTGGACAGCGCTTTAATGAATAATCTGGTGTCACAGAGCGACTATTATTTGCGTTCAAGGAAGCACAAAGTGCGGTCGTTTCTCCCCACGTCACAAATGCTTGCATCCATGAATCTGAAGGAAGGCAGCAACCGCATCACCTTCACATTTTTGACTCGAGTGCTCGGTCGGCAGCAGGTGAACTACCCACATGATGAGCACAAGCTGATTGGAATGATCAGACTAGCTGCACAATCGGAGTTTGTTTCCTCAGCCGTCTCAGATCCTGGGGTGGATGTTGAAATTCGATGTGATTTAGAATCTTGTTGTACATTTGAAAGTGAAATATGGATGGTGTGACGCTTAGTATGGTTGATGGAGAGCTGATTGTGCAAATATGGTGGGGCCAGGTGGATGCTCGTATATATCTCTGGAAGTGGGACACACGTGTTGTCATTTCTGATGTGGATGGCACCATCACAAAGTATGTTTGGCTCTTGGACACTCTTTTGAGGAGTATTTGATGGTTTTTGTAGAGCCTGATCTTTATGACAGGACTGATGTGACCTACAGAACTTCCGGAAAGTTGTTACTGCTGACTCTCAAAGTTGTTGGTGATGTAACACAATTGTTGTAACAAGGAGCTCGGTGGCTCCAGAGAGATATGGGCTGAAAGTGCATATGATTTCTGCGAGCTAAGTGTATCTTGATGACATGAAAGTTGAACGTGTGGTGTTGCAGGTCAGATGTATTGGGTCAGGTGATGCCTTTGGTGGGAAAGGACTGGACACAATTAGGGGTCACTCGCCTTTTCTCTGCTATCAAGGTACTTGTGGTTTGTGGAAAATGCATGACTTCCTCCATTATCTGAGATGGTTTGTCTGATATGGAATTTTAGGAAGGTGTTATCTAGTGCTTCCTCTGTAAGTATGTTATGCACCTATGTTGGCATTGAGTGTGACATGGTTTTTCACTTGTTCTATTCATGGAGTGCAGTGTTGACACAGCCAGAAGGTGAAATACCTGCGGTGCGATTTTGTTTGGTATCACTACAAAAGCTGATGGTATGAGCTTCGTGCAATTGTACAGGAGAACGGTTATGAGGTGATGTTCTTAAGTGCTCGTGCAATTTCCCAGGCGTACCTCACCCGACAGTTCTTGTTGAATTTGAAGCAGGTATGTATTACCTAGAGTCGGTGGAGTATTGCAGACTGGACTCAAATTTGTGTCCTCATTCCTGCAGGTGTGAGGGTTAACACGGGAGTGCACAAGTTGCATTGCCTAACATTGTGTGCAGTTAGGTGGTCATTAGCATTCACTGCGATGTTTGAAGCAGTTAGTTTATAAGTAGTTTATGGTTGTGGAGTAAGTGGTTAAGGGAACCTTATGACGGTGTTTTGGAGGAAGGCTTGATTCTGAACTTTGGCGTTGCAGGATGGAGAAGCTCTACCAGATGGACCGGTGGTTATTTCTCCTGATGGGCTCTTCCCCTCGCTGTATCGTGAAGGTTAGTGTTATTTGGTAAAAGTGAGATTTGGTCACAATTCCAGTAGTAGCCTTGCAGCAGAAAGTGATATGTAATGCGGGCATGAGTTCGCAGGAGGCAATTCCTGGTGTATCATTGACTGTAGCTCAAGCTGCAGAACGTTTATGATTGTGCTGTGATGTTGCACAGCAAGCATGATAATTTAAAGCTGGTGAAACTCAGCTTCTATGTGAAAACACTGGATAGTGTGTCCTAATCAGTGCATTGCTGGTCATACAGTTATCCGACGAGCTCCTCATGAATTCAAAATTGCATGCCTTCAGGTATTCTTCTCTTCCCATTTTTCAACATTGGAAGACTATTGAGTAGCTTAGATCACAAGAGGGTAATACTTTGTGATGGTAAAGTGAGAATGCTGGAGTAGGTTGAGAAGTGGTGTGATGATTTTTGTTGTGTGTTCAGGATATTCGGGACCTCTTTCCCAAGGACTGCAACCCATTTTATGCAGGTTTTGGGAACCGTGACACTGACGAAATCAGTTACCTGAAAGTTGGCATCCCTAAGGGCAAAATATTCATCATCAATCCCAAGGTAGGGTTTGGTTCTTGATGGAGTGGTGCAGACAGTGAGGTTCTTGTATGATATTGGATGCCCATTCATGGTTTGCTGGCAAGCATATGCAGACATTGTTCAAGCCGAGTGTTTTTTCTTTGTGAAGCGCAAACAGCTGGCATTGCTGAGATGTAGAGATCCATTAGGGAACCATGCGGATGTGATACCGTGCCACTGGTTCGTGTTTGTTGGTGTTGGTTCTATGGTTCTCAAGTTTACTTACTTGACTACACCTGGGACGGGTACGATGATGGATACATGTCAGTACTCTCTGGCATGATGAATGGGAGGTTTCTGTGGTTGATGATTTGTCCACGGTGTCCAGGGAGAGGTTGCAGTAAACAACAGAGTGGATGTAAAATCTTACACATCACTCCACAAGCTGGTGGACGACATGTTTCCTCCCCAAACTTATACTGAGCAGGTTTGCATCCACTCATTTACATGTTATGAAGAATTATCTG
Organism: Polytrichum commune; assembly: GCA_950295325.1. Taxonomy (NCBI): domain Eukaryota; kingdom Viridiplantae; phylum Streptophyta; class Polytrichopsida; order Polytrichales; family Polytrichaceae; genus Polytrichum; species Polytrichum commune. Next base: position 25,474,016 of record OX485804.1, read on the forward strand.
GAAGAATTTCTATTGAAAAGTGGTATGAAGCTGACAATGTCTAGATATTCATGTATAGAAGTGGGATGTGTGGCATGGCTGGATCTGTTGAAAGTACGAGTTATTGAAACAAAGTGGGATGCACTTACTAAACTGTTTAGCTTGGGAAAGTTGTGAAAGCCCTCTGAGCAATAAAAGGGAGCTTTGTGGAAGAAATAAAATAACCACTGTTTGGTCTACTTCAGAAACTTTCGGACTAGCATCCAGTGTTAGGAACTGTTGAAGTTAGTGGGCATGTCCTGGAATGTAGCTTCCTGTATGAGGATTGTTGTGGATAGGCCCTGGTGAAATGGGTTGCCTCCATTTGGGTATTGCTGCATGTTTGTCCGTTGGCTAGGTCATTCTCACTCTTGATGGCTTCCTTTGGCAGGCTTTATGCTGAGTATGTAACTCTTAAAATCTATGGATTAGCTATCTCCCTTGATACTTATTTTGTTCTTTACTGGTTAGCTATAAGCGTAGGTTTCTGAAAAACAATGCTGACAAGGACATGTGCAATTGACAAGCTTGAGAGGCCTTAGTTTCTCATCTAGAGCAGATGGTCCATGAAGGTTTTGAACTTTGTGATGTGAATGGCAGGAGGACTACAACACATGGAACTACTGGAAAATGCCACTGCCTGATGTTGAAGATGAGTTGACTGTGAAAAGGTTATCCATCTGATATCATGGTTTACAAAGCCCCTACTTTCATACTGCTGTAGTCTCATTCACTAGTTTCATGTCTGGGTTTTAATGTTGATTCTGTAATCTGGACCTACTTTCATACAGCCAGCATTTGACTGTTCACTTGTTGATTCTGTGAGTGCAGTGGTTCAAAGTCGAAGAGGACGAAGTCATAAAAGTAAGCCCGCCAAGAGAGTGCAAAGTGCTCTATTGGATTGAATTTAAGTTTGAACGGGGGCCATGTTTTGATGCCGAGAATCGAATCTTCCAAGGCCTTGGAAACATATTGTATAGCAGGTATCATCACTCGATTAGGCCTGGTCAGGAACCCGTGGAAATTTGTAGAGTAACTTTTGAGGTTATTATACATTCGATTTGTTGGGAGGCTGACAAACCCAAAGATAGGAGAAGTAGGTTGTCACTTTTCACTTGGGCGGGGAAATTCCTAAGACAATTAATTTGCTTATATCTCATACTTGTCCAAAGTGATTGTAGCGCTGACCCAGGAATGCTTGATTTATTATTAACAACGCCAAATGATGGCCATTTATTACTTTGTCACACTTGCTCACAAGAGTTTCCATAATATTGTTACCATTGGTGATCCAGTCTGATGTGGTAGGATTGCTTGTCTAACATGTTCCAGCATGATTGTTCTGGAATGATAAAGATCTTGTAAAGAAACATTGGAGCTGGAGTTTCCGTTTGTGGTGTTTGCTGTTTGAAAGGTGAATGATGTTTGGATATTGGCAAATAAGCTTATCCACGGCTGACGTACTTGTCTGGAAGCATCTATATATATATTCTCTTGCTACATGTACCCAGGGCCCGACCCTATTATCATTTCCCTTATTTCAGTTGTGTATTTTTCAGTGGAATTTTTTGTGCCTCTTGTCCTGCACAGATGAAATGTCATTTTGTGACCTTGGTATCTCAGTTAGCGACCGAGTAGACGCACATCTTTGTTGACTGCTTGTTGGTTCTACATTAGAGATGAACTTTGGAGTGAATCTAATTACCTACTACACAACTTGTAACAGGTGAAATTAATCCCTCCAATTGAGTCGCTGAAGTTAGAACGTGCGAATCAGATATTTCTGACCAACAGAAATTGATACAGGCAAGGAAGTGCTACTCCTTTTGAGCCTAGAGTACATACTCTTTACCCTCTTATGGTGTAATGATGATTGGTGACTTATGCATTAAGTAATGGCAGTTATGCATTGTGCATATACACCCACCACCAGTAAAGTTATATACATTGCTGTCAGAAAGTCCTAAGTTAATGATTTTTAAGACAAGCTGTAGTCGATAATTTTGGCATGGTATGAGGGCTTAGGATTTGTGCCACTCAAGTGACTGGGTCTGATAAGGATTTTATAGTCTATAGGTTTGTGATTTATTCATCCTAACGTAATTTATTTATCCTATTATGGGGTTTGTGATACTAATGTCAGGGTCGAATATGCTAAGAAAAGGAATCTTTTAGCTACAAGGGGTGTCTGAACTTTTCCCATCAAAATTACTTAATTGCACATCTTGGTCATGAGAGGTTGTTTTTATACCATTAAATTGTAGTGGTATATGCCAAAGTTTAAACTGGATACTTATGTGGGCTGTGTTCCAAAATAGTGACTTAGATTCACATGGTATTTGAGACCATGCACATGGCTATGCTATGGTCAAACATCCTTTGCATACTTGGTGCCCCCACAATGGCCAACCACCACTAACCCCAACACTGCCCAACATAAAAGTTACATCTCATAGAAGTTACATTCTGCCATAATTGAATGGCCATCATAAATAAACATTAATATCAATACCCCCTTATAATTAATCTTAGGCTGGAATGTGAAACCCTTCATCACCATTTCATCTCCCATTCATGTTCGTGCATAAAACACATGATTATTTAACTATTGTTGATGGACTGTTCCATTTGGTGTAATTGGTTTCTTTGCTTCTTGCATGTCTATGCTATTTTCCTGGAACACATAATCGTAATGGTGGAACTTAATAGAGCTTAGTTGAACAGAAATGTCTATGATTAGGGGAGACCCAAAGAATGCATATGGATGAAGAGGAAGAGAGGAGAGAATTACAAAAGTGAGGAAGAGGAAAGATGGGAGGAAAGGAGTGAGGAGGGAAGGAATGTAGATGGTACTCTATTTTTATTTTCTATGGATTATATGTGTACCCCAAATTGTCCTATTAGTGTGGGTTACTATTTGGAGTTGTGGATTTCTATAACATTTCACTTAAACTACATAAATATGACATCAAAGAACATGACATAACTTACTTGGTGGAAAAATGATAATGCCAGTAAAATGTGTAGCAACATGTAAATCCAAATGGTAACCCGCCCTAATAAGACAATTTAGTGTAGTCCTCTTTCCAGTGATGTGTCACATCAAGAGGAAATTTTCTCTCTGCAGGAAAGGTCACTACAGTAGTGGAAATAAATAGAGGTGATAAATGTGTAGGAAAACTTGCCCCTAAATGTAATGTGAGAAATTGGTGCAGTGTATGTCAATTTGGTAAAATTTCGCATGATGGAGATGGCAAATCTCAAAAGGATGTTCTGTCAAAAAGGTATATTTCTTCGCCATTTTGTTTAATGAATGAAATCGTCAACATACTATTAATGTTGATGTGTGGATGAATGTAATAATCTATCCAAGTAACGCCATGGAACTCATATCTACCTACCCAGCAATATAGCAAGTCCAACAGCATATTACAGTGGATTGGAAATAGCACTGGTTTCCTCATGTCCCTCCGTATTAGAGCTATCCTTTAATTCCAACAGAATTTTGGTCCGGAGTTGGTTGTTTTGCATACAAAACTTTCCATGCTTAATAAGTTTTCAGTACATGATTGGGGTTGGTGTGGAGATTTGAATGAACAACATTTTATGTTGGTTCATTGTGGTTCAAACTCATTCTGGCTTGCCAAGAGGTGCTTAAATGAGTTTGGCCCCAATGAACCAGTATAGAATGTTCTTCATTAAAAGCTCCACAGACTGCAAGCATGCACTAAATACTTACTGAGCATGGAAATGTTTTTTTGATGCAAAACAACCAACTGCCAACCAAAACTCCGATGGAAAAATCTTGTGTTTTTTTTTTCAAAGTTTGACCAAAAGTGAACGCAATCCTATGTTTTTCTTAGCATGCACAAAGTCCAAAATTATAAAGATGGGATAGGAGAATCTAGTAGGATATCTTTGCATCCTTGACAGGATGATGTCATTAATTTTCTCCCACTGGTTACCATACAGGAGAAGGGTGGTGCACATTCTATAATCTTACAAGAAACATGCACAAGTGGCAATTGACTACAGAAAACCTTCATATAAAGGGCCCATCAAATCAACACCAACTAATCTTCTACATGGTCCCCAGAAGCAAATTCACCTACTTGAACTGGAGTGTCCTGACTCTTGAAAACCTCGTGCACCATGTATCCTGTATCTTCAGCAACTTCATGTTCATCAACAGCTCCAATTTCATCACCTTCTCTCTCAGCTTCAACACCTGATACTTGTGGAGTTTCAAACTCCGATGGATGCTCTTGTCTAGCCATATCTCGAAATGATGGACTTCGCAAATTGTTCTCGTTTGTGCTTTTGAGTAAACTCATACCCTCAAAGAGATCCTGAGCACCTTCAGTTTCAATTGTTCTCTTCACTTCTGGTGCTTGTTCCTCCTTCACAATTGAATGCTCGTCACCCAATGACATTCTCTCCGATGCAGGAGTTCTTAATATAGACCTTTGGAGGTCCCCACTTCTGCGTGGCGTGCTACCTGGCTCTCTCAAGTCGAGGAGTGGTGAGAAAACTCTACTACTACTTGCTGTAATGTTAGTTCCTTCCACAGCTTTACAAAGTGCAATGTACTTCAGCACAAGTTCCTTGTAGTCAGCAAGAAGTCCCTCAACATCCATAACTCTTAAATCACCAGCACTGGCATATAAAAAGGGGTAGTCTCGAGCCAGTTGTCCACTTTGATCTGCCTCCAGAACTGCTGGAAAGCCTGAAATTTCAAGCTTGGCAACTGAAGCATTTTCTTTTTCCAATTTTGCTTCTGTTGGACTAACAGGGGTACTTCCTGCAGATGCTGCCAAGGCAGCTGAATCCACTGGCAAAACACGGGACTCTGCTTGGTCTTCTCTTCGAACACTTAACCCCGAGTCTGGCTCCACTTTGCTTATGGACTGCTTTGTGGCCAATGACATGGGAGGCATATCAGATTTAATGACAGATGCATCAACACTAGGTGGATGCTTTTCCACAGCAGGAAAAGTGGAGGAGTGTGCAGCCGTGTTCACATCAAGTAAAGCTCTAGCTGACTGCATTTGTTTCTCAAACTCTGAATTGTCCATTGACAATGATGTGGCTGCTAAGGTATCAATAAAAGCTTCTGCTGAGCAAAGGTTTGTGTAGAAATAGGCTGCTTCTGAGGCTAACCGTGATTCATGCCGGTATCGGCGGATATAAAGAAGATTTGAATGAAGCTGGGGTGGGTTTGCCTGCACTCATTCACCCACAGAAACAATATTTAGTCCAGATTTGTGCGTGCAATCTGGCACTCCCTGAACAGAGCTGCTACCTCAACAAAATTCTCTCAAACAAAGTAATATTGTGCTGTCCGCAAATTTGTGCAATAATTCCCTAGATCCATTTCATGAGATTATTGCCTATTAATTTCTCCACTTCTGATGGTCTACTGAACGAAAATGGAGAGAGACAAGTGGTTGGAGAGCTTACCTTAATAACAACATATATCAAAACTGGAAGAAAGTCATCAGCACCAGGAGGGTTGTCTTTTGACGCAATGGAGACATTGAGTAACAAATTGTTGATAACTCGACAGCAATTGAGAATACACACAAGTTTATCCCGAGGCGCCTTGTATGTATTGATCTTCTGTAGCTCCTTCTGAGCCAACTGATCAACCACACCAAAGAGACTCAGCTGAGAACATGAAACTGGAATAAGCAAAACAGTTTCATGTAAAACACGATCACTGGATGATATCTGGATCCCCTAATTGATTGGTCTAGATAATACTGTGCTTGTTAACTACCTATTAAGTTGGGGAAATTAACATGTGATGAAAATTCAACCAAAGATGTAACTTCACAGTGCTGCCAAGATACAACACTTCAATAGCAAACTAAGCCCAAACTAATGTACATCATCCAGGAAATTGTTGGGTTTGATACCAGCCATGATGATTCATGGAAATTTGGTGGGATGTCAAGATGCTCTGGCCGAAGAAACTGTTGCACCATTGCCATCTTTTCTGACAGCCTTAGGTCATGGTCAACTTCCTCAGGTAGTGGAGCAAATGCTCGGGAAAAAAGTTTGGTCATCAGATATTTTTCCAAACCCTGCACTCAAGAAGAATTAGATCTGGAATAATCAATATAAGAAATCTTCAATATTTTGATATCTAGTAGTAAAAGTTTAGCAATGAATATTATACTCCAGGGTATACAAATTCTCCCATAGACCGAACATATTGTAATCATCAAAATACTTGTTAGATAGAGCTTTTAATTATCATCCATAACGATCCTGGTGTCAGCCCTTGTTCAAACTTGTTCAGATATAATCTGATTACCAAAAGAATTAAACCCCCCAAAACCAGGTTAAAGAGTGGACATGGCTAGGGTAATCGGGTGACAACAATGAATGTAGCATTCTGTGGTGACTACACCTAGAATTGGGAGTGCTCAGTATTCTATCTTTATAACAATAATCTACTTGCAACCCCCGGATTTCACCCACACTTGTTTCTGACTACAAAGAAAAAGGTGGTGGGAGAAAAACCTCGCCAGCTGCATCCAACTCTTCATCTGTAGCATTGATGAACAGGGGATGAGCTTGAAACGCGCCCTCAGTTACAGTCAGAAACTTTTGGACACTATCACTGTCTCTAGCCGGATCTGCTTCTCTGGTCATAAATTCCACTATGAAGCTGCACAAGAAAATCAACAGATTCATCAATCAATGCATTAATTTCAAGAAAGTCTCCTTACCTTGTGTTGAGTACCAATGATGTTCACATGGTAATGCAAAGGAGTTCAAATGGTAAAGAGCAGGTCGAAGAGCATGAAACCAAATAGCAGAAAACTACAACAGGAGGAGAATCATCAGTACAAGGATCGTGGGTCATTACCACTACGAGGTAGATTTTAATATCCAAATCTATTACGTCAATAAATTTGGATAACGGCAATCTACCTTGTAGTGGCAACGATCCATGATCCTTGTGCCAGCGAGTACGAGGCCAAGGACATATAAAGAATTAGGGTTTCTCTTAGCTGACAGGTGTGAACTATCACCAGAAGAGTGTCTACTTTCCAAATTGACATTTTATTGAAAGGATGAAGGATCCACAGATAAGGAGGTACATGACGAATCCTTAGAGCTTGAAATGAAGCCAGAGAACCTTGAACCAAGATGATTCAAAACTTGCACTTGAGCTATCACAGATTGGATAGCTGCAGACTTGTAATATGTGAACAATCATCACACATGTATTAGCCCGAGCTCATTGTTTACAAGAGAAGCAGAAACCTCTCAAACATTGAGTAGGCTGTTATATTATGTGAAGTCCACTCAGGTGGCCTATATGCCAACGCACTGTACCACATATGGCAACCAAATACTTTCAACCAACCATGTGGGAACCTAGGGGCTTGCCCTCGGGGAAATACATAGGTGCAGACTGGCTTGTCGACGCCCACCCATTCGAGGTAACCTTTGAAAGGAGGCAAAGGTCTTCAGGACCCTCTAATTCTCTTGATGCACGTTCTGTATCTAAATCTCCCTAAACTCAAGTACTGAAAAATTGAGGATGTAGGGAGAAGGGGCGATTGATTTACCAACCTCTTAATGGAACGGACAAGATCGGCAGCTTGAGGATGTCGCATGCGATCCAAGAAATCATGAAAGGTGAGTGGAGCCGTGGCCGCGTTGAACATATCAACACTGTCCATGGCGCCCCTCTTCCTCTATCTTTCTCTGTCTCTCTGCCTCTTTCTCCACCTCCTCCAAGCAAGGCGGACATTAAGTCCCCCATACGAACTATGAAGGTGTCAGATCGGGCGGGGCAGCCTCCAGGGAAATTTCTGAACCCGACCGAAAACTGCTGCCCGCCCCACCCAACTTCGAAAAAAAATATTGCCCTGGCATTCTTGAAGGCCGCTTGACTATAAATCTCATATTGAGTGCACTTCACCTTCAAGGTCTAAAATCCAATAAGTATATGTGCACTTCCAATTAATAAATAAGCAATTCATTGGGATTTCATTCCGGAAGTGAAACCATTAATGAAGCGCGTAATTAACTTGGAGGTCAAATAAAATTACAAAATCCTCATTAACATTGAGATTATAATTTTTACGACTTACCATTTGAAACTGTCTTTTGTCATTCTAAAATGACACTTAAATTTAGTGTGCTGATTTATTTTGTATATTTTGTAATATTTTAGAAATGCAGTCTACTTTCACAAGTATTCATACACAATCAAACCAATTCAGTGTGATTTAATGTAATTAAGTCTAATTAATTCTGATTAATCCTAATTAAGCCCAAATAAATCAGAAAGTATGCTTATCAAATTAAGTAAGACTAATTAATTATATAATGTAATTACTGGAACTAAATATAATTAATTCCAGTAATTACATTAATGAATTAATTCCAGTAATTAAATTAATTAAAAAAAATTGTATGAATACTTGTGAAAGTAGACGGCATTTCTAAAATATTATAAAATATACAAACTAAATCAGCACACTAAATTTAAGTGTCATTTTAGAATGACAAAGACAGTTTCAAATGGTAAGTCGAAAAAATTATAACCTCAATGTTAATGAGGATTTTGTAATTTTATTTGCCTCCAAGTTAATTACGTGCTTCATTAATGGTTTCACTTTCGGAATGAAATCCCAATGAATTGCTTATGTACTAATTGGAAGTGCACATATATATTGGATTTTAGACCTTGAAGGTGAAGTGCACTCAATATGGGATTTGTAGTCAAGCGGTCTTCAAGAATGCAAGGGCAATATTTTTTCCGAAGTTGGGCGGGGCCGGGCAGTAGTTTTTGGTCAGGATCAGAAACTTCCTTGGAAGTTGCCCCCGCCCAGATTTAACACCCTCATAGTTCGTATGGGAGAACTTAATGTCCGCCTCCAAGCAACACTCTCGAATAGTCTCGACCAGTGAATAAACAAATCTTATAGAACCTCAACCTCCCTTGTTTCAAGGCCAATCGATGTTGTTCAAAATTCACAAGATCCATGTCTTGGTCTTTGTCTCGCAGTCAAACTAGATCCAAAGCGCCTTCATATTGAATCCATCATCACCGTGAAGCTCAAAATCCTCCATTAGCTAAAAAAACCCTTGGAAAACCCTAGCCCCATCGATTCCCAGGAATCCTGATACCATCTAAAGAATCTCACTCAAAGACTGCAAATTTTCACAAATTTCAGATGTTGCTTGCATTTTGAGAAGGCAAGATTGATAAAGGGAGCACCCTTCCAATTTGGCTACTAATCTCCGTACATCATCAAAACCGGCTCACAGGAATCGCTTTCGACGCATATCAAAGACAAACGAGTATGGGAAACCCTAGTTCAAGGGTGCTCATGACAGGGAAAACCTTCATCTATGATATGTGTATGAAAAGTGAGATCATGGGAGAGAGAATGGCTGCGAAAGCAATCTGTTGTTGTGATGCACGAATTGGGATGATGCACTTGCTACTCCAAGAAAGATCGACGAAATGAAGACAAAGAGAAGACGGACGACGACGAACGGTTGTTGACACTAGGAACAAGGCTAGGGAACGGAAGATGAACGAATGATGACTAAGTTATATGACTAGATTCCCGTCACTAGGGAAGAAGCTCTAGATTAATCTAGGAAAGTTCAATCAAGAACATTAATTTCAAGAATCAAATAATAATGTGACAATAATAACGCATAGAAATAGAAAGAAAAAAAATTCATCTAAACTCGAAGTAGGATTGTTTCATTGTATTAATTGAAAGTTTATTTGAACGTAAATTTGATAATAAAATTATTGTGTTTCTTGAACTTCCTGCTTTAAATTTTAAAATTAATTAAAAATGATAATTTAGGACTACACTTACTTTAAAAATATTCACTTTATTTTATTTTTATAATATTTTAAATAATTATAAAAATATATTATTGATATAAAAATATTTGTAAGCTTGAAGTAGATATAAAACGAGATGTTAAAGATACTTCAAGGAAAAAATTTAAACCAGTATAAAATAGGTTATAGGGAATGAAATAATGTTTAAAATTTTAAAATTTTAAACATCATAAAATTAAATTTATAAAACTTCAAAATCATAATGTTCGTGTTTCTATATCAACATATGTATATGAAAAAAAAACCTTCAACAAAGTAAGGATTGTCAAGAATATAATTTTATATATTAATTGATTATGAATCAAAATGATTATAAATTCAATGTCACATAAAATATCATATAATATAGGGATCATTTTACAATGGCAAATCTCACATTTTAACATAATCTTTGAGAGTCTCAACAAAATGAAGCCACCAAAAATGCATTCACATTCTTTTTCTTTTTATCTGTAATGCACACACATAATCATTGTACAATACATTATGATCTTTTACTGGTATGCTATATAATCTTGCAAAGAGCTTGTATTTGGAGCAACAAGTATTTTTGTTTTTTTTGTTTTTATTTTTGTGGGGTCATTCATAAGGTATATTGGAGTATAATTTCTTTAAGTTATTTAAATTTGAAAATGATTCGAAATGAGCATATCCTACAACAATATTGAAGAGTGATAGCTATGTTAAAGATGACGATTGGAAAATAATTATCGGTCAATTGTGTAACCTCGTGTTGTTATGTTGTGTTATATGAAAACTTAATGTAGTACAGTCAGTAACTCATACATAAAGAAAGTGTCCATCCTCATCATGTCAATATTGCAATGTTCCTGAAACAATTGTGATGCAATTTATGTGAATCGATACCACAACAAAACATATTATGCAAAAGTGAACATGTATCCAACAATTAACACGTCATTTATTAAAAATACAAATTGCTCATTTCAAAAACAAATGGGGAGGTTTCCCTTGATTGAGTGAATCCCACCTCTCTCAGTCTCTGTCCCAAACTAGGGTAAGGTTTAGACAAATCACTAAATTCATAACTATCATACAAAAAAATTCGATGAGAGAGCTTGCTATCCAAATTATCCAAAACTTGGAGTAGTTATTGAGAGCACTTTTATTACAACAACCATACATGGTTTACATCACTATGATGTCATGCGTGTAAGTTATAAAGAATTTAGTTTGCATGTTTTTTTAATGTTTTATATCAACAATAATAAAGAAGAACGTGAGAAATATCATTGAAACACTTGTTGACAATTCTTAAATTTTTTTATGTATTTTCAAAATTTCAAAATACTTTTGTAATAATTCTTATTCCTATTCATGGTATTCAAATTTATTTGGTTTTCAGTTCATTATTGCATTAAAAATATGAAAAATATAAAAATTGCTATTCAAAATGTTTTACATTTAATTTTTTCATGCATAAAAATAATTCACAATCTAATTAGTGGAGGTTAATATCATTTAATTTAAAATCTATTATAGTATTCACAAAATTTAAACTATTGGTAAATTTATTTTTTTTTTTTAAAAATTAAACTAATCACACAATGTTTCATTTAAATTATTATTATAGTATCTAATTAAAATATCATAAAAAGTAGAAATTAGAAATTAGAAAATAATTCCTTGACACGAATCTTTTTAATCCTTAGTACAAGTCACACATGTGTTAGTGAATGTATGAACGTAAATCCATGATTGAGTGTATAATGAAAATAAAAATTAAATATCATAGAAGTAAGAATAAAATTTAAAAAATAATTTAAAAAATGATACATTTGTTTGTTGTAAACTATTATCATCTAAGTATCATCCAAAGGATATATATATATCATTCTCTATAGTGTATGTAGACAAGATTGAATTGTACATTATTCTGCTTAGTTTTTTTCATTTATGTTAGATTTGATTAACATATTTATCCCTATATATTAGGGTTATGGGACTTCAGGCACACATATGATCATCCTACTACATTCATTGGAGCTCGTAAAATAAGACGTGCGTTATGATGTTGATGCTATATCATGCCACATATTTCTAGACAGTTTGTGTGTGTCCTCGTTAAGATGTTTTTAATGGTTGATAGTTTTAGTAGTTATAGTAGCTCATAGACAAATGCTCAATAATCTTAGAGGCTTTGCAAGTATTAAAAAGAAAATAAAGTTTGATATATTTTTATTTTGTGATTAGAGAGCCAAGTTTTTTTGTAATTGCATTTTATTGTGTTCAAACTCAACCTTCATGTTGTTTAAATGTTGTTATACCATCTCCCTAATACATAGATCTATAAACCTAGGCTTCATATGTGTCATTCAAAATAATAATAATAATAATAATAATAATATGCATATATGGTTGTCCCACCTCCAATGTCACTTAAATTTTTGTAAATGCTACTCATGTATGTCATTATTAAATAATTTTTTATAATCAAAATGATATAGACTAAAAATAAAAGATATTTAAAAGATATTATTTCTATTTGATATTATACAAATAATAAATCTATTGGTATTGTGAGGGTAATGCATTTAGTAATTGTTTACGTCCATATGGTAATTTAATCAGTAACCTATGATTGTTGTAATTAATATTAGTTTGACTAAAAGTTGCACCATGGGTTGTATATTGCTCTGCAAGTCATGATGTGAGTAATAGATGATGTATGCAACTACTTTGCAAATTTTCATGGGTAGAAACATGAAAAGTTGAGAATTACATGAGGGTGAAGTTGACTAGGTCAACATTGAGGATACTATGTGATTTGAGTGAACTTTGATAAGATTGAGGGATGATTTTTGGACGATTAAGGAACTAATGTATGTGAGGAGTAAGATTTGAGATTAAAAGGACTTATCACAACAAAATACTTCGTGTTTTTATTAACAAACCACATTCTTCTTGACATTGTTGCTTTAGCCCAATCAATGCCGGTAACATTAAAGACCACACACCCAACAACACCATACCTTCTTGACTACTACCATGTACATGCTATATACCAAGATGTAAATTCCCAGCTTTATTTAGACCTGATATATTATGCATCTTAGAAGCCCTTCCCCCCAAATAAACCACCCTTCACACCCAACCAACACCTCTAAGTACAAATATTTGAATTCAGTTACAACAATGACAGATTCCCTGCAGAAGCCACCAACCAAAAACTTGATAAATACGCCATTTTCCACCTTCTCCTATTCTTACTAGGGTGGAGAGTACTACCACATATTATAATCACGCCAAGAATAAGGGACACTATACATACAACAATTGTTAAACTCCTCCAAGACCTACAAATTCCCAACTCCAAAATCCATAAACTAATGAAATCCTTCTCCCAAATTGCTATAAGGTACCTAACACACATAATTCTAAAAAAAATTATTTTATAAAATAAATAAGCCCCTGTCCCACTCGACTAAACACACTTACTAACATCAAACCAAAACTAACATAAAACACATAGCTGTAACACTAACCAGTCAATCCAACCCTAAATGTTAACCCAACATTATTTTTTCATTCCTTGTAATTTTTTGGGGGGATTATAAATTTATGGTGTTGCATTATTGTCGCTTATCAAGTGATTTTTCATCCACATTTCAATCATCCATGACAATATTTCATCACAAGTTGTTGACAAGAGAAGGTAGGGATTTGGACAATGGATGAACTCATGCATCATCCACAACAATATTTGTTCACATAGCCATAAGAACTGTCATCCGAAAAATTACCACAGTGACATAAAATCCCATATGACACTAAATATCACATTCAGTGTACTTGTGTTGTTTTTCTCCCTTTTGTTTATAAAATTTAACAGGACTGGGCGAATTTAGATAGTTTTTAAACCTTCATTTATTGACCATTCTTGATCGATTCTGCAGGGGAGTTAAGTGCAGTGTACTCCTGGATTGATAATTGATTGATGCAGAAAATTGGCAAATCTATTTGTTGCATGATTCATTGCAAACAATACCCCAATTTCGCCTCAGTGTTGATAAACTTCTCAAGTATATACTCATACCTTGCAGTCTAATCATGCATATTCTAATGGTTATACCTGACTCTTAATTGCACATTGTTATCATCACATTGCAGACTTGGACATTCAAACTCCTAAGAAAAAGCTCACGACCAGAAAGTCAAAAAGCACAACTTGAAAATTCCTCTACTAAGGGGGCTCCCTAAATACCCCCGACGAGCGTTGCAACTGTCAGGCTCGGAGGCCAGGTTCGGTGGGGTTCATTTTTTTGGCCCTCCCCGTTTTAGCCCCTTGGTGACTTTTTTTGGTTTTTTTTTGCTAAATTTGGGTCCTGTGGCCCCAAATTACCCTAGGGAGCCCCTTATGAGATCAAATAAGGCCCCACCCAATTAAAAAAATAGGGGGCATGTTTTATCCCAACCCTGCCACCCCCTCCCGAACCTAGCCTCCGAGCCACGCTCGATGGGGGTTTTTAGGCAGATTCCTCTACTAAGTACTACAGTAGCCTCCCGCCTAAGTACGCAACTTGAACCTGGGAGAATTGTGCGTACTTAGCCGGCAGGTGCGCACTTTAGACCAATCACTTCCTAATCGCTTGATTCGGCTGCAATGTCGAAGAAACCGAACGGGAGACGATGAAGATTGTTGAAGAGAATCTGGACGATGACAATGATGATGATATTCTTACCTCTCAAGCGTCAGGTTCGGGTTTAGGAAACACCATTGTATTTAAGGGATTCGAGTCACTTTATAAGCAAGTGGTTGATATAGAGCAGCCTTTTTTTTAGGCGAAAAATTGCCAGAAATTGATAAATTAAAGGACACGGTGACACCTGTGTGTTAATAATTGGGAGGGAATGATGAGGAATTCGCCGAATTCCATCCATCATCAACCCTCATTAGGCCAAATCCCCGCAGCTGTAGCATGATTGCTAGCCAGCTGCCACCCACCAAATCCGATTCGATGTAAAAGTCCCTCGCCGCCTCCCGCCACGAAAACGTCCCTGTCTTGCCACCTTCCATCCCCTTATTTCAGCTCCCTCGCCCCTTACCGTTACTGTACTCTTTAGGGCTCGCCAACATCCTCCGCGTTCATCGCACTCCGTCGCTCTCCTTCACTCGCCTTCTTCGTCTTTCATCACTCCCTGTCCTCGCCATTTACTTCCCTCAGATTGATTGCGCGTCGCCAACTCTAAACTCCTAATGCTACTTCTTTACTTTGCTTCAATGTCTCACCCCTTGCACATCACATCATCTTGAAACCCCGCTACAATTTCGTTTGTGAATTGAATTGTTGAACAATCAGTGTTTGTGAATTGAATTGTTGCAATGGAGTGGGCTTTGGGTTGCGCTGCAATGGACATTGTTGCTTTTTCTGTAGGGTCAGTATATAGTGTCGACACTGAATTCTTTGATGCACAACCAATGCTCTGTATGCTTACATGTGTTCTTGTTCACTTGTGTGTTTGCGCATTGTGGTTGTGGATTTACTTGCATGAATTGGGTTTACTTGCATCAATTCAGGGTTTAGGGTTAGGCTGTGGGCCAATTGGGTTTACTTCCATCAGACAGGGAGGTCCACATTGTGGTTGCGAGTGGTCGATTGGGTTTGTGGGTTTGTGGATTTGTGGGTTTTGGGTTTTGGGTTTTTGGTTGTGCGCAGATTGTTGCATACCCTTGGTCGAAGGGGAGGTGATCGCGGCATACGGACGGTCGAAGGAGTGTTAACCAGCTGTCGAAGGAGGTGATCGCGTCGGCCGAAGGAGGTGGATCGTTGCGGCCGCGGGAGGTCATCATGGACGGTCCTGCAGAGACTCCTCTTGCAGGAACCAGTGCGTCTTCGAGCCCACGGAAGAAACAGTGCACCGAGGCGAAGCGTGCAAGTGCGCTTAGCGCAAAGCGGAGAGAGGCAGGGTGAAGAACCTGCATCGCCAAAACACGATGCTTTATTATGCATCGTCCTGCAACCAGGCTTCTGCGAGGCCCTTGGAGGTTGGTGGCGTGCCACTCCCGAACTCTGCACTCGGATCTGCTGGGAGCAACGGCTCTGCACCTGGGCAGACGGCACCTGCTGCAATCCCTGGCGTGGAGGTACCTGTGGGGGACTCCACCGCTGTTGCAGGGAGTCCAGCTTCCGAATCTGATGCTCGCCACCACGAAGGATACAGACGGCATGTGGACTGCATCGTCATTTCGAGCACATTAGAGGATGGGGGTGCGGAGACGACCAACGATCTCCAAGAGGTAAGTGTCTCTGACGATGATTATGATGAGGATCTTGATAGTATAGCACCTAAGAAAAAACCGAAAAAAAATTATGACCTCATCCGAAAATTTCAATTGGAATGGGCGTGTAAGCTTCCCTGGGCAGAGGGAATTTTAACTAACAATGGTAGACTTC
This sequence comes from Polytrichum commune, assembly GCA_950295325.1. Lineage (NCBI taxonomy): Eukaryota > Viridiplantae > Streptophyta > Polytrichopsida > Polytrichales > Polytrichaceae > Polytrichum > Polytrichum commune. The sequence continues at coordinate 25,490,345 of OX485804.1, forward strand.
ACATGGTGAAGTGCACAGTGTGCTCTACCATGGAGAAGTCGGATAGACTGATGCAACCCAAGTGGGATACCCTAAAGAAACACGAGGGTAGGCGCAAGGCAACTATAAACATGCCTGCATATAATGTAAAAAAAGGTGAGTGGTATATGGCTAAAGACTCTAAGCACAAGAAGAATATGGCACTGTTCAATGCTAGGGCTCCTGATACTATGTTGCAGCAGCTGAATCAATCGAACAGGCTTGAAAGGGAAAAAAAGAAGGTCCAATTCGCAACCCTGTTCCAAATTCTAAAAGATGGTCGTCCTATGCTGGAATACGAAAGTAGGGCAGCCCTGTATGAATTCCTAAATGTGCCAAATTTCCCTAGAATGCATTGGTCAGACAATTCTGGATAGACTATGGCTGAGTGCATGTATGCAGAAGTTAGGACAACCATTTCTAGAGTCCTTGTGGGTGCTAATTATGTGGCACTCACTTGTGATGAAGTTAGTAACATTGACAATGGGTCATGGATTTCTATACATGCATATGTGGTTCAGAATTGGAGTCGTATTCCTTTTCTCATCTCACTTGAGAGGGTTGTTGAAGGAGGTGGCTCAGACAACCTAACACAGGTCATCATAGATGCCTTGACGGGTGCTGCAAAAATTGAGAGGCCTGCATTGTCCAAAACCTTGTTGTGCTTCGGGGCAGACGATGTGAGCACTTTCCAAGGTGCAAAAACAAGAGTCACTCAACAAATTCAGAGTAAGTATGCTCCATTCGCACTTGGTGTGCATTGCATGGCCCATCGTTGCAACCTGGCCTTCAAAACATTGTCTCAGCTCGACATCATGAACCGCATTGAGGGTTTGTTGAAGAGCTTTCATGCTTACTTCAAGCATTCGCCGAAGAGGCATTTGGAGTTTGTTAAATTGGCTGAACTCATGGAAACTAAGGGGCTGAAACTTTTGAAAAATGTCAAGACAAGATGGGTCTCCCTAATTGAACCTTTAAAACGTATACTACAAGAATACAGGGTTCTTCTAGCAAAGATGAAGGCGGACAGTGTCTCCAAGGAAAAATCTACTCAGGTAATCTGCTGTAATTTGCTGCTGGTTTAGATGCATTGTGGGTTCAGGTTAATTTGCATTTGTGGGTGCAGGTTAATTTGCATTGTGGGTTCAGGTTAATTTGCATTTGCTGGTGGTTTATGTACATTGCTGGTTTTGATGCAAGTTAGGTTGGGTTCACTTGATGCTGGTTTTGATGCAAATTAGCTAAGGGTTTAGGGTCTTGCTGCAGGCTGTCCTGGACCTGCTTTGTGATCTGACGTGCCTATTGGGAATGGCAGCCCTACTTCCACTAATTGAGGCCCTGGACTCGCTAATTACCTTCTCCCAGAAACGCGATGAATTCATCTGCGATTTCATTGGAGCAGTGAAGGTGTGTGAGGGGCAGTTGTATACTTTGTACAATTGCTACTCGCAAGCATTTACGACTGACGAATTCTTCGTGTTCAAGGGCATTGTGGAAGGCACCCACGCCCACATTCACACAAGATGGGTGCAGAATGATCCCGAGAATCCAAATATGTTTGATTTGAACTCTGATGCAGAGCACCTAGCATTTGTAGTAAATGGCAGCCACATGTATGCCAAACGCGCCAATGAGGAGACGGGCAGAATGGAGCCCATCACACGTGAAGCATTTGCTTCAATTGTAAATGACGTGAAGAAACAATGCTCAGGTTTCTACCCTAAACCCTTATGATATGTTTATGTCAATGTTTAGTCATGTTATATTGTCGTTGTTTACTAACTTGGTTGTATATTGTGATCATGTGGCAGGGGCTGCCGCCCAGCTCATACAAGAGCTCCAACGCCGGTTCCCTGAACATGCAGTTCTGGATGCACTCGGCATATGCTACCCACAATACTGGTTGCAGAAAGATGCAGAGATCACATTCTCGAAGCACCTTGACGTTCTGAAAAATTGGTATTGCAATACCAAGGTGTTTGGAAGTGGGGTTGACAAGGAAATCATACCTGGCATCCTTGACAGGTGGTCCTTGGATTCTCAGCAAGGGTACTTCAAGATTGCAATGAAGAGTAACGCACCTGCTGCCATGGAACCTCCTTACGACCTCAATCCCATCACACGAATATGGCGGACCATATCTGCCTCTAGGGTCCTTGCACATGGTTTTCCAGAATATCTTAAGCTTGCAGAAATCGCGCTGGTCCATGTCATTGGAAGTGTGGAAGACGAGCGTGTATTCTCGTCCGTCTCTTTTTTGAAGAGCAAACTCCGCAACTCCCTTGACCCTCACCTTGGACTAGTAGTTGGCATGTATAGCCAAAATTTGTACACCTTGCAGAATTTTCCTTATGATGTTGTCTTCGACAGTTGGACCAATGCTGCACCTGTCAATGGCCGCTATGGCCTTTCTGCGTAGAATGCTCAAAAGCATGAATGAACTCAGATTGTGAAGCCACATAACCTGAAGCTCGAACTTCCACATTCTTGCAGAAGTTGCACTTGTTTTGTGCATTGCAGACCTTGTGTGCTAATTATGTGCAGGTTTTGTTGCAGATGGCTGCATGGAGAACTCCAGCCACATAAGTTTTGGGGTTGCATTATAATTGTTGGTGTATATATATCTTATACTCATTTTAGCATCGGAGTGTGTGTTTGTGTGTTGTTTTGCAGGTTGATGGATGGAATTTTGCGATTTAGCCTCACTCCATCCCATTTATCAACACACACCGTATCGGCATGGCATCCCATTTTTTACATATTGTTGTATAAATTTGAACTCATTGCAGCATCGGAGTGTGTGTTTGTGTGTTGTTTTGCAGGTAGGGAAGACGTGAAGATTGATAGTGGAAGCCGCATTGCACTTCAACATATAGATTTAGAGGCCATATGAACATATGTTATAGCATTTACTTGCCATATGACCACTGAAATAACTTGGAATTGCCATTTTACTAGGCATGAACTTCTAGGAAAAGCCAGAATACCTTAGTGCTAGGCAAATTGTCGCCCGCATTTTACTATATTTCAATAAAGATCATCGCCAACATTTTTCCACAATTTTCCACATACTGTTTGTGCAAGTAGCCACATGTATGCAATTTTGTGAGCATTGTTGCCAAAAAAAAAAGCTTCAAATTCAACATAATCGCCACTATTGAAAAATGTAATGCTTGTTCTGTAGCCAGATGATCAAGTTCAAAAAAACAAAAAAAAAGGCTGATATAGAGGATCAGTTGCTCTGCTCCGAAGTTCAAGAAGAGGCTAAGGAAACATTCGATGATCTTAGAAAGTTGTTTGAATCGTTTCAAAGTAAGGTCCGGGCTGTCACCTTAAAAGCCAAACGCAAGAATCTTCAAAACTTGTGCCAAATGACAATCCATGACATGTTGAACTAAATAAATCAGAACCCTATTTTTTCGGGAAAAGAATGCGTACTTAAACGGGTGCGTACTTAGGCGGTAGGCTACTATAAGGTCCGGGCTGTCACCTTGAAAGCCAAACACAAGAACCTTCAAAACTTGCGCCAAATGACAATCCATGACATGTTGAACTAAATAAATCTGAACCCTATTTTTTCGGGAAAATAATGCGTACTTTACCGGGATGCGTACTTAAATGGGTGCATACTTAGGCGGGAGGCTACTGTACTTGTCTTTGGTTTGTAGGCTGCAAAGTGATTTAAACTCAACTGTACGGAAGCCAAGAGAAAACACAATGCCCATACCGAAAATATTGCATTCAATGACATCGTTGTGAAGGTGATCTAGTATTTGCAGTGTAGTGACATGACTCTTTCATAAATATATTACAAATTCTGTCGACCACGTGAGATTTTTTGTGTTTTATTCGTTGCATCACTTACACATTTTGCAGGCTACAAGCCATGCCATTGAGGGAGGTACCAGAGCTGAAGAGCTCCTGGACAGATGAATAAACTCGGTAGTAAGTTTGCAAACTAGCTCTTCATTCACCATTCTTAAGCAATCTGGAGACTTACGTTTTGTTCTTGGCTCTTCGGCACTCTCATGCAGCTCGAATGAAATCATCTTCTTCAAAATAGGTAAAAAAATCTGCGTTTTGCATCTAGAAACAGGTTGGAATGTCAACATCGATCCTCTTAATTGCAAAGTGCCCTAGTTTCATCCGTATCATGCTGAAGAACCTCGTTTCCATCTAATCCTATATGTGATGTTATAATCATACCCAAAATCATGCGCTACCTCTTCACATCTGCCAAACCCTCTTCACTAGAAGCAAACACAGAAGCCTGCCAGCATTACAACCTGGTTATTCTAATTTTGTGCCAAGTACTGTTTCTGCAAAAGAATTCATTTGCAAATATGAACTGTTTTGAGCCTGTTGGCCTGCAAGGGGCTCCATTCTAGATCTGTATTATCCAAGAGCCGAGGAAACTTATTGTATAATTTATGGGTGCTAGTGCGACTCCGTTTGTCTTTGCAGTTCCTTTGTGGGTATGATATATAAGACACCACAAGAAATAGTCTGACACGATAATCATCTTGTGTGACGTAGTTTGTTGCACCACAACAGAAGAGATTATAGAAGCTTGACATTGTGCGACTTGGTTGGTGTTTCACTGAAAACTGGTGGGCAGGTATCAACAATGTGAATCTGATGTTGGCTGTGCAAACTGAATTATATGGAAACGTGGGAATTGTTTTAAAGGTGACACTCTCTACGCTTCTAACGTTTCCAAATGTGATGACTGCAGTCAAGATGTTTACAAACTGTAGTTGATCTAGATCACCAAAAACGTTTGTAGCATTGTTGCTTTGAGTGACAGACCTGACCTATATTTGCCAGTGTAATTGGACACCTACGTCTTGTGAGGCAGAATTCTGCACAATACTGAACATGAGATTCATTGCGATTTATCGTCGACCCCACATTATTTGTCATGCAATCACTTGGTGGCAACTAAAGAGGGTGTTCTATGACACCTGGTGCTACATGTAATGTCACAAAAGACAACTGTAATTAACATGGCACACTGATTTTAAGGTCACACTATAATTCATATTCGATGTAGAAGTTTGTTTACGTTTTCAGAAGGTTGCTTTTGTTGTAACAAAGATCTTCTAGAGCAATTAGAAACTTTCCGTCATCTCCAACGGGCGAACCTATTAGAGCAACAGACGACACCTTCTAGAGGAAACAAAATAGTTTGCATGTTGAAACGGTGCTGAAAACGGGTCGAATATTTACAAAGGATATTTACAGCTCCTAAGACCCAAGCATGTAAATTCCAAGCCATGTACACTCAGGATCAAACCCTCAATTTACTTAACTCTTAAGCGCTTGGGCCACTCAAAACATGTCGCCAACTAGATTTCTAGTGGGTTTATAATCCACTACGCGGCTTCCCAGGTGGCATCCAACCTATATTGTATGGGGGTGAGCTTGAGCTATTCAATCCTTCCATCCCCACAATTTTTGGATCTCATGAAAGAGTTGACATTATCATGCACATATCAACTTGTTCGCATCATCCCAACCCAGGGGCATCGCTAGGCCTAGGCCCGAAGGGCTCACCTGTAAGCCTAGGTCAGATACAAATAGGCATTATACCTTGGACATTTTGCATGGGACAATTCATGATCAACCAAGGTGAATGGGCTCTTCTCTTCTTCAAGTCAGTGATGAATACACCGATGTTATTTCTGTCGTTTGCATCCTAGCATTGCACTCTGTTTGATTGTTGCAAGATGCGAAAAAGAAGGATTTGGCTACGATCTCAGATGAAATCAAGGCAAAATCGAACACTTCACAACATGAAAGACAGTGAGGTAGGTGAAGAAATCATATATGTCGATGCTGAAGAGAATTCCAACAAAATCGAGATTTCGAACGCTCTTCTGCATGATTTGGAGAATTGAAGCTCTTGGTGCTTTTAGAGACAAAAAGCACCAGGATAGTAAGAACAATATATTCACAAGGATGTGAGCTGATGCTAAAACTACATGCCGGATTGATGAGATTTGCTCATAGGCTTTGTCCACGATTGAGATATGGGGGAGATGTGGCTCTTCATTCCTCCTAATCTTAAGCTTTGATGTTCCAATGTCATCCTCTGCATGGATTACTCTTTTCTTACTCTCAGGGAGAAGCATTTACTGTTGTGGATCTAGGTGTCAAACAAATTTCATCAATTGTTCTCCCACCTCAGGCAGGCATTCTCGCTATTGGCACTAAATGTGATATTTAGTGTCACCCATTCTCATAACATTATCCAATTGAGTACGGAGGGTGGGTGAGGCTGGGAATTTCTCAAGTAGCATTCGGGATCTATCCCATTTAATAGAGCAGATTCAACCTGTTAAACTTAGGTGAAGCATTGTCATTGATATTGCTAAAATGAAAAGGTTGATAGTGGCTGAATAATGTTATGCTATTATCACTATATTCGTTAATTAGAGACTTTGGAAAGTTTCAAAATAAATGCAAATGTTTTAATATCTAGTTCAATTTCTTGTTGTAATGACATGTATTTGTTCCAAATTGGTTAGTGCCACCCATGCAAATCACTTTATTAAGTCACATTGAATATATTTTTGTGTTTTTCTTGTTCTTTATTTGAAAAACTACGTTCTTAAATAGTCTCAAAATCATGAGAAAGACTCCGATTACCGAATATAGTGATTATTTGTCCTGCTCAATACTAATTGTAGACCGCATGTGTAGTGTCACGAACATTAAAAGTAGATCTAGTTTTATTTGTTATTCCTTGTATGGTATTCTTGTCGTTCCTTGTGATTATTTGTCATTATGGTATCCCCGGATGAGAATGTGACCTTATCTCATGACACGACAATTACATGTGACCATGTTCATTCAATATAATAGTTGCCGCATCAATGATGGAAGCCGACATTCAAGGACCATGAATTCCCAAGTTTAACTTTTACCATGAATTATGTCATTGGAGAGCAATTTATATGTGAATGATATCTATATTGAACAAAAGTTGTTGTTGTGGTAGTGGCCATCGCTCCACCATTTCCCATTGTTTAAAAAAAAGATAAGGGGACCACAAGACATGGGACCATGTCAAAGTGGCATGTGTTAATATTCATGGGTACAAAGGGCCGGAATGGCACATGCCCATACTAGCATTGTCAATATCAGACATGCCCATACACCATTTATGGTATTTAGTGTCACATACATTACTTGCGAAGGGCCTAAACTAGATGCCTAGGTGTCTCAAAATGTCATGTCCGCTAATTGCCAATATGATACTATTCGTTAACATAAATAACTCTTTTTAGCAAAAAATATTTACTTTCTTACATTTAGCGTAGCACATTTGGATACTTGAGATGATAGTATTGCATTTCAAATTTTAGTACGCAAGGGGGAAGATAATTTTGAGCATACTAATGGCAAGTGTCATGTATACACTTTCGTCAACTTGTAGACCATCATTTAACTTAGACATACACCTCATAATATTATTGAACATACTCATGCCAAGATATTAGCAAGCACATTTGAACGCCAAGTGTCACGAGGTGACACTAGTCGTGAAGTTGTTGATCAAAATAGGGTAAGTATCACTATTACGCGTGTGACACTAAATACCATAAACAGTGTAACCTTCTTGTCAATATTACCTTCAAATTTGTCCAATTGATGTTCATCAATCCGAAGTCTCGTGAACATACCATAGGCTATGTTAGCCTATGGTTTAGTTTATACACTGATGTGAATGGGAGCCCATTTGATGGTGAGTAACTTACTGCCGGATGCCACAAACTTCTACTTGTGTTTAAATAAAGTATGCAATGACTACAACCATACCACATGACACTACTCAATTTTTTGGTTGCATTCCATGGTATCATATATCAGACAAGCATAATTCTCGTTTAATTATGATATTCCATGTTTATGGAAAGCACTTAGGTTGTTTAATGTGGACTTTTTGACAAACAACTATAAATTATTAGATTTTTTAAAAATAATAATAAATTACAACCTCTTTTATTGGAAAGAGACCATCATCTAGCTGCTAAGTGATGTTATGCATTTCTTTAGCTCCTTAAGATAGTTGTTCTCTTTTGAAGAGTAGGCCCCAAGGCTCCCACTAAGCTACTCCCTGCTTGCATCTATTAGATTCAAGTATGAGTATGGTATGAGGGAGCATCTTATATGACGAACACTGAAGCAATTCTAAGCAATGTTTGTGTCCATAATCACTACAATGATCATGGGTGGTTAGCATTGGTTTTTGGCCACTCAAGGTACATTTTAGGTATCCAAATGTATTGAAATGTCGAGGACAAGGTTGAGTATTCATGTTATGAGTTTGTCCATGACACATATTGACTATCCACAAAACATTTTACAAGCAGTCGCAAACATGAAGGTACGCAATCTTTCACGTTGTCGCTCTCCTTAATTGGTCACTTATGTTTGAGTACTAAATGGCAGGGTTTATAGTTAAAAACAAACACCCAAAAAACACATGTGATACAATGAAATTGGACCATGTGCTAAAAATTTATTAGTTGTTCAAGGTTCAATATTTAATAACACAATTGGGAGGGTCTTGTAAAGAGATAGATTTGACCTCTTGAACTTTTGCATCTCATGAGACACCAATTCAAAAATTTGAAGTGAAGATCTTTATGGTTTGCAACTGTCAACTAGATGACACAATTCTTCTTCCCTTCTAGCGACCCAAATGTTGAATACTTGTGAAAGCAGAAGGCATTGCCTAAAATACTATAAAATATACATACTAAAATAACACAATAATTGAAGTTTCATTTTAGAATGACGAAGAGAATTTCAAACGGTAAGTCACAAAGATTATAACCTCAATGTTGATGAGAATTTTGTAATGTTTTTGACTTCCAAGTTAATTACATGCTTCAATGATGGCTTCAATTCTCGAATGAAATCCCAATCAATTGCTTATTGACTAATTTGGAAGTGAACATATATATTGGATTTTAGACCTTGAAGGTGAAGTGCACTCAATATGGGATTTGTAGTCAAGAGGCCTTCAAGAATGCAGGGGCAATGTTTTTTTTTCAAAGTTGGGCAGGGTGGGCAACAATTTTTGGTCGGGTTCGGAAATTTAAAAAAGAACTCTGGGGGACTGCCCCAACCTAAGTGCCACTTTACACTATAGTGGAGAAGTCCTCTCTTCATGAATTCTAGGGGAATTCTGAAATTTGATTGGCCCGAGAGTGACACTCTTGTCCGGTGGTGGTTTACACTATGGCCAAGAGTCCTTTGGTAAAGAACTTTGTACATGGATGAAATAATGACATGGTTGGCAACGTGGCGACACTTTTTTCAAGGGGAGTTCTCTGGAGGTCAAGTTTTTTGGGCAACCTCAAAGCCTCGGACAAGAAACTTGGCCTCCAAAGAACTCCAACTTCAATAAAATATTTCTTCCTTAGAGAAATCTCTTGGGGGGTGCACTTCATTGTCAAGTTGAACACCACGTGCGATAAATAAAATCCACTTTCTACATAAAACATCACCAAAATGGGTCAAGATTTTATCAATTGTTTTTCATGAGTAGATATACACGGCATCTATTACATAGTAAAATATAATAACCAAATTTGATGATTTTTTTTATAAATTTTATAAAACATACCTTTTCTAACTAGAATGATGCAAAATTTGAACTAAAAAAATTACTACACAAATTAAGATGCTCACAAATTTCAAAAAAATGTACAAAAGATAGCATCAATGGTTATGCATATGTAGAAAAATATCATAATTTTTAAAATTATATATGGCATATAATATAGGGTAGCAAACTTTTATCGCATGTGGTTATGAATGTAACGGGGTGTGATTGCCCCGAGAGAAATCTTTGCATTATTGTTCTCCCTCTTTAGTATGACATTGTTGGGAAATACAAAAAAGTCGTATTATTGAGGTGTAGTCTTCTCATTAATATGACAAATGACATAAAGTTGTCATATTATTGACTCAGGGAATACAAAAACATAAGTAATATGAGCTTAAAAATACATACAACGAGTTTAAGCAATATAGATGGTATGAAATAATAACCTAGTATAACTCCAAACAATTACAAATATTCTCATGAACTCTTAAAATAAGAGTCCAAAGATCTTTGGTGTTGCCTACCCAAGTTAGCAACTGTCATCTTATCTAAATTCCCATCTAGCTTTTGGAAACTAATAATTTCATTAACACCAAAATATAAAGAGTTCTCTAATAATAAACTAGACAACAATGATGCATGACGTTTAGCATCAAGATACTGGTGATACTATATCACCCGTGTACAAGGCAACATCTAGGTAGGAGGCCACTCTCACCCTAATCATGTACATTCTACACTAGTAACCCTAATTACCATTAAGTTCCCAAGTAGTTCCCAAGTGAAAATGGATGTATTTTAGATGTACATTATATAGATGAAAGGAATTCTAGCATTAACTACCTCTTTAATATGACAAAATGGAGATTCTATATGTTGCATTACCGAGTGTTGTGGTCATATAAAAGAGGGAGTTTTGAACTAAAAAGTTTGGTCTCATTAAAATGTGTCGTAATATTGAGAGTGTCGTATAAACGAGTGTCGTATTAATGAGGTTGGACTATACCAACATGTAATTTCTTTGAAAATCAATAAGAAGATAATGTTACCTACTTATTTACCTTAATTTATATGTATTATAGAGGTGGAACATTTTCAAATAAATTATTGTCATGAAAGAAGTTCTAAAATATTGCCATATACATTTTATTTCTTATTAATATTTTAAAAATATATATCAATACAATAGTCATTTAGGGGGTAAGGTTTCTACTATGGCTGGCTTTGACCGTTTTGTGAAGTAGTCTGGTGGACTTCTCCTCTTGGTGAAGTTATCCAATACACTTCTCCTGTAGGTGATTACACTATGGCCGGTTAAGACTTCTTAAGGCATTAGTTTATTGTCTTTTCATCTTCTCCGGCATACCATCCCTCGCCTCAAACAACCATGTCTTGGGCGAAAGTTCTCCACCGACCAGTGCACTTCTCCACCGTAGTGTAAAGCAGCCCTAAATCTAACACCCCCTAAAAGTTCGGGGGGGGGGGGGTGTTCAACGTCTGCCACTGTGAAACGTCTTGCAAGAGTACATTGATTCTTTATTTTTAGAGTGTTCATTCATTTCAAGTAGGTGTTTAACTATAGTGTGCACCATGTCAAATCAAGTTAACTAAATTAGAGACAAAAGATTGACACAATAAAGCGCAAACTTGAAGGAAAAAATAAATACTACTACTACTAATAATAAATATTAGCTCCCCAACTTCCATCTATTTGGGGATTGAATGTTTCCAAGAGGTAGCAAAGGGCTAAGGGCTAGACACCTACATCTTTGAGCTAGGCCCCACTACTATCACCAAGTACAGGGGGTCTAAAGAAACTTGACCCCCATCCATATCATTGAGGAGTTGTGAATGAAGGGTGTGTGGTCGTGGGTAGACCACATCCAAGCCATTCATTCACAAAGTCCCATCCTACGGTCTATGAAATTATGCGGGCAGCCTGGAAAGAACTTCTGATGAATGAAATTTCGGTAGACGAAAAATCAATGTTTGCAAGTAGAAGGGGTTGATTGTTCATCTCATTGTATGAACTCCATGTGATCTCCATTGGGAAATGAGGGAACCCTCTAGAAACGTTGAAAATCCCACACAAAACCGGTTAAATTTCATTTCATTTCAAGGTTGATCATCGAAAGGAACTTGGAGTTGATGGCTAGTACCCTTGGTTCTACCTTTCAAAAGGAAGAGGTAGGAGTTTGAACCCCCCCCCCCCCCGGTTGACATCATCTCTTGTACAAGTCCTTGTAATGAAGGACTTATAGTTTGAAAATTTTCATCCAAGATTCGTGAGTGGATGGAGGTGGATATTTCATCCAATGTGAAGTTGTTCAAGCTCTACCCAAGGAAAAGAGAAGCCCAAAGTTAGGACAACATAAGAGCCTTTAGATCTATTAGATCGCAATCGACGGCCAAGATCTTCCTAGCCCCTGACCACACAGGAGGCGTTCACTTCGCCTCAATGACATGGAACCCCCATAAATATTTTTGGTAATTCATCTCAAGTGAGTCTCCTTGGACTAATTCAATGCATTCGATTCTGATTCTAGAGTTAAATCTTCAACAAAAAGTACACTACAAACTATAAAATAATTAATTCACATTCTCACCTTAAATAATAATGGTGGGGGCCCAACTCCAAAGAGGTAGGCAAAGGAGGTAGGTCTCGCAAGTTCAATATAATAAAGACTAGTATTCGTTTTCAAGTAGTGTACGTGGTCACCAACTTTTGGGTACAAAAACTCACGAATAAAACTAGGCATGTGGAATTAGGCACTTCTAGTTCAGTAGTATCAAAAACGTAGTCGAGAAGTCATGATCCTTTTCTCAACACAAGAACAAAAAAACTACTGTGCAGAGTTTGTGCGTGTACGTTTGTACCCTTATAAATATACACAAGGATTCTATAATATACTTGAAGTGGATGTGAGGGCTTCAATTGTTTATTAAGTAACTATAGTACACACAATTCTAGGGTGATGCAAATGGCTTCTACATCGAGCCCGTTTTACACTCTCGTGACTACACTAAACGTTATGATTAGTGTCACTTACTATTTGGAATTATGCAATTATATGTCTATTTATAGTATACATCAAAATTTAACCAACAAGTGTAAGATTAATTGTTTGGACATTATAGAATATCGACAACTTTACTTGGCAAAAGAGTTTTACATCGATAGTAAACATATCTAGTCTTGTGTAACTCCAAATAGTAAGTGGCACCGAATATGGTATTTATTGTAGTGGGTGTTAGAAAAATGGATTTATGATTTTATTGTGGTCATGGTCAGCAATTCGAAGATCATGACCAAGAGAAATTCATGTCATTTTTTAAGAGCTTTCATCATGTGTCATAGTGTAAAGGGGACTAAGACCGAGACATGGTGTTTTTTAATGAAAATTATAAAGAATAAAATAACTAGAACTACACTTCATTAAAACTACAAATTCAAAACACAACTTTCTTTGACATGGTCACCCTTATCTTTTGTTGAGACGACTTGTTTGGGGTCATGTGACCACAAAAATCCGGGTGACCACCAAACATTAACCATTTTTGGACATGTAGGATTTTCATGTCACTTTCTCATTCATATTCTGAGTCTTAACATGCTCACCATGGTCATTTTTATTTTAGGTGACCAAGTGTAAAACGAAGTGGAACCGTCACTCACTTCTCAACCAATGAGAGATTTTAGAAAGCAGTGGTCGTTGGTCCCTAGTCACTAGTGTAAGCCGGCCCTAACCCTCATCAATCCATTTCGAATATGGTGTGGAATCCAATCCAAAGTCAAGCTTGAGTGAACATGACAAGACCTAAAAAGGTTGCATTGGTTGTTGCATTATTGAGATTTGGGAGGTGCATGGCAACTTACGTTGTTGTCGATATAAGGTGAGTGCAAGCACATGATATATCATAACATTATTTGCCATGTGGGTGGGTTTCATGACCCTGGAACATGTCACTTATATTCTGTGGGCCCCTTGAACAAACTGGGAATATTCATGTACTATTCATACATTTAGGTTGAACTTGAAGATTTGGGTGGGGTTATACTCCCGGCATTATGATGCGCAAGAATTATTGTTCATCCCAAGAACATTCGTAGGAAACAATGGTCCTTCCAATATTTATTCCCTATAATGACTATTAATAGAATCACTATCATTGAAAATACAAACACTATTGACAATATTCTTACTATTCAAATCGGCACTATTCATTATTTGTACCGACATCAATTTCTTCCTATTTTATAAGTTTCTTCCCATGAAGGTAAGATAGTGGAGACCCATGTTAGATGCTAAATATGGAATGGAACACAACCTTGCAGCTGAATAATGTCATGTATGGAGGTATCATAACAACTTAGATAAAATAAAATAAAATAAAATAACATGAGCATATTTATAATTCCATATTGGGAACATGAACGTAAAGCTTGTTGTTTTTGGCCTCAAGATGAACATTTTGTGAATTTCTATAGTAAAAGTCATACATGACTCATAATATTTTCATATTTGAAAGACATAAAAAATCATGTATAGTTTTTGTTCTTAAATACATTTTAGACTTGGATGTGTACCTATATGTAAGGTAGCATTCAACACTATGTGTTTAAGAACATGACCTTGGTAAACAGACCTATAAAAGCCATACTAGTTGGCCATAGATTAAGAAAATGGTCAAAAATGACATTTTAGTGGTTGATGTCAAATATGTCCTTTGTACAACTAGCTAATAGAGATGGCCCTAGTTAGAATTCATTATAAGTCATGACTCATGAGACCCACAGTCGCCTTGGTCCTTAAGTTACACCATGCTTTATAGATTATGAAACATACATAAATAACATTTAACATAGGTTACACGATGGTTGAAATTAAGAGCGATGTTGTCTCTTGCATGGGGCTATGGAGATTATTTTCCTCAATATGTTGGTGTGGATCTTTCCTTTTTCCTTTTGAGCCATGTAGTGCCTTGTTGGAATAGGAGTGCCAACCAACAAACGATCACACATTCAATGTGTTCATCTCATTCTAGTGAATTCACATTTTATAAGGTTTATTCGGAGCTATAGTTCCATTTGATGACGCAATCCCGACACTCCATTATTTTTCTTCCTCCTAAAGTTCTCAAGTATGTACTTCAAATATTACATCATCATGAGGCAATAAAAATTAAATAACTAAATGATTCATTGGTTGTGAGAAACAAAAAGTCAACTTTAGAGGCTTTTGTCAAACCATTGAGATTAAAGCGACTTTCCATCACCCGGTCCTAAAGTGAGCATCATCTAGAACCTAGAATGTATGGTACATTTTGGTGATTGCTCTCTGAGAAGTTTCAATGTGCTCCTTCACCTACACTACACAAAAGATGATATTTAGTGTGACTTACTATTTGGAATTACGCAATGCTATAATTGTCTACTGTGTATCTTTTTTTTTACCAACCATGGTCAAATTGGTTGTTTGCACACTATAGAACATTAACATCTTTACTTGGTAAAAAAATAAATTAATAGTGAAAAGATATAGGAACATGTAACTCCGAACAGTAAGTCACACTAAATATCATATCTTGTGTAGTTTATAAAGGTCTACCACCGGTTATGGTATTTAGTGTCGCTTACTATTTGGAATTATGGAGTGTTGTAACTATACATTATAGGTGTCATCTCTTACCAATCAAACTCACATTGGTTGTTTGCACATTATAGAACATTAACGACTTCGTTAAGTAAAATATCAACCGTTAAAAAGTTATAGCATTCCGTAACTCCAAATACCAAGTGACACTAAGTACCATAAATGGTGTAGTGCATGCTCCTACTTTAGTAAGGTAGTAGACTAACATCACCCTTGCTCTCCTTCTATCCCTAGCTCTCCTCCTCCTCCTCCTGCTCCTTAACTCTCATTCCACTACCAACACACAAACCCTAGACAATCGTCCATCATCGGTGAAAGAATAATGCAGATCTATCATTGTGGTAGATTTGCAGATTTTCCAATAACGTAGGACAAGTTTTCAAAGACATAAGTCCATTGCCTAGAGAACACATATCCATGTAATATTCTTTTTCCTCACTTCCTTCCAATTGTACTTCCTAGTTCTCTCAATCGTTTCATAAACTACCATGTTGGAATGCTTTTGGTTTCATATGTAGAAACCTTTTGCTAATAGCAAACACACAATATGACTTGTCAAATTAGATTTTAAGGTCACACAAGCATCATAACTATACTCAGTTCATGCATGAAGTATTGTTTCCACCTTAGATCAGTGTGCATGTTTCCAAGCCCAACCGGTCACATGTTGACATCTTTCGATTTCTCTATATTGATTTGAGGTATATTCCATAGATTCCCCCAAAATGACGGGTTGTTTTCTTGAAGCCTTGGACTTCAACCGGTTATTTTTTCTCAAACTACACTAAATATGATATTTAGTGTTTGATACACTAAATACGAACGCATAGACTAAATATCACTAACCCTATGAATGTTAGTAACATTAAATGTAAACTCAAACACTAAATATCAACTATGGTAATGTGTGGAAGTTACATGCACAAATTTAGTGTTAGTAAGGATATGGAAAAAAATTGACAATGATAAAAGGAGAAGGGAGGTGGCGGTAGGGAAGGTGGCGGTGCATTTATGTTTAACACTAATTATCAAAGAATTCAAAATTAGTGTTGAGCATGATAGAGTGGTAACAACACTAAATATCATATTTAGTGTAGCAGCCGGTTCTCCCCATTCATTAATTAGTGCCAAACCGTGCCATACGGAGCAAGTATCATAACATGTGTATGATTAAATCTAGGGTCCTAGTGCATGTACTGTACCCAAGCACAATACCTAAGTCTAAGGCTTGCTTCACACTATCGCCGTCCAAGTCGAGAGGCCATGGGATTGAATGGCCAAACATTGTTGAGAGTCTAAAGAAATGGGTTGGAAATAGCCAATCAAATATAGGAATTGGAGCCTTTGGCCGGGCATAGTGTGAAGCCTCCAAAGGCCAGGCCCAAAGTCCAAAGGAAGAAGGAGCATCCACTTTAGTCCTTGCCCAAAATAAGCCCTCCAATCTAACGGCCAAGATCTTGTCAGTTTTTGAATTTTTTTTATGAAAAAAAAAACGAGAGCCTCTTGACCATAGTTTGGGTTTCCATTTCTGTCCAACCCACACTTTCTTCGAGTGCCTTGGTCAAAAAGTATTGCCATGTAGGCATTTTGTAGAGCAATGGCCTTTGGACTTTGGCCTCTAGTGTGAAGGGTTGAGAGGCCGAAATCTTGGTTTCTCGCAATCTAATTGGTGGAAATTGACGGCCTCTTGACCTTCAGCCATAGTGTGAAGCAACCCTAAGTTAAGATCACCACCCCAAAGGGATGAAGTGGGAGAGAGGGAAATGTAGTGTACAAATGTACCTCTCATCATCCATCAAACACACGGACTTGATGTCCTATAGGTTTGTTGCCAATTCACTTCAATGAGTTTGAGTAAACTAATTCGGGGTCTTCAATGCTAATTCCGATGTCAAATTAGCTAAAAAAAAGTAACCTCTAACATGCATATTGTATTAGGGCTTCTATGCTGGATGAATGGGTGGCATGCTTGTGGATAATAATCCCCCTCCTCCGATGAAGGTGAGCTGCACACATTCACAAACATTGGTTTCAAAAGGGAGTTTGCTATGCCAAGGTGAGAGAATGTCGGCTTGCAAGAATATAGCTTTGAGGAGCTTAGTTTTAAGGTTGGTCCATCTTTTTGGGGGGTTAGAACCATCTGTGGTCCATTTCTATCTATGATCGGAAATGGAGGTTCTAGGCCTTGCAAAACCACTGTCTTGGATCGGAGTTGGAAAAAGGCGTTTAAGGTAGCCAACCCATTTCTGATGAGTTAAGCAATGTAGCATATTTGCGGTTTAGGTATGACCAAAGAGGAAAAATTTTGCATGTAGAGAATTAGAAATAAGAAGCAATTCATAAAATTTTCATCATGTTTTCGCAATAACCAAATTACTATGAATTTTCAAAGTGGATATTCTATTCAAACCTATTCGTGATATAGGCTACCCTATTTCCGATCACCGATCAACTACAAAACTGAGAACGCTTGGTTCCCGTAATCAATAATTGTGGCACCTACCAAACAGGCTTGCAATCTAAAACTAGTTGTCAACTAAGCCATTGGCATTTGGCTAAGTTGGACTTGGACTTAGTCCACTTTTACTTAAACATGTGTTTTTGCTATGTCCGTGAGTCAACACACTAAATATCCCATTTTGTCGAAGTCTCCAGCACTTTGACACTTTGGACTCCCGAAACCCAAGATCATTATCATAGTATAAAGACACTTAGCATCACCTTCACTAATTAAGTTCCCACACGCACGATTAGCCCACCTCACAAACCTGGATAATCATCAGTGTAGTTGCTGTTGGTAAGAACTTCAACACCTAAATAATGTGCAACACATACATACAGGATGGCCGCCAATCCCATCAGTGGTAACAAGTGCTTTTCCCCTGGGAAATTCTACATACAAGTTGGGTGACAACCTCTTTGAAAAAGCTGCTTGTAAAGGCTTCACAGCCTGAGTCTGTGTCACATGAAAGTTGCTGAAATATACAATTTACCCACCCACCCACCTACCTGTCTGTCTGTCTGTCTGTCTGTCCAATATCCTAGCCACTACAATGTGTACTGAGATCATTACAATATTGTTTTCAATTTGACCCACACATGAGCCTTGCAGATTCGCTGTTTCTGCTTTGATGGTTGTAATTCGAGGTCCCATTCAAAGGTCCTTGGCAAGCTTCGGTCCCACAAGTTCAATGTTGAGGAGGAGTTTGCTGCACCACAAGGTCACCAGCCAATAGAATCCCCCATTGCTGAACAACTAAAGTTTAAATTAGACCATCGAATGTTGATTTGTAAAATTACCAAAGTGAACTTTGCGTGTAGTAAACAGTACACAACACCATTCATATAAAGCTAGCTTGTAATTTTATAATCACACAGCCGCCCTGCAGGAAAACCATGGGGGAAAAGCCTTCAAGCGTCACAAGTATTACTTGCACTACAAGCATATGAGCCTTAGGCAACTCACCTTGTGTCGGTGAGAATTGTCTTACGTCATCTAAAGTTTCTCAAAGCTACCACTCCTGTACATTTTTTGAATCAAGAAAATTCATTGGATGCAAGACAAGTTGCCAATGTCCCATATGCTTGTAGTGTTGCCGTTGGAGAGAAGGATTGTTGTATGATGTGTGTCTTTATTGTGGGCACTTCCAACTCCACCTACAATTTTGATTGTTCGATTGGATCGGGAGCTGTTTCTTCGATTCAGTTCATAGTTGCAATGAAACAAAATTCGGAATCAAAGTTCTAGTGCAGAAGTTATACAAAGTTAAAGTGAAGATTCTCTTTCTATTTAAATCATCACATAAGCTCTTCCAACTGTGTTCAATATTGAACCTATACTTAGTTTCTATGTTTTGAGCTAAAAGTCCAATCTCACTGCGACGCATGTCTTCTAATTTGGTGTTCGTTCTTAACTGCAAGCCTTTGTCATTTTCTGTCAAACCTAGTGGAAATTCTGTCAATTAACCTCTATTTACATATTGCACAAGCATCCACCAAATATCTATTAGCCTGTCCCCATGCCCTTCATGCATGCTGGCTTCGCTATAATTGATTATATTACTTGCAAATGGAGAGAAGGACCGATGCAGTATATGTGAAATCAAGAGACTCGTGTTTACATGTGCACCCAAAAATCTGGACAATGAACCGATTGATATTCCAACCATTCAGTTCTGGAGTCACTCAAACTTGAAGTTATGGGCTACCTGTACATGCATTGATGAGAGGTCATACCTCATACTAGACCATTTTTTCTGTCACACCTAGCTAGAGCACCTTGAATGTCAAATTTGTCAAGTGTTATTACAAAATTTTGCACAACATCCACAATTACCTGCACTACAACATGCAAGTCATGGGCAATTGACCTGGAAAGTGTCCCTAGCTAGGTCGTGGGTGGAAAAACTGCAAATCTGTCACTATGATAGATTTGCATATTACTCTCACCAACGCAAGACAATTGTCCAGGACTTGTGTGTTCGTAGTACTGCAATTTACTAGGTATTCCATCCTCATCGTGCTCTTACATGCTCGATCGATTAACTTACTTACAATATGGAAAGCACATTTGATAAAAGATAGATAGATATAAACACCAGCTTCCTGAAGAAGCAAGCATATTTGAAGAGTTTGCTCCGAGGCTGGTGCCACCTTGCAATGGAGGGCTCTATTAAGACGGGTGTATGATATGCGCGATCAAGAGATTCTTGTTTACATGTGTACCCATAAATCTGGCAGATGAATCTTTGATACTCCAACTGCTCAGTTCCACATAATTCACTCAAAATTGAAGTTATGGGCTATCTGTACATGCATTGATGAGAGGTCACTCCTCAAACTGGACCACAACTTTCTGTCACACCTAGAGTCTAGACTACCTTGATTATAAAAATGATTTGTCCGGTTCTAATTACATCATATTGCACATGATCATCCACGACTACCTAGCTACCAACCCCATGCTCTTGCATCGCTTGCAATTGATTGAATTGTACCCATGATTCCATGAGCTTGCCAGGAAGCTGACCCCTGCGGGCTAGTTGTACAAGATGGTTTTCTAATGCAATCGAGAAGGCATCTTGAGACGATGATGCAGGTCTCATATAGGGCAAGGGTGGTGCAGGCGGGAACTTAATAGGCAGCTGCATGCCTACGAGTCTGTCACCAATTCCTATCCCATCCCACAATAATGGCAAACTTGGAGCTCCAAAATATGGCCTATAATTCGGGTTATAGCTTAGCGGTGGCAGACTCCCAAAATTTGGTGGAAACCCTAAACCATGGCCGAAGCTCGCAGCGTATAATCCACTACGGGGATCATCTTCATGACCATTTCTAAGTGTCGACCTGCCGGAGGTCGCATTACTCTGCAAGTATTGTTGGAAGAAATCCGGTGTGTCAGGGAGCTGGCTCCCAGAGCTCTCTGAAAGGGTGCTTGGGACTCCCGTGAGCTCGGGAGAGCTACTGTAATACGAGGAATGTGTACCATCTTCAGTGTATAATTTCTCGAGACCCACTCGTTGTGGCCGCCGATAGTCTAATTTATCTTGATCTTCTTCTGCTTCTATTTCTTCATCTAATTCGTCTTCGAAGCTTGATGGTGTCCGATTCCCCGCATGACCAGACGAGTGGGTCGTGCAGGTGGCCCTTGTGGACGGGTGAATTCCTGTCAGCTTCTGGACCGTGTCGCGGAAATCCACGCAGCTCGTCTCGAGAATCGTGGTGGGCACTCTCCGTGACGCTCTCCGCCTCTTGTAAATTACCCGCCGGGTTGTCACGATTCCACCTGCAGCTTTCGAGCTCGCAGGGCTGCTACCGGCTTGAGTAGTACTTGCATGGGCTGCAACCTGCTTGCGGTTTGTGCTGAAACCTGCCATGCCCTCGATTGTCTTCTTGCGCAGGACGTCCGTAATGTGGGAGGGGATGGGGAAAGAGGAGAGGAGGTGAAATGGTTGAAGCCGAGTCTGATCAATCGATTCGGAGATGGTTACGTTTCATCAGCAGTTGTGGGTGTATGTAGAACTCGCTATCCCCAAAAAGAACTTGGCGATTGGGATTATTGACGTCGCGCATGAATTATGACTCCTGAGAAGAAAGCTGCATAGGAACCAGCCACTTATCAATTTTTAAACAAATTCCAGCGACACTTATAACAGGGTGAACTTTGCATCGCTAATTCAATCCAAGCTTGGCGATGTAGAAGCAGGCCAATTCGAGTTGTTCATTCCCCGGAACTCCAATCTAAGTGGAGGTCTCATTCACATTTCAGTGTATACATACTTAGCCTATCTAGCTAAAACCTGACTAGTGGTGCTAATTTCAGAGATCGTGTCCCCAATTTCCACATCCTACTCTGTCCTAACCATTTGTAGCTGATGATATTTCTCTTTGTAGCAATTACCCTGCCTGTTCTGATTCCCGCAGACGCAAGGACCCCAAGATGATGTTGATGATTGCCAAGAGCTTCACAAATATTCAAATGAGCTTAGTTTGATGCCAGCAAATTGATTTTGGGGACGATTTTGGACCCCTTTATGGCTGTGACATGGAACTTGGAAGATGGTCGGAGGAAGAGTGAAGGTGACTTGGAAAGAAAGGACTCTCTAGAAAGGGATATCAATTGATGGTCGTAGTACTCTAGTTATCCAAGCGTCACCCGGACCCATGATAAGTATGGACCGCCTTGAACCCCTGCCCAAGTTGCAAAAGGCAATTAATTACAACCGTTACATGATATTAAAGCTTCACACTGCGCACATTAATTCCAGCTTCTCCTGTTCCACGCTCACAGTGTGAACCTTTTTCCGGTTTCTCTCTATCTCTTAGAGAGGCTTAGATGAACATCCAAAGACATTTTAATATGCTTTGGGGAACCAAATACCACCAACTTTGCGATAATCGATCACTACAGGGGAGGTTGTACAAACCCATGATGGCAATAGTGCGAGTTACACGCGCAGAGCATAAGTTATATAGGATCGAAGACCATCAAGTACTGGTTATCATGTACACAGAGTTCGGTCACAGTCCGATATTGCATTCAGATTCTACATGCCATTGTGCATGCAGAGGCACTTCTGCCCACTTTTCCTAACTGGCAATTGACAGAAGTAATTAATATATAGTTGCAGTTTCAATTTATACCGCAGTTATACCTTGGCAAGAAACTCTGGGCCAGTGCTAGTGCAAGCACTGTCAATATGCCTACGAAAATATTATAATGAGAAAGATACTAGCTATGTTATTTGGGAGATCTTAATATCACAAACAAGACATGCAAGCTGTCAACTAACTTCAAGTGACAAATTTCTTCCGTTACAATACACTGGGATCGAGGCACACAAGGCAAGGATTGGAAATGGAGAAATGTTGCACAGTGCAAGAAATATCAACTGTGAATCCACCACCAACCCATCAACTAACCTCGTCACCTGCTGGTAGTAGCCCTTGATCTCCGCTGTCACCAGGTGACCACCACAAATCTATGCCATTGACAAACTCACCTTGAATGTCACCTCGATCCGCCTGAAGAAGGTGGTCATCACAAGCAATTCAAGCACTTGATCGGTCTTCCAAATGCAGGGACAGCTTAGCACGGAATCACTAATCATGCAGATCAAATCGTCATGTATAGGTAGTAATCTTGTTGGTAATAATGCTGCCAATCTTGCTGCTTCACGCATGAAATCTTTGCGGCTCCATCCCCGATAGGTTACCTGCAAGTGATCTCCACACCTGAGAAACTTGAAAGCTTCAAAGTGTGTTAAAGAAGCTGTCTCTCTGTCTGTCTCTATGTATGTCAGGAAGTGCGTCCGAAGAAGCCGATGACCACTTTCCGGCTTCCCACACTTTTATATGTATGCTCGAGGCCCAGTGCGTGCCCACACAGGTGTATAACGACAGAGTTATAAAGACCAAAGTGATGGGCCCCAGATCTCTGCAGCTTCAATTTTCTACCAATGCTTTCTGGGGTAGGCACCATCTGCACATCACCCTAGACTGTAAGCTTAAGTAGTCCCACCTCGATCGAGTACTAGGCAATCACCACAGGAGTTTATATAACCATATTTGCACCATCAGCAATTTATGAAGGGGAGGCCACGCATGTTTGAAAACACCAGTTTTGAAACGGACTTTAGAAAGCCAAGGGTAAACAAATTTCGCCCTCGACATGTGCCTATCCACTTCAAGGAGCTTAGTTTCAAGGTTGGTCCCTCTTTGTTTGGGTTCAAATCATCCGTTTCCAACTTTGATCGGAAACGGGGTTTTGCAAACTAACTTGGATGGGAGTTGAGAACGGACTTTTATACCCAATCAAAGAGGGACCGACCTTAGAAACTAAGCTCCTCGAAGTTCATAGGCACATGTCAAGGCCGAATTCTTTTACCTTGGCTAACCAAATTCCGTTTCAAAACCAGCATTTCAAAACGTGTGTGGCCTCCAAATCAGTCAATAGGAACTGTACTGCTCGCATTTATTTCCACTGGATCATGTGGAAGCACTGACAGAGTTCTCAAACAAGGAAAAATGTGGCTCATTTCATTATTCCCCAGCACTTGTGTCACTCCCGAATAATAAATAGATTATCGTGACTTAATTACAAACATGTCTGTCAACATGTCTACGCAGCCTAAGTTAACTTAGTGCTGATGAGATGTTGATGAATTGCTCTCGCATTCAATAAATGATGGCATCGGTTTCTTTGCCATCAAGACAACACTGATGTCGCCACTAAAGTGAATGAATTAAGGTGTCGCTTCGTCTACAAGTTCGTCTAAGCATGCAGACTAGTATGTGTAATCCCGGAACAGGCATTATGAGAATTAGAGGATTGATGGCAAACTGGCGATGAAAATTAAGGTTGGAGAACGGATTTAGAACAAAAGTTGGGATGAGCATTGTGATGCATGAGGTGAGTCCACGGAGGCCGTGGATTCCTGATGAGTTGAAGGATTTGGGAAAGTCGAGACTTGGTGGTTTGTGGCTCTGCATGCTGCCACCCCTCATCAAGACCATGATACTA
The DNA here is from genome assembly GCA_950295325.1 of Polytrichum commune. Taxonomy (NCBI): domain Eukaryota; kingdom Viridiplantae; phylum Streptophyta; class Polytrichopsida; order Polytrichales; family Polytrichaceae; genus Polytrichum; species Polytrichum commune. Next base: position 25,514,664 of record OX485804.1, read on the forward strand.
GTGGCCGCCAAACTTGGATGAGGTGGAGGTGGATGAATGGATGATTGGATTGGAGGGAGGCTGACTATCGTACTGAGCAGTATGCTTTTTTTTTTTGGCTTCATGAGGTCACATTGTGCCAACAATACTAAAGTGGTTTCTCCCCTTTCATATCAAAAAGTTGGGAAAAAAAGTTGAAAAAAAACGATTGAAGGAACGTGGTTTGTTTTTTTTTTTTACACGGAACACACAGGAAACGCTTGACCCACTTATCTAGTTTTTCCATCAAGCAGAAAAGATTTCACAGTCGGGAATCGTCCAACCACTCCATTTGGTTTTGGGAATGGATCCCACTATCAGCCGGTAGTTTAGGGTCATCTCGGACCATAAGCAACATGCTTTGGTAGGTAAGTGCCAACTCTGCATCAAATATCACGAACACAACCTATTAACCATGATAGCTTGACTTCTTTAGTGGCCCAACTCCAATTTTTAAAGGGAAAACAAATTGCATCCTATCACCAACTTTAATTTTGGTTAAACGAACAAAAAACCAAATGGCATTCTTCATCCGACATTGTGCAGCCAACATGCAGATACTCCATAGAACCAAACCAAACCTTGGTCCCGAGGGCCTCAGTGATTCTTGAACACTTAAAGTACACTACTATACATGTGCAATTAAGTTGCAATTTGGAGTGGCATTTGATGGTTGATAGCTCATTGGAAAGCTCTTCAGAAGGCAAGCTAGATAGATTCCTCATTTGCTTCATATGAGCATGCTTACGAGTGACAAATGAGCAACTCACAAAGCAATACACATCCGAGCTTTGGAGGCTCATTACTTTCAAATGAGCTCAAAATCTCATGTCAAAGGTCTCGTGAGTCAAAGATGCTCGTGGTGGTAGCAGTGGCCATGCATGCTCTTCTATGAAAGTGGTGAATTGTTTTTTCTTTCTTAATATTGTGCTAGACATCTAGTATAAACAATGGTGACCTTTACACTACCTAGTTTGTTTGTATTGACCAAAATTTGAGAGATTTCAGCTTGTAATATTAACAGAATTTGTTTTTACTAGAGACTCGCTATGATGCATGTTGTATTGCTCGTATGTATGTTGTCAGAAGTGTAGAGGTGACAAAACTAAACTTTTTTCTTCGGGTAGCAACTATCCGTCATGCCAACTGTAGCATCTACTTAGTTAAACGCCAAAAGAACTTTCATGCAATAACAACTTTTCAAAGAAATCTTCACTACTAGCATACAAGTCCTACACAATCGTCCCATGTCGAGGAAAGAACAATGCAAATCTATCCCTATGCTAGATTTACAAATACTTTAGTGACGTGCATCAATTGCTTAGGACTCATATGCTTGTACTGTTTTTATGATAGACAATAGAGTAAAGTATGGGGATGAATTGGGGTTGAAATCTCGTAATGGTTCCTTGAACTTGAGTGTAACCGGAAAGTCTTGGAGGGCTCCTTTGAGTTGTAGGCATCAACATGTTCTATTTTTATATGAATAGGAATTTCTTCTCTTTTTGCCATCTATGTACATAAGTATACATTTTTTTCTCTTCTTATCATTTGTGTATTTCCCATATAAAATCAAATTCAAGAAAAGAATTCAAAATTTTCTCATTGTTTTGTTGGCCCATAATTGAGCAAAGTGACATCCCTCCCGAGTGTTTAATTTAGGTCACAAATACGAGTGTTAAGAATGACATGTATGGGAGATTCTTTCAAAAACCAAGATTGATCCCCACTTTTGGGGACTTTATAGTTTATTTTAAACATACTTATTATTAAATTCATAAGAATTAAGCATGCGCATTTTGATTGTTTCTAAAGACTAAAATGAAATTGATTTGAAAGTCCAGGAAGCCAAAAGTCAAAGGAATGCTAAGTAGGATGGATGGATGTTGGGCACTCCATGTTTCGTTATGAGTTTGACATGTGCCAAATCACCTTTGGGCACCTTGTCCAAATGGATATTTAATTGAGGAAATTTGTAGGATTAATGTGTAAGTGGTTTTATGGGTTTGTATTTTTTTTGTATTTTACCTTCACGACAATTATTATTAACTTTTGGGTTTGTGACTAAGACGCCCATGCATGGTAGATGAATATGGATATTATGTATGTGGGTAAAGAAAATAGGTGGGTCAATATTCATCTTGGTAGGTCGCTACATGTCATTTGCTCAACCACCACATGTTGCTCGCTCAGGCCATATGAGCTTTCTTGAAAGGTTAAAAACCAACTTTCATGTGAAACCCACGTGTAGTGGGAGGCCAAGATTCTTGTCAACATCTTGGTGGGATCTTCCTGTAAAATGCCAATATGAATGCAAAAGATTATTTACATACTTGAAATTGGAAGGGATACTATACAAATACCAGGGTTGTCTATCCCGACGTCATGACGGTGTCGTGCCGTCATGACGTGTCGTGTCGTGACGGACCCCTCCGTCACGACACAATAGGGTCCACATAGGGTCAACCTAGAGGGAAGCTAGTAGGGTGGGTAAAATACTTACCTTCTTGCCAAGGTGGCGTCCTATGTGGCAGAAAGGGCCGACGTGGACGTGGATATGCCTAGCGCCAGGTAAACCATTTTGCCATTATGTTTATCATTCTGTTAAAATCAAAGTAGTAAAATATGACTAAGGAGGGTGTGGGGCGGACGGGGGACGAGGGTGGGGCGGACGGGGGGAACATGGTTTTTTTTTTTTTTTTTTGCGGACGGGGGTTGGGAACGGGGGCGGACGGGCGCTAGTAATTTTTTCCCCACTTTACCTCTACTTTGTTGACATGTCATCACACGTGGACATCTTACATCCTACGTGTCCGAAATGGGGTAATGTAATTACACACAGAATTCGGTAAAATTCAAGTCCGTCAGGATAAAGACAGCATCCGGCATAATGTCGTGACGGATACGTGTCGTGACAGCACGACATTATGCCGAGATTAGCCTCCGTCACGACACAATAGACAACCCTGACAAATACATCCATCATCCTTTTACTATGTTAGTGTAGTATATTATTTATAAATATGTGCTATTGCTATGGCATAACCTCCTTTAACATATCTAGAATAACGCTTTGTAAAGCCACTTCTTGACATAAAAAATTTCCTAAATAAATACGTTATGGTTGTTTTACTTTATTTATTTATTTTATAAAAAATTGGTTTTTTTTTTGGCTATATTCCTCATACTTGTCTAATTGCAATGTATTTACCAACTCAAATGCCAAGTTTGTTGGTTGTGATCATATAGAGTTGGGAGCAAGAACTAAATTGTATCAATTGGTAGTTTGTATTTTTGATCCCAAGAGAAACCATATACGGGACCCATAGTTAGACTAAGACCCAACAATGTGAATGAGAAGATCAATAGAATAGAATAAATCAGTGAATATGAGATTCAAGGTGGTAAGGTCCATTGAAACGCCTTCAAGCCCCTCACAATGAGTTGATCGAGGAAATGCTAATAGAAAACGGGATGCCTATTTGTCACCTATTGTAGTAACACCTCTTGTACAATCACCTATCAAGCAGGTTAAATATCCATAAGGAAATAAAGGAGAGGTACAAGCAGATCAAACTACTAACCTTTGGATATTTAAGGTGCTTATACCTCTCTTCTTTTGGTTTGTTTTGTTATATATTATACAAACATCTTGACCCCAGAAGACTTTTGAATTGCCAAGAAGACTTCTAGGTCAACTTCTAAAGAAGAGGACACGCTATACTTTCATCGGCTTACGATCGGGATTGAAGTTGGCACCTTGTGGCATCGAATCTTGGGTTGTATCACCTAACTCTCACCCTTGGAGTCGGACCTCATTAAGCATGATACTCATCCCATGAGCATTCATGGTCCTTTAATAAGAGGAAACTCGGAACACACCACATCCCACACCCATCCTATTGCTTCCCTACTACGTGTCTTGTGTCTAGTCATGGGTCCACCTACCGTTATGTAGGCATTACATCATCCTCTCTTTTATTTCTTTACGAATATAAAATCAAATCATCATCATGTCGAATAAACCGACGTTGTTTTACTTTTCTTACTTTCTTTTCCATGAATATAAAACATTGCATTCCATACCAAGTGTGAACTTGACCTATGAAGCATAGTTGTGAAAGTGGGTTACATCCACAAAAGTTAGAACTAGAAATGTTATCTTCATAAAGAAATTTTCTCGGAAAGGAAGAGGAGGTGGACCTTTCAACATGGAAGTCAATATCGAAACATCAAATGACCACATCCTTAGTGTACCATGCACGGTGAGAAACAACACCAAAATGAATCCCATAAAAATAGAAGAATTGAGTATGTCTCAATCGCGTTTAACTTAGGATACATGTCATCCATTCGAAACATAACTTAGGGCCACTTCACACACGAAACGGAAGGCCCGTGTCCATTGTATTTTAGGATTTCTCATTGGTTGAAAAGGCCAAGACCTTCTTAGTTCACTTCACACTAGAAGGTGAAGTTCTAAGGGCCCAAACAAATGATCATGGATGAAAAGTCTATTTGAACTCCTACATGGCTAACTATGGATGATGTTTCATGCTTTGCTGGAATTTGCATTAGGCCCACCTCCAAGAGGTAGAGCTAATGTAAATTCTAGCAGACCATGTGTAAAAATCAAGGGCCTTAGACAACCAGTACTCCATTTGGATGAAAGTCATGGGCCCTCACAATTACATAGTCACAACCCCTTAGCTCGTGTGTGAAGTGGCCCCTTAACAACCTGCCAACAATATTCCACACAACAACAACAACAACAACATACTCGAACATCCCATGACTCTAACTTGATAAAGCTCTATACCATCGATCGGAGCAATAATCTTCACATTATTTATGCAAATTTGAGTTTAGCATATTCTCTCAAGAATACTAGTGAATTGTGGTTATAAGGTAGAGGGATCAACTTAAATGGTTTCATTTTCCTACGAGCCCACTTCTCGTAGGATATGAAACATGCAATTAGTACAAGATGATTAGCAAAGCCAAATCAAGGTTGTAGCCACTTTTCTCATAATTTGCGGAGCTCATGTGAATATCTTATTATTTATCAAAGTGAAGATTCTCATACTCATTAATTGGTCATACAATTCCCTTCATATATGTTCATTAGGTATTGAGCCTAGGATGGTCATCATACTATTGAGCATATATTCCAATCTCTTTTGAACACATGTTTTGGGTGTCCGTTCTTGTAGCTACATCTATCCACATACCACTCAAGAATAGGAGCCCGATTAAGCTAAGTAACTAAATTAGACACGTCTACTTTAAGCCCAAAATCTCTTGAGACATGACTCTTTCGAAGTGGCTAGAAATAGGATGAGGGTGATTATCGCATACAACCTCTCAACCATATATCATTAAGACATGATCCATATAAGTTAGTGGTTGATTGGTCTCAAATGACTTCAACTAGACTAACTTGAAGTCTTAATTTTGGTGTTTAATTAACAAGAACTAATCATATTCAAAGTTACATACTAATTCACGGTTTACGTGATGGATGAATGAGAAATACGTTCGTATGCAGTAATTTCCTCCCCACCTAGAAATAAAGCTTGTATGATGTGAAGGAGAGTGGAAAAAATTACTAGGTCAAGGACTTTTTTACTTCATATAGGAAATTATATGACAAAGGAAGAGCATAGAGGTCCAACCATGCCAAGCATCACTTAAGAGATGTGCTTGCCCTTAAACATCACCAAAGTCCCAACGGGGCTTTGGAGGCAAGATAAATAGAATTTTGTCCTTGTAAATCTATTTATAGTAAAAAAAGAAAACCTCAATGGAAATGCTTTCTCCTTCTAGTGAGATTATCCAATTGAAGAAATGAGTTGAAAATAGGGTTCAACTATGGTAAGATTTGTGAAAGAATACAATCTACATAATAAAATTAAAAAATAAAATAAAACAAACTTCGGATAGTTATGCAGTGGACATGATTGAGGGCATGTCCTTCTTAAGGTTTGTCATATGCCCCATTCGACTATGCTATACAAGTACACTAAATATGATATTTAGTGTGCCTTACTATTTGGAATCATGCAATGCCATATCTATTTACTGTACATCTTATATTTTACCAACAAATGTTAAATCGCTAGTTTGGACATTATAGAACATTGACAACTTTACTTGGTAAAAAAATATTTCAAGAGTAAAAAATACAGCACCGTGTAAATCCAAATAGTAAGTCACACTAATATCATATTTGGTGTACTACCTACATGTGGGCATGGGGGCTTTGTACTCTTCCAACATGTTTATATATATCTATATCTATATATATTCGTAATCATGCATGTAAAGTGGAATATACCCTTTGGGAGTTTTTTTTACTAAGAGTGGTTGTTTGCTCATGAAAAATAAAGGTGGGGGGGGGGGATTGTGGTAGGAGTCCTAGGTTTATGTTTATTTGTGAAGGGGTTAGGAGAGGTTGTTGACAGATATTTTAGGATTAAGGGATATTTTCTTGGACATGTTGAGATTGCATATCTCAAGGGATGGGTATCACTTTGTCCTATTGAGGGGCCAAGGATCGATTCCTTGTGTACCCATGATGCTAGTTGATGCATGAAAGCGTTGTTCCCAATTTTGAGCTTGATATGGGTTGGTACAACGTACAATTCTTTTCAATATCTAGTATTTAAGATGTTGTATCTACATATAGTTGTCTTCTTTTCAATTTTTAGATACTATGTTATACATAGGACAGGTTTGAGCTCGGGACACAATTTCATTGTATATCACCTTGGTGTGATTTCCTTTTAAAGAACTTTTACAATTAAAATCTTATCCATGAGTTTTTTTTTTGAGACAGAAGGCCAAACGGCCAGCGCCAAAATGGATACCACAAAAGAAAAAACACGCGCCCTCACAGAGGGGAGGCTATCCATGAGTTTAGGCCTTATCGGAATGATGAATATAGGTTTCAACCGTATGGATGTAATCTTTAGGTGCTTTGTACCAATTTTCCTTCTTGTGTGAACCATATTTGAGACTTGAAAATCATTCATCTCACATAACATTATATTAGCTGAATATCACTAGAAGAAAACCATGCAAAAAAGAATCACAGTCGTTTTCCCATTGCGGTTCTTTTGACCAGCCTAATCTGCAGTCGCTAAATGACTACACATTTTTCTTTTTCTTTTTTGCAATTGTAATTTTCAATTTTTTTTTGGGCGTGTAATATACCATTGGAAAGGTATTTTCAAGACCTTTCCAAAAATATATTACAAGCCCCCAAATCCCTAAGATTTCAATTAGTAAACCAAAAAAACAAATCTCCAATCATTTAGCGACTGCAGAGCAGGCTGGTCAAAAGAACCGCAATGGGAAAACGACTGTAGTTCTTTTTCGCATAGTTTTCTACTAGTGCATGGAGGGAGGGTGGAGCCGGAAAGTGCTCGAGAGAGTATTTGAGAACTACATTGAGTTTATTCTTTCACCAAAGCAAAGTCCGCGCGATAAACTCGGGTGAAGAAGTGTCACTGACATTGAAACATCTAATAGCAATTGAATAATGTTATGCAAGTCATCTCGCTTTCAAGAAAGTGTTGGTGACCTTGAAGTTGTCAAGACAAAATTCTTGCCAAGTAGTTTGTCCGAGGTTGTGTGGGAACTCCGGTAGCTACCTTACAAGTGACAAAAAGAAGAACTTGGAAAGTGGTGTATGTTGCTAGGAATGAAAGCCACAAAAACAAAAGGTGCCCACGAGCAGTTGTCCCACCTTTACAAGTTAAGAAAATGGTTTTGCCCTAAAGCTTTTTGGCCTCACACGGATGCCCTACCAACACATTGTTTCGCTCACTTGGTAAGCATTGTTCATACACGTGCGACTTTAGAAATTAATGAATGAAGACAACTAGCAACAAGCGTGGAGTGCATGAGAAAGCCAAAGTTGGCATTCGAGAACACCACGATTGCTTCGTGTTTCGAATGTTCATGTGGTAGCGGCCATGGACCTGCCTACTAAGGGCATCTCCACTCGACACAGTACCCGAGACGGTATAGGCTATGTATTATATCCGGGGACTCCGGGTCCACAAGACCCCCTAAAACTCATGCAAGGATCCCGGTGTGTTCCGAACACTAAGGTAGATGGGTCTTAAATGGTTACTACTTTCTCACTAGGCCACTTCTCCTAGGATATGAAACATGCAATTAGCACACGATGGTTAGCAAATCCAAAACCAAGGTTGTAGTCACTTTCTTCGTAATTGTGAGACCAATTTTTGGCTATCGCCTGCCGGAAGTGGGCCACTTTTTGAAAAGTGATGACATTCATCTGGCTAATGATCTTGGAATGCCATCCGCAGCGTCATCGAAGGGCTATCGCCGTCAAGAATCGGTTACAATCCCTAACCGACTTCTCCTCCTTCGTCAGCTCAAGGAGGAGGCGAAGCAGAAGGTAGGCAGGCTATTTTCAGAGTTAGAAATCAGGCATAGTCTCCTAGTGTTTGGCAATAGGCTTTAGCGACATCAGAGCTCAGTGATTGAGTCTGAGTGTCATTTGTTTTCCTCCGAGAAGGAGTATTAGCAATAGGCAAAGAAGAACTGTGTGATACAGTCTTTGGGCAACATTACATTTGAATATAAGTGAAGTGTTATCGTGATGAGCAGTAATTTGGTTGTATGTGCAATGAAGTTTTACTGATACTTGTGGTCGTGTGAGTCAGTGCAAATTGGCTGGAGTCAAGAGGTGTTGTGAGCAATGGTCGTAAGAATGATGAGAGTTAGTCTTTTGTGTGAAGATAATGTCAAGAAAGTATGTGGAGTGATGAAGTGCAATGGCAATAATCGTGAGCATTGAAATAGACATATAAGTTGTTAAGAGCGCAAAGTAGTTTGGAAGCATAGTCAAGAGTGCTCTTAAGTTGTAAGAACAGGAGAAAAGCGTGTGATTGAATGAGATACTTAGAAAAGGCAAGCATACTCAGGCAATAGCCATTCCGAGGTAGAGACACCAAGATGCGTTGGAAAGGCAATAGGCTGTGAGCGCCGAAAGAGGACACATAAGCAAGAAGAGTTTGATGTACGAGGAAGAGTGCGAAATCCCAAGCAGTTGGCTATGGAGTCAGGTTTGAGGGCATGAGGGAGTCAAGATGTGAGTGAAAGAAAGATTAAGAGGCAATAATCTTGAGAGCATAGCCACTTACCCTGGGATGGAGAATAGAGACTGATGAGTGAGTAAAGCCATAGTCTGAGGCTGGAAGGGTAAAGGCAAGACCAGAGAGTGGTCATGGCAAGGCCAACAGTCTACAGAGAGACGAAAGGGCAATAGCCAGTAGAGGAATCACAGACGTAGAAGCCTGAGGGAGGCAAGACCCTACCTGAGAGAATGTGAGGAGTTACAGCCTAGTACGAGGATGAGGACTGACCTCACCTTAGGGTAATTACCCCACAATAGGATATCGCCTGGGTAAGCCTGATAGAATATCGCCAGTTAGGTCTGAGAGAATTTATAGACTGAAATAGAGAAAAGACTGAAAACAACACCCGCATGGTAGAAGCAAGACTTTACCCGGTGAGATGAACTTGTTGCAGATAAATCCTTCTAAGTAATAACAACTTGTTAACTAAAGGATATAGCATGTTTAAAAAATATATATATCTTATATATTGACGGAATAGATACTCTATGAGATGGACGACCAGGTGGATCGGAGAGTGATGGAGACGGTTACAGTCTCTGAGGGAATGCTGAGAACTGTAAGTAAAACTAAATGGAATTAATTTGAATTGATCGCAAGCATAATTCATAACACATAAAGACAAAGAAGGCTACTCAAAAGACGTGCTTTGGACGCGCAGTCCTGCCTAAGAGTTAGTGCCAACTTGCCAAGCTTTTGAGCTTCACGACTGAAATAGGTCAAAAAACATAGAGTGATAGAAACTTTCCCTGAAGATAGGACGGAATCACTCACGACTGAAGAAGCACAAAGGAACCATAAGAGGGGAGAATAAGTGGAATAATGAAGGAATGAAGAAAGAAAGACCCTAATATGTTATTAAAATCCTTAATCCAATGTGACATTAACTCTTATAGACACTATCTCAGTCTTCCTGGAGACTTTGTTCCCTGGGTTTTGTTGTTTTAAAGTCATAGCAAAAACCTACTACAGTAATTTTGGGACTATATATATGTATGTCATTCATTATCAAAGTGAATATTCTTGTGTTCGTTAAGTGGTTAGATATCTTTCCCCAGCTACATTGACTATTAAACCTAAAATACTTGTTATATTTTGGGCATGTAGTCCAATATCTTTTGAACACATTTCTTTTTGGTATTTGTTTTTGGAGCCACACTTATTTACATAGCACTCAAATATAGGCGTATGATTAAGTTAAGTGACCAAATTAGAGGTGTCTACGTTAATGAGGGCCACTTCACAAGAAATATTGAATTGGGCCAAGAAGGGAGGGAGCGTTACCACAACCACAAGGAAGCAAACCAGGTTTTCATTTTGCCCAGGCAATTCACTATCTTGTAGTATAAGTATATATGTGTGTCAAAGCCTCTTATTTCTAGGTTGGGGGGGGGGGAGCTATTTATCTAATATTTTCTTTTTCTAATACCCTATTTTTTTTCTACTTCTACTTTGCCCCATTATCTTGCACCATTTGGTAGTTCAAACTTAAAAAATTCCATCTTATTTTTAACCCTATTTCAATTGAAAATGTCTCTTTTGTGTTGTTTGAAATCACCTAAACCACTCGCAATTAGAGTGGATTGTATGGGAGAGTTTGAACTGGATGACATGAGTAATCATGTACAAATCTTCATCCATGTCATGCACATCCCAATGAATACCCTCTACAAGGTATGTACCATCCTAAACACAATACCCTATATGTAGTCCTAAAGAATAAAGTAATACATGACATGACAACGTACCATATAGTATTATAATGCAATATGTAAATAGAATAATGCTATATTGCATTATATATTTTCAAAAAATAATTGCACAAACAAAAAGTACCCTATACAAGTTCTCACCTTATTTCTGAAAACATTCTACTAAATACCCAGGTCATTTTGGTCTAGCCCAATTCTCTTCCCTCGGCATGTGTCAAATTTCGCCATTATCTAGAACACGACTTTAGGGAATGACCTTGACTTCATCATGTGAAGGCCTTAAGACTGATTTAATGGGTTAGACCAATCACGTACAAGAAATTATGCATCCAAGAGTCCCAATTTGACCTCAACTCCTTATGTAAAGCAACCTTGAAGATGCGGTGGTTGTTTTTTTTTTTTTTTGGGTGACACAAATTAAAAATTCAATTGCTAGAACTGAACCATAATACAACCACCTCATAAAAACCAGCACAAAACTGAGAGGAAATCAAGAAATAATGCCCATCAGATGTAGTTGTTTTTTGCAAAGCTAGTTCAGGACAAATAGCACAGCCCCAGTGGACGGTTTGCATGACATCTTCCAAAGATGAACTGCACATCCCTGCCCTTCCTCTTCTTGATGGGATTGTTTTTTCGAAAGATTCAATCTCCATGTTGAATCTCAGAGAATTGAATGCCCAAATTCAGGGTAATGTTATCATTTTGAGACAACTATACAGTCAAACCAATTCTCCAATGGAGAAACAAAACAGTCGAGAATTCGTGCTCACTGCTCACTGTTGACGTCGCTCGCTGCACTTCGAATGCGCAAGGGTTTCACTTCTTCGGATCTGTAGCTTGGAATTAAGTTGCATTTTGGCGGATATACGGCCCTTTGAAGCGTCGTATTGGTTTCTAGTCGAGTGATTTACAGTATGTTCAGAGACAAAGCAGACGGATTGCCGTCACAAGGCTTTGATGCAAATGGCGGCAAGAATGCAACACCTGCTCCACACTCAAAACAATTGATCAACTCTCAAAGCAACTGAGCTCACAGAGAGTCTTGTATGTGTAACGCCAGCACAATGATTTTGTGCATCTGATCTCGATCTCTCCGGAGGAAGAAGAACCTAGGCTGGCTCAACATCATTCGGAGGACCAACATCCAAGGAAATTTTGCTTCAGTACTGCATGAAATTAAGAGGTGCTTCCGACAACTGGGAGAATTGAAGCATAATGTCTGTCACCCAGGTCGCTCAAATGCTAACACCTGCATCGAATTATCTAAACTGAAGCTCAGCCTGCACAATGTCTAAGTTACTCTGATTTCTAAGACCCGGGGTGGCAACTCAAACAAATAATTACAGGGGCCTCGTCCAAATTTCAAAAAAGGCATCGATTATGTACACATAATCGTACATAAAACCTAGATTATGTTTCAAATAATCTATTACTTTCAACTATTGAAGATGGGTTGAAGAGTTTCAGAAGAGAAGTGGGAGAGAAGCCACCGAGACAAGTCGGGAAGAGAGTTAAGGTTACGGCTTACAAGCCAAAGTAATCTATATTATCTTCATTTTTTTGTAGATTATATGAATTATAATTAAGTATGATGGAGACTGGATTATGGACTAGCCCCCTTGTCCAAGAGAGAGTCCACATTATTTTCAAATTATCCATGTATTATAACACATAGACATGTTAAATCAAAAAATTATTACATATTATGGACAGTCTCAATGTGCACTACATCACTTCATTCTAAGTTCCGTAAAATTGTTCTTTGGTATGAATGTACAAGGATAATATGGACGGATTATCTGTTACAAATTAATTGCACTAGTTTCCACCCTGGGTTCTAAGACAAAGAAGTTTTCCTGGATAGGGGGATGCCCTGAGAGAGTGCATTATGGAATTTAAGGGCACTTGCACGAGGGTGGGAGCCCAAGGACAGGTGCCCTTAAACTCCATAATGCGCGACCCCAAAAGAACATTCTCCTACATAAAGACCATGTTCAAGCAGTCATTATGGCATAAAACATTGCATGGTGTTTATTATGAGAGCCATGATGCATTGTGATCTCAAATGAATGGATTTTGTTAAATTATGGGTAGGTCTTATAGAATATAAAAAAATTACCATGTCTTCATGATTGGCAAATGTGAGTTGTTGCACCGAAAATCAAGGGAGACATGTGAAAACCAACACAAGCTAGCCCACCATGTGTTGCATTGAGTCATGTTTTTAATGGGCAGGGCCATAACCTCCAGAACATGATCCATTGTTCCAGTCCTGGTGTAGGAACCCATGGAGATGCCCTAAGAGCATCTTCAAAGGTTACCGAACCTAAACCGTTATGGTAGGGTAAAGCTAGAGTTGTTGTCGGATTGTGTAGCAGTTCCAGGTAGGCAAACCCCTTTGCAAACGGCAACATGCACAGTATGAGGGAGCCAATTGTTCCGTGGAGGCCCTCATTTGCGTGAGATATTGTTCCAACCAACATTTTCACCAAATGTTCTTTGCGTGAGGCCTTTCCTCCTTTACTACCAAATACAAGAACAAACTAGCACACATATTCACATACTGCCTCAACTGTCTATGTGTACTCAACAAACAAATAAAACATCCAACCCAACATAACAACCATGCCGATAAATCCATATCAGCATATATAGTAGAAATGTTAAGAAGCCGAACACAACCCACCACAATATATAAAGTCAAAGCACATATAAACATTGAAGGAAATGAACAAGCATACCAACTTGCAAAAAACGGCACTAAAAAAGAATATAAATTCGCTGCCAAATCATATGAATCTGCACATACTATACCATACTACTTTCAAAAAGACACATGGCCTAGACCAAGAAAGAGACTTGACAAAGGCCATGTCAGATGCATTCAAACATACATCACTAAACATGATCATGAAAACAACTTTAAAATAATGGCAGAATAATTCCCCAATATTAGCAAATGGACAATGAACCTTGAGATAGATAATGAAATATCCAATAATTTTTTGTCTAATCCTGCAATAACATATTCACAAAAAACAAGCCTACTAAAATTTTGTACTGGACAATACATGGGAAATGCTAGAAAACAACTATTTTTGGCATAGAAAGATTTCCATCAATAACATGCCCGATTTGCAACTCCTTTGATGCAGACACATGGCTCCATGTACTCCTAAAATGTAATCAACACCACATACATGCCCTTAGAACCAAAAGATATAACAAAGCAGTATGGGAATTAAGAAAATTAATTTTATCATCACAAAAATCAAGATGCTACACCCTCATGAATGCAGGGACATTTAACAACAACCCGCAAGAAAATACAATCCCCCTATGTCTCCTACCTTGTACATGTCGACAACAGAGATGTCACTGCAACGCTAGATTCAAACTTGATCTACTATGTATTAAAGAACTTCCACACCAAAGTACTCCACCTATAAACCCAGCAGACAACCTCACCATACAATTTATTGAATTCACATACACAAATGACAGATTCTCACAAGATACAATAAAAAATAAAAATAAAAAATATCAACCATTAATTAATAGCATCATTCACCAAGGATGGAAAGTAGATCCACTTATAGTCATCTCGGCTGGTGCTAGAGGTACTACGCACGTCCCGTCAATGAAACAACTGGAAACAAACTTTAAATTATCTGAAACTTTTGTCAAACACACATTTAAAGAAATAAACACTATTTCTATACAATATGCCGGATCAATCCTTCTACATAAAAGACGAATAGAAAACAACCAATCAATACCAATAGCATAAAAAGAGGGGGGTAGTGGTGAAGACCACTATTTGTTTTAAACAATTAGCATGGTGTCACCACTTGTCTCAGGAAGATGGGTAGGGGCCGGTTGGTTGGTACAACTTTCATGCCTATGATAAATTCATTAGGAGCACCAGGTCATGGATATTACAATAACGCTTAGACGGACCCAACAGGAATCGAACCCGGACCGTATAATTGTAACACAAACATCTTCCTCCAACCAACCTAGGAACCATGACTTGGCGACCATCAACATAATAAACTTCGTTTTATACCATTACAAATGATGTAAATACTTGATAATGGCTACTGTTCGTTACTTTTACTTGTTTCTCATTACTAAAGTGTCTATTCCCAGGAGGGGAGAGTAGTCTTGTACCAATGTTCCTTTGCCCAGTGAGCACTCGCTCATTGTCAAGACGAACAGACACTTTATTCACGCCGGCCTCGCAAGAGGACCGGAGTTTCTATCTATCTATCTATCCATCCATCAGTGTTTTGCAAGGTCTCAAGACCTGGTCCAAAGTCATTGATTGCTTGTGTGGTGGAAGCGATGAAGACACGACAAAGACAACCACAATGAAATGTATAAGAGGGCCCATGAGGTATCCTCAAAATTGAATTCCGTTGGTTGGCTTTTAGTGGACCCCCTCCACCTCCCCCCCCCCCCCCATTGAGTAAGTTTAGTGTATCTAACTTATGATACAAATCATGGGTCTTCATAAAAAAAATAACATTTCAAAATAGCTATAGCTTCTATACAACAACAAATGGTGGGGTGGTGGTGGAAAGGTTGTCACCCCACCATTCGCCAACATCTTTGAGAGTTACTATTTATATGATTATATTTTGTACTACAGATTGTTTATTTTTCATGAATATAGATTAATATTCCCAAAAACTCATCTTTATATATTTTATTTTATTTTTATATTCCATTTGAGGATTGAAGCTAATAGTTTTCATAAATATAACGATTATGTTGGGAAAGTCATTCACCAGTTGGGAGGTTGGCTAGGAGCTAATGGGCCCAATTGATTCATTTAGGAAGTATCTTACAATTCTATTTAAAATACCCATTATAAAATGTGTGGTGTTTTAAGAATATGAATATTACTTTTAGCCCCTAAAAAGTATCCATTTGTCGCACATAGTGTGAATGTAAATTACATATAACCCCCCCCCCCCCCATTCCAAAAGAGTTGTGTATGTGATTGATTCATAGAATCAAGCATACAGTCAATATAATTGTGAAAGTGACGCCTCAACCAACATATGAATTCAATAAATTGTAAACTTGCTTTTTTCTCCGCTCATTCTCAATTCTTTGCTTCCAATTTTGAGGGAAGGGGACAAGAGCGGGGCAAGGAACTAAAGATTCCCAAATCAATAGTGAATTCTTCACAATCTAAGGTGGTAGCACACAATGGAAAGCAAGAAGAATCATAATGTTGTTTTAAATCAAACTTGTTTCTTCATGGAGCATTATGACCAAAAGATGACAAATCTTATACACTTATTTATCATGTCAAATTATTAACATGTGTGTTATTGCACAAAGGTTCATTAGATATACAACTTGATCACATTATACATAACCAAAAGTCTTGAATTCCAATCAACTTGCATCACTCCTTTGCATTGTTTCACTTCACACTCAATATGATTTGTGTGTGTCAACATGAAAGTGGCACACCAACCAACATGAATGTGTTGAGAAATGATGTGTTTCATGACATGAGCTAAACATTCAACTAAATTAAAAACATCTTCATTGATCCTCCCAATTTTGGCAAGACTTTAGACGTACATAGTATACATTTAAAGTGAAATTGATGGCAACACGAGGAGTTGAGCTTGTTGAGATGAACATTCATTTAGGGCCGCTTTACACTACGGTGGAAAAGTCCTCCGGTCAAGAATTGTAGGGGAATTCTGAAATTTGATTGGCCGAGAGTGACACTCTTGTCCGGTGGTGGTTTACACTACGGCCAAGAGTCCTTTGGTGGAGAACTTTGTACATGGATGAAATAATGACATGGTTGGCAACGTGGCAACACTTTTTTCAAGGGGAGTTCTCCGGAGGTCAAGTTTCTTGGGCAACCTCAAAGCCTCGGACAACAAACTTGGCCTCCGGAGAACTCCAACTTCAATAAAATATTTCTTCCTTAAAGAAATCTCTTGGGGGGTGCACTCCATTGTCAAGTTGAACACCACGTGCGATAAATAAAATCTACTTTCTACATAAAGCATCACCAAAATGGGTCAAAATTTTATCAATTGTTTTTCATGAGTAGATATACACAATATCTATTACATAGTAAAGAATAGTAACCAAATTTGATGATTTGTTTTTGATCAATTTTATAAAACATACCGTTTCTAACTAGAATGATGCAAAATTGAACTAAAAAAATTACTACAGAAATTAAGATGCTCACAAATTTCAAAAAATATATATACAAAAGATACTATCAATGGTTATGCATGTGTAGAAAAAATATCATAATTTTTAAAATTATATATGACATATAATATAGGGTAGCAAACTTTTATCGCACGTGATTATGAAACGTAAGGGGGTGTGATCGCCCCGAGAGAAATCTTTGCACTATTGTTCTCCCTCTTTGGTATGACATTTTTGGGAAATACAAAAAGTCGTATTATGGAGGTGTTGTCTTCTCATTACTATGACAAATGACATAAAGTTGTCATACTATTGAGGGAATACGAAAACATAAGTAATATGAGCTTAAAAATATATACAACAAGTTTAACCAATATATAGATGGTATGAAGTAATAACTTATAACTCCAAACAATCACAAATATTGTCATGAACTCTTTAAAATAATAGTCCAAAGATCTTTAGTGTTGCCTACCCAAGTTAGCAACTATCATCTTATCTAAATTCCCATCTAACTTTTGGGAACCAATAATTTCATTAACACCAAAATATAAAGAGTTCTCTAAAAATGTGTCGTAATATTGAGGGTGTCGTATAAACAAGTGTGGACTATACCAACATGTTATTTCTTTAAAAGTCAATAAGAAGATAATATTACCTACTTGTTTACCTTAATTTGGATGTATTATAGAGGTGGAACATTTTCAAATAAATTATTGTCATGAAAGAAGTTCGAAAACATTGCCATATATCATTTTTTATCAATATATTTCTTTAAATATCAATACAATGGTCATTTACAGGGTAAGGTTTCTACTATGGCTAGCTTTGACCTGTGAAGTAGTCCGGTGGACTTCTCCTCTTGGTGAAGTTGTCCAATACACTTCTCCTATAGGTGGTTACACTACAACCGGTCAAGACTTCTTAAGGCATTATTTTATTGTCTTTTCATCTTCTCCGGCATACCATCCCTCGCCTCAAACAACCATGTCTTGGGCGAAAGTTCTTGACCGACCAGTGCACTTGTCCACCGTAGTGTAAAACGGCCCTTAATGTCCTTACCCCAAAGCCTTCGACATTTAAGCAAATCTTAACCCATGGCGTTCATGGAGACCACAAGGTGGTTGCGGATGGGTCTTACACTCTAACCAATGAAATTCCAACCTCTCATTCATTAACATGATGCCCACGTGTACTTGTGTGTAGAATTCTGAGAGTTGCCTTCTAGCTGGACCTTCTTCGTCAATATTATCATATAGTAAATGGTATCGAATCATTTATGCAACTTGGCATGCAATGACTTATGGTCACAATCCTTTACCCTTTTCCCATTAGGATCAACCCCTCCAACAAAACATGCAATAAGTCACATGAAGATAACGACATGGTACCTCCATCCCATCCATATTCTAGAATGCACATTGTGTTTGGTTATTTGTGTTTGAAACAAGGCTTTGGGATCCTCTTAATTTTTTGAGTCATTCCAATGCATTTCAAAACAAATGCTCAGCTTTTTTTGTTGGACATTGGGAAGTAGGTTTGTGTAGTGGTCTGACTTTGTTTTTCATCATGTGACATGGACTCCAATCCTTTCCAAATATAACACTTGTACGATAGATCTCGTTAAATTCCACCATCCTATTTTCTTAAATTACAAAAAGCAACCAAGAAGCACTTTATGGCAACCCCATTGTTGAGCTCATCCTAAGCTCCGCTCACTCACCCTTACACTAAAACAAACCTAATATGTCAATCAAACTGACCCCAAAACTTTGACACCCAACATGACCCATGTGTATCGTACCTACCAATTGGTTTCAACACCTACTTGACAAAATGAAACATTTCTAGGCCACTTTCAATTTGGGATTTTAATTTAAGGTATTTAAAATTACAACTTTATGGCAATATGATCAAGTCCTGTTAAATGGTCCTATTAGTGTGGGTGCAAAATTTACATGGGCCACTTTGATTGTCTAGTCAAGGCACGGCAATAACCATGGGTTCACAACCCCATGTCTTCTCCTCATGTTCTCTTGATACTTCCAACCAACATCTTACATCAAACGTAGCACCCAAAAAACTAAAAGTTCACCCACATTAGTTTCTTTGCAGGTTTGATTAATGTGGCCCACAAGAGATTTGGCATGGGTTGAAGATTTATATGGGCTCTAGGGAATTATAGTAGCCCACACTAATAAGACCATTTAGTCGTCAAATCTTCTTGTTCATTCGTTTGGTGTTCAAATAAATCATAAACGAAGTTAGATTGATTCACTTGCCAGTCAAATTTTCATCCAAATTCAAAGTTTTTGAAGTGTACGTGATGAGAAAAAGGATTGAATGCTCCAAACATCACCAATTTTCCTACACTAAACTCGAAGGCTACACTTGGACTACATGTTCACAACACCTACCATTTGGGAAGGTGATAATGTTGATTCCTATATATAGCTTGGGTTTGCTATCTTAAGCCATTTTAACATCCAATTAGGTTGGAGACCCCAAATTTAAGCTATTGAAGTTGATGTAGTACGAATGAACAATAAATCTATAGGAACAAACTTTCATTGTAACCCCAGATCGTACTAGGTGTTATAAAAACAAAACCCCCATGGTCGTCATTTTGGATAGGCGCATCTTAGTCCATGGCCTACATTGAGCTTTGTGAGTAAAAAAGATGTAGACTTAAAGATTATTAGTTACATGATGACGTTGTGCGAAGAATAACTTGGAACATCCTTTTTGACCTAAATTGACCGGTCAACGGTACATATAAATTGTTGAGTTAGTTGAACACCCGACCAAAGTTGCATAAGCATGACAACGTCACACTAACATAAAAGTCACCAAGACAAACCTATTCCCCATGAACATTTAGGTAGACACACAATTTTCAAAGGTGCTCAAAGCTAAGAGTCATTTATGTTATAACATCGGATTTACAATCTTCTCTCTCTCTATATATATATGTTACCTTTACACTTTTAACTCCATAATATCACACATGTGGCAACCAAAGTGCACATGATATTACGGAGTTTAGTAATGCTAACATGGATGCATGATAATAAAGAAGTAGTGTAGCATGTGACATCTAGGAATAACACAAAGTGCAACATTGTAATATTGAAATTGATGATTTCATACATGGGACATGGATAATCTCCCAAAGTTGCACACATATGCAAAGCTGAGGTACAATCAAGCAATCCATGAAGTCAAGAAACACTTTGTATAGGACCTTGGTGCAAGACCCCAACATGGAGCAGATCAGGAAGATTATGAAGAGGGCGGTGGGGAGAATGATACAATTATGAATCTACAAAACTTCGGAGATGATGAAAATCGGTGAAGTTTTTTGGTGGGTGGGCAACCGGATGATCTTGATTTTGGGTTAAGTAAAGCTATGGAAGCTTTGGATGTAGGAGGAAGGCATTTGGGCAACTAGGGCATTCAGTGTGGGCTTTATGAAGATGATGAAGAAGAGTCAAGCTTGATAATTTTTGGATGACAATAGTTGTGTGGTGGACTCATGGTGTGTGTATGTCTGCATCAGTGAACTTTTTTGAGGAGTTGAATCTCACTCTCCTTTTGCCTTCAAACAAAACACTTCATAAATTTAAATTCTAGGAGAAAATTGCATTTGTTTAGATGGTGAAAGGGAACTTGCTAGCACTTCTAATTTATGTCATGTGTAGATCATAACGAAGTGATGATATTGAAATTTGTGCAAAAATTAGACACTAAAGACAAGAAGCTCAAGGTGTAGTAGTTCCAATTTAAGAGACAAGAGAAGGAATTTACCTCTATCTAATCCATTAATAGGTATTTATACACTATTACTTAATATAGCAATAATTTGAAAGATGTCAACATGTAACCGATTGGTCTTGGAAACACTAGGATATTGACTGATAATGCCCAAAATCCTCCCCATACTCTGACAACCCTATGCGCAAAGTCGTCGAAACTCGAACTCATAGATCCCCCTATAATGAACCAATAATTTGGCACCACATCAACCCTTGGGAGAAAATGATCCACTCTTTTCATAGACTATTGACGATTATGAGGGAGATACATTTTGCACATTTAGCTCACTAGAAAT
The DNA here is from genome assembly GCA_950295325.1 of Polytrichum commune. Lineage (NCBI taxonomy): Eukaryota > Viridiplantae > Streptophyta > Polytrichopsida > Polytrichales > Polytrichaceae > Polytrichum > Polytrichum commune. The sequence continues at coordinate 25,535,882 of OX485804.1, forward strand.
TGATCTCAAGAAACATAGAAGAAGAAGAAGAAGAAGAAGAAGAAGACACACACACACACACACACACACGCACACGCACACATTAGTATAAGGGACGTCATCCAAATGCAAACATGAATGCAACTCACCTCGTTTGCCCTTTCAAATTCAAAGAGATGATGTTGCAAAGGTCATTAAATTCATCCCTATTGATATGAAGACAACCAACACATTGAATTTTTCAACATGGACGAAACCCCAAACATTTGATGAAGAATTTTCATTATTTGCTAGAAAATTTTTACAAGTAATCAAAAATCAGTGTATGAAACGAACCTTGAAAAACACGATTGTCGTCCAATGCATAAAACATTGCTCCTATATCTTCATCAACAATTGATAGAAGTGTCCTACACGAACGCCAATTTTGTGATGCTCGATCTCCTATTCAAAACAAAGTGGCCTCTAAGGATATGTAGAAAGCATAATTAATAGGGCTTGCATTTGAGATTAGTAAGTAGTGACCTTCACAATGAGTAATGCACGCACATGTACATATTCAACCCCTTAAAGAGCTTTCCACATTGGTGGATTGAATTGCCTAGAGATGTGCAACACATGTAAGAGGGAGAAGACATGGTTCAGGATTAGGATTTAGGGTTTAGAACAAATGATATTGTGGGAAATCTATGGTATCATAACACATGATCCATCTTCGCATGTCAACCTCCCACTTGGCCTTCCCAAGCAATGTGACAGATCCATGCACCAACAATTCAACAAGAAGAAAAAGAAGAAGAAGAAGACAATCCACATATTGACACATGGCACAATGTGAGGTTGTGGGTTGACTTCTATGGTGGTTTGCATTAATGGCAAAACCTATGATATAAGGGAGAGAAATGTGACAATAAGGAGTGACATTTGAACTAAAAACATCCATTCCCTAGGGTTTCGGGATATTATAGATCGAGTGACTTTACAGAGGTTGATATTACATAATTTAGGGTGTATAAGTGTGAACATGTTTATTGGGGTTTTTATTTTCCCCCACTTGTAAGTGTTAATACTTATGGAGGTAATAGATATAGAGGGAAAATTGCATTTATAGAGTCTCTCAAAGAGGGACGAAACCGTGGGTTTGATCCTCCTTGGAAAAAACTTTAATAGTTTCTTAGTTCATCATGTCTCGGAGGCTCTTTGAAAGTTGAATCAAGACTTTTGGGACTTCCCTTTTCCACCTTTCAAACTTTGAAAAAAAATTAGGATCTACAATAGGGTAATAATGTGCAAGGGATCCATTTTCTTGAATCTCGTATAGGCTTGCCCAAGGCTAGCTTGGCCCACCCATCCTAGTAGGACAAGCTAGAAAGCTTGTTTTTAATAACCTACCACCACTTTTGTGTATGGTAATTTTATCGTGAAGAAAACTTGGGTCGCTTTGTATTAATTCTCATAAACTCAAGGTTTGGGACTTTGCAGCTCCTTAACGATTGGCCAACTAGATAACAAGTGCTTATTCCTTTACTAACACACATTTATCTTGTATCCAAAGTATTATTAGCATGTAGTAAGTGTAACCATGAGATACACATATTACCAAGCAATCATGGTTGTCTTAGTGCACTCATGTGGCCATGGGCCGCAAGAATATGTGATATAGGATTTCTTGTGGTCATCGTTGGTGGTCCGAAGACCATGCCTCCACATCAAATTTTGAAAGCCTTGGTCACATGACATAGTTTACATTGAACTTAGATTGGGAAGTAGTGTTTTTGGTGAAAATCAAAACTTTATAATACTAAACTATAATTGATTTTATAAATATTTGTGTGTGAGTGCACACGCAAGTGTGCGTTAGGGTGGGTCTATAAATATACAACTAAAAATAGATTTATGTTTTGACATTGTCAACTTCATGCTTATTTCATGTTGAAACAACCTAATTAAATTCTACTTGCCACAAAATTTGGGTGGACATCACTATCTATTTCTAGACATTTAGGACTCCATGTCATTTTCATGTTATTTTCTCATCCACGTTTGGCATTTTTTAATTTTAATTCTGGTGAGCTTGCGTAGAACGAAGTGGGATTGCTACTCATTTCTCAATCAATGAGAAAATTTAGGAAGTGGTGGAATGGTCATTGGTCACGTATAGTGTAAACAAACCCCTAGGTCAAAGGGTTCAACATCCAATTATTTTGTGTCACCGTCGCTTGCATTTTATGCTTGCTAACTTACGTCACTTGTTGAATTGTATATGCTATGGTTCAAAGATTATCGTGAATGCATTCCATGCACATTGTTTAAAATTGGGTGCAACACGGTAAAGTGGACAATTCCTAAACCCTACCCAATGTTATGTGAAAGTGATACACAACCATGCACTAACTTTGAATTTTTTGAAGAAAAAAATCATACATCCTTTAAAAACATGTTGATCTACAAAGCCAAGAAATTTATAATGACAAAAAATCAATCCAAGAAAAATCTACATATTTCAAAAGAAGGTGCAAGTAGGTGATATTGAACAAGCAATTGTCTAAAATTTGTTTAAAACACATTAAATTGATGGTTTTTTTTACAAAGTTTTGTGATGATGCCCTCAAATGGATAATGAATTCAAGGAATATGAGAAGAAAAAAATCCCAACTTCAAAACATTTAAGGTCATGAAATCTACATCCAAAATCATATTCAACGTTTTGCTTTTGAGCATCATATTTAATGATAAGCTCTGAAGATCTAAAGTTGATATTCTATGTTTGAGTATTTAACACAACGATAGAGTTCATTATGAAAAAAAAATCCAATTTAAGCAACACTTTGCTACTACTTTGAGGCCTTTGATCCAAACAAATATGATTTTAGTATACCAAAGTACTCTTTTGGTCCATTTTACCATGCTTGCATAGTTCTAAACATCTATAAATAAAGTAAAGCCAACATTGCTAAGTGCGTGAATGACAATATTTCCTCATCTTCAAGTTGGTTTACTTCTATATGTGAATTTGACATGGGCTTTTCAAATTTACATTAGAAGGACCTCATGGTTGGGAAATTTTGATTCACATGTATACCCTCATTATGATTGGGTGGATTGTGGTGGTAGAATGCTTTAAAAATCAAGTACAAGGAAGGTCACCCACCATAGGGTATGGTGAGCATTTTGAATTCTACCTACATAGTAAACCACATAACACAAACTTGAACAAACTCCCACCACTAGAACTTTCAAATTTTTGATCCATGTTTTCCTCTTTCTCACAAGGATGAATTGCTACTTGCAACATTGAAGTGGTAGGAAATGGAGTTGCTCTCCTCACCCCCCCCCCCAACATGCTTGTGGCTAATTCATCCCAATTAGATGATGCTACTTTTGGAGCCAAACCAACTAACTACGATAATTATGTGCTATAATTATATGGCCATTTCAACCTAGATAACATTGGTAGAGGGCCAACTCAAAGAGTGAGACGCCTAGCCCTAGCCCATATTCATCATCTAGGTGTGACAATACTTGAGACATCCAACATGAAAGTATTGTTTTACTCTTTATGTTTTACTCTTTATGTTATCACCATAAGAATAAGTTACTATCTACACCACCTATTGAATTTTGTATGGTTGAGAATTTAGTTTGGAAAAAAACCATATTTACATACATACAAAAAATTCTAACCAAGATTAAAATTAAAAGGTATTACCATGACTTATGTATACATTGGGGGGAGGGGGGGTGGAAGGGATGGCCATAATATTGCAAAAAACATGCCTCCAATATTTGTAGGGAAGAAACACTTCATCTCATACCACATTCTAAGTGGTAGACACTCCCCGTAAACCTAACCAAAATGAAGTATGGTGATGTTGGATGATTATCTCCAAGTTCATCCCCACTCAATCTTCTATATTTTTACGTACACGTTTTGCCCATGCTATAAATTTAGTTATGGGTTTCAATGTTGAGGCATAATATATCTACAAGATAAAGAACACCCTGGCCATATGTATATATTAGAATCCAGTAGTCGAGATTTAATACCCTTTTTGTGCACCCACATGCTACAAGTACGATAAGTCAAGTACAACCCCAAGCATCCACCACTACAAGTTGGGAAGCTGCAACATGGTGCCATTGCCAAATAGGGAAGTTTAATGCTATGAGTGCTACATGCACCAATCAATGTGTATGTTTGACAAATTTCATTCGATGTTCAACTTCAAATCCAAAGTGTCACGTGACGTTTTCAAAAACGAAAATAAATGTCAATTGACATCTACATATACTTCTTAACATGTCACCTCAATGTCATATGCCTAGTGGTACGTGTCATTTCAATTTCCAAAGTGCCAATTGACGTTTTATTTTTTTCTTCACAAGTCACACTACATGTCAAAATCTAAATTGTGTGTGTCAATTGACGTGTAGTTGTTTTTGTGCAAGTTTTTGCATGTCAAATGTCAAAAACTTGCAAAAACAAATTGTCAAAAATACACACTAGCACCATGATTCTATTCCAAACTTCAATGCATGTGTTGGCAATTCTCGTGGTCCATACTTGATCCAATAAGTGGTGTGTTGTGAACATCTTAAAAACTTGGCCACCTTTATCTTGGGTTATTTCTTGAGCTTTAAATCTTTAATTTTTTTTAAAAATTATCCAATGGAGAAGGTATTCCACACACTCCAAGTGCATTTCCATAAAATCGAGGCCCCGTTTTGTAAAATGAGAAAGCCTTAAGGGGAGGCCTTTACAAAGAGTTGTATGTGCCCCTTGGGCTCCTTCCCAAGGACGCCGCCTCAATTTTGTAAAGCCCTCCACTCAAGGCTTTAATTTCCCCTATACATAACAAATTGCCAAAGGACGGTGTATCATTTAAATATTACTCCTAGTGGTACATAATGTAATTTTCCTATAATACATGTAGTAAGATTATTTATGTAGTATTCTTCTTGGTGATACTATGATGTTGCACTCAATAAAAAGAGAACATTGACCACAAGGAGACTTCGTCTATAGAAGACTTTTGCTTCACAAGGAACCCAACTTGACATGAAAATTCGCTTATGGTTTAAATTAATAGTAGTTGATGATGGCCATGCATTTGCGAAGTCCCCAATGTTGTCTCGTAAAGTTATACCAGTGTGTTACACCAACCATGTCATATATATATATACAAAACATCTCTCTATAGTACAATAGTACCAATGTTTCAATCAAAGTTGGTAAAGGTAAGAGCTTGTTCTCAAACGACACCATTTGCACCTAGTTTTGTGGCCCACTATAATCTTGACATACCATGATAATTTGGTCAATGTAATTGTTTTTTACTCTCATCATTTTTGGAGCTGACATTATTGCATATTCAAAACCCAAGAATATAGAATCAGTGTTATGGACACATATGTGAAAATCTTTTGGTGTATGAGGCCTTTCAAATTGGGGTCCATTTTAGGCTCACATGCCCTATAAATTGTGTGTGAGGTAGATGGGTCTTAAATGGTTACTTATTTTGACTAGCCACTTCTCCTAGAATATGAAACAAACAAATAACACTCCCGCAATTATGTTGACTATTGAGTCTAGAATGGTTGTTGTATTTGGAGCACGTATTCTCAATCTCTTTTAAACACATGTCTTTTTGGTAATTGTTCTTAGAGCCACACCTAACACCACACCACTTAAATATAGGGGTATGGTTACCAGAAGTGACCAAATTAAGGCATGCCTATCTTATGTACGATGGAAATTTGAGGAGAGCACCAAAACTAGGGCTTTTTCTTTGCTATGGAGTCTCTAAACTACATTAATATACATGTGCAATCACTAGAAGAAATCTTGTCCATTTCAACCGAGGCCATCGCGACTCGTGCACCCAAAAAATGCATAAACAAATCAATTTGTTGGCACCCGGAAGGTACCCGTGGTGTACCCATGGAGGGTGCCCCCCCGGTTGCCAACCAAATTGATTTGTTTATGCATTTTTTGGGTGCGAGTTGTGATGGCCTAGTCGCAAGGCCGGTTGAAATGGACAAGATTTCTTCTAGTGAATTAGCTTGGCTTTGCGATTATGTTGCCACTTTACCCATGCAAATTCTCTTGGGTCAAAAACAAATCATGAAAACTAATAACTTTGTTTTATCATCTATATAGCAACCACAATAAAAACATCACAAATTTTTTTTGTGTTTTGTCATTGTGGTGGATGGTATTCAATTTAGTGTCCAGTGTCGATAAATTAAGATGGGGCAACCTAATTGCACATATCGACACTTTTGGACCTCCTAAAGTTGTCCATGGGTGTTTTAAAAAAAATTCAGTCTCAAACGTGTTTTTTGCAACCTATCCTACTCCAAAACTAGTTTGGTAGTGTCTTTCACGTGATATTTGGCCCATTGGTGATTGGGGCTGGGTCAAGGCCAGGGGTGGGTTTGAGGGATCCAAACAAGTCACACTCATTGTTGGGAAGGCCTCCCGCATTCGGCCACAGGCGGAGCGCTACTACTCTGTGGCTAAAGGGTTTGCTCCCATGCCGAAGGATTTAGGATGTTGGGTGCAAGCTATAGGTTAGCATGGTTAAGCAAAAATGATGGGTAACATGCAAGCTAGGGCTAGAAGGGCTGGTGAAGTTTTTGCAACCCAAAGGTCGGCGAAAGCAAGGAAGCGCAAAAAACTATCGAAGTAAGGGGTCATGCAACCATGGAGGTTGATGTAAGTTCCTAAACCTTAAAGGTAATTTTTGGGTTGGCATTAGATAACATCAAGGATATGTTGCTTTTAACCCCAAAAAGAAAAGAAAAGAAAAGAAGAAACGGTTGTATTTATCAATGAGGGTTAAGCCCAATGCTTGTTGCAATTTATGGGCTTGCATCAGATAGCATCGAGGATTTGTTGCCCATGGAAAGAAAAGGTTGAGTTTATCACAACAAGGGTTAGGCTAAATGTGTGTTGCAATTTTTGGACTTGCATCAGAGAGCATCAAGTATTTGTTGCTTGGGGGGGGGGGGGGGAGATTGAGTTTATGAATGAGAGTTAGGCCCAATGCTTATTGCAGTTTATGGGCTTGCATCATAAAGGATCAAGGATTTGTTGCCTTTGAAAAATGGGTTTGTTGCCTTAAAATTTAGGGTGGGTTTATCAATGAAGGTTAGGCCAATGCTTGCTACAATTTGTGGGCTTGCATTAGAGAACATCAAGGACATATTTCCTATTAAATTAAACAAATAAGAAGAGAGGGTTTTCAATGAGGGCTACACCTGAATTTTCTTGCAATTTTTATGGGCTGTCATCAGAAAGCATAAGGATCTACTACCAATACCATATGGGCTTGTTGCCTTAAGGTTTAGGCTAAATTTAACAATCAAATGTTGTTATTGCGATTTATTTTGGGTTTTTTTTGCATTGTCATTGATGCTAAGTTGTTGATTTATGGGCTTCAATTTTAGGGTTGTTGCTTTTCCACTTGGGCTCCCATTGGGTTACATCAAGGCTAAGCTTAAGTTCTTGTAAGGCTACTTGATTTGGCTCAGGACTTGTTGGTTTTGACTTTGTCCTCTTTTGTGTTATCAATTGCCATTGTTAGATTTTTGAGCGATGTTTGTGATTTGTCGTAGGTCCACAATGATGATGAAGGCAGTGAAGAGGATGTGGACGGAGAGGTTGAGTGTTTTGTTGTACTTTCCACTTTGCCCTTGCGACCAACGAAGATGCCACATCGAGAGAAGGGTTCTCGGCCAAGTCATTGATTATGTTCATTTGTCTTGCCTTGTAGCCTCATACAACAAACACTTTGGATAAATAAAAGTAACATTGGAGTTTTATTGTTTATACTCTAACGTGAATGGGAGCCCGTTCTTGTCTACTGTGATCATGTTTGACAACACTTTGGAATTTATAGTTGTGGTAAGAAACAAGTCACACAACTTGTTTCTTCCAAGGTTTGGAAGCCGGTTTACGAAGAGTACATGTAGCCCTACCTATCTTTTCCCTTTGTTGAAGAAACTTTGAAAGATAGATTAAGAGAACCCTTGAAGGATCTAAAGACATGTATTGAACAATGACGATTTCTCTAACAAACCATCATTGCAATGTGAAGAGGTCATGGAAACATTCAAGTGTACGGATGGACATACCACAAGGCACGTCCTCAAACGAAGGCAATTCATTATTGATAAATGCTCTTCTAGTCAAACTTCCATAGACTTAGAGTCCATTAATCCTTCTCTCCTTATGTTCAAGATTCCTCGCCAAAGAGTAGCAAATGTCCAATAGGCCCCTCACTAAATCAAAGTTGCTTGTGGCCCGATCAAAGTCATATGTAGCAATTAGAAACCACTTGATAAATGACCCTACCAAGGAAGAGTTAATGATTGCACATGCAGAGGAGATACACACTAATGCTCAAGCTAATCTAGATAGGTTGGATTTAGAGAAGGCTAAGTAGACTTTGTAAGTAAAAACATAATATCTCAAAAGGTAAAGTTCTTGAAGGATGCTAGAGGTTTAGAGATTATATTTAATGTTACGTTTAAGTGCAAGGTTGCGGAGCTTTTATGTTTGTGAGGTTCCAAAGCATTTGATTTTATGAATAAATTGCATTCCTCAAGGTGGCTACTTGCAACCATGTGTGATGTTCTCGTCCAACATGGGTTGAGCTTTTGGTCCTTTGGTTGCATCGTTTAGTTTGATTAGTTGTATCTTGTGCAAAGTGTTACCCATGCATGTGTGTTGATTTTTTATTGTTTTGTTTGGATTGTTGTGGTCCATGATCACATTGCAACATATAGACTAATTCTTTAGGTATGGATGATTGCATAACATGGATGAGAGCTACTTTTGCAACATGATCATGCATAAGGGATAGAATCGAGAACCAAATGGAAGACATTCTTGCTCACATAGATAATAAATCATTTAATACAAGACCTCGGTACTTCATGAAGTAACATGATTGTCGTTTTCGTTTCCCATACACACGAATGAAGGGTTATAACTAGCAGAACCCTTGTAGCCTTATACCCAAACCCAACACTTAGTCCAAAAGTTTAACCAACTTCAACCCACTTAAGTCCAACCTTGCGAACCAATTTTTTCCAATCGCACGTCCCCATCACAACCATCATCATCCTCATCATCGTTACACTCAAGAATGGTGTAAAGAAAGTCCAAATGTCTTCTATGCATGTACTGTAGTTTGTGAGGTAGTTCATTGCCATAAATAAAGCTACATACTTGCGCTTTGTGGAGTCAAAGTGCTTCATAAGCCTTCTCCATTTTCATTTAAGGCCACCTTTGCCCCACTCTACCCTCAACCTAAAAATGCATTAATAGCATTATTGTCATCATTCTTGGGGACCTCGTGGTGTCCTAGTCTATGAACTATGTATTGATCCATGCCTTGGTATCCATGGTCCCCTAACATGTATTCAAAATAGTCGTATATGTGCAGAAAGCACATTCTCCAATTATTATTCAAACTCAAAAGACCACAAACAAGTCACATCATGGTAGGATCCTATATATCTAGGGTCCACATAAATAAACAAACCATGATGATCGAAATTGACTATGTTGTTGATGGAATAATTATTTTACATCCATTAACAAACATGGGATGGTTAGGATCCATGTAAGGATGTATGATCTTGACTAGGGTACCATCCACAAATCCAATACAACCTTTGAATGAAGGCATCTCTCTCTCTCTCTCTCTCTCTCTCTCTCTCTCTCTCTCTCTCTCTCTCTCTCTCTCTCTCTCTCTCTCTCGCTTTGCTCTAGATTTTGCCATTGAGATATACTTAAATGTAACATTCTTGAAAAATTGATTAAAAGCTTCTATTAAGACTAGGACACTTAGTATAATCTACACCATAGTTAAAACAATAAACTAAACCTAACCATGAGTTAACTTACCATGATAAAGGAGAGTTACCACGCTCCACGTTTTAGGGTGTTCAGTGACCTAAAGCGGCCACTATACCTTACTAAACCAATACTTAAACCCTAAGCTCCTCCATGTGAGAACTCTTTTACATGCTTGAAGGAGCAAACTCTTGGCTTAGAAGGTGGATACAAGAATAGTGTGGAGGTGCATGGTGTTTGGTGTACTAAAGATTGTTACTATCCAAGAAGTTACACAATATGGCAAAAGAGCAGGTTTGTATACTCATTGTTTTGTAGTGAGTATTGGTAGTTACAAACATTCAATGGACTTTACAGGTGAGGTAAATGTGTGACATGGATTGCAATTGAGCTCAGCTGAAGACACCTTACACACGCCTTTCTAACACACAATTGTATGTTTGGGTTGGCATGGGTGCAGGTGAGGCTAGCTCTTAACATTTTCAACACCAACAATAGTGCATTACTCATGTTTGGATATTCTTTCACTTTATGATCTTATACTTGTGAAAGTTATATATCGTTTTACTTTGAACTAGTATCTTGATATGTACACAAACTCTAGAAAGTAGTTGAGATATTGAGAATACATACAAGTGAGGTATGTAAGTTTACATATTACATCCTTAACTTATTACTGGTTGTAACAATAGTTGTTATGCACAATGTAGTGACATACTAGACTATGTTCTGAACTTAGCTGCCATATGTAATGTGTTTTTGTGAACATGACACACATCATTACATGTCAGTACTTTATGCTATCAAACTTTGATTTGAAAGCAAGGAAACTTGATAACATATATAACCACTCTAATGAGAATACATACTCCTTGTTGAAAGTTCAAACTACTTCATATGATGTAGAACATATCACTACATTCATGGCTACAATGACAAATACTATGTTTTGATGAGTAATAGACTTGTGATGAGAGAAAATCCCACCCACCCACCCTTGCTTTATTTTGATGAAGAATAGAATGGAAAAGGCCTTTGAAAAGAGGAAGATCAAGCTTTGAAAAAAGCTTTGAAAAAAAGACAACTCTCTTTGGACAATGCCTCATTTGCACATGATGCCACAAAGATTGCATCATCATTAAGTGTGATCTTAGCCCAATTCCAATGGAAGGCGTTTGATATTGAATTGTTGTCATAGTTTAAAAACATCATAAATGAAAGCCACCTCTATTGGGTTGATAGTTTAATAGGGTTGCGCACCTCGATATTTGCATGTGGTCTGGTCATGTGAAGCAATTATAAGACACACATCAAGACAAAAGTCCTCAAACTTGTCAAAACTAAAGTTAGTTAGATGCTTGAACTATGTAGATGTTGCCCTCACGCTTGCCAATTGATCACGAACACCTCCTACTTGGTTGACAAATGGTTGACCACCCGACTCTAGCTCATTTGAATTAAAAAATTAAAACAATTGCTAGCAACCAACGCCAATACAAAGAAGATAAAAAAAATATCTTGATCCCACTCACCCAACATCTCTCAATCACTATTAGATGAGCTAGAAGACATGTTTTTGAAAGAAATATGCAATGAACTCTCATCACTATTTGATGTCGATGAATTCCTATTGAAGGATTATAGTGAGAGATGCAAAGAGACACACAAAGGGGAAGAAGAAAAAAAAAGGGTATAGAGGAAGGCAACATATGCAATTATGGGAGCTAGATAAAGTCCAACGAACGGGCCTTGCTACAATTATAGAAGGAAACATGTTGTTGGTGCATGCATGTACCGATAATGCATAATAAATAAGTATTAAGAATGTACATGTTGATGTTTGGGTTGGGGAATGTGGGCAACCTAGAAATGTTGATGTTGGGGCTTGGGAGCGTTTTCAAGGGGCCGTTTGGCTGCCAACAACCATTGATGAACCCCATACCTTTGCAACACTGGGCACTTCGGGGAACAACAAAATTTGTGGGACATGCGTTGTAATTATGCTTTTGAATGAGACAAAGGAACCAAGAAAACGCCCATGCAAGACTTAAAAGGTATTTTTTGTATCGTCTAGGTGTCTCAAACAAGTTTAATAAGGAAATTATAGATCTATTTCAAATTATTTGAAAAATTAGTTTCCACCTCCTTTACAAGCGTGGTTCTTATGAAAGTTGTCATATGGCCATTTCAAAGTTAAAAAGGTGGAAACTAGTTTTTCAACAAGCTAAACTCCTAGTAGTCAAATAATGACATTAAAAAACTGGCTTTAAAATTTTCCCAAGGCAATACCACATACTTATCCCACACATAAAAAATCTCTCTATGTATATAATTTTATTTTGGCCATTAATGTGAGAAAGAATCCTCGAACGAAGCGAACTTTGGCTCATATTCTTGATGACTTTCCAACAAACTATGAAATATTTCATGTTAGTGTATGCATGTGTGTTTTGGTTGACTCATTGATTGATTGGTATAAATTAATGAATAGTTTTTGCAAGAACCAAAGTACAATCACTCGAAGGTGAAATCCCACCCCATAGCTTACTCATAAGGTACTCACGAGCCTTACTCGAACGGAACAAACTCTCAAAGTCTACATGGCTCAAATGTTCAAGAACTTTCCAATGAGCTACATAAGATTATCAATGACGACTGGGCGACGATCCTTTCAACAATGATCTAGTTGTAAGGATGTTGTGGAGAATCTCCATGAAGTCGATGACATGCATTGTCCTCCAAGATTTTCCTACATTCTTAGGGCGGGTTTAGACTTGGAGTCAAGGCTCAAAAATGGGTTGGGGTGAAAGAAATCCACTCCTCTCATTGGTAGAGAGGCTGGGACTCACCTCTTCAAGTTTACACCATGAGTTGGGGCCAATTAACAAATAAATTATTTTATTCATCATGACAATGGCCTCAAGCCTTGGAAAAGAGAGCTCCCAACCTTGTGGACTCTTTCCCTCTAGTTGAGGCCATTGTCAAAGCTTTTATTTGCTTGTAGTAGTTTATTCTTTGAGCATTGAATAGGAGGGGAGAAATTCTAAATTTATTATACTTTAATCATTATCCATATAATAGTTCATGAGTACGTTGGAACCTCTCATAACCCTCTCATAATTGTAGCCTCCAAATGGCCCCAACCCCACCTAAGTAGGTTTACACATGAAAGTAAGCAATGGAGTTAGGTTGCTTTCTTATTAATGGCCTTGGGGGCCGATTTGCATGCCACATGGGATATATTGCCCTTCGTTCCCAATGGCCTTGGCCCCAAGTCTAAACAGGCCCTTACAAGGTCGGGCTCCGAATCTATTCAATACACCCGTCCATTGTCCACGCGTGGCAAGGCCCGCGTTGTGATATTTTTCTCAAGGCACGCGTTGTGATACTTTTCTCTAGCTAGCTAGGCATGCATTAAGTATGGTGATGACCAACGTGGGGAAATCTTGCTCAACCATCTTGCTCAAAAGCCAACCCTAGCTAGCTACTTTTGTTTGGGTTGTGGAGGTCACCTTAGTTGACTCTTGCCCATGCAAACTTGTGCTTTACGACTAAAATAGAGTTCCCATTTCCACCAAGGAACGACTCCGTGCTCCGATCTCGTTCCTCGATCTTCAAGTACAGTCAACTCCGTCGGCCTCATTTACATACAGTCTACCCTCTATAAATGTTAACCCTCGGGAGTGGATCAAAGTTAACATTTATAGAGGTGTTAACAATTAACAATTATAAAATTACTTTTTTGAGAAATATATAAATCTTAACATTTATAAATATAAGCAATTGTGAAGAGTCCTTGCGAGAGAATACCATTCATAAAATTGCAAACCCAATCAAAACTTTATTCAATATCAAGTTTACAAATCACGGGTGAGAGAGAGAGGAATGTAACTGGATGTGTAGTTTTTATCATCCATATTATGGTTGTATTTCATTCGTTAACATTTAAAGAGTCAAATTTACAAAGAAGGGAGTACCATTTTGTTAACAGTTAACACATTTAACATTTATGGTGTGCAATATGTGGGGAGTAGAAGAAAGTTAACATTTAGAGAGGGTTAACACTTATAGGTGTAACATTTATAGAGGGTGGACTGTATGTGGTCACTCTTCTTATTTGGACACCGATATTTGAGTTACTATATGCCAAGGCTTCTAGTAACGAGCGAACAAAACTAAGAAATGTGTTTATACCGGATCGGGTTGTTTGCTCAAAACAAACATAGAAACTACTCTACGATTGATGGTTAGCACGATTGGGAGGGCTCGTTTGATCATGTTAAGAGAAAGAAAATCTTGGTTTAAATTTCTTGTGTGTTTTCTTGTGTGGGGGTGTGTGTCTCGATGCCATACAAGAACTTGAAATGATGATTTTTGTGATGCATAATTGCTGGTTGAATTTTCAATTAGACTAAACAACCATGTTTCATGCCCATGATAGGGCCACACTTTTTTTTTTCTTCTTCCATGTATTACTTGTGCTCTTTGAGTTGGACCCCGACCAATCTTATTGAGTATTGATTCTATGATGCAAATTTTGGAGGAGTCGAATCATTTAAATAAGGAAATAAATTATTATAATAAATTCTATAATATAACCTCCTTGTTATGATGTACTTGAAGATATTTTCACCTTAGGGAAGATTGGTGGGGGCCCAACTCCAAGACACAGACATCTATCCTTGCCCGTCAAGTACTATTGCACGAAATATGTGAGTTAGTGTGACATCAAACTTGGTGTAGCATGTTAATTAGAACCGTCTTCGTGGCTTGTCATGTAAGGTAGAAGTGCCCACTTATGTCCGTGATCCCGATTCAACAATTGTTTTCCCTCTAAAGTGGGAGACTAGTTCTGTACTTCAACATGAAAACTACGTGTATTAGTCTAAGGACTAAAAACACAACTTATTGGTTGAAGAATACAAAATGTCAACATTCGATACTGTCCACTTTGACTATGAGGGCCTATGTGACTAGGAAGGGGCAAAGGAGGTTCGCGACTTTTGAACATTTATACGAAAGTTAGCTACCCTTTGATACATGTGATATTAATGTCGTTATCCACATAATTTGATAGTTAATCTAAATGAATTACATAAGGGACCATAGTGCTCAGAATGTCCACGCGAGTTGTTTCTACCTTAGCACCAAGGTCATGCTACACATGCTCTAGTAGCTACCTAGGGATTGCAAGACAATTCAAGTGGGTCAATGGTGAACACACATTGTGGGCCTTGATAAATCCGATGTTTATTGTACCTTTACGTTGTTTGACTAGGAAGGGTCAAACGAGGTTTGTGACTTTAAACAATTCTATAGAAATCATATAAATCCGTATTCATGTAATTTTACTATCACTGTGCTCACAACGCGATTGCTATTCCAAAGAAGAAAGTGGGTAATTCATTTGGATTAGGTGAGGGACCGTAGTTTTGAAACGATCTAGGATTGTAACATGGGCCATTATTGGTACATGTTGGCTAAAACTAAGATAACGGTAGTCTAGAACAAGTTTAAAGTAAAAGCATAGAGTTCATTGTATTTGCTATTAATGAACTTGCTTATACTTTGGTTAAACTTAAGACAACCAGGCATGATGGGGAGGTATATAAAGGGCTCGTGCGCGAGAGTAAGGGGTCTTTCACCTTACCTCGTGGCTGGGTGATTCATGCCAAAGAATTTTCCAACAAAGAGTTGAAGTTTTGTTACAAGGATAGATGATTCCACCTTAACACCAAGTATCATATGACACTTGCTCTAGTTGCTACCTAGCGGATTGCAAAACACTTTCAAGCGGGTCGATGATGAATAGTGTGGGCCATAGAAATAAATATGATGCTTTGTGTAGGCACCTATATGGTTACAAAACACATGTATAGGGAGACTTGGATGGTGTTGGGGTTTTTTCACCATATTCTCATGGTGTTGCCCACAAACGATCTAGCTTGTACGGACCATGGGGGCATTCCGTACTTTGTGTGACACATGCATCGAATAAAAGGTGACGTTGTCGATTTGCTAGCGTACATTAAATAACACCCCCTTCACCCAAAGGCTACATAGTGCACTTTCCTCAAAGGTAGAGCGTACCAAGTACTAGCATGTCACATGTGACATGTGATCCGAGTCCCACCAACCGTGAGACGAGGGAAATATCACATACAATCTTTTTTCACATGCCGATGTATCGCTAGTTCGTGATTCAAAAAATTGGAAATGGAACATTGTGCAAAATTTGCATGTCTTCCATGGATGAAATTGCTAGAAAGATCCCTAAACGTCATAGGAATTAGATGAAACGGCACACATTGGGATGAATATGTATAATTTTGGATGATCATTCATATTTGGTTTCCCTCACTTCCATGATTGTAGTCAATGCTCTTCTCTTGGAGAATTGAGAGAAAAATAAATAATAAAATCATTGATCTCATATGAGCGTAGTTCTCATTTGTCCAAGGCGAAGGCTTGGTCCCCTGTAGGTTTGTGGCTGATTCATCTCAAATGACTTGGATTAGGGTAATTCGGAATTTTTGAACCTGATTCCAACATCAAGTGAACTTAGTAAAGTAAACAATTGGGATGCATATAATTTTGGGGTCTTTATGTTCGAGGGACGAGAGGTATGCTCGTATGCAATAATTCCTTCTCTCCCTCAATAATAAGGAGAATGCAATTTAGTCGATTTACCCATGGTGTTTGTTTAGGGTGATTGTGTGCTTGAGATCAAGATTTGAAGATTTGTTTGGTGTTTACTTATTGGCACTCAAGCATGCCATGATAAGCATGCATTGCATGATGAAGTCATGGTCTTAAGGAAAATGGTGTTAATACATGTCATTCGAAGCACTTATCATATATACAATTTTTCAATTCAAAAGGTCGTCGATGATTCTCATAAGCAATTGAGTGCGGTTTCCAATGCACCAAAGCATGTCTAATGTGACTCCCTTATGCAAAAGTTAAGAGGGCTTGAAGTTTTATTGGTAGATCTCTTGAAACCAACATGGGAGCTTGATGTTAAGGTTGTTGATATTCTTGAATCAATATGTACTTATTGTGTAAGCGGGCCTACTTTGGTTAGTTTATTTGCAATAAACAAGTTGGCATACTAGATTTGGAGCTCTTGACTCACGAGCTTTGTTTTTCTCATTCAAGTTATATTGTAGAGTTTGGCAAGCCTAGGAGGGGAGGATCAATGGACAATCAATTTGCCCCAATTATGGATATTAACAGGAGTCCACCTCTTAATTGAGGCAGTGTTCTACATGTGCACATACTCTATAATTCATGTCAATGTTGACAAACAAAGGCAAACATTTTGTGTATCTCCCCGCCCCCCCCCCTCATTTAATATTCAAATTTCACTCCATTGATTATGGTAAATAGTGTGGGCAGATGTATAATGTGACTTACCATGGACAACACTATTGTGTGGCCCACAATATTAACCTTCACACAAAAAAGTGCAACCCGTATTACAATTGTCATGCCTTGATGATATACCCACTCCCTTCTCCTAGGTTGGAAGGCTATCAAATTGTCATTTTATTTTTTATTGTTTCTATCCAATAGAAAGATTTGTGAAATTGTGAAAATATTTTTAGGGTGAAAATAAGCTCAATAGTGTGGCCCACAATATTTATCATAACAATGTACTAGATTCATTTGGACAATAGAGAGGATTTGTTGCTTAAGAGTGTAAATATCATCTCTTCAAAATCAATACAAGCCCCTTATGAATTTCTTCAAAATTATCCCAAGTGTGTCTTCCCAAGACAAGTGGGCCTAAACACTTTGAGGTCTACACCCACTTCTCCCATAATATTAATCACATGATAAATATGAGATAACTAGCATATCCACATTGAGGCTGCAAGCATTTTTTCATTATATTTGGAGATTGTAAGAATATTTGATTCACTATCATTGTGAGGAATGTCTTTCTTCTTAACTAATCACATAGGTCCCCCAATTATGTGGAGTTCTGAACTTAAGAATGCTTAACAAACTTTGAGCGTGTAGTCCAATCCTTTCTAACACATGTCTTTTTTGACAGTTTGTTTGTTCTCATGTTCAACGCCTCCACACACTACTCAAACACAAGTGTATGATTAAGATCATCAAATGGAAATTAGGCCCACTTTCTCTAAATTATAAGATTAAGATCTTTATAAATTCATATCAAATTGAGGGCGGGGGGAGGGTGCTATGTGACCGTTTCTTTTGACAATTTCTATCAACTTAGGGTGGGCTCCAAATTACTCCATGGTGTAATCCGGCTTCTCCATCCGCATTCGCGGATCACCTCAAATTTAGAGTTCCTGAATCAGAGTTGTATTTCATAGTGGACGATAAGCTGCAAAGAATTTTCCAAAGAGGGGGGGATTCATAGCAATTCTTGGTCATGAGCCATGACCTTCGGTCATACAAGGATCTACTACTTGCGCCCTATCACCGATGAAATGAATTCCTCTTCCGAGGCCAAGCTTTGTGGGGGAGAAGGCTCCCCAAACCCACGCAAGCCTGCTTGAAGTTGATTCTTAAATAGATAAAAAGATTGAGCTTCCGCCGCCATGGGGAATTTTTGATGGGTTTCGTATAAGTTGCCAGCGGTAAGATTCATGCTCAGAGGATTGGCAATGGTTGATCACTTCCCCTAAAATCATTCCCAACGTTTCTCATCTTTGCTTCAGCAGTTGGAATGGCGCATGGTGTGAGTAGATTGGGGTTGAAATCAAGTGAGCGTCTGTGGAAGGATTTCTTCAGAGATTCTTTTCTATGGTGGGACTGCCGGCTCAACAAGGTATAGCAATGTTGTATTTGAGGTTTATGGGTTTATGGGTTAATGGGTTTAAGGGTATAAGGGATTCTGGATTTTAGGGTTTAAGGTGCGGGTTTATGGTGGTTCAGGGTAATGTGCTTGTGGGAGCATATAATATTGTTGTTACTTGATGCTCGTGGTTTGGCCCTTCGATCCTTTTGGGTCTCTGCATTTTAAAAAACAATGGATTCTGGGTTTTCGTGTACAGGTTCTCAGTGCCTGCGTACCCGGGATGAAACAACGTGAATCTTATTGTACTGCTAGTGCCTCTCAGAGGATGCATGAAGGAGAACGAGACTCAAATCCTGACAGGTACTCAGCTTGTGTTTAGAAAGAAAAATCGATGTGTGTGTTCTCACAGAAGGAATTGGGTGGGTGGTTTATTTCAACCCAGTAATGCATGTCATCTTTTCTATAATTCTGGTTTGTTTGATTACAAGAAGCAGCTGTAGTCAAGATTCTCTCTAGATTGCAGAACGTATCTCTTGATATTAGGGTTAAGGTGACAGAGGTATGGATGTAATGAGTCATTTGGAGGTCATTGACACGTGGTTAATAACAACATCTCTTGTGACAGAACAGCAAGGAAAAAAATGGAAGAATCGCATGAACCCAGACCTAGTTGTGTTCAGAAAAGGAAAGTATTAATGTATATCCTCAGTTTGAACTCTTGACATAGGGTTAAGTTGACAAATGTATGGAAGTGATTAGTGATTGGTATTCATCGACACATGGTTAATAACATCACTTGTGGCAGAACAACAAGAAAGAAATTAAAGAATTACACAATCACATGACCATGGCCTAGTTTTGTTCAGAAAGAAAATTTTAATGTGTGACCTCACAGAAGAAATTGCATGGGTGGTTTATTTCAACCCAGTCATGCATGTAATCTTCTAGAACACTGGTTATTATCATACCAGCCTGGGATGGGCACCCGATCCGAGGTGTGGTCACTGTTTCTGGGTGAGAATGCGGGATGTTGTGGAGTGTATGGAAGCTCCTTTTGAAGCTAATATGTGATGAAAATTGTAAGAACAAGAACGAATCTTTAAAAAATAACCAAACAACCCTTGATCTAAGCTTGATTTACAAAGGCTTGGATGCACACATCCAGTTCGATTATAAGAAGGAGCTGTAGTCAAGATCCTCACTAGATTACAGAGCGGATCCCTTGACAATAGGGTTAAGGTGGCAGAGGTATAAATTTGATGACTGATTGGAGGTGGTTGACACATGGTTAATAACATCACCTCTTGTGGCAGAACAGCAAGGAAGAAATGGAAGAATTACACAATCGCATGGGAGAAATATGGAAAAGTGGAAGATATGCTGGACAGGCTGGGTAAAGAAGGCAAGCTGTTGAATATTCACACCTATATTGGCTTGTTACGGAGGTGTACGGACCTGAAAGATGCAGTGTCAGGGAAGCAGGTGCACACCCACATAACTCGAAGTTGCATTCAACCAACAACAATTTTGACTAACGCTATCCTGAATATGTACATCAAGTGTGGACACTTGGGAGATGCTTTTCACGTATTTAATAATGCATCATCACGAGTCCGGGATAGGTACACTTGGGGCATTATGCTGGGTGGGTATTCCAAGCATCAGTGCTTTCAGGAAGCTTTGCACATTTATGAGCAGATGCGAAAGGAAGGCGTGGTTCCAGACAAATTCATGTTCACTAATGTGATCAATGCATGTGCAAACCTTAGACTTCTGGAATCAGGCAAGCAAGTTCATGCTGATCTGCTGAAATGTGGGATCAAAACAGATATCATACTGGCCAACACCCTTATTGACATGTATGCCAAATGTGGCAGTGTGAGGCAAGCACGAGAATTGTTCGACCAGATGGATATTAGGGATGTGGTGACATGGAATGTCATGATTGGAGGATTTGCCCAAGACGGCCACTTCGAGGAGGCATTCGAGTTGTTCCAACAAATGGCACAAGGAACTTTGAAGCCTGATCCTGTCACTTACATCAATATCCTCACTGCTTGTTCAAACCCGGAAGCTCTTACATTGGGCAGGAGGGTCCATGTCCAGATTGTTGGTTCTAGATTCCAGTCAGATGTCCGCGTAGCAACTGCACTTGTCAACATGTATGCAAAATGTGGGAGCATCCAGGATGCACAGCAGGTGTTTGATAAAATGGTCACGCGAAATATTTACACATGGAACGTGCTGATTGGGGCATATGCAGAGATTGGCTGTGGGGATAAGGCATTTGATTTGTTTTTACAAATGCAGCAGCGTCAGCATGGCGTAGAACCAAACGCAATCACATTTCTTGCAATCCTTAATCCTCGTGCAACCTCTGGAGCTTTGGAGTGGGTTAAGGACGTGCATGCCCAAGTCCACAAAGCTGGACTACAGTCTGATGTGCGTGTGGGGAATGCCCTTATCAACATGTTTGCAAAGAGTGGGAACATAAGTGATGCACGCGGTGTTTTTGAGAAAATGGCTGAACGCGATTTGGTGACGTGGAGCTCGATGATTGGAGGACTTGCACTGCATGGGTATGGTCAGGAAGCTCTTCAACTTTTTGAACATATGAAAAGGGAAGGGTTCAAACCAAACGCAATGACTTTGATGGGTGTTCTCTCAGCATGTAGACACTCAGGCCTTGTGGGTGAGTGTCAACGACATTTTTCGGCTATGTCCGAACAATACGGCATTGTACCTGAGATTGAGCACTATGGCTGCATGGTGGATGTCCTTGGCTCTGCTGGGCATTTGGACGAAGCTGAGGACTTGGTGAAGAATATGCCAATGGATGCAGATGCTTCGATTTGGGGAGCATTGCTTGGTGCTTGTAGAATTCATGGCAACGTGAGATTGGCCGAACATGCTGCAACTCACTATCTAAAGTTGGAGCCAGGAAATGCTGGAATTTACGTGGCTTTGTCCAACATATATTCGGCAGCTGGTATGCAGGACCGTGTGTTAGCAGTGCGCAGTATGATGGGGGCAAGGGGTGTAAAGAAGGAGCCAGGGCGCAGCTGGATCGAAGTTAATAAGAAGGTACATTACTTTGTTGCAGATGATAGATCTCACCCTCGAGCAGAAGATATTTACTCTGAATTGAACAGACTGACCCAAGAAATGAAGAAGGCAGGATATGTCCCGGACACTCGACATGTTCTACACAACGTGGACAAGCAGCAGAAGGAAGAAGCTCTTTGTTCTCATAGTGAGAAATTGGCCATAGCTTATGGTCTCATCAGCACACCCCTGGGAACACCCATCCGCGTTTTCAAGAACCTTCGTGTATGTTCTGATTGCCACATGGCGACAAAGTTCATATCCATGGTCACTGGGAGGGAAATTGTAGTGAGGGATGGTAGTCGTTTCCACCACTTCAAGAATGGTGTCTGTTCTTGTGGTGATTTTTGGTGATGGTTCCGAATCAACAAGTTGATTCAAAAGCACTTGTGATTATGGAGAGTCATGTATTTCTCGTCTGCCTCAGTTTGTAACATTACAATTCATTGGCACTGGAATTCTTGGTGTCGTATAGGAAATCCCAATGTGAGATGAGTTTTCTTTGACTGAAAAAAGCAATCTCCTACTGGTCATCGGTTCAATTATCCATGTGAACGCCAGGGAGGAAGCACCACTTGCAGGTGTGTCTGAACCGATGTGTGGATGGTTGCCCATAGCGAATTGAGAAAATGACTCCCATGAAACATTAGATGTCTGAGAATGGAAGGCAGCTGCCAAGTAGGTTAGTCGCTGCAACACTTAGATGCTGGAGGAAATGGAGGGCAGTTGTGTGCACACATATAAAAGAGTAACCTTTTCCAAGAGGATTTCTTTGCACTAGTGCAATTACAAGTTTTGCATTTGAGCCATGTGGCTGGGAACTACTTCACTTCGGCCAGGATGTATCCCTTGGTTACTTTTATTTTCTTGTGCTTTTCCTAAATCTATTAGGCATGGGGGGAAGGTGTTACATTCTACAAGTCTAGAGGAATGTATGTGGCACGAACCACCGAACCCTGAACTATGGAGAGGAGGCTGGAGAGCAAAAACATGAAGAGGAGGAACAATGTATGACCACTGGCACCCCTCCTCTCCCCTTGTGCCTCAGAGAACTAGAGATCTTGTATCTTAGTTTTTTTACAGAGATAATTGCACATTACATGTGCACTGTCTTGTATCTTAGCTTAGTTTTATTTACAGTGATAATGCACATAACATGTGCACTATCTTACGAGTGGACTTCTAGTGAAGTTAATTAGAGTTCTCAATGTAGTCCCTTTTCCATGTAACCTTGCACGTTACTGAACGTATGAGTGCTAATGAATGAAGTTTTGAGAGGGGACATTCACAACAAAGCACATATGTTACTAAAGTCTTCACATTCACAGACAATAAATGGTTTAAGACAGTTGAGAATGGATCTGTTTGTGCTCTTTTGTTCACTTACATCCACAACATTTGGTCATAAGTCATTTGAGACCACCAAGCAGGTTGTATTTTAAAAACAGGTGTAGCTTGTGTAAGCATCCACACTAAGTGTGGGTAGAGATACCTACCAGTCCAATTCGGAGGCATCCAGTCCTATTGGCTTGCGAAGAAGCTTCACTTTGACTTATGAGGGACAGTCTGGAACAGATTATGAACCATTCACCAAAATCTCAATGTGCGTTGGATGGTTTCATTAGCTATGTTTGGGAAAGGGCATATTGCAAAAGCCTAATACTTAAGTTGAGCAGGATCCAAACATTTGAAATTGATAATCCCATTTTGGGATGTTTAGGCTATTTATGGTTGATTGACATTGCACTAGCTCAATTTCATAACAACGATCCAACAATTTGTTTACAAAGTTCTTCAATGACCATGTGCAGAGTCTCTTCCCTGTTGGAATTATGTTAGAATAGGGCAGTTGGGTGGATCCAGCTTGCGGGCCACAAGCCCCATCCACCTAATGGCCATACTCTTACACATCAAGCAAACAATACCTTCTTCCAAGAAATGAGTAATGGAATTAGAATTGGGAGGCATGAACAAATGATTTTGATCTAGGCTTGTCTGCAGGGTGGTCCTACATCAGGAAATCCTATTCAAATTGGGAGGATGCATTTTGGAAATGGTGGGCATAATTCTTCGGCTACGTGGATGGTCAGTATTCAACGAACAACAAGAGGTTCATTTAGGAGAAGGGCAACCAAAGAGGCATTTTTGTAGTAGAGGTTGTAGGAATAAGGGTAGGAGCATGAGTTCTCAACATGAGAATCCAAGGGTGCCTGAGGCAACTACCTTTCTCCAATGCGAAATCTACATGTTTGCAAACCCTTATGCTTGTTTCCGAGCCCTAGGCTTCTATTTGTTCTCATTGTAGATTGGATGCTCCTCATCTGCCTACAAAATGCCCCTTTTGTTCCACGAGGTTACTCAAAAACCAAAGAGAAAGTCCAACCAGGTTGCTCCATAACATTACTCAGCTGTGCATGTGAGTTCCATTTCTCATCTGGAGTAATATACCAAGTATTTTGATGACAGATGACCACTGACAGGAAGGAACCGGCTGCGCCAACCTATGTCAACCTGTGCCTTCCGAACCGAGTCACCTTCTGCTACCTTGCTCCCTACACTTACCAGATTATCTGCGATTTCGACCTACCAACCCTTCAGCCAATCTAACAAAGCTGGTTAGGAGTGCTTGTAGCCAAACAACCGACCAACTGCCCTTGTAACCCCCTCTCCACTGCAACAAATTCAGAGTTTGAATCTGAGACTAGGTGGATCCAAAGTGTACTATTATCTTGGAACAAAGTGAATGCAATTCTCGGCCCGTTTGATTCTTAACCGCACTAGTTGACTGATGTTATCGTGCTCCTACACTTGCCATAACACCTATGACTCTAGCCTATCTTAGGTACCGACCCATTGGACAACGCCGGTTGGGAGATGCTGTAGCTGATCGGCCGACCAACTTGCCTTTGTAACTCCAACTCCACTGCCTCTATAACCCCATCTCCACTGCTCCAAATTCAGAGCTTGAATCTGGGGCTAGGTGGACTCAATGAGAATCGCCTCGCAACAAAGTGAACGCGATTCTCGCGCCCATGAAACTCAAGGGCAGCACTAACTGAATAAATGTCATGTTGCTGTATCCAGTCGGGGTGCGGTTAGGGCTGGGTGGATCCAATGAGAATTATCTCGGAACAGAGTGAATGGGATTCGCAGGCCCACGAAACTCAAGGACTACACAAACTGAATAAATGCTATGCTGATTCCAGTTGGGGGTGCGGCTTGGGTTGGGTGGATCCAAAGAGAAGTGTCTTGATACATAGTGAATGCGATTCTCGGGCCCACGAAACTCAAGGGTTGCACCAACTGAATAAATGTTATGCTGAATCTCGTTGGGGTGCTGCTGCTGGGGGTGGGTGGATCCAAGAGGAATTGTCTTGGAACATTGTGAGTGCGATTCTCAGGCCCACGTAACTCAGCTGCACCAGCTGAATCAAATGTTTACTAAGCTCAATCCAGTTGGGTTGCGGCTGCGGCAGGAGGTGGAGAACCGGCAGTTTCTTGCACCCTGCTCTCCAGCCTCTTCACCGCCTTCCGCCACGCGAGGCTGGCCGCTTTGATGGAGCCGCGACGGACGCTGGAGCTCGAATTCGACTTGTCCAGTTTGGTGTCCAGCAGGCTGCTCTGATGGGACCGAGAGCTGGCATTGTTGGCGCTGCTGGAGCTCTCGGTCTCGGAGATCTCGTCCACGTCGGACAACCGCCGAGGCAAGTGCGCCCGCCTGCCCGCTGACATAGACAGCTGGCGGTCTAGCATGTTCATATAATGATGACCTGGACTGGCCACGCCCTCGTCTCCGCCAGCTGGACCCTTCCAAATGGCCGTGGCATCCGAGGTGGACACTATCTCCTCGTCCGGCGCCCCCCACTCCTCTTCGTGCCGCAGCGTGTCGATGCCGGCTTGTTGCACAATGAATCCGGGCCAGTTCCGCACGGACTCGGGGATCGTGGAACGCGGACGACCTCCGGCCAGCTCGTTCAGGGACGCTCGGTTCATCGAATCCAACAGCGTCGCGATCTCCCCGTCGTGATGACTTCTGCTACTGGAACGTTTGAGATGTTCGTCCTCGGGTTCATTAATAGATGATGGGTCGTGGTCGAACTTCCGGGAAGGGCTCTGCTCCGACGGGTGCCGCGCACTACTTAGCTTCCGAAGTAAGCCTCCCAGTAAGCCCTTTGGTCTCTCCACATTCTCTCCTGCTTCATTCACAAATGCCTGAACGATTGGGAATTCAATCGACAGGATATGATACTGAGCAATGTAATGAACAAGTATATCACAAAATTTCTAACTCTCATTTTGATTCCAGTTTAGAAGTACGCTTTCTATAAAAGAAAGACTAAATATCAAAATTAAAATTAAAATAGCGAACCTGTTAGCAAACAATACTTCTGATAGTGCTCCTAAAACATGGAGTTGATTATTGGCTTGGTTAGCAATATGTAAATTAGAGCATAGACCTTTAGGCTTTGACAATCAAGACGTAGAAACTTTACAACTTCAGATCTGAACATTGGCTTTCCATAGCTGTAGCTTTATATGTTTATCTTCGTTCTCAGTGTGCTTACGATGTAGCACCCAGTGGCTACATCCAAGACATCAACTCTTTTATCTTCTAAAATCGCTTCTCATGTCTCTAACAAGTTCGAATAGTTATAATGATTTCACAAGTAGTCGTAGCAACATGATGCTTGGAAAGAGGGAGGGAGGGCATGCAGAGAGGTATCCGTTGAGACCATTTATGTTTGAATTAGAAAGGTTTACACTTCCAGATATCGATGTTCTTAGAACGACTTTGAAGCAATTTCTTCTAAAGTAAGGGGTCACCATCCAGAGCCCCTAAGTATTTAATCCAGTGAGCCCTTTGGCCTCTCTACATTCTCTCCTGCTTCGTCCACAATTGCCTGAACAATGGGAATCTGAGTCGCAAAGATCGATCAATTGATCAATAGGGCATCCAACACAACATCAACTCTTTCCCCTCCAATTCTGATCTTTCAAATCAGTTGAGTGGTGTGTTTTAATTTTGCAAAGAGTCATAGCAACATGATGCTTGGAAAGAGAGGGCATGGAGGTGGGGAATCCCATTGAGGCCATTTATGTCTGATTTAGAAAAGGTTCACACTTTCAAATGTCAGCATTTTTAGACCTACTTCGAACCAATTCTCCTAAAGCCAGGGTCACCATCTAGGTTCCCTAGTAGGCATTTAGTTTCAGTTCTAAGAAAATTTATGAAATTTCTTGGAACTTTTAGTAGTCCTTAAAATGCTTATAATTGGATAGGAGCTCCTAAATAGTGCTTCTTAGAAATGTTTTAGCAGCTTCAAAGCAGCTTCTACAGACCTGCGGGTGCTACAGATATTTGCACCCTGTGATCATAAGTTTTATCTTCTACAGAAGATTCAACTCCTCAAGTTGGATTAAAGGGCAGCCTTATTCATAGAAGTGAAGCAGTAGTAGCTCAATGATTTCTCAAGATTCTCATTGGATTAAGGGGGTGCTTTTCAATAGATGCAGGCAGACAAAGTTACCGTAAGTGAAATCTATTGAAGTCTTGATAAGTTGTTTAGGGACGATGCTATACCTGATCCCGTGCACCTTCTTGCAGTTCCATGCTTCCACGCATTGCTGCCATGCTTATTTGAGACAATGCTGGGGAGAAGACTCGATTCAGAGAAACGTCAGGTTGGTCAGGTGAAGAACTCGTGGATTCACCGTTTTTGAATAACAGCACTTCCAGCCATTTGTCCAGGTTCAACTTTCCAATCTTTCTTGTTCTTTCATCATCAATATCCGATTGTTGCATTCTGCCATCTTTTCTTTGTATATCATGCAGATGTGTTGTCAACACCTGTGTGCCAATGACAACCTTCAGTATATAGCTTTACTGTTATCACAAACCTCTAAATTCATATATCATCAACACTTATTTCACATTGATTTCAACTACATGAAATTACAATACTGAATCAATGCCTACCAAAAGATATTCTCATCATATGTTTCTATAGTTTATACTTGGAAGACCTAAAAGGATGATTTGTGAGTTGTATCAATCATGAATGAATCATTAGCTGAATGTTGAATCAGCACTGAAAATATTTGAAACCCCAAAGGGTTTGTATCAACGCTGGATCAACATTAAATGCTGATAACTTGAGACGGTTCTCTAAATGGAGGATTCCAGCCACAGGAGGGACGAGCAAAACTGTGAAGTACAAAATCAAGATTGCTTACTGTCATTCATGTTCCAATGCAGCCACAGAAACCCAAAAATTGTGTGTGCCTTGATAAACGGGTGGACAAACCTGGTGGAGTAGTTCATCCAGGTTTTCTTCAGGCTTGCCTTGCACCAAATCATCCTGCATGGGCGCTGCACCTGCCTCCATAGTTGGGATCTGAGAACGAATGTGTTGAAGACATTCTTCCAAGTACTCTTGCCTACATGAGACTGCATTGTCAATGATGGCTGGCACATGATGATCGTCTTTCAAACTATTTTTCCTCACCATTATTATGTTCTTCTGTATCTCCTGTTTGGAGTTGATTGGTCTAGGTTGCCCTGCACTTTCTGGAAGAACGACATCATTTGCAACCGGATGATGGGCAAATCCAGATGTGTGTGTGATATCCTGCTCTACTGTTCCTGTGCTCCTGGTGTCATCTGATTTCTTCACCCTTTGTGTTTCCAGTTCTTTGCCTGCAGAATTCCGTTCTACAGTCCCAGTTGTTCCAGAATTGTTGTCTGAACATGTGTCTTCAGTTTCTGGAAGTTCGTGATCCATCTCATCATCTGCAGAATCTTTATCAATATCACACTTTTCTGAGGTTAGACTGATTGCAAGTCAGTATAGACACAAGATAGATAAATTGAGTCAATTGAAAATACTAACTAAGCAGAATTATTGCTGCGTAGAAATCAAGCAGCTCTTTCTGCATGTTTTCTGAGAGCTAAGAAATTTAGCGAATCCCTGACAGTTTATACCAAACAAATGTGCTTGCTCAACATTTACTTGGTTGATTCTGATGATCGCATTACTAAACTTATTTGGTGTTGATGAATCTGCATAGAATGACTTTCATGTGACTGCTGGTGTACATACCTGGGCTTCTTAGATCCGCATCCGAGTTCCTCCGCAACCGACTTTTCCCTCCACTCTGTTTGGACCTCTTGACAGCCTCTGCCACTGTCACCAAAGCCTTGCTTCGCAATGGAGACATGGGCATTCTGAGAGGCGAAGCATTTGCTGCAATTTCGTCCCTTACTCGTAGAGGGGAAGCGTTTGCTGCGATTTCATCCCTTGCTCTCAGAGGCGAACTCACTCTCAGAGGCGAACTTACTCTCAGAGGCGAACTCACTCTCAAAGGCGAAGCGTTTGCTGCAACTCCGTCCCTCAGTGGCGATGAAACTGCAAGCAATGAAAGCAACCACCAAGACATAATTATTGGTTTGCTTTGTCATCTCATTTTGAACACGGATTAGTACTGGTGCCTCATACTCAATGCCCACTGCCAGCTCTATGTGCCAACCATTTAGCCAGACGTGAGCCAACTCGAATTCACTTTCAGACTAGTCATTTCTGCAGCTCAAACAATGACCAATGACCGAAAATCTCAAAATGTGCAAACCTACATGCTTGCGACTTACCATTCAACTAGAGAGCTCCCTGTGCAGCTCTACCTTCCATGCAATCCATACTATGTGAGTATCCATCAATCCATCCACAAGAAAAGGTGACCAACAAATCAACAAGATCAATGCAGAATCACACCTTGCGAATGAGTAAAATCTCCACAACACTAGGGGTGTGGGTGTGGTTGTGGTTTACTTTCTTTGGTTCTGTTTCCATGGAATAGGCATATTGAGTGCTAACCACAAGCACACCCACCCTCTACCCCATCAGCCCTCTACTCTAGATGGTTAATCATCGTAGTTTCATGCTCATGTGGCACCACTATATAGCTTCAAGGCCAGGTCCGGGAGAAAGTTGATGAGGCAACCATTGTAGCACTAAAGTCCAAAGCCAACAAGAACAATTAATCACTTCAATTTCTTTTCTCGAGTCCAAGACCTAAACCAATGATGGATTGCAATTTGGAAGACCAACCTCACCATCAGCCATAACCACAACCACAACCATTCGCAAACTTCAAGTGCAAATGAAAAAACTTGTAGTTATGGTTGATAGTGGCGGTTAACTACAACCACAGCCACCTTTGTCCTGTATTGGCAATCCTTCAGACAACAATTGGCCTGGCGCACACAAGCCGACTCAAGAAAAACTTTAGTTGCATTGCGACGAGATATCAACTTAATCTTCTCCATGACTGCAGAATGTCCATCATGAAGTAATTAATGAGACACTTGAGAGACACCAGAAACAAACAAAAAAAGTCATCCAAGTAAAGAACCTTGGAATGATTGTTTGTCCAAAGACTTTCTTGCAACCTGTTGCTGTCGCAATTCGTGGTCATGTAACAACTCCTTCGTCGTCTGCTGCCGCCGCCTCCGCCCGGCCCGAGTACGCAAATTAGGGTAATGCTCTTGCACTACATATTCCGCCGCGTCAATGTCGTCGCTGTTGTTGCTGTCGCTCAGGTCGTGATGATCCCCAGGGTGGAAATTAGCGGCGGCAGCCGCCGCCGCCGCCACTCTTCCCTCTTCCGCAATTATATTATCATCCTCCTCCTCTATTTCTTGTTCTTGTTCTTGTTCTTCATCTTCATCTTCTTCGTCAGTTAGGCCGGCAGGAGATGCACAGCTGCTGAACCCCCCCGCACCACCATTATGATTACCACTAATATTAATCCCTCCTCGCTGCTCCAGTTTGCCCAGCTTCTTTTGCATCACACTCAGGTTGTCCATCACGTCGTCATCTCCGACCGCGGCCTCCAGAATCTCCCTCTGTGAGTACCTTTGAAACAGGTCTTTCTCCGCTGCCTCGCATGTCGCCTTCTGGCTGTCCAGACGAGCCATGAGCACCTGGCAGGCGGCTTGGTTCAAGTGCGCTTGCTCTTTGTAAGAGATGCTCCTGCCCATCACCACCACCACCACCACAACAACCCCAACAACATTAGGCCACTCAGAATATAACCACAAGCGGGGTGATTCATAGATAGATAGATATAAACATCGGCTCTTGGGAAATCAAGCATGAATGAAGAGCCTCTTCGCCCCCGAGCTACTTCCCTCCTTCCCTCCTGAAGGGTGGGCAAGCCGTGTGATGGATACATAGATACAAACGCAAGCTCATGGTGGAGCAAGCATGAATGAAGAGACTCCTCATTGCGGGCTACTGCTCTCTTTCAAGGTTGGGCAAGCCAGGTGATAGATAGAGAGATATAAATGCAAGCTCTTGGGGAGCAAGCATGAATGAAGAGCCTCTTCGGCCGTAGTCTTCTGTCCTCTTTCAAGGGTGGATGAGCGGGATGGTAGATTGGTAGATAGATAAATAGATATAAATGCAAGCTCTTGGTGGAGCAAGCATGAATGAAGAGCCTCTCCACCCGTGGGCTGCTACCCTTGAAAGAGAGTGCGCAAGCCGGTTGATAGATAGATATAAACACCGGCTCCTAACTGAGCAAGCATGAATGAATAGAGAAGATCGACCTCTTTGTTCGCATTCTACTATTGTCTTTCAAGGGTGGGCGAGTTAGGTTCCAAGTCAATCAAAGAATTACACTAAAAATCTGATCCCACGTGAATGGTCTTGCCATCAGTTGGTGGCAAGTACACTAAAAATCTGATCGAGTGTGACCTCTCCATTCATCATCAACCCAACCCACATGTATTGTCTTGCAATTTCTGGGTGGCAACTAAATAAGGTGTCGCATGGCAATTGGTAGAACATGACAAGTCATGAAGACTACTCTTATGAAAATGCGGATGGCATTTGCATCATCGGGTTTCTGCATAGAATTTATTACTCAAGCGCTAAGAATAGAGTGGACCTGGAATTGGTGCAGTTCAAGCTGGAGTTTGAAAGCAGATAGACTCAAAAGGTTAAGGGGTGCTTGATTCTGGGAGTCGAGGCGTTATACGGAGGTGCTTGAGGTTACATACTGGTGATTTTAAGTTGATGTTAAAATTGACTCTATCCCAAATCAAATAATCTATCGAATGCATGCTTCAATCTGGACCGATAAATGGAGAATCTGAGCTCGTACGTTGAATGACCTACATTGAAATATCATATTCATTATCAAGTGTAAAAACTAGGTGAATAAGAATCAGGAAAACACACACACGGAGCATTTGTCGATGAATGGAAGAGGAGAGTAAGATGATAGCGTACTGGTGCATGGTGTCACGAATCATTCGTTCCAAACAAAGGCGGTAAGACGACTGGGTCTCGGCCCATCTTCTTTGCTTTTCAACCCGCTGCTTGTGCTTTGTGAGAATAGCCTCCAGCTCAAGAGCCTTCAACCTTTCCTTCTCATTCTGTTGCCTCAGCTTCATCACCGTTTCCTTCAAATCTACTATCTCTTCCTCTTTGTCTCGTCTCAGCTCTTCCCTCCTGATCTTCACACGAAGCTCCTGCCATCACACAAAATTTACCTGTGAGTCTTGAACCTTCATTCATGTATAAGAACTACATGGCGATCATGGTCACAGACATAGCATTCTTAAACATGTAAAGGACGTTCTCTTTCTATTCTGGCTTCAAGAATAAATCCAAGAATTGAGGTGCTTGATTACATGCATCAATGCCATGCGTTTGTCAAGTGGCAAGCTCTCATTGGTTGACAACCTAGTTGTTCCCTTTCTGCAGACAAAGCCTTCTTCTCCCATCCACCAAGCGAAAAAAGAAACAAGAAAATAACGACTCTGATGTTACCACCAGCGTGAACTATGGCGTTGCTTATTTTCAAGTTGATCTTAGTCTATATGTAATCCCGAAATGGGCATTACGAGAATTGGAGGGGCACTGAAGAATATTGTCTCCTTTCGAAGGTGGAACACCTTGAACAGGCATTGACAAAACGGCTGGCACTTATCTCCCCCAAGGCATGCCCTTAGGTTCTCACATGTTGGTTGAAAATATTCGGTACATGTTCGTGTTCTATTCCGGCCTTAGGCAGCTTAACCTCGGAGTTCCCATGAAATCCTCGGGTTAAGGCCTTGGTTTTACACCACCCTTCCTCTACCAAAATTTTACTTGAAGAACTTGCCAAAAAGAATATCACTGAGTGTATTGGTCCTCAAGATGCTTCTCTAGGGTGAACTCTCACTACACCGCTTAAGAATGCTATAGTGACATACTCTGATCATTTGATATGTTTGAAGGTCAACTAGTTTCATCATGGCTGTGAACTATAAGTTTGAAAGAGTCCTGTAAGTAGCATACTCACTTCTTTGTGCAAAATCTAGGTTTACAATCCAAGTCTTACCTTCTGTAGAGCAGTGGTAGCTGCAAATTGACGATCCATGTATTCGTTTCGGCCACTCGATGTCGGTGCTGCAGGAACAGAGGGATCCTTTACAGAATTATGCCGTTTCCCTCTCATTGTACGAAACTGCATCACAGACTCAAAAGGTGTCAAGAGGGAAATCTTTTCAATCTTCATGGTGGAGAGGTTGAACAGATCAGTAAATATCACTAAGGTAGACATGCTTTAGATGGATGCTTTTCTCTCTGTACCCACTTCTCATAGGATATGAAACATGCAATAAGTGCAAGATGGTTAACAAATCCAAATTGTGCCTGTAGACATTTGCATCATGATTTCTGGAACTCGTATGAATATCATATTCATTATCAAAGTGCTCATTAAGTGGTCAAATAGGCCCTCCCAATCATGCTGACTATTGAGCCTGAAATGGTAGCATATTCTGAACATGTAATCCGATCTCTTTTGAATACTTATCTTTTCTGGTGCCAGTTCTTAGATCCACACCAAAATACAGGTGTCTGAGATTATTGTTTCGTTCGTTTTAGGCACATCTACCTTAGTAGGAAAGTTCATGTGCCTTTTCAAAATGGTCCATTCGACACACTGTCATCTAGGACCTGTTCAAAACATCACATGTTGTGTCAAAATGATCGATTGACACATTTCTGACACCAAATAGAATCTGTTTGCATGGGTCCTAGAGATGACAAAAATTATTTGGGACATGTCGAAAGACCCTTGTTTCCTACTAGTGTTTATCTCCTTTCCATGCAGCTTCAAGGTACCAGTTCCTCAAAACTCAAGATTGACATCACGGGAGAAGTTAATTTTGAGAATTTCCCAATCATCCTGGACATCCTGATCATCCATGTCATTCAAGACCAGTTTTAATATTTGTGAAATCTTTAGAACGTTCCAGATGATTGATTACCTTATGCTTGATCTGCGAGGTCGAAAGAGTAGCAAGAACGGGTTCAGATTCTTTGATCTCCTTCCAGCAACCTGGTCCAAATTTTTTGATGGCTCGTCTCAACGCCTCCTCTTCTTCCACAGTCCAGTGCCGCCACTCTGCTTCTGTTGTAATCTCACTGGATCCTGTTGTGCACATCAATTTCGTTAGGTAGGTCCATTTGGAAGTGAAAGTCTGTTTTCAATTCCTGTATTCAGAAAACCGTCTTGCGAACATCTTGCAAACAGGATTTTGTTGTATGGACTGTTTGCAAGATAAATTTGGTAAAGAAGAATTAAAATCAGGAAAGTGTAACAAAGATTTGCAAACAGGAATTATTTTCCTGTTTGCAAGATGTCCCAAAGGCCCATCATAGCATTCTTAAGCATGATGTCAAGGACGCTCTCTTTCTATTCTTGCTGCAAAAATAGAAATTTCAAGAATCAGGGTCCTTGAGTACATGCATAGTCAAGTGGCAAGCTCTCATTAGTTGACACCTCATTGTTGCCTATGTTCAGACACAAAGCATTCTTCCATCTACCAAGATTCAATTGAAGATGTGCGTCTCCAACGGAATCATTATTAAGTTATCCGGACTTCCTAAAATTTATTCCATTTGCATTGGAACCGAAATAGGCTACTCAAGAATCTTATGATCACCTGCTACCACCGCTGCAATACTGTAACAGGATCCAACAGAAAATTGTGCAATTTTGTTACCTGAAACTGCTGCAGTGGAATCCGAAACGGAGCCGGGAGCTTTGAAGCGATCGCTGGAGCGGAAAGACTGCTTATGAAGACTGTCTTTCGGCACACTCACGATGGCGGCGGCTGCTAATCCACATTGTGCCTTCTTCTCACGAAAGTGTTGAGGCCATGGCCGGCATTCGCCGACATGCTCAATCGCCACAGATTCATCCTCTCCCCCTGCAAAAAACAATGCAAACGACCGCTTCCTGCAAAACGGATCGATTGGTTCAATGATGTTTATTATAATCCCATCTCATGTGCTCTTAAGATTCTAAAACCCAGTCACTACCTAGTAGCCACAATCATTTAGCAGATTCAGCAGATTTTTCTGCACGGCATCATGCTTTCCAGATTCGGAAACCACATCTGGAAACCCTAATTTTCATGTGGAGAGCTGAGAGTTCGGCATCTTCAATAAGTCTTGCCATCCGTACAATGTAATAAATTATTGAGTATATCTAGACTCGTCTATGAATTTTGCACAGAATGAATTTGTATACATGCAGTTCTATCGGCGGACCCTATGGCAGAAACTAGCCTTAGAATCCCGTGTTGTATACACATGTGCAATTTGTTGTTTGTTAAAAACTACACAGCTACAGCGGTGTTTCGACCACATTGCTTCCTAAAGTATGTATAACTAGGGTTTGCATCGTATTCTTCTAGTGTTCTTCCCCAATTAGCAATGCTAGCAACAGTTTCTTAACAAATATTTTGTCCGTATTTTCTAAAGTCACAGTATGTCATTCATACATGCTGCAAGAGACGCACCTGAAGTCTGCATTCTTTGCGGCAAAGGCCGATAAGAACTGATTGATTGAACAACCATGCTGCAAGTCCCACCAGGGCACAAGGAACTCCAGACGGTTTCGTTTCCGTTGGTATGCTTGCCATTGCACCACTCGCAGATTGGGCATCACAGTCCTCCCCCCTCCTGAACGTCACCGAGAAATTAGGTTACGAACAAAAATCCAACATCGACTCCGACTTCACTAACAGGCTACATGAAATGACCTCTGAATCTTGACATCTTGAAATACTTCGTAACTGCCACTACTGTAACACTCTGCCGAACGAAGATGTACAGGCTGGTGAGTAGGGTTTCGTGACCTACTTGGATGAGGGAACCAGTGATCAATTTCCCAGGCTAGCGGTGACGCTGGATCAGCATTCCAGTACACCACATTTCCATAGGGGTCGACTCGAAACTTGGCAGGATCAAACCCTGCGTTCCTGCAATATTCCATGAAAACTCAGAGTCTACTCAGTTACTGCTGTGCCTTTAACTTTTGCATGTTTGCTTGTTCCTCCTCGAAATGGACAAGTCGAAGAGCTACATTAATGTTGAACTAATAAGATGTACTAATGACGATGTGAAATTTATTTTTTCGTACCCGAGGTGGTCAAGTTGCCGCCATAGCTCCTCCCTGAACTTGGACACATTTGGAGGTTCTCTATCCACCTCCACCAACGCCGGAAACAAGCTATCCCACTCCTTGAGCTTCCCATACTGCATCATCACAAAGCTTCATCAATGAACTGCATATGGTGTAGTTTATAAGTGAGCTGTGATGTCTTGTAGCAACCACAGGAGCAACCTATGATTCCTTCAAGCAACATAGCCACACCTCTTGGAAGCATGGCCTTCATTAATTGGCACTTCATTGACATAGTGTTTTAACTGTAGTCCTTCAAGCTTTAGGGGTAGGTTTCGGAGATCTAATTCAAAATGCAGCAACCTTGAAGACTGAACGTACTGTATTTACAGCACAGCTAACTTCAGAAACACCAAATTGCGGAGTGATAAAACAGACATGGTTTCCCTCTCAGGCGTAGTCCGGCTATGTCCACGTGAAATGGATTGCACGCTGTACTTTGAAACGGCAGGACTGAAAACTAGGTTAGCTACAACTGTGTCAGCATCGACTACCCGTACCTATGGCTACCTGTAGAACCACCTGAGGTTTGAAAGGCTGTGCACTCCCAATTTCATAAACCCTTCAAAAACGGGAGAGGCGAAGCTAATTAACAAAGTGCCACTGCGTGATGCATGAACTTTGCACTTGCTGTTCGCACGTGAAACAATCAATGCGAAATTAACTCCTCCGATTTAGAATCTCCCTTGAGCTGAACTGGAAGACAGGATGAAAATTGCAGAATCAACCCAACCTACAGGAACATCAATGTTCTGAAGCTGGTCCGGGATTCCCGAAATTCAAACTTGTAGCTTTCTTGACACGCGGCCACTCCAGGCTGAGCTTTACTAGTTACAGTGATAAAGGCCTACAGGAGAGTAGTACTCAATCATTTCTGGCACAAGAAGTGCGTCGAGGTTGAACATAGCATTCTTAACTGGTGTAATGGGTATACACTCGGTGAGCTTCTTTTTGGCAACTTCTTTCAGTTGAATCCTGGTAGATGGGAGAATGCTTTGTCCAAATCAGATGTATAGGTAACAATGAGATGTCGACTAACCATCGACTATGCTTGGCATTCATGCAGCATGTACACAACGAACTTGAGTCTTGAAATTTTAATTCTTGAAGCTAGAACAGATGGAGAACGTCCTTGCACGTGCTTAAGAATGTTCAATGAAGGTTGGAAAACTTGTTTAGAATAATTATCAGAACCCGCAAGCAGTTGCAAACGGCAGGAATTCCTTCACAAGAGATCTCTCTCTTTCTCTCTCTCTCTAGACTCTCTCACGAAGTCCTTGATTACATGTGAAGTGGCAAACTCTTATTTGTGCAAACCTCATTCTTGCCTATCTTCGGACAAAGTTTTCTACTATCTACCAAGATTCAACTTGAGGAACTTGCCAAAAACATTACCACCGAGTGTAAACTCTCCAAGAAGCTCATCTAGGGAGAACACCCACTCCACCGCTTAAGAATGCTCTTCAAGGCTGGGCATCCAACAGCAAAAACAGGGAAGAAAGAGGTAGAGTTACTCACACGTTCCACTTGGGGAGGGTAGGGCAGGAATCGCTGGGGCGGGCCCTCGGAGAAGGGCAACCGCAGCAGCATTTTTCCTCCATCAGCAGAACCAGAAACATTGTAGCGGCACAGCTTCGCGTAGCCGTGAGGGTAGCCAAGCTGCGGGTCCACCACCAGCTCCTCCTCCGTCAGCCCCACCTCCGACAACATCGTCTCTTTTTCTTCTCTTCTTCTTCTTCGTCGTCGTCTTCGTAGTCCTCCAATGCCTCTTAAGTTAGCTATGGATACATGAAGCCCAGTTCTGCAGGAGGGAAAAACCCCAAAGACATTCTTGCTCCTGGAAGACTAGGCTGGGTACTGCAACTGTGACACCTACCTCGCCAGCTCTCCAAACTAACTAAGAATGCCAAAGCATCAGGAATTTATTAGCTGAGCTGCAGCATCACGGGTTTCGGAGACATGATGATGATGATATTGATGTTCTAAAAGGATGAGAAATGATTGGTCTGCAAGCTGAACAATGAAAAAAAACCTCAGAGAGCTCCAGAAGAAGAATTGCAAATATAATAACACACAGCTTTAGTATTGCACCTGACGAGTGGTATTGCTACCGGTACTACAAGCTCAGAGGACACACCCGATTGCACCAGACTACGTCTACTTATTATGCTCCCACAACAGCCGGGCCAATCTCGGCCTGTATAAGCTACATCACAACAACTACCTGTCCGAGCTTCATCACTGATAGCTACATAGGTTCCAACCATCATCCTGCATGCTTGCTGCCAAAACTAATCAAATTCTAGTGTCCCGGCCACATTCTGATTGCAGGCAGAGTCCCACAATTCTGGAACAGCTAGCTCACTCGAAGAGTACTAGTACTCACGCAAAGTTGAACTACTCCCAGAAAACTGTGAACTATGAATATTGGCCTAATAATGCAAAAGAATGCTAAGAGGCGCAGACATTATTATAGTATCAGCTGAGCAACACGATTGACGTTGATGTGCAAGCTGAAAGAAAGATAAAGTACTTCACAGTGTAGCTCCAGAAGTTAAAGAAGCAGCAGAAGAAGAAGAATTGGTAATAAAGCACAATTATAGAGCAGCTAGGTGCAAGCTCACAGAGAGAGAGAGAGGTTTGAATGTTCTAGTTGATGACGACTTCAGCAAGCCTAGGACCAATCTCCTCCAGCTACAAAACTCCCTGCAAGCCCGTAGCTGCCAACCATATTCGTGTAAACTTGATGCCAAACCTTCGGCTATTCTCGTCGACAGAGCGAGCAGTAGTCCCACAAGAATTCGAGTGTAAACACGCAGACTTCCTGCAACTCCGTAGAATCCGAGGTTGGGCCTTTGGTGCTCAGCTCACCCACCCAATTGAAAGATTTCGATGAATAAGGTCGAGAGAGAGAACGAGACAGACAGACAGAGAGACAGACAAACAGACAGACAGCTTGAACTCGCTGTAGGTAGTTCGTCCTGAATCGACCTTGCTTGCGTTAGTGCTGCACTCAATCAGCAGCAGCGGGCCATGAAGGCGGCAACGGGTCGCTTGTGGGTGGAATTGCAATGGGGACAGCTTGAAGATTGTCGAGTAAATGTGGCACTCGGGCGGTGATGATGAGCTCCGACACCAGCGCTGCGGAGCAAGCGACAACTCGATCCATTCAATTCCCTTCGCAAGCCGACACCCGCAGCCTCCAAAACAAACTCAGGTGCTAAGCTACTGCCAGCCCTCTCTCTCTCTCTCTCCCGTTCCGCCCAGATCTTCGAGGATGACAGGGATGATTGGATGGATGGATGAATGTAGAGGATGATGTCTGGGTGGATGGATGGATGGATGATCTCTGTCCACTTCCCCAGACTCCTGGTTGGTTTTTTCAAACCCTCAGGCAGCAGTTTCAATTGCTCAGGTGCTCTCATCATGGCAGAGGAGGAGAGCACAACCATGGAGAACCATGTTAGGTTCAGGAATTGGATGAACAAAGTGGATGATTTTTTTCTGGGCACTTGACATATTAAGGAACAAAAGGAACAATGAATGGGGGGAGAGCCAACTTACCGCTTGCTACCATAGCTACAGATGAACCGGTTGAGGGTCACTTCACACACGAGCCAAGAGCCGTGACCACGAAATTGTGAGAGCCCAAAAGAACGTGTCCAAAGGCCGTCCCAACACACCCCCAGAAATCATGTAGTGTGGTCACGGACCCTCAAGTGTAGTGTGAAGTCATATGTGATCAGGTCCTCAACCAAATGATGTTTCCATGAATTTTTAATCATGTGGGTCCTTACACATGATAAAATAGAATAAATCAACGGTTGTGAGCGTGCGGAGTGTGATGGTCTCCCGGCTTTGTGTTAGGCCTACCTCCAAGAGGTGGTTTTTGAAAATAATCCAAGTGACCATGACACATGATCCATTCGATGCCGTGTAGATAACCCATATAGACTTTGCATCCATCTTGCATTCACATACTCCATTGGTCCCTCAAGCGTAGTGTGAAGCGAACTTGAACCGGCTCCGCCTTTTCCACCAATGAGAGTGCTCGAAGTGTAATGGTCACGGGCTCTCAGTCTCGTGTGTGAAGTGGGCCTGAGTTTGAGAAACAACCGGTTCAAGTCCGAGACGACTTCGAAACCGTTTTAGAGGTATCTCTATAGAACATACCTTGGGCTAATAAGAAACCTCGAAGGATGTCAACATGTAACCGGAAACACTACAATCTCAACTGATCATGCCCAAAAATCCCCCCCCCCCCCCCCCGGAACACTGCATAGGAAGGAGAGTTGTTCATGGGATGTGGATGGATGGATTCTGTCTGCCTTCCCAGGCTCTGGTTTTGGGCATTGTAAACACGATTTCTCGGGTTTATTCAAGGTCAGAGGAAGGCATATATATATATATATATATATATACACACACATACGTGACTGGTTTGTGAATTGGAAATTTGGACAGCGAATCGAGTGGATAGTTTATGTCATAAGGAAGTGTGGTCTTTGTGAGTTTTGGGTTTTGGGTTTAGACATGGTGGGATGGTTTTCAGGAACCTTTTTGATGTAGACGAATTCAATTGAGGCGAGTGTTTAGGGTGAAGAAGCTCATGAATTGGATGGCAGAAGTGGTTGGTTGGTTTTTTGTGTGCGATAAACATACTAGAAAGTGTAAGACTACGTAGTCTTCATGACATGGTTGGATGATTTATGTGCACGTTCACAGACCGTGGACTTCAAAAACCTTTTGATGTGGCAGATTTTAACAAACGTAAGTTGTGTTCAAGGCAGATCTGGATGACTTATGTCGATAATTAACCTAGCGAGTGTAGTCTTCACGAGATCTAGATGACATGGTTGGATAGTTTATATATTCACATTGACAGACAAGCCTTCTTTCCCCAAACACTTTGGTGTAGCAAATTCAATCGAGCCAGGTGCTCCATTAATCAACCACACATGACCCCCGCACCTTGATTAGGAGCCCCTTGGCCTGGGCCTTCTTCTTCACCCACAATGTTCACTTACACCAAGGCAC
The DNA here is from genome assembly GCA_950295325.1 of Polytrichum commune. Lineage (NCBI taxonomy): Eukaryota > Viridiplantae > Streptophyta > Polytrichopsida > Polytrichales > Polytrichaceae > Polytrichum > Polytrichum commune. Next base: position 25,577,173 of record OX485804.1, read on the forward strand.
CACATCACGAAGCCCGAGTTCTGCCTTATTCAAAAACCACACAGATCCCAATAATAAAGTTTGGGGGGGGGGGGGCTCCCTCTTTTGAACACACACACACACACAATACCACCACCCACATAAACCCCATGGGAAGCTCGGAGGGTTCCAGAAGATCTAGATGAAACAAATTCGTTGGGGGTTGCTTTTCATCCAGTCGGATTCAATTGCCTGTGCAACTGGACCAGCTCGTTGAGACGCTTTTTGAACAACCCGTAAATTCAATTGGCTTTTGACACCTCCGAATGGTGTTCTGTATCAAAGCGGCTCCGGTTGATGATCAAAGTTGGCTTTCTCAGTCCCATGAATGGCTCAGATTGATGAAATCTGTCCATCCCCCCCCCCACCATCCCACCAGAACCTTTCCCACTGCATGCAAGGACAGTTCATTAACAACAAAAACCGGTGACGAATAGTGTCATCTGCCATGATTGGCAGCTCGACCCTGCAGTGGCAATTAAATTTCGCCCCCCCCCCCTTTGGATGAGAAATCTCCGAAACAGGGATGATTTCTGTCAGGGTTTAAATGGGTTCTGGCCATGTAAGACTGGGCGACTTACATATATGTATACACACATCCAAGGTACGTGATATTAGGATAACAACCAATGCACAATTTCTGTCTTATGCAACCCTAGAACCAATTATATAGGCGATTTCCTTCCCCAGTGTAGCAGAGACAAAACGATACTTTCTGTCTCAACAACCAGAACCTGATCAGAAGTACGTATTGTAATGTATAAGACACAAGGTATAATGGTGTTAGTCAGTTCCCTTTTTCATGTTTCTCTAACTTCTACCGATAGGGTTTACAAAACGGAAAAGAAAAAAAACTTGTGTTGCACTAGCGAATCTAGGATGAAGGATCAACAAACAACAAAGAAAACCGGATCGAAAAGCGGACCTCTCATGATTTGGTTATGATTATTGGAAGTGCGTGTCTTTTTCACCGAATAAATCAGGTCATTTCAATCGTGTTCAATGTTGTGTGCAGAGTAGCTCATCAAATTTGAAGAGCGTAGTCCACTCTCTTGTAAACACATGTTTTATGGTGTTTGTTCTTTGATCTTCACCTAACCCATGCATCAATCAAGTATAGGGTTCCAATTAAGAAAAGTAATGGAACAACACCCACATACCTTACATGGGCCTTAATATGTGGTCGCCTTACTCAATTGGTAGACACGTGTAATTGAATGGCAAATATATGGCAGAGCGTGTAGTTAACGCTTATGAGTGGGCACCAAAAGTCAATTTGTTGTAATGAAACCGGACATGACATCACTCAAGCTAGTTTGTATGTTATGTGGGACCAAGAATCATCGGGGCTATATTATACCCCTATTATTTCAAGGCTCGACCGTGATTTTTTCAATCATACTCAGCCTAAGTGATGTAGCTTCACTACAACCCTTTACCGATAATTAGACACAAGAAAATTGTGGTTATCAAGCTCACATGATATGTTTGGCTCAATTCTAGATGGGTTGATCATCATGGGCTGAGTATAATTGATGATCATGATGGGTTTACATGATCATCAATTATACTCAGCTCATTGATACATGTGCAACCGGTTTATGGGTTTGTTGGCTTTGTCTGTAGTATAGAGACTATGCATTGATTTCTATGTTTCAAGAGCAACTTTCCTAACCACTTTGCGTTCACACTTGGACATTACTTGTTCCTATTATTTTTGGTCTAGTTCATTTAACGTGGATGGTGAAAGCTTGCATACGTTGGACAACTGACCAACTAATTCAACTACTAGTTAACTAGTTGCCTTTCATAATTACAGTTGTTCGTGATTCGACCTGCCAAAAAATGTAGTTAATTATAGTTGTTCTAAAATGTAGTTAACTATAGTTATATACATCTAGTTGACTATAGTTGTTCCCTAAAATGTATTGAAATTTTTTTATTGACTACATTGGTTAAAGGCATAGTAAATAGCCATGAACTGGCATGAGCAAAGTATACAACTACAATTATAGTCTTTCATAAGAAAGGATAGAGCCTCACGGTTCTACCGTTTTCTTGTTATGTTTAGCACTCACTCGACCCTATAAATGTCATGATGGTTTGTTGTTGAAGTTAAATAAACAAGGATTTTAAAAGGCGGAGTAATGTTTTAAACTATGTGATCACATGAAGAGAGGGGAAAAACTTCCATTGGGGCTCTTCCAACTGCCATTCTAGAACTTGAAGTGGCTAAGGTTCATGATTTGCAATCGCAGGCCGTATGAGAATATGCTAACTACTTGATGTACAAGACTCGGGGACGGAGTGACCCTGGACCTAACTGCAGAGGATGCTTGAAAATGGATGAACACATCCAAACCCCAACGGAGACGGGGGGTTTTCATCTACGCCACCGCGTGTTATGCGAGTCATAATGGAGCCCAAGGAAAGATGGAAATGGATGGATGAAACCGGAGAAAGTCAACAGAACCAACTTGAGGCAATCAAGCACCCTCGGGTATTATTATGTATGCAGGTACATACATAAACGTAAGTACCCGCTAGTTAAGTTAGTACTCTACTATGCCTCTAGATTCCATGCAAAATAAATCAAACCCTTTTTCTTCCAAAGGTGGTGGTCATTCATGTTTGCGTTGAATGCCTTGTAGTATCTCCATTTATACACTCATCAAAGGGTCCTGCTCTTCTTTCTTTCTTTTTTCTTGGGGGGGGGGGGGTGTCACATTGCTATTTGGGTAAATTATAGTGATACTTACCATGAGGAGGGTGAAAATGTAGAGGAATGTCATATAGACTTGGGGGGGGGGGGGCAATAATGATAAGTTGTATCAAGTTAAGGACTAAAGGTTTGTTTCAAACTATAGTGAGGAAATCCATTGGTCAAGAATTGCAAGGGAATGGAGTAATATGATTGGCTACATGTTGGGTTCTTCGCTGGCCGGGGTTTACACTACGGCCAAGACTTTTCCAATGGAAGACTTTAAGTTCTAGATGGAAAAATGACATGGCTGCCAACATGGTAACACTTTTGCTAGGCGAGCTCTCTGGAGGTTGAATTTCTCGGGCAACCTCAAATCCTCGTACAAGGAACTTGGACTCTAGAGAACTCCAACTTGAGGCATTTTATTTACTTATGTATCTGTGTTTCTTTCCATCTTGTCTGTCATTCTAATTTTTGCCTCAAATAACCTTGTCTTTGGTTAAAACATTTGACCGACTGGTGCACTTCTTCACCGTAGTCTAAGCTGACCCTAAATAAAAAGGACTCCTCACATTGCAAAAGGACTCTTGTTTGAGACGATATTAGTTGGTAAACTTACACATCATTGATCCAATTTGATGACAATATTTTGAATTATACGAAGTCTTGACTTATGAACCTAAGTAAGGTTCAAACTTAAAGCATGTTTACTATTGGAAAGAGCGTCAAGGACCGTGAATAAATGATGACATGTCCGGGGGTGGACTCTTTATACCATGTCTGAACTATTATGAGTGTACAAAGGGATATTATATGAGGCATTAGCGTACTTGGAATACATAAGGGAGAGGTATTATTGTTCTATGGTGTGTACATCTAAAAGGCTACATAAAATAGAGTCAAATATGCAATACACTTACAATCTATCTGAATTTTATGGGAGATATGTGACTCCTTCGTAATTACTTGAATTTAATGCTACTAAAATATGGTGAAAGAAAATCAAGTAACTCTTATTTGATGTTAAATCTATATAATCATATGTTCAATAATGAAAATATAATAAAAACAAACTGCTATAAAATTACCATATTTAACTCTACATATTCTATCAGAGGATCCTATGATAGAATTCACCATGTTATAATTAAAGACTTGGACTTAGGCCAATTTCACTTAAATATCGGTTTTAGGTATATTACACAGGCCCTAGTTTGATGAAGAAATGATCCCACCATGGCTGATCAAAGTTTTGAGGTCCTTAAAACCAACATACCATACAACATTTCAACTAAGAAGAAGAAACGTTGACCATGTGATCAGCGTGATTGGAATGCCCATTCGACCCACCCTTGGCATTAAACCCTTCATTTCAACTCACTTCTAAGTGGGGTCTTGTGGGGGAAGTCGAGGCCTTTTGAAGGGTTCGAAAACGATTTAAAACCTCGAAAAAACAGTTATTTCTCAACAATTAACTATGCCAACAATTGTTCCCTTGGATACGTATTTCTCGACCCAAATTGTGTTAATAGAGTGTCATTTTGAGCAAGTGGAAGATACGGATAACAAACGGTCAACTAAATAATAAGGTTGTTGTGTTCTCATTGTGAAGGAACTAGATTAGGTTAAAATCAAGCTCAAGTCGACCTCGTAATAGCAATGAACGGGGAGGACTGAGTGCTAGTTACAGATGAACTAGTTGAGTTCGAGAAATAATTGGTTGAAGTTCGAGACTCGAGGAAAAATACGCATCAATTTGGAGGAATCTATAGAATATATCTCAAATTGATAAAGAAAAACTAGAAGATGTCAACATGTAATCAATTGGACTTGGAATCACCAACATCTTGACTGATTATGCCCAAAATTCTTGCCGGACACTGTCTAATACTCCCTCCGTCCCAAAATTATTGTCCTATTCCCTGGAGTTTAAAATCCCAAAATGTTTGTCCGACAAACATTTTGTTATTGTTATGTAACTGGAATAATAACCAGATTCATTGATGCATTAAGTGAAACCAAATACGTGAATAGCAATTTTGCATATCAATCAAAGCGTTTAGGCATCACTTAAGCCTTTACATAACAATGTTCAACAAGTCCTACAAATTTCATCTCTCCCCCACCTTGGGTTGGCAAGGCCTCCGGACCTCCTGTCCTAGTAAAAATTTGATGACTTCTTAGGGCCACTTTACACTAGAGCTTGAGGGCCCTTCACCTCTGATATATAAAGTATGTGATTATTTGAGAAGTTGGAGATGGTCCAAGTTTACCTCATACTAGATCTTGAAGATTTTGGTGTAGTTATGGCTTAAAACAACCAAAACCTAACGTACAAACTCTCAAGGAAGGCTTAAACTAATGTCTGTCACATGCATTTGTCACATTACAATTCATTAATTAGACAAAAATGGATGATATCTCACTTTAAAATTACAAGTGACATGTCTTTCACTTCTCTTTCTCTCAAAGGTTCCTCTCACGACCTCTCTTTCAATATCTCATTCGGTCTTGTCTTTGGTTGTGATTTGCAAGATTATGTTCCCTCGTTGTAAAGTGTAACAATAGTCTTTGGTAACCATGATCTCTTTGAATATAACAATTGTCTTTGTAACTATTGGCCAATGCATCTTCGAATCATAACAAGTTCCTTCATTAATTGGTCAATGTTGATTCCAATGCAAGACAATTTGTTTGTTTGTTACTTCCAAGATTCAATTATGAGGTACAATTATGTAATTAATAACTAAATCCAAGGTCAAGCTATAGTCTTGGTTACCCTACACAACCTAGAACATTAACAACAACAACAACAACAACAACAAGGGTAATACACAAGAGTGTAGTTAACATGGTTAGCTTACACTTCACTCTCATAAATCATAGTCCCTAGACTAGGCACCAATCTAAGAATCTTACTTAACTTGAGGACAACTCATGTCTAAATCTCCTTGATAATCTAAAGTATATAGTCTCACCAATGATCGGGGAGAACCGGCAGTTAGTTACAAATGAACCAGTTGAGTTTGAGAAATAACCGGTTGAAGTTCAAGATTGCAGGAAAATTACCAATCATTCTAGGGGAATTTATAGAATATACCCCAATTCAATAAAGGAAAACCGGAGGATGTCAACATGTAACCGGTTGGACTTGCAAACACTAGGATCTCAACCAATTATGCCCAAAAATCTCCCCGACCACTCCTTCTCACTACTCCAAATGTTAACTTACAATATGTCATCCCCACAATTACCTAAATGATTATTATTCTTTTCTCATCATCTCGAGTTTGTAAAAGGGTTCACTGATCTCAACTCCTACATGTTCACAAACAAGACTATAGTCTTTCTTTCAAATATACTTACACATTTAACATCATGATCCTTCATGCTTTTCACCTTTCACATGCTTCAACAATAGTCAAGTGGCCTCTCTCTCATGACCCTTGACCTTCTCTCTTGCTGACTCTTCTATTGTCTTTGACAAGAATTACAGCTACTTAAGTGGCTCCTAACCCAAGTAACCCTTGGTAATGCTAACTCTCTTCCTATCACATGGTAACTCTACTATTCTCCATCGTCAATAATTTTTTTCTTTCCATGTTCATTCAATCAACTCCTTATTCGCTCTGTCCAAATCAATCAAATAACTCTATTTGAGCTTGGGCATGCTATGGTTCGATGCATTCTATGCAATAACACCTTCCTTGGCCAATAGTTTAACTATGTTCTTCACTTTTGAGTAATCATTCAATCGCCACCTTCAACCAATGGTTTTACATTTGCTCTTAAGCTTCCAACGTACGTTTGACATTTTGTTGATAGTTTCATTCATTCACTCAAATTAAAATTGACTTATACTTCCTCTCCTTTACGCTAAAGAATTCCTAACTCTCAAACAATGACTTTACAATACTCGTAATGACTGAGTAATTGTTGGACACTTAGCCAATAGTTTTACTTAATTACTTGCAACCAAATTCAATTTGATTCTCCTCAACTTAGAGCATTATTCATTTATGCAATTGCCTTCACTTTTGTTTTAACACATGATCAATTTTAGTTTGATCCCACTTGATTATCAAACAAATGTTCTCACAAATTCACACTCTCGCAACTTCAATCAACTTTTCTCAATCTCAATTCTCTAACACTTAGACAACTCACTCATAATTTCCATTCACTCAATCAACTACAACTAATTCACAAGACAATCATGCACACTTCCATACATCAAGAAAATAGTTTAGCTAGCCATCAACATTGAGGTATGACTCATATTCAGAACAAGAATAAACTTAATCTCAAGGTTGCAATCACTGTGGTGATTGCTAGTTGTTCTACAAAAAAATAATTTAACTACTATCCTCACACAATCCTTGTGTCGAGAGAGACCATACCATTGAGTTCAATGATGTGCTCAATTTAGTCTAAGGGAATGTATATGTTGTCCGTCTCCCCTTGTCTCCTCATGGCGAGGTGAGGAAGAAGATAGTTCTAGCCAACTAGGGGCTCCTAAGCTCATGATTATAATTTTAACCGCCTAAACTGTCCATAGTTCACTACTTTCATCTATTAAAGTACAATCTTCATCTACACATCACTAAACTGTCTAGAGTGAAACTCTTAGCCTAAACTTTTGGCTCACACTTGGAGACCTAAGAAAACATGAATGGATGAAAATCTACATGGCATCCTACACAGTAGAGAGTGGATAATGTTTCATGGTTTATTGAATATTACATTTGGCCCATCAAAAAGAAGTGGGTCTAATGCAAAACTAGGGGTCGTGGCAATCACTTAGAATGTTTATGAGTGGAATAAAAAGAGAATCTTTCCATGGTGAGGATCCAAACCCGAACATATGTTGCAGTCCCTCAACATGATTTCACTTGCACTTCACACTAAGATCGAGGGCCCCATCCATTGCAGAACTGGATTTCCATTTCTCATGGTATGGCCTTTGAATGATTTTCAAGGTCACGGCTCTTGGTTTGTGTGTAAAGTGGCCCTTAGGGCCAGTTCACATGGGGTCTTGAGTCCTAAATTCCAATTCACTTGAGGTCAACCCTCACAATCTCAACCATCGAAAGCATGTAAGTGGGGACTTACCACTTCACACAAAGTCCCAAGTCTTAAGTCCCAAGTATGTCATGAATGCCTACAGGGCAACACTTTCTGAAGGTGAGACGTGGGACTTGTGTTGAGAGTTGGGTCGAGCAACAAATCAGACCCAACTTGCAACACACATCCCGTTATTTTTTTACATAAAATAATCAAGATCTCATTTTAAAATACATACTTCTATGGGCTGTAGAACCAATTTTTTGGCTATCGCCTAGCCGGACGAGGCGAATTCAGCTTTTTGATGGAATTCATCCGGCTATTAGCTATGGAAGACCAATCAATGTGAATATGAAGGGCTATCGCCGTTTTGGAAACGGTTACAAGGCTAACCGACTGTCTCTCTTCCTCGGCTCTATGAGGAGAGGGCAGCCTAGGTAGAAGTCAGGCTATTCTCACTTTGTAAAATCTCACATAGTCTCAAGTAGCGTTAGCGATAGGCAAGATAAGCAGCAACATTCGGTGATCGAAGTTGACTAGCGATTAGGCAACTGAATAGAATAGTATTAGAGGCGAGTCAGATTAGAGGAGCCGTGAGATGCGGACTTCGGAAGAGTCTGAACTTGGACCTTGAAATAGAAATGTGAACTTAAGATTATAATCTGAATGTGGTTGGAAAAGTCAGAAGTGTACGTGCGAGTATGAGATATATGCATAAAGTAGAGATTGTGTCTCAGTGATGTAAGCAATTGACAGTTGAATGCGAATCAGGCGAGTAATCTGGTGGGAAGTAAGCAGTAAACCGAAAGAGTGAAAAGTGATTCTACAGAAAGAAGGAAGTAAAAGCTATATTGGGCAATAGGCCGGAAAGAGAGAAAGATTGAAGTATGATTCTGTGAGAGTAAAGTCTGTAAAAGATGGATAGTGTATGAGGACATGAGAGCAACCTGTTAAGGGCAATAGCAGTTTGAATGGAAGTCACTTGATCGCAGGGATGCAGAAACTTGAGTCCAGTGTGACAGCCCAGGTAAGTCAGGAAGGGTTGAAGTTTTGAGTGTGTGCATAAATCGGTATTGTCAAAAGTCAGGGTGTAGTCAAATCCTTAAGGGCAATAACCGAGAGAACATTGAGTGATCTGAGAGATCAAAGAAGTGTATAGGCTGTGAGAGCATTAGGCCATCATCAAAGAGCGTTAATCAGGCTATGATCAGAGAAACAGAGAGATAAAGCATTGGCTATGGACAGCAGTCAACACGCCATTACCTGAGAGTCCGTGAGAGATAAGGATGAGTTATCTGAGAGAGGCGATCACCTGGTAGTGAGTGAGATAATTAAATTAGGCCAAAGCATCAGAAAGGCAAGTCGTCAAAGTGAAGACTGTGTAGGTTGAGAGGCCTGGGATGGGCGAGACAACCTCCGAGAGAGACTAAGTGGCCATAGCCAGGTCCAAGGTAGGGAGCCTGAGAGACGAGAGTAGTCATTACCCGGCAATACCGAGGTAGGATATCGCCAGAGTAGACCATGTTTACGAGAGGGAGAGATGAAGGCAAAGCGTTAGTAGCTGGTAGGCCATAGGCTGACAGGCTTTACCTGAGGAGGAGGAGACGTTACCAGCAACGAGTAAGGTGAATTCTTGTGTAAGACTGAGTAAAAGTAACAGATTAAAGCCTTAACATAGGATATCGCCTAGCTTACTATGCATTGCTTTATGTATTGACAATGTGGGTGAATTTTGAGATGAGTAGCCAGGTACACCGGAAGAACAAGATGATGGCTACTGGTTCCGCGACACGAACATGATGGTTGTAAGTTAACCGAAGAATTAATTAAATCGTTGAATTACGCAAATGTGCATTCAAATGAGTAAAGACTATGCGGTTACTAAGACATTACCCCGGACTTTGTCCAGAGTATGAGCCATTGACAATTTGCCGAGCTTTTGAGCTTCATAACTGACATAGGTCGAAAACCATAGAGTGATAGAACACTTTCCTTTGAGATAGGACAGACAACACTCACGACTGAACCTACACATATGAATCAATAAGGATGGGAAATGAGGAAATAAGTTAAGATTGGAGAGCATAAACAATGAGAATTAACCATAATGTTATTAAGAACCTTAAACCAATGTGACATTAACCCAGGTTATAGACACTATCTCAGTCTTCCCGGAGACTTTGTTCCCTGGGTTTTGTTGTTTTGAGCCATAGCAAAAACTTACTACATGGGCTCTAGGGACCCAACAGTTGGAACTTTGCCTCCACATTGGGACTTGATCATAGGAGTGGGACTTGGGACTTGGGACCTCATGTGAACCAACTCCTTAGCATACCATTTGTCACCTTGTTGGAGTGGAGTCAATTTTCACCCTTGAATTTATTTTTTTACTTCACACGTTCTTTAACTCACCTTGTTGGCCACCATTGAACCAACATTTACGCACAACCAAATTTGGGTTGTTACTTCATTATGGGTTGGGGAGGGACAAGATTCATGACCAATTAAGCCTTTGATTTATCGTACCTCGCCTCCCCCGTCCCCACGAAAGGCGACGTGCCTTTGGGACGCATAGAAGCAAGCCACGCTAAGGAGGCTTTCAGTGCTATTTAGGAGGCCAATTTAAATGGCTTTGTACCGGAATAGGGGTCTTCAAGGGCCGGGGACTCCAAAAGGCTGGCCACCATAAAGGTCGTCGGAACATAAGGGAAGGGAAGGGAAGGGAAGGCCCCTTCCCACTTGATTTTAGCTAAGCCTAAAAGTTGGTTCCAAAAACACGGCCTTCACACCATCGACACTATTTAGTCCCAAGTCTAGTTGGCAAATGATGTGGCATGGTTTACAAGTGGAGGTTTTAAGCCTCCAGCACCGACCCTCCCATCGGTACCTAGACGTGAGGCAAGAATGTAGGACCTTTGAAAGCGTCGCCTCCTACCCTTGTGATTGGTTGTTTTTAGTCTTAGTTGTGAGGGCACGAGGCTCCGTTAACAAAAACCGATGGTAACGTAGATGAGTAGCAAGGCATTTGGGGATGGGACAAAACCTATCCAACATTTCATTGCTTGATAGATAAAATAATGAACATGTGTGAAAGCTACTTAACTAAAACCTACTCGACAATCTCCGGAGCAAGTTCTTGTAGGTGCATTGGGATAGCCAGATGCCTTTGCTATAACTGAGAGAGTTGTACCCGGTTTTTAGGAAAGACTTTGGTTATTTGGTAAAGTCAGGTGGGAAGGGGGGCACTAGTACTACACTATGTAGGGTATTTAGTGTCACGTCTGTAATAGTGCCCCTTACTGTATTCGGAGGTGTTCATTAGGTTCCAATGATGACCAACAACTTCGTCGCTAGTGTCACCCCATGACACTTACTAATACTTTAGCGTGAGTTTGTTCAAAAGTGTTATGAGATAAGCGCCTATGTTGCACAACGGTCTACAAGTTGACTAAAGTGTACGCAAATGACGCTTGACATTAGTATGCTCAAGAATACCTTCCTCTTGCATACGAAACTATAAACACGTGACACTTGCCAATAACACCCTCAACAATATCTTCCTTTTCCCATGCACACTGAACGCAGTGGATGAGTGGTGGCAGGAACGGTGGAGATCTTAAATTGGTCAAATCCGACGGTCGAGAATGCACAGGCAACGTGGCCTCACCAGAAGCCAGAAGCTGCTTTCATCGCCCATAGACTTCTTCTCGAAAACAAAACTATCATCTCAAGTATCCCAATGCACCACGATTAATGTCACATATAAATATGTTTTCACTTCAAAAAATTGTTTATGTTGATGAATAGTATCATATTAACAATTAGACGACGTGACACTTTGAGACCTCTAGGCATCTAGTGTAGGCCCTTTGCAAATAGTGTGTGTGACACTTAATACCTTCAACGGTGGAGTACAGCCACTTACACTGAGGGGCTTGAAACGACCGGAGCCAAATAAATAAAGGCTCACCACAATTTGAAGTACGGGCGAGGAGGAGTAAAGTGCCTACTACACAAGGGGGCCTCTTGATTGGGCTCTTTCTCTGCAATAACATCAAAATTCAATAACTAATTTCAAACTCGCTGAGAAATTAATAGCCACAAAGACCGGTAGTGAAATGTGAACTTGACCAGGGACCCGAGAGGCCATGGGACGGGAGACAGTCTGACCTGAGAACTGTAACAGTCTGGGAGGCAGGCATGCCTAATTCGGTTACCTTGCTTGTTTAAATCAGACACTTAGATTTGGGTGGTATGTGGTGCCCTAGGCTGAATCACATTTGTGTGCGGCTGGGCCCCACCCCTCCCACACCTCCTTCATTGCCTGGTCTTCCTGCCTGCACCTGCACAGTGATCGGGGAGATTTTTGGGCATGAACGGTTTGAGATTTTAATGTTTGAAAGTCCAACCGGTTACATGTTGACATCCTTCGGTTTTCCTTTATTAAGTTGGGGTATATTCTATAAATTCCTCTAAAACGATCGGTAATTTTGTTGCAGTCTTGATGAACTTCAACCGGTTATTTCTCAAACTCAACCGGTTCATTTGTAACCAACTGCCGGTTCTCCTCGATCATTGCACCTGCATGGGTACTTTTTCTCGTTGGGAATCGATGTGACAACACCTGGTCAAAATTACAAATATCCAAGTTGATGTCACTTTCATTATATCCAAGTTAATTGATGGAGTTCCTTCACATGTCAAAGAAGCTTAATGGCTTAAGTGACCGGGTATTATCACATTGGTTCCCAATGGGGAAGAGTTCCCACGCAAGTGCGAGCATGAAGACCGTGCAGTGAAGGAGGCGTGGGAGGGGCAGGGCCCAGCCAAACACAAATGTGATTTAGCCGGGGCGTATGTGGTTGGGTGTGGCTTCAAGAACAGATACCATAATGATACGTGTTTAAAAGAGATTGAACTACGTGCGTAGAATGCGATAACCATTTGAGGTTCAATACTTGGCATAATTAAGAGGACCTATGTGATCATTTAGCGAGCACAACACTCTTCACTTTGAGAATGAATAAGGTGTTCATACAAGCTCTAAAAACTACAAGGAAATTGGTCATGGAGTCAATTTGGATTTGTTGACTATCTCGTACCAATCGTGTGTTTCATATCCTAGGAGAAGTGGGGTAGCCAAAATTAATAACCATTTCATGTCCATCTAACCTTTAATGTGGACCAACATGCTTTAGCCTAGATTTTATTCATTTTTTACATATGAAGGTGAGATGGTTGTTGGAGAGGTATGTAGTAGGGCAGACAAACGTGTTAAGGAGGGGTTAGGGTTGGGGGCACCATGTGGCAACTGTCAGTTCTTAGACATAGTTGTCCCATCATCCATCATCTAAATGTAGTTAATCCAAGGGCTAGGAGTCCAAGATCCAATAAAACCCTTGTTTGTCGAAGGGGGTAACATGTTGGTCACATGCAACCCTGGGGAGATCACAAGCTATATACTTTTGTAAACCACACATGGTCGAGGGTTTATTCAAAGATGGGATATTTATCTAAAATTCTTGAATAATTGGCACCCTAATAGTAGATAGAAAGGTACTTTGAGGTGTTTTCAAGACCCTATGGTAAATTATATTAACACCATGAACTTATTTTATAGACTAAATTTTGTTTGTGAAATGTATTATATATATAAATTCTAGAATCTTAACATAAATCGATGTTAGTCCATCACAAAAGGACAATAATACATGAAAGGTACATGCCAATAAAATTGAGTGGTACCTAGTTGCAACACTTTTATGAAACTATCAATGACCACCCCAAGCTTGCCAATGTCTTAATTTGATGATTTATTTGTTAGTTGAGGCAACTTCTCATCCAATCCAAAGCCATTCATTGAACCCCACAAAAATTCTTTGTTCCTCCATATATAACAAACCCTACTTTATTAATAAAAATTGAATACTACCTATATTTCTCACCTATCTTATTCTAGATATCATATTGAATGGTTCATTTCATTTCAGCTATAGCAATTCCAAAATTTGTATAAAATTTTCCTCTCTTGAATTAAAAGTACCTTGTAATTTTTCTCACGTGGTTTGATAAAATTTTGATAGTAACCTCCCCATGCATGCAACCAATATGTGAGTGCATGATGGCACCTAGTGGATGCCACATGAGCTCCACACGATTCTTATTTTGGAACAAACACGTCATTCTCAAAAGTGTCAATTTTGGTTTGGTGCAATTTGGCTACGTTTATGTTCAATTACATTAGGATTGGTGTGGATTATCCATTGAAAATATGTGGTGCTGTAATTTCTTGCAAAACATTCAACTTTATACCATCAAATATACCATAGGATCTTGGTAGCTTCGACACTAATTAATGAATTTAAAAAGTGAGAGTGCAACATTTCTTTTTCTTCTTGTTTTTGGCACAAATTGAAAATTCGATTGCAAGAAAGAACCCTGAATACAGCCAACCCAGGTGAGCCAACGCAACTCAAGTGAAATCAACAAATATTGCCCATCTGCGGTTTATCCATCCAAGTGACAACTAAGTTACTCTAGGTCATAATAAGGTTTTTGACCCCCCCAAGTCAAACCGAACTCTTTAAGGACGTCCTCGTAGGCCACATCCGGGCCCTCTTCCAAATCCTTGAGAGTTTGTTTTCGTTCAATGCTACCATAATCATGCAAGGCGTCCCAAATGACTCGATGTCTTTTCTCAATGGGCCACTGCAAATTGTTAAAAATCAATTCATTTTGTTGACGCCAGATAATCCACAGAACACCACTTCTAAAAAAGAACCAGATGCGACTAAACCATTTGAGTGTATTGCACAGAGGTTGATCAAACGAGAGTGCATCATTTCACAAAATGAATGAGCGAAAGTTCCAAAATAAAAATAAAAATAAAAATGACACGAAATGTAAATGACGATAGTACATGGTTTTCATAGTCATTCATGTTACACTTGTAAGACCCAATTTGCATCCTCAATAATCACGTACACAACACCACATAACTCCAAATGGTAATCCAAACTAATTGAAAAAAGAAAATAAAGAAAAACAAAGAAAGAACCCATAGTGCAAAGGAAACCGGCAATGTTCTAAGTTAGTGCAAAGTGCCGGGCACTTCATCAAGATCTAAGCACATTAACATTCATTAAACTCCGGCCCACAATGGCCGATTAGTGGGACGAGAGTGGCTTTGCTTTTTGTACTGGGTTCTATGCTCCAAGCTAACAAACTAATTAACTTTTAAAGCTTGAGATTTAGCTCCAAATCTCAATCTAACAAACTAATTAAGTTCAAACCTGAGATTTAGCTCAAAATCTTAACCCCAGGTACATTCCTGGGACCTTAAATTGCCATAGATCACTCTAGTAGATCAACACTATCCCGCATGTGACCTCTCGAACAACACACAAGCTTTTCATTTCAAGTTTCAACACTCATCGGTCCATGGTCAATGCAGGCCGGCCATCAATGTGAAGTCTCCCAAAGTAATTGATGTCCATACTACCGTCAAAGATACGTTTTAATTAAGTGATTGCCTTTCCATCGCCACAAAGTTTGATTTGTTGGTAATTAAACGAGGTTGAAGCATTCTAATGTTCCCTACATTGGGAACTTGAAAGACGGGGGGATTCGAAACTCATTATACTTGGGACCCTTTTATTTCAATTGGTGTGGATTGTCATTTGGAGTTTGTATTCTTCTTCTTCAATTGAGAATGAGTTGTTCGTATGATTCAACCGAGTTTAATAAAATGTACTTATGGAACACATGGATTATTATCAAGGTTGACTCTAGTCTGGAGCAAGCATTGAATGAAGAACTTTGTCTGTAGGTTGTTGCCTTCTTTTGGGGGTGAGCACTTTATAGAACATAGCTTAACTTTGACGATTGGGGGGGGGGGGGATTACATTCTTGAAATGAAGTCCTAGCCATGTCATAGCAAGTCTATATAATTTCAAACGGTAATCCACGAGAATGGAAATAATTAATGTGATTGATTGTCATAACATTACAAAGCTAAATGGCTTAATTATGCTAGGTCCAAAACATGTCCAGGTACCATCCCATTTGATGCAAGCACGATGATCAGTACATTTTTGGTGGAGATCATATTCAACTTGAATTTGGTAACGCCACATTAGTTATGCCTGCCAATTGTCCACAAATTTGTTTATAGAAATGGAACTGAGACACATGAGCGATTCATGTTACGATGCTAGAAATGAATCACATGAGATTGTTTTTGTATGGTGTCTAGGGGCAAGTTTAAAATAAGGTTCAAGACCCCCAAAAAGATTTGAATACAATCATGTAGATTGCCATAGGTTTGAGAAAGTTGAGGAAATACAGTGGAAATGGATGGGAACAAATGACAACTACAAGAATGAGCAAGAACAAGCTTGATACAGCCCTTCAAGGGTTCAAATCCTCCCTAGTAAACTAAATTGGATGTGCTTCAAAATAAATTTAAAACAATAAAACTACCATTTATGTGTATGTGATTTCAGATTTTTATATTTGAATGATCAAGAGTATTGTATTTACATAGGCTTTTTAAAAATATCCTATTATGCGTGCATACATATGACTTAAGAAGAAATTTTACTATGTATACATGAGGTTTATTCATTGGACCGCATGTCATATGAGTGGTTTAAAAGAGTTTAGGCCCAAAGATACAATGATTCCTCTTTATTTGAAAGAAATATCTCCGAAAGTTTGCCTTATAGCAATCTCACTACTTTCAAGTTGGGTGATATTTACTCAAGTGTTTCAAAGTAATAGTTTAAATTTTAAAAAGACAAAGTAGAATACAAATGAAGATTACACAGACTCTTAAAACTGAGTCAATGGCCCACTACATTAATTCACCACCCATGATGTTAGGCAAATATAAACAAGAACATGCAAACTTCCACTTATGTAAGTTAGTAGACATAGTCTAGTGCATCATTGTCAAAGTCTAACGTCTATTGTAGAAGTACATGTTGAGAAACAATGATTTGAAAAGAAGTATATACATTGATTCAAATTTGTAACCTACATCAACCTATAGATTAATAATTGTCCACCCTTCTTTAGAAGCTAGAATAACTTGGATATGATTGGCATGCTATGAAAGAACTCTTGACACCACTCAAGAGTGATGGAATAGCAAGAAGCTTGCACACGCTCCCACAATTAAAGCATTCCTTTCGATGGTCTGGGATACTCATTTAATTTTCATTTCACAAATGCCCACACATGCTGAGGGAAGCTCTCTTATGAGCGATGAGCAATGAGCAGTGAGCGGTAACACATGAGTAATGAATCCAAAATTAGTAAAAGTGCATAGGTTTAGGGTTCATAAAATAAATATAGTACTGCATTAATTGTAAATTTTCAATTGTAAATTGGAAACATTTAAATATAGCAAGAATGAAGGAGGCGTATTACCATGGTCATTTCGAATACTTTGAACCATTGCTGATTTTTATTATAACAATCCAAACCAATACATGCCATTTATTGACATTCTTATACATGTGGCTTAGTAGAATACTTGCAATACTACTCACACTCTACAATACCAGCAAGTTCAAGTAGTCGCATGACCTCGTTGTAAGTATATGTAGGTGCATGAATGAACTTGTCACTGTCGTAATCTACCTTGCACAAAAATCTAAACACATAATAAAGATGTTTGTAATACACCCATTTCCCTTTCTTTCCCAATACATGGGAGGACATTTTTGTGAAATCCAGACATGTGCAATGCGGGATGCGGGATGCAAGCATTGTGACACGGTATGTAATATCCTCTTTGAAGGCAATGTTGATTATCACTTCAAAGCCCAGATATGGAATGGCAGTGATCCCAACCACATAGTACCCGTTCATGAGTCCGGCACTCTCCCAATTATTTTTGTGATCCGCCACCAGTGTTGTTGGATTGCGACGCATTATCTTCCCAACCCTGAATATAGGGTGGGCATTTGGGTTCGGTGACATATAAAAATGTAAGTGAGGGATGGGGAGAGTTGTGATTGTCGAAAGCCTACGACGAGGGGACAATGCCTCCATCTGTTGTTGTTGAAATCCAACATCCTCAAGCGCCAAAATCTCCTTTCTCAATAGATTGGTACATATCTTCACCGGCCACGTGTTGGGTACTATAGGCCAATCCAACACATACTTCTTCATACTGCCACTCAAACAACATTTGATGTTGTCAAAGCAAAAGCAAAATTCAAACTCCACATTCATATAAACAAGTCATCTTGTTGCCGGAATGTTGAAGCCATTTGTTGTGTATAGTCTCAGCAAGGTTGCATGTTGATATTTCCGTACGTTCTTGTGTTGTCATATCCTATTAACAACACAAAATTATGAGAAAAACTATAAAAACTATAAAAATAATAAAAAATATATATAGAAATAATTGAATGACATTGAATAATGAAGTTTGGTATGTACTTATAAATAACATATGACCACCCCATTGTTTGTAACGGAAGTGCCAAAAATCCAACCACTCTGAAAGACAGAGGATGTTTTATTCTGAGGCAGCTTCAGATGACAACCACCAAATACAAATCACATGACACTTAATCTTGGCGTCATCCATTGTTGTTTTGTCCTTGTAATCCTTGCATATTTGTTTGTAATGAAACTGCAAGGATGGTTTGATATACTCCTGGGTCACCTTATCCAAAATTGCAGCACGGGGAGGTCACTTCATTGTCAAGTTGACACCACGTGCGGACAAAGTTTGCTACCCCTATATTACATGCCATATATAATTTTAAAATTTATGATATTTTTTCTACATATACATAACCATTGATAGTATCTTTTGTATACTTTTTTGAAATTTTTAGTCATCTTTATTTATTTTAGTAATTTTTTTAGTTCAATTCTCTGTCATTCTAGTTAGAAATGGTATGTTTTATGAAAAAAACAAATCATCAAATTTAGTTACCACTTTTAACTATGTCATAGGTACTGTGTATATCTACTCATGAAAAAAAATTGATAAAATTTTGACCCATTTTGGTGGTGCAACTTACCAAAAGAAGATTTTTTTTGGTCGCACGTGGTGTTCAACTTGATAATGGAGTGATCTACCCGTGGTTTGCAAACCAGTGGACCAAATATGTACGCTCACGTACGACCATGGGTAGACTTGGGTCACCATCCCCGTAAATCATCCTCAGTGCATTCCAATTAGCTTGAGCATTATCAACCATGAACCCTTTGAAGTTCACTTTTGGTATATCATTCTCTTCTATGATAACATTCAATTTTTTCCAAAAGAGAATTTGTACTACACCATCTTCATATTGTATATCACAACACGCAATGGTCAATACTTTATAATATCGACAGTTGTACACATGTATCACAAAGGGCAAGAGAAACAAAATGTCGCCATCAAAAGAAAATGGTAAGTACTTGACATCACGAACATCTATATTTTCAAAATCAATCTAACATTGACTTTTTGCTTGACTTTGTCACCTTCAAGGCATGAATGATAGTTCCCCCTTCAGATGAAGGTAAAGAATGTAGTGGAGGACGTTGAGAAGGTGTGATCTAGCGAATCAACCTCCCATACATAGGACTACATGAGAATTTTGCTACATGCATGGGAAGTCGTGAAGGAGTGCAATTAACACTTTTAAATCGAAATAACGACATGATCAAAAGATGCACAAATGTTATCTTCTAAATATGAGAGCATGAACACACTATCATCAGTGGGCTCAAATTTAACATGTGCGACAGAGGAAATTTGAACTATGGATGTACTAGATTCGTTTGTCAATATGATAGTTGAACATTGCACCTGAGACTCAAAAAGACTTATTACCCTAAATGAACTAGGCCCTAAAATCCACATGGAACCAACTTAAATTCTGTTCTTTTGAACCCAAATCATTTTAAACACCTCTCCATCTACATGATGCATCTCCTACTTTATATACATGGTTCGTATCTGGAGGTTGAACCTCAAACTAAGCCAATCCTCCGAGCCACCCACATGACCATCATCATGAAGTGATAACATGAAGGAAACAAAAGATCCATGAACTCTAATGGTAGCCATGGAGAAACAAAGTAATAAATGAACATTACATTACAATAATATTGGATCGGTGAAGTTTTTTGTATTGAATGGTATATAGTGCAATAATGGATGGAGATTAAAACGTGTGATACCATATCATCAAATAATACAGAAGTAGACAAATCACAATAATAGTTAGAGAATATTTGTGGGCAAGACATAGAACCTTAAACCAAATCCTAAAAAATATCTCCTTTGGAAACTAAACCATAGGGAACCCCAACCCACAAGGGAGTTGTGTATTATAAGTTTATCACATGAAGATTATATATATATATATATATATTGTAGAAATAAAAGACATGGAAAAAATGTGGACACAAATATCATGGAGAAAACGGTGTTAAATAAAAAAACAAGTTGGCATAATTTTGAATTTTGGTAGTGCATCCTAGATGTAGATGTAGAAACCATTAGATTTGGCCAAGAAGATATATAATTGGCACTTATGAATAGATCCAAGTGGTTGTGGAAGGTTGGGGTGTCATGAAAATTTGGTGTGTATAATAAAAATAGAAGTATAATAAAAGACGCATAGAAATAATTCGGTTATTAAACGCCAATTGCAACACGGATGATTGTATTATATTCCATATTTATGTGAGATAGACACATTGAAAGAATGCATGAAAGTGGAGTAATAAAGGAGATATCATTGACATTAATATTGGTGGAGGATGTAGAGAAATAACCCATGAGGCCAAAGAGAAGGCGTAAGAAAGCTTTGTACTTTACCTTTGAAGAAAAACATTCAAGCTGAGTGTGGGAAAGAAGAATGTAAGCAAGGAAGGGAAAAAAAACTTGTTGAGTACAATAGAAAAGATTATAAAGGCATTGGATTTTGTTACAATAACAACAATGGCGATGAAGGGCGATGAAGGTGCAAAGAGTAACGAACATGTAGACGATCATATATCGGAATCAGAAATAAAGACAAGTTCAGAAAACACAACAAACAAAAAGGTAAGTCACCTTAGCCTTCATATAATTTGATAGTGCATTGAATGGAGAGGAACTAGAATATGATATTTACATTCAATTAAAAATTGTCCAGTGGTTTATAATTATGAAAATGTTAGTCATCGGAACCATGTGCGTTGACGCATAGGATATCTGGCGGTGAGTAAAGGAAGCTTGAAAATTAGGAGGTAGAATCATGTGCGTTGACGCAGATGATATGTGGCAGCGACTTAGAGAGGTTATAGGTTAGGAAGGAGAACCATGTGAAAAAAAAATTAGGAAATTTAATTTTTCCCATAAATCCAAAATGTACGAGGCGGCCAAAAACAATGAAATCCATAGAAGAATGAATAGCAAAAATAATATTAAACAAGAAAAAATAAATAAATTGTAGCTACAAAGATTTGGATTATATAGTATATTTTCATATTTTTTGGAAATTATTTTGAATTATTTATAGATTTGACAAGTTTTGGCAAATCTACCAAACAAAAAACTTAAAAAAACTTTTGAAAGCTATATGTATGTTAATGTACATCGTCCACATCACCACTTACAATGGTCCAAAATCTATGATAAGAAACATATGTGTTAATGCACAAGGTTTGTGTTGCCAACTTTCAAACCTACGTAATCAAGCGCATAGACCCTGTGCGTCAACGTACAAGTTGTACCCTAGTTCTTTAAGACGAGCCGTTACCCTAATCGTACAATGTTGAAGCTGCCAAGTTCACACCCTAGGATTTTTTTTCCTCCTCTTCATGTTGATGGTGGTGCTATTGGTGTTGCTCTTTTATTGTTGTTGGTGATGTTCTTTTACTAATGGTATTGATTTTTTTTGTTGGAGTTGGTGCTACTGGATTGCGTTACTAATCAATTGTTGGTGATGGTGTTGTTTTTCTACTTGTGCTGGTAATTTGTTGTTGTTGTTGTTGCAGCTTTTTTGCTGTTGGTTCTATTGCTAGTGTTGCTTTTTTGTTGTTATTTTTGATGTTGCAGTTGTTCTTTTGTTGTTGTTTCTACTGTTGGCGCTGCTCTTTTATTGTTGTTTTTGCTGGTGGTGCTACTATTTTATTATTGATGTTTTTGCTGCTATTTTTTTTCATCTTCTATTGGTCTTCCTATTCTCAGGTATTTTTTTAAAAGTTTTTTTTACAGTCTATAATTTTATATATTTATTGATATATTTTGTTTCATTAAAATGATTTTTAAAATTTACTTCATTGTTTGTATCTAGGACGAAACAATGGATGTGAAGAAAACAATTCATAAATCTACTGATGATGATTTTACAAAAAAATTCAACTCAAGATCATCCATTTGTACAAGTTCATCATGATCAAGACATTGCATGAAATCTTTAGAATAATAATTTAAAAAAATGATTAGTAGAATCATTAATGATTTTCACTCCGATGAAGATAAAAATGGTGATGATAAAACCTATTAATAGAAAGGATGGGACCTTACGGACAAACAAAAGGTCAAGTTAACTACCACAATTTTTTCAATCCATGCTAGATCCAAGTCTCGCTTATGCGTGCTTTTGTGTCGCATGGTTGTTATGCCTATTCTGCATCTTGCCTTAAAGAATAATAATACTAAATTCAAGGCTCGTTTTTTTAACGATTATCATGATGGTGACTGTGTATTTTATATATTACCCATTGATTCTAAGATAGACTTTCAATTTATAGATGATGAGGTTCGTGCATCTTAAAGCCCAAATTGGGCTCAAACCAATGCCGTATTCGAATTTTAATTGGATGCAAGCTCTTCATTCACATCATACAAAAATAACATGTTATTAATATGAGATGCTAATCACAAGTTTTTTGTTTCAAAATTTTATATTGACTGTGTATATACTGAAGATTATGAATATCACGACTTTGTAAATTCTATCATTTAGACGTCCCAGTCTGACGACATTAACAAGTAATGCTCTTGATCATTGATATTATTTTATTTATTTATGATTTATATTTTATTGGTTAAATTTTATCATCATAAATTTGATTAATTCAATATTATATCAACAGAGAATTCTCATGTTTCTACCAACTTGGTGTATACTTTGTATCAGATGCAAATCATTGGCAACATGCCTTTGACTTCCTTAAAAAAATTGAATCTAAAAAGTTATAAATAATATGAAGAAAAATCGGTCCAAACTTAGTATTATTAGATACGACCAATTTTTTTTGGATTGCATGTACGATGTACGGTCACCAAACTTTCTTTACTGTTTATTGTATGTCTATTCATCTTTACATTACATTTATATGTGCTCATTATTTTACAATTTATTATTTATTATTGAGCAAGAATTTGCTGAAGCTAGCAATATTGCTCTCAACCATTACAATGATAATTATCATCTTGAAAGAATATTAGAAGGAGTTTAGAAAGCAATGTCCATAGTTGTCAACAAAAAATATACAATGTTGTCTTCGTGTTTTACAAAACAACTAGTGATTGCCGACATCAACTTCACACATAATTTCTTTGAAAATATTAAACAGCATTCTGAAATGTTACAAAAGATACTTTATCGTGTTGCCATAAATAATGTGAATGCATAAGTTAAAGTCGAATGGCTCAAACTTTAGAATGACAATAAATTTGGCAAAGATATATTGCATTTCCTAAAATCACCACTCTATGATTTTGCACTTGATGATTGGTTATCGAAATCTACATATTGGGCACAATTAAAAATAAAACTATTAAAAAATTTCACATTATTATTTCATCTCCTCTTCAATTGCCAACAGATGACCCTACTATCTCCAAGTATATCCAAACCTGGAAGTTTACGGCTTTTAATTCAATATTTTATCGTGAATTCAAAAACGGGAAAGTGAAAAAATATAACACTTGGGAGGAGCAATCCAATATTAATTTTTCTATACAACGTGAGGGTTTAGGGTTCTAGCATTTATGACTCATGTCTTGGTAAGAGATTTTACTACCACAAAATCCACAAGATAACCAAAATTCATGTTTCTTTATACTTGATTGAAAAGCAAAAAATTGCTTTTCAATTTTATGGATGAAAAAAACATGTTTCTTCAAAAATTGGAATTACTTTAGAAGGGCCATACAAAAAATCGCCGCGTTTTTTTGAAGACCTTATTGAATAGTTTACACCAACAAATGGACGCGTTGTTGATTTGATATGTTCCACTAGAGATCCTGTCATGACAACACGCGCATGTAGCAGACAACTTCTTGCATTCGAGTGTGATAATGACATATTTGAAGACATATTGAAATCACTTTTGGAAAAGGTTCCAAATGAGGGGTCATTTAAGGAGAATATTTAAGATCTTACATGAGAAAAGATGATGACCTATTGGATGAGGAAATGCTTGAATTTGAATATGAGTAAGTTTTAATACAATAATTGTTGATTCAAATCATTCATTTCATTAAATTCATCACTTCATTTTTATTTCTTCAAATTTATTTACATATTTGATCGATTTGATCAATTCCATTTCATTTTAGGCACATAGATAATTTCTACAAAGTCCATGCCGTAGCCCGCATCTCCCATCATATGCCGAGAATGTTGCATTTGCAATGTTAAATAGCAAAGATTCAGATCCAAATGAAGAATCTTGCTATAGTTCTAAAATTAATTTGCAATGTATAGGTGTTCAAATATATATAGATGACGAGGCAAAAGATAGTAACATGTCTAGTGTTACCAGCGATAAATAAATATTTCGATTTCATGTTGTTTATCCTCCCCACCCCTCTTATTACTAAACTCTAAAATTATAATTCTTTAGGCCATAATTCCATAGTTATAGGATACTAGTGGCCCTATTACCAAATATTCCACCTTCCTCACCGCTCATAAGTTACCGCTCATCGCTCGCCACTCATTGCTCACCGCTCACAAGATAACACTCCCCCACACATGCTTCATTGGATTTAAGTCATGTGATTGAAGAGCCCAAGTAAGTACATCAAAATTTTGCATTGACAACCACTGCTTGACTGATTTTGCAATATGTTCCAATCTTGATGATGTTGAGCAAATTCCAACTTGCAATTCATTTTCTTGGCCGTGAGTAACGGCTTCTTTTGCTTCTCTTATGACCCAAGACCTGCTTCATGAAGTGCATGCCTCGCTATGTTGATGCTTATACCACATTCGAGTGCTCACTCAAAGCATTCCTCACATTTACAACATTATCTAACCCACCAACTATGATCGCTTTTACACACGCTTGTCGTTGAATAGGGGTGATGCTTCTTGGGTGTCCTCCTCTTGAAGGCTCCACATGAGGAACACACTCTCTATGAATCTTGGACCATGTAAACTGAGATACCCAACAATATTGACACTTCACATGTGCTACATCCATGCTGCAACAAGAGTAAAGCATTCAACCTCTTCTCCCTTTGGTAATGTTCTCATGGGCAAAGAAACCTTCACAATTATAAAAGATAATGTCCTAAGAGACCACACTACTAACCAAAAATGAGAGGAAGAACCCTAGGCGGTGTTGTGAACTTATTTTGCAATTGAAGGTGAGTGATGAAAACAATTCCAAAATTGAGTCAATAGACCTAATTTTATTCAAAATGAATTTTTTCTCTTGTTACTAGGGAACTCAAGCTGAAATTTCAAAGGATGATAGGTAGCTTGGTTGTGCATTTGACCCAAATTACCATTTGGCAAAAAAATTGATATTCTTCTAGATACAACTTCACAAAATTTGTTGTTATGTTGATTGACTCAATTTTGAGGGTCAATGTACTAATCATGTTATGAATCTATTATGACCTAATGATACCCTGACATTAAAGTTATCCCCCGGGGAGGGCACTCGCGAAAATTTATTAAACCATGTGCGAAAGAATGTAGGGTACTTTTTATTCATTTGTGATAAAATTTATACAATTCTTCGATATAATGAAGCACCTCTACAAATACAAAGTTGTGTGTATAAATAAATAAGGGTACCATATAATGCATCAATTTATCTAATTCTTTCAATCTAAAATAGGGTTGGGAATAGTAGGTAGAGAAAAAAATGTTGAGGCAGAGGTATACAATGCATTTTATGGTGGTCAATGGATGAAAAACTATCCATTTTCAATCCAAATTCCCGAATGAAAAATTTGGATGATGAGAGTTTTGGTGTTCTTTGCTTTGTGCGTTGCCTAGGGTTGCTTGCACCAATGCAACGCTCTTTGTGAGGCAAGATTTGGTGTTGAAGTTCTTGACGTGCATTTTGTGGTTGTGTGCGGTTTTCTGAGTTCTAGTGGTATGCTTGTGGTTTTCGGAGTTCTAGTAGTAGAATCATTTGATTGTTTCTCTGTGGGCAACCGACGCCGAAGTTTCTCACGATACTGTACCAGACGAGAGACACTCTGCACAAGAGTCCTATGCGTTGTCATTCATGGGGTCAAATATAAAAATTATAAGGAACATAGGGTACTAGAAACTAATTGAGTTGTGACTTTATAAATACAAATAGGGTCATCTAAAATGACAAAATTTAGATTTATCTGTACTAATAGGGTGTAAAGAATTCCAATTTCTTAAATAAATAGCCCCATGATAAATACCCTTCCGTCGCAGATGGGTTATTAAATACATGTATGAGTGCCCTCCCCGGGAGTTATCCGTAAGGTCTATCAAAGAGGGGCAAAATCGTGGGTTTGATCCTTCTTTGAGGAAACTTTCTATTAGAAGCTCACTAGCGCATCGTGTTTGAAAATCTATTTTCAAAGTTGGGTGCAAACTTTGGGACCTCCTCTTTCCACCTTTAAAACTTTGAGAGAATTTTAGGATCTAATGTAGGGTATGCACATGGGACCCATTGTTCTAAATATCGGATCGACCTATGCAAGTTAACTTGACTCTATTAGGTCCTTACATCATGATATCAATACATTAGAGTTATTCATAAAGTAAAGTGGATAAAATCATGGGTTTAGTCCCAAACCATGAGTTTATGAGAATCAACACAAAGTCACCCGAGTTTTTTTAAGCATAATTAATCATGCGCAAAGAGTGATGTCAAGCTATTAAAAATCGGCTTTCTAGCTTGTCCTACTAGGATGGGTGGGCCAAGCTAAACTAGGTTGATCCAAGATTTAGGTTAGTGTGTCCCACTTTTATACCCTACTTTAGATCCTAATATTCTCTCAAAGTTTTTGAGGTGGAAAGAGGAAGTCCTAAAAACTTCACCCAACTTTCGGAATAGGCTTCCATACACGACAAGCTAACGAGCTCTTAGAGAGAGAGAGAGAGAGAGAGAGAGAGAGAGAGAGCATAAAGTCTTTGCTATAGTATGCATCCCGAGGGTTTTGGTGATTGATTTGACATCAAATTTAGCTATGTTCGATGGATGAGAGGTACGCTCATTTACAACAATCCCCTCTCTCCCATGTCACCAGGCTAGTATGTAGTTTGATGATGTATTTTCACATAGATGTTTGACTTAGCCAAATAGAAGAGAAGTGTTTTCATACAATTACCCAGCTTAATTAAACTTTGTCAATATCATAGTCAATGAGATGTCCAACAACTACACTAATATGTGCAATTAGATTGTCTTCGCAAATAGGTTGCTTCGTTACCTATGCAAATTACCTTGGGTCAAAACTAGATGACAAAAATTTGTAACTTTGTTTATTCATTTGTACAACAACCACAACAACAAAACAATTCATGTATTTTGTTACTGTGGTATTGAAATTCTAAAATAGTGTGGAATGTCAATAATTTAGCTTGGGGCAACCTAATTGCACATGTTAGTGCAGACTCAAGGTCCATGCCTAGCGCTATTTACTTCAGTAAGGTAAATGACGGATTAAATTATTCTTATTAAGCCATAACTATATGTAGAATGAATAATAATAAGGTTTGAGATTGTATAAACGACAAAGACTCAAGTACATAAAATCTATATCTAATCATCGTTGTCACATATGACTTTATTTACACTTTATTTATTTAGACTTAAGCACGTGATAAGTATACCAATATGGAATCAAGACCATATACCTTGAAGATATTACTTCAAGGCTTGTTGGGGGTTTGTATAAAGCGTCACTTATCTTGTATAAACACACCCCAAAATCTTTAAGGGTTAAAGGAGAAGAGATTAGTGGGAGGTAGTTGCAGTGCAAGTGTTACCTAGGTAATATTCTTGCATGGCAATTGAAGAACTGGCTAGCAGCTAGTTTTGAGGGTGTTAGTGTTGGTGCGCCCATCACCAATGTGGTGACAACTGGGTATAAAACTAGAATGAACGCATGCCTTGTGAGGATCTGAGGTCCATCTACTGGCGCCCATCTTAGGTTACCACACCAAATTAAATTTGATTATGATGGGAGATGGATACATGCGCACGAATATGACATGACTATGGTAGGAAGAAGATGTATGTTCCAAATTATCCGTTGCATATTTGTGGGTTCACAGAGCAACCCACGTGGGCTAAGTAAAGTTATGAACTGTGACACATGGAGTTGATTTAGGCTGCGTGTTGGTTTGGATACAAAATGCACATTAATCCCTCAAGTGTTTTGTATTTTAACACCACGATGACTAGAAACTTGTGTCGACAAATTAAGAGCAAGGCTTTGGGAACTGAGAGTCTCAAAGGAGCATACACATTCACGAATACGTTGGGAAGAAGATACAATTTTCAAATTATCCACTCCATTTTCCACGAACTTACATACCAAGTAACTTTTGTGAGTTGAGTAATGTCGCGAATCGTGACACACAAAGTTTTAAAAAACTAGAGAAAAAAAAAACATCAATGTTTTTGCAGTGCCATGCGATGTCCATTCACCACCTCCTACCCATGCCCGTGTGAACATGGGGAGTCACACACAAAGTTCAACTCTAGCTAAGTTAGGTTGTGTGTTGGTTTGGGCATAACTTCATAAGTACCTCAATTCTTTAAGTGTATTTTTGTTTTTGGAGGCAGGGATGGCTGCCCAAATGTGTCGACAAATTCTGAACAAAGGTTAACAAGGGATGTACCAGTGCTCATAATGGCAAATCATTTTGCGGGATCTGGGAGAGCGCCATGAAGGGAGGCTCTGGCAGCCTTTGTGGGCAATCAACCAGCCTCTTTAATCCTCCCCCAACCTCCCCCTAAAAGACGTGCCTGCCCCCCTACTACATGCATCTCGCGTCCTTGGACTCATAATAAGTTATCTAAGATAATAAGCGGCCATGCGAGGTCCATGTGCGTGCATCGCCCTCGACGCTTCAAAACCATTCCATGTACTACATACATCATTAGGTAGAGTCTCCTGACACACAATCAAAACACTATGGAAAAAAAGAAAATACGCACACAAAACAATTTTCGACACCAAAAAGAATGAATGACCGAACGAATGAATGAATGGCCAGCCATGGTAGCTGGCTACTCACTCTCCTTGGCACTTCAGTTTTGGTACTTGGCGAAACTCCCACGATTTGCATGTCGCTGGGCAGCGATTATGCTGGGAGGCTGGGTGTCAGGAGGCCACACCAGTTGGACCCCACTGGCTCTATGCATGGACGACCGATAGGCTCACCAGTTGGAAGAATTTGACCAGTCCTTCCTTCCTTCCTTCCTTCCTTCATTCCCAACGGTGCGGCCTCCTGGCACTCGCAACGGATTCCGGCGTCTTGCGCTCAGAGAAAAGGAGAAAAAAGGAGGAGAAAAGGCAATTGAGAGCCTTCTACACCAGCATTATCGATCGAGAGGACGATCGACGACCCGGTGGTGGTGGCAGTCTAACTGTCCCAAAAAGAAGGAAAAGAAAAGAAACATTCTTCTGTAATGGAACGGAACACGTTTTTACATGTCGTGGGTATCGATCGTCCCTTTGAATGTCTCCACTCAGAGTTTGGGAGACTCTTTGTGTCACACAGAGTTATACTGATAACGCACCTCTTCCTTATAATGCTCTGTGGGTGTTATTTGGTTCGTTTTTCCGGTGTCTTGCGCTTGGAAAGACAAATGAGAGCCTTCTACAACAGCAGTATCGATGGAGAGAAACCGGCGGTGGTAGTCTAAGTGTCCCAAAAGAAGAAATAGAAAGAAACATTCTTCTCTAACGGAACGGAACACGTGTTTGTATGTCGTTGGTATCGTTCCTTTGAATGTCGCCACTGATGATTTGGGAAACTCTTTGTGTCACAAAGAGTACTGATTAGGCACCTCTTCCTTGTAAGCTCTGTGGGTGTTATTTAGTTCCTTTTTCCGGTGTCTTGCGCTTGACAAGACAATTGTGAGCCTTCTACAACAGCAGTATCAATTGAGAGAAACTGGTGGTGGCAGTCCAACTGTCCCAAAAGAAGAAAAAGAAAGAAACATTTTTCTTTAACGGAACCGAACCCGTTTTTGTATGTCGTTGGTATTGTTCCTTCGAATGTCTCCACTAAGAATTTGGGAAACTCTTTGTGTCACAAAGAGTACTGATTAGGCACCTCTTCCTTGTAAGCTATGTGGGTGTTATTTGGTTTGTTTCTCATGTTCTCCAGCTTCTACCTATTAGATTTACACAATGAAACTCGTGTTGCGTTAGCAAATCTACGCTGAACCATTTGCAAAAACCGGACTGAAAATTGGACCTCCGGTGATTTAGTTGTGGTTATCAGGAGTGCATGTTTGGTTGACGTCTTAACTTGATACATAGGTCCTCCCAGTTGTGTTCATTATTGAGCGTAGAGTAGTTAATAATATTTGGAGACATAGTCCAATCTCTTTTAAACATGTGTCTATGTGATGTTTGCTCTTCAATCCTTACTGAACCACATACCAATCAAATATTGGGGTCTGGGTAAGAAAACGTGCCACTTAAGACCCATCTACCTTAATGGCCTACAGTATGCGCCCCTATTGTGAGCACTTCCAACTCCAAATCCGGTTTGGTTGTTGGATCGGATCATATCGAGAGTTGTCTCATCCAATCAGCTATTCTAAATCACGTTAGATTGTCGATCCAAGTTTCATAATCAAAGCTATCATGCAAAAAATGAGATAGAAATGCACTAAAAACCCCAATAGTTAGATTCTCTAATTAATCACATAGGCCCTTCCGATTGGGTTCATTATCAATCCTAAAATGGTGTCTATATTTGAGCACACAGTCCAATGTCGTTGTAACACATACATATTTCTAGTGTCATATTCCTAACTAGAAGTTGTCCACAAGCCTTGCCATATACCACTCCAATTGGCAACTCATCCAAGAAGAGTGGCACCATAAGGCCCATGTACCTAATAAGTTACAACTCATCCAGAGCTATAGTTTAGTGCTCTAATCATATGACATCTCTAGAAAGTGGAGTAGAGGAAAAAATGTTGCATATGAGCGTCCCACTCATCCATTCAACATGAAAACTTGACCCCTTGTAAGTTTGTGGCCGGTCCGTCTCAAATGACATGAACTAAACTAATTATGACATCAAATCCACTTGATAAAGTAACCTCCGGGATGCATGCTATTTCAAGGCTTAGGTTGGATGAATGACAAGTATCCTCGTATGCGATAATTCCCTCTCCCCCTAGAAAGTGGTTAAGAACTCATGGCAGATTCACATAGGGTCCCAAGTCCGAAGTCCCACTCAAGTCAACAAGTCACAACATGAAGGCAAACTCTAAACATTGACCCTCAAGAAACTATTAAAGTATGGTTTACACTCATTAAAGTCAAATCTTGATTATTCTATGCAAAAAAATCGGGGGACTTGTGTTGCGAGTTGGGTCTAATTTTCTAATTGACCCAACTCTCAACATAAGTCCCAAGCCTCACCCCAAAATGTGATGCATACTTGGGACTAGCCTAATACTGGGACCTGACCTGGTAATCCCCAACTTCCATGCTCTCAACGGCTGAGATTGCACGGATCAACCTCAAGTGAATTTGAACTTAGAACTTGGACTTAAGGCTTACTCCCTCCGTCCCAAAACGATTGTCCTACCCCTAGAGTTTTTTATCTCCAAATGTTTGTCATAAAACTCTGGGATAATTAAGGACAATCGTTTTGGGAAGGAGGGAGTAAGCTCTAAAAGAAACCCGTGTACTTACCGGGAAATGCCTCGATTTGGTGCGAGAGCTTGAAATGTTGATGAGGGAGGTAGGAATGAGAACCCAACAAATTAACTTTGTGAATCATGACCATCTAAGTTAAACTAGCAGCACACTAGGAAAATTCCCTCCCAATCAATAGCAGCTCATGTGCGCCCATCATCTTTGAAGTACGACATCGATTTTGACTAAAGCAGCTCGTTTAGCAATCACGATGCGGGGCAGGAGCTCAGTGGAAGATAAATCAAATCATTGATGCAAGTTATAGCATCTTATGCGGGTGAATCGCCTCAAAGAAAAAGCAAAAGAAAAAGAGAAAAAAATGTCAGTGGCTTTGCATTGATGTGAATGTGAGCATGTTTTCCTTAAGGTATATGGGTTTTAAATGGTTACTTCTTTTTTTTCCTTTTCAGATTAGGCCATTTCTCCAAGGATATGAAACACGTCGTTATGGTTTAGCACATCCGATTGGACGCCGTAGTTGCTTTCCTCGTGATATCCGGAGCTCATATGAATGTTTTACTCATCATCAAAGTGAAGATCTGTACTCAGTACACTGTCGTAGAGGCCCTCCAAAACATGTTGACTAATGAGCTTTAGAATGGTTCATATACTTTGAGCATGTAGTCTGGTCTCTTTTAAACACGTGTCTTTTTGGTGACCGATCTTGGAACCACACCTAGCCACATACCACTCAAATATGGGTGCGTGATTAAGAGAAATAGCGTCTACCTTACATTGGTCAGAGATAGATAGAAACTCCAACCCCTTTCAAGCAAGGGGCCGGTGTGAATAAAGTGTCCGTTCGTAATGCCAATGACCTGATGCCCACTGGACAAGGGGACATTGGGACAATACTACTCTCCCCTTTCGAGGATGGACACTATAATGACACACTATACAAGTTCCTAGCTAGCCACTATTGTCTTGAAGATACCGGACATGGTATCCCCCCAAAGGGCTTTGAGGTACCCATACAACAAGGTCCAAGGACCCCCCACCATAGTTGGGTGGACTAAGGTGGTGAGCACCACGCCGGCATGGGGAATAGAACCCACAACCTCCTCATTGGGGGTCATGAGCCCTAGCCACCCTTACATTGGTCATGGTTATTCATGATGCATATCAAGGAAAAAAAACTTTCCTTTCGGAAAGTGGGCTCTAGGAATCACTTTATAACATTACAAAGGCCATGTTTACACATTGGCAAACATGTCTTCAGTGGTTAGGTTTTGCTCTTTATCATGAATGTTTACTTGGATTTTAGAATAAGGATTATTCTTGGATCCGCAAATTTGATATGATGTTCTAGCAACAATCTATGAAATATGTTGCGCTCCCTTGTTGCTTCTATCATCTTTCAAAGTCAAAGGTGCCAACGTCCTAAAACAATCATGTAGGGTCCCCTCTAATCATGTTGATTATTGACCCTATAATGGTTAACAAATTAAGAGCACATAATCCAATTTCTTTGAAACCCAAGTCATTTTGGTGTAACTTATATTCTTGGATCCATACTAAAACCACATGTCATTCAAATATAGGTGTGTGATAATGATAAAGACAAAATTAGGCATGTTTTCCTTAGTGATCAAGGGCTGTGAACATTACTCTCTAAATGGACTCATTGTTGAAAAATGAGTGCAGGTTCCACTTCATCTTACACAAGGTAACCAACATTCAAATTGAGCATGTGAAGAACAAATGAGAAAGAGACATGAAATCCTACATATCCTAAAATGTATTATTTTTAGTGGTCACCTGGATTATGTGGTGAGACAAACCAACATATTATTTGTCTCAATATGAAATAGGGGTGACCATCAAGAGTCTAAATTTGCCATCAACCTTGAATATAATTTAATTCTTATGTCAAATTTGTCAAATATCTGTCCCTTGTTCTTTATATTAGTCGGTCCCCAATTCGACTTCTTCGGCAATAAATGATGTTTGAGTTCTGATATTGCACATTAAAGTCTTGGGAGAAAACCCTTACCCTCTATGTAAGTGTGAAGTACTGTCCATAATGCAAGTGGTATATAGTGATAAACATGAGATGCATTTCCATATATTTGTGCAATATATTTGACCAAGTTATTTATACCTAGTCTTGCAACGTTAAGATTAAGCCATTTTATTTGGGAATGAGATTGAATGACATCCTCCACCTATTACCCTACCTTTAATGGCCCACAAACATCCATGTAATCTTGTGGAAAGTGATATGTTTTGACACATTTTGGCAATTGTGGAATATAAGCAAAAGTCAAGAAAGGACAGCCAAATATTCCATAATAAGTTCTCATTTATTTGCATAAACAACTTGTGCATCTATAAGACCGGCTATTGATTTACATGCGTGATGAACACTCAAGTTGGGGGTACCAAATTGAGGCCTTTTATTTGACTTAATAAGAGGTTTCTATCTCATATGTTTAGAAATTACGTTTCATTTCATTTGGTCTAAGTATCCCACAACCAAGACACTTAAAAAGTGATGTGGATTTCATTCGGCCATTGCTCTACACCAAGGGCCATGACCATGAAGAATCTTAAATTGTATATTTCTCGCATGCTTTGGTCATTTGTGTTCAAAAAACCTAAGTCTTTCATAGTCCCTACTAATAACTTGAAATTTGTGCTTGGATAAATCTTTTTGGATTCACCTTGGTTCAATATTGAATCTTGGAGTGGCATGCTCAATAAATATTATCACCCACCATTGGATCTAGAGCAATACCTGGTCCCACAAATAGGAAGAGGGTGGAGTTCAAAATCCTCTATTGCCGTGGGGGACTTCCAAGATCAAGGTTTCAACGAGGGGAGGGGGGGGGGGGACTTTGGACATTTAGGGATTAACACACTTGCATTATTGACATACACAATTTGAAGTTAAGCATATGAGAAGGGTAGTGGACAAGGTTGTTCCAAAATATGAGGTCTCCATAAAGACCTAGCCTCCTTTATCCTTTTTCTTTTTTTATCCATCAAGGTATATGTGTGTGGGATGATAAAATCCCACCAAAACAAATGTTTTCAAAAACTATGTAGTAGGAGAAGACGTGTCAAATACCCTCAAAGAAATTAAGTTGGGCTTTTAATGTATAGAGTAGCAATTGATATGGTAAGAGCGATTGCAAGGATTGGATTGGAATTAGCAAGGTTGGCTCTAGACGGGATTTGGGAGCTCATCTCAATGGCCTTACTAGACAAATTGTTTGCACCCCACCTGTTTAGCTCCCTTGCCATTCAAGGGACTTGGGCTTTGGACCCTTTTCCAAAGATGACCTCGACCCTTGCCCATGTGTTTTTAGGCAGGGTTAAGGTCATGCCTGCCAATATCTTGGGGCATGCACTAAATATGATTATTCTACTCCAAGGTAACGGTCTCCATACTCATTCTAGCCCAACTGCTATTCATGTGGTCGTGTAGGATTGTTGTGGGGTTTGTGCATGTTGTAGTGCAATTGTGTGCTCACCCAAAACAACATGTTGTTATGTGCATGCCCATTCATATTATCGCATGAGACGTGCATGAATCTTCAGCACACATGTTCTTCTTTGGATAGTCTATAATGCTTGCCCTTGCCCTTGGTCACACCCACTCCACCTCCATCCACTAAAGAACAATTCCCATCTTGTGCAATACAATAATCTCTTGCTTAAGTACGCACTCGTTTAAGTACGCATCCCAGTTAAGTGCGCAATTTTCATGACAAAAATCAGGGTTCATACTTTATTGTTTGAACATGTCATGCAGAGTCATTCGGCATGAATGCATGAATTTTATTATGCTTGACATTAAATGTCAGTTTGTTAACGTTTCGTTGAAACGTCTCAAACGATCGCCGCAGTTCATTATACATTTGTCCAACTTCCGTTTAAACATCGGAGCAAAGCAATTGGTCGTTGATGTCGAGGACAGTGTTGTGTAGAGTTTCAAAGCATTAGAAGTCGGTTGCACTTTCATATTCAACAAATATCTCGATAGGTTGGATTTTGTTGCAGTACGTTCTCCCGATCGTCCCAGCCTTTCCAGATGGCACCTTCACTAACTTCATACTCCCGCCCCAACACCTACTTGCTCACCGCGTTCGGCTTGCTCAACTTTGCAACGATTTCACATCGTTGGGCTTTGGTCAAGCATGTTGCCTCAAGTTTCATCCGCTTCCCATTGCGATTCATCGAATCAGAGGATCTAGAAAGCGATATGAGTAAAGTGTGCACCAGCGGCTCCAGTTCAAAGTGCACACTTAAGTAAGAGGTTACTGTAGTACAGAAGCCAGAACGCGCCAAGCCTGTTTTACTACACAAATTCAAGCCCTTTGTTGTTGGAGAAGGAGAGGCGCCTTGTCTGCACCAAATGCACTAAGATGGGCTTGCCAACCATTGGGTGCGCTTAACATGGCTACGGTTAGCAATGTAGTCGGGAACCCAGTTGGAGTTGTTGTTGCCATGTCCACTGGAAGGGCTCTCCACTTAGTACTCCAAAAGCTCCTCCAAGTCCACTTTGTGTGGAGCACTGCTCGGGGAGAGCCGGAGGTTAGTTACAGATGAACCAGTTGAGTTTGAGAAATAACCACTGGTTGAAGTTGGAGACGTCAGGAGCATTACCAAGCATGTTAGAGGAATCTATAGAAGAATATACCTCAAATGAATGAAAGCCACACCGGAAGATGTCTAACATGTAACCAGCTGGATTGAGAATCACTCGGATCTTGACCGACTATATATGTCCACAAAGTTCCCGGGCACTAATCCGAACAACTTATTGAACTTTTGTTAGTAATCCACCCTAATCAATGTCCGGGAAGAACCTGCCGCTAGTTACAGATGAACCGGTTGAAATTTGAGAAATATCCAGTTGAAGTTGGAGCCTTCAGGAGGATTACCGATCACTTTAGAGGAATCTATAGAAGAATATACCTCAAGGGAATGAAAGCCAAACCGGAAGATGTCTAACATGTAACCAGTTGGATTCAGAATAACTAGGATCTTGACCGACTAGGCCCAAAAACTTCCCGGGCACTGGTCCAAACAACTTATTGAACTTTCGTTAGTAATCTATTTAATCTATGTCCAGGAAGAACGTGCAGCTAGTTACAGATGAACCGATTGAAATTTGAGAAATAACTGGTTGAAGTTGGAGACTTCAGGAGAATTACCGATCACTTTGGCAGAATCTATGGAAGAATATACCTCAAATTAATGAAGCAAAACCGGGAGATCGTGTCAACATGTAACCGGCTGGATTCAGAATCACTGGGATCTTGACCGACTCTATATGCCCACAAACTTCCCGGGCATTGGTCCAAACAACTTATTGAACTTTCGTTAGTAATCTATTTAATCTATGTCCAGGAAGAACGTGCAGCTAGTCACAGATGAAGCGATTGAAATTTGGGGAATAACCGGTTGAAGTTGGAGACTCCAGGAGGATTACCGATCACTTTAGTGGAATCTATGGAATATACCTCAAATTGATGAAGCAAAACCGGGAGATCGTGTCAACATGTAACCGGCTGGATTCAAAATCACTGGGATCTTGACTGACAATATTTACCCAAACACTTCCTGGGCACTTTGTGTGGAGTAGGAATTGGACGGAGGTCCAGTGGCAGCAGTGGAGATGCCCAAATATAATGCAGTAAGAGTGACTGTGATGAGCAAAGCACTCAAGATCGATGTCTAGTGACCTCATGCTTTCATATTATTATACAATGTGCAACCCTAAGTGCCAGACCAATTGATTTTCAACCCTAGTGTAGATCTTAGTTTGCATCTGACGACATCGGGTGCTTTTACACAATCATCATGTTCTACCAAACACTTCAGAAGCATTCAGTCAAAAGTCACAACATCGAATGGTATCCATGTGCAAATGTTATTGAAATCTGATCCAAAGATGGCCTTTCCATGCTTATTATGCACTTACAATGAAAGAGCGCCATCATGTGGAAATCACGAGAAACAAGGTCATTTGTTTGTGTGGACCTCGTGTAGTCGCTCCTCCTACGCAGACACCTACATGAGTGAGTGCTTTAAGGTATGTGGAGGCCTTTCAGTTACTTTTCTTTATTGGACACCTATATTTGATGGGTATGTGGTACGGCGAGGATCAAAGAACAAACACCTTAAACAAATCATGTTCTTTAAAGATTGGATGACGTCTTCGGGTTTTGGTAACTACTTTGTACTCGATAGCGAACATGATTGGGAGAACTTATATATAAATCTTATTCAAACATCAACAAACATGCACTTCCAATGACCATAATTGAATCAGGGGAGATATCTGTATCCATACGCTTCTTGCTATTGCTTCATCGTAGATTTGCTAATGCCACACAAGTTTTTGTAGTGTAAGTCTAATAGGTAGAAGCCAGAGAAGATGAAAATCGAAGCAAAAAACACCCACATACCTTATAGCAAGGCTCGCAGTCACGAGCAAACATAAAAAAAAAAAAAGACATGTTCTACAATGAGTTTGGATTGTGTGCTCAAAATATAGTCACCCTTCCTGGTTCAATATACGTACAACTAGGAAGACCCTTTGTGATCACTTAACAAGAAAACATAATCATCTTTTGACCCCTTATCACTATTGCATTTCAACTCCAATTTTAAAACTCAAAACAACAATCTTCTTGTTTCATAATCGTTATCGAATTGAGGAAATCCCCAATTCGATCTAACGGCCACAATTGTTTGTGGAGTTGGAAGTGCCTATGATAGGGCCACATATTGTAGAGTTAAATCCCACATACCCGTCCACCTATCATAAATTCCACAACAGAGGCAGGGATATGGATTACCAATTGTGATTACTAAATCATGAGTTGTATAAAGAAGCCAGATAGCCAGTTCGGAACAAAGGAATTCGAGATATAAATGTTGGATCATTTTGGAAATAATAAACACATATTGAGAGAAATACTCCTATTTGCCTTGCACGATTGCCAGAATATGGTAAGTTCTCACTCTACACAAGCTTATGTGGTGTTATTAATTCATTGTAGAATGCAGCAAAGAAGGGGTTCACGTTATACTTTCCAAGTCATTCTTAGTCATCGCAAAGAACATGGGTTAACATGAAATTGCAACATTTTGTACTAAGAACTTGGTCTATGTCCTCGATGCTTTTTCGGACCTCAATTCCACATAGAAGATGCACTTATTTGGAATTATGTCAAACTAAAAAGAGTTGCTACATAAAACAACTTGGTGCCATCTCCGGAAATAACTTTGTGATTTAAGAAAAAAATTCAATAAACGTTTTCAAGAAGCGAAGAGGCTTGAAGAGAAATTGTGTTGTGAACATGAACATATTTTCAGAGCTTGTTTGTGCAAAGAATAACATTCTTTTTGAAGTTGTGTTTAACTAAGAAAACTTGCACAACCACAAATTGTACCGCCTCCAACAAGGGTTTTGTTAGTTCATGTTGTTGTGCAAAAGGCATGAACAAATTTTCAACAAGCTTCTCAAAGAAGTAGGTTTGAAGAGAAAACTTGTTGTGAACATAATTTCAGAGCTTGATTGTGCAAAGATAAAAACTTTTTTGAGGTTTGTGTTAAAGTAAGAAAACTTAGGCAATCAAACATACTACCACCTCCAATAAGAATTTTGCAATTTGAAGTTGTTGTACAAAAGATACGAACAAATACATACGCGAGGACTATTGGGGTTTTACCTCTAAAGTTTACATATCCCATTTGGATTGTATACTACTACTATTACTACTACGACTACTCTACTTATATGAGGACTTTTCCACTATATCGTAAAAATGGTTCAAAGTGCATTGTGAGCACCTACTAACTATTGTTTGGGTATTGTGGAACAATCTGAATTTCATTAGAGTGGTAAAATAGAAAAATAAAAAAAGTCAAAACTCATTTAATTTTCATTTTAAAGTGCTAGACCAACTTTTGACAAATCCATTGCTTATTGGGCACATGTGTGCTAGATTGGCTATTTGCCTACATTATAAAGGTCTAGGGTGCATGTTTTAAAGGTCACAAGACTCATGTCTTAACAATATTATAATAAAGCAACACAATGGGTGATGTCACCAATTTGGATTGATGGCATCACCTTTTTCACCTTTTCCATGTGGAGCAATTAATCCACCCTTTTTACTACTTCTACTTGAATACGCGTTGATGAGGATACACCTTGCGACAAACCAACTGGATGTGAGGTCACTTTGAATGTCTATAAGAGAATAATGGAGCCTAGATTGGCGAGTGATAGTAGCCAACTTCCATGTAAGGAGGTGGCAAGCAAATCTCTTTGCCCACAAACACTCCTCTTCATGGTAAACCCCCTCCCACCATGGCATCCCATGCTCTAGTACACTATTGAAGCTTTGGATGAGCACCCACCATTGGGTTTGTTTTTTTTTGTGGCACCCGAAAGGAAACCCGTCAATTATAATGTTTTAGACAATGTCCCTCCAATCCTTCAACAAGGAATCAAAGTGCACCAGTAAAACAACAAAGTTATATTGTCTAAGATATGAATTTCAAACCACAAGTAGGCATCTTTCAAAATATTTTCTAGCCTCAAGGATCCATGTTATGTTTAGGACTCCATACCAATTTTACTCACTAAACTCATGATAGGTTTTGGAATGCGTTGAATAAGGAAATTACAAAAGGGCCAAGACAACATTGGGTAAAGTATAACATTATTCAATTGAGTGTGAAGGTTTGGTGGGGCCCAGAACATCTTTGGGATTGTGCATGTCACATTCAATGTTGAATCTAGTTTGTGTGGGTGCAAAGACCCAACCACATTTCTTCCCAACTACATTATTCATTGTAAGTATTGTCACATGCCACACTGCAAACAATGAAACAAACACTGAAAACTTCGGGGATATAGCTCTGGATGCACACTATATTCCAACCCACAATGTATAACATCGGAGGTCTACGTTATAAGTTATAGTTTCTCTATTGAATGAAAATAATTGTGTATTTGAGAGACTTCCAACAAAGTGAGATCCGATTCATATTGTCCTATCTGGGCGGCTTTGAATCTAAGATTCGAGTATTTATTTATTCCAAAAACAGAGTTCAACAAATTTGATATTGTCAATTTCCCAAAAATCCTTGCTGAATGTTATTATATCTTGAAATAGATGTTCCATATATTCTGGTGTTTTACAAATTAATGTAGTTTCCAAAAAAAATTGTCTAGGTAGGACTTATGTGTGGAGAGATTGATGCAACAAAAAATTCCCTCAAGTATAAGATTCCACACTATTCTGATGTGTGATGGTGTCTAGTGTGGCCTACATTAAAGCGCAACTTAGGGTAAGTCACACTATGAGTACGCCCACACTATATACCATAAATAATGTAGTGCATTTATAGGCTCCAACGATGTATGCCAATTATGAAAAAAAAATCTTGAGTGAATCTTAACATATGATGAATAAGTTACGTATCAATGCACTCCATCTATTTTTGGACCCCATCATGTGCAAAAATGAAAAGGAAAAATAGCATCAATGCCTAGTGCTTACATAAATTTGAGCCTATCGGCCCAATCTTGTTCAAGAGTCCCCTTGCTACATGATAGGGTGTACAACCTACCTTGTGGTAGATGGGCTCTATCGGTTGTTTTTAATCCAAGTCAATTTCTATTATGTGGGGGGGAGTACCGAAATTTGTTTGTTATCTAATATTCTTTTGATAGGACTAGGTATGTTAGATATTTAATGGCTATTTGGTTAATTTTTTCATTTATTTTTTATTTCATTTATGTAGGGTAAATTGTCTAGTAGATTAACGCTTCTAGTGTGGATGGCCGCTCTTACCCCTATGAAAATAATTATTAAATGTTTGACTTTCCAACCTTGGGTGCAAGATGCTTCTAATAAGGGATCATATTTATCATGTTGTATTTTGATGGCTTGGTTGATATATCTATCATGTGTGAAAGTGAATTCGATTATTTCAATGGTGAGGCCGGGTGAGGGTAGCAATGGTGCAGTTTTCTTGAATGCAACTCCTTTGGTGTATACTATGTCTAGACGCAATCTCGCTAGACATTTGCAACATGTGTTGTTGTTGTTGCATGTGCAATTTAGAATCCATCACATGCATAGAACGATAAGTAAGGTCATACACAAAGTGGCTTTTTATATCCAATTTTGAAGTCAGATGGGTTTACCGAGTACCACTTCGTTGGGAAGAGACGACGAGCAGTCTTGGAACCTAAGCTTTGCAAAACAACAGGGCTCTCACATGTGTCAGCCCCTACAAGGGTTGACACATTCGTGAGGGGGGAGGGGTACTCACATGGAGTTTGCCATTGAAGATGGGTGGTGGTCCACTATCCCCATCTCTACAAACAATAGAATATGCCACTTTTTGCTCTTATCATGTAGTTGAAAATGAGGCATAGTTTGTGTTGGAGTATCTCATGTATAACTCCAACAGCGATAAGTTCCAATCCTTATTTGTTAATGCAGTATTAAGGAATCTCCAAGTATTCCTTTCGACCGGACCATCAAGTCAATATCATCCTTTATCTCACAGAGGCTACCACACTCCGCCCCTCTAGGGAATTAGTTGGTTTGGCATCATCTTGATGTACTTTTGGTCCCTTAATCCCTTTGGCTTTCTAGACCGTCCAATCAATTTCATGGCATTTCACAAGGCACAGGCACTCCATTGCCGTTTCTGAGCATGAACTTACACCAACAAACCTTGCAGAAAGTGCAAGTATCAAGGCCATGCCCATGATGTCGACAAACTTACATCATGAACTCTTCTTCAATTCTCTCTAGTTGCATGACCCACGGTTCCAAGACAATCATCACTAAGATTGGCATGCCAGTGATGGTACTCTGTTAAAAGACAATTTCATTATCCTTCACGAAACTTCAATTCTGAATTGAGTAAGGCTTTTAGCTTCACGTCTTGAGGAAAGAGTTGGAGGCTGTGAGCAGAGGATTGAATCTCGTGTTTTGGGCCCAAAGTAGGAACACCATCAAATGTGAGCCGTTCACACTCTATTGCCAACATGTGCATTCCGTCGAACTTGGGACTTTCATATCACCCTTGATGTCAAAGGCCAATTCAACCACTATCACCAACATATTTAATGATATTCAGTATTTCAAATTTAATGTTCACATGCCTATTTTAAAGGCCTTCAAAATTTATTGACTGGCTGATGAGTGTCTCTGATAATGAGTTCGAATGTCCTTGAATCATTTTTGGTTCGGTGTGTTTCCAACACTGCTAAAGATGGCTGAATTTAATAATACAGACAAGATTATATGCTTCTCATTAAAGCGTTATTGTCTTCGTGACATTACTCAACTGGTGAGTTGTGTTCATGAGCCCAGCACTATACTCAAGAATAAAGACTCCAGATGTTGAAATCCCACTATTTTAGACTGCTAAACACAGATTATCAGCTGGGTGATGTTTAGGTGGTGACCTTCTACAAGCTTGGAATTAAAGCGAAATCAAACAATACTTGCACGTATCTATTCTGAAAACATAGATATCTTAAAATTATATTTTCTTAAACAAGAATCTCCATGCCAAGCCAGGACAATGAAGTCATGCTGTAGCTTCATGATGGCTTCTGTTTTTGAGAGAGAACCTGAAAACTCTCCCAGGCAATATAAGTTAGAGTTAAGAAACACCCACCATTCTAAAGTCAATCTCTTTACTAAGTGATACTTTGGGGGAATACCTAATTTAGAACTCAACCTCCAGAGCTTACTCCACACACATGGTTGAGAAACTAACCACGCTGTTGAGATGTGTGTGAATCTAAAAAGTTTCAGTCTCATCCTGTTCTTGAGAATCTGCAAAAAAATAGACCTGAGCAGAAAGCAGTAATAGCTTTGATCTTGTTACACATTGATTTTCAAAAGCTCTTCAACATAGACGGTTCTGTTTCGAGGATGCCCTCTATAAAACATCACCAATGGCTCCCAGCGATATTTATCAGGTTTATGCTTCCTTTCACTTACCTCTTCAAGCTCTCCCTAAATTTGGGCTAATCACCCTGTCAGAAGCACCTAATACACCAGTGCCAGGAAGGAATCTCGTGAAAAAGGCTCATAAAAAAGCTCAAGGCTGGATAAATGACTTCCAGCCATTTCATTTGTGAGTTCCCAGAGGATATCTTGCTAGATTTGACTATAAACAAGAGAGACAACATAGAGAATGCTTAGATTGACTTCTATGAGATGAAGAGAATAATCTGTGGGCTACCAATTTCACAATTTTGAAGCGTTGACAAAGTTCTTTCTACCAGCCAGCTCTAATTGTACACCATGTACTTGGGTGTGGCACTAAATTTCTGATATCCTTTAATGACCTTGTTTACAGCCTCCAAAAAGTCCTTCTCAGTCACAGTCTTCCTGCGTGCGCGAATAGCATACATGCCTGCTTCTGTGCACACACTACGAATATCGGCACCTGGACAGAAACAAGGTAAATAAGTGTCAAGGGGTCTGTTCCACTTTACAGTATACTCTTGCAAATAACATCCAAAAATCAAACCAATATCCTGCGAATTTCCTCAATTGCTCAGATTTGCAGAGGCTATCAAGTCCACTCTCATGGAAATGAGCACAAGCTAACCCCTCCAGACAAAATTCAGACAATTGATAATATACCTGATGAACATCCGCAGTCCCCCAATACAATTCATGTGGAAGCCAACAAACTATGAAATATTTATCCTGAGCTGAAAAGTTTGGGAATTGAACCTGTAGAGTTGGGGCAGA
The DNA here is from genome assembly GCA_950295325.1 of Polytrichum commune. NCBI lineage: Eukaryota > Viridiplantae > Streptophyta > Polytrichopsida > Polytrichales > Polytrichaceae > Polytrichum > Polytrichum commune. Next base: position 25,621,865 of record OX485804.1, read on the forward strand.
GGCGGGCAAGAAGCTCAAATCGAATGTCTCGTTCTATGTTCATTGTCCGTGTGTGGATCTTGAAGATCTGAGTTCGAGACTCCAGGTCTGGCAACCCAAACTCCACTTTACGATCCAACCGACCTGGTCGCAAAAGAGCTGGGTCTAATGTATCAGGTCTGCACATTTTAAAGCCCAAATCAGATTCTGAAAGTTGCCACTCAATTAACATCTGAATCTCATTGCCTCAGAGTGTATGAACAAGCATTTTCAGTGTCCTACACCTTTCACAAATCAAACTTCATACTAGACATATATCAAGAAGAAAGGTGTGAACTCACCTAAAAAATTTGTTGGTAGAAGTACAAGGGACCACCAGCATATGTGTATACTCAATAAGCAAGCAAGACACCCCATTGTTATGCCTAGGAGGATTAAGAAAAGTACCTGTTTGTTGCCATCAATACTTTGATGTTTCCTCTAGCATCAAAGCCATCAAGTTGGTTGACAATTTCAAGCATAGTTCTTTGGACTTCATTATCACCTCCCAAACCATCATCAAATCGAGCACCTCCAATAGCATCTACCTCATCAAAAAATACAATGCAGGCCTTCTTTGAGCGAGCCATCTGCTCACCAACATGGGGAACATGTAATCAGAATGACAAATAGTGACCACATTACAGAAAATAAATGATTGTAAGGTACTGCCATGAAACCTACACAGGTAGAAATAGCATGAATCAAGGCAAAGGAGAAAATAGCTCAAAACAGGAAACCTATCTATCTTAAGAGGGAAAATAGTTCAAAATTAGTTGTGAAATAAACTTTGTGACCAATCACTGTCTTTAATGTCCTCAACATCTACATTGACATAGAACAATGCACAGAGGAGAAAGTTGTGGCAATTATTTTACCTGAAACAGCTCACGAACCATACGGGCACCTTCTCCCACATACTTTTGGACAAGCTCACTGCCAATAACACGGATGAAGCAAGCATCTGTCCGATTTGCAACTGCTCGTGCTAACAAAGTCTTCCCAGTTCCAGGAGGGCCGTAACAAAGCACTCCCTTCGGAGGATCAATACCCAACTTCACAAACTTCTCGGGGTGCAGCATTGGCAACTCTACCACCTACTCATGACACCCCAACAGAACCTACATTAGCGTCAAGAAAACAAAGCTGAAGGAGACTTTATTTGCAGATACTTACAAAAAAACGTTGACCACAATCAAACCCTCACTTGTCAAAATAAAGGCAATCAATGCATCATGGATGCCACCAAGTACAACAGCACAAGGCAGATGTTTGCTGAGCAAGAAAAAAGCACAAAATGTGTACACATATAAGCTCAAAAGGTGTTCACCCCAGGTAGAAGTATAATTTTGACTGACCTCACGCATTTTCTCAATCTGTTCTTTACAGCCACCGATGTCATTGTAGGTAACATCAGGTTTTTCCTCCACAGTCATCATTGTCACACTGGGATCAATCTTAGGAGGCAAAGGAATCTGAATTTGATATTTGTTGCGATCTACTCTGCATGTGCCAACAATCCCAGTAAATAAAAGCTTACTGTAACTTGAAGCTACAACACAAAATGATATTATCAATGTCATTCATAGGAACCACGTTTGGTAAAAAGTTAAGCCATGTTAACCCTACAATCTCATTAGACTGCACTATCACTTCATAAGTCACAGCCCCTGGTGAACTTCTGGCTCCAGGTAGAAATTCAAAGAGAAGATTCCAACTGGCACCACATTCTTAGCGAGACAAAAAGAAACTAGGTTGAATCCGTGATAGAGAACAAATTGGTTGAAATTCTTTTGCAAACTGCACATCAAAGTGAAAGAGATGAACAGAATACTCTATACCCGACTCGCATTCCTTCCTCGATATCAGTTGGAGAAACCTTCTCACCCAGCCCAACCACAAACTGCCACAGCAGGAAATCAATCATCAGTTGACTTGTTCACATGTCAAAACCAAGTCAATTAGGTCCTACTGCCATGTTGTAAGAGCCTCCAGATCCTGGATGGGTCAGACCAAATACTTGCAGATTTCAAATTACCTTTGCAATTTGCTTGACGTTGATAACATACTTGGAGTCATCAGTGTTGGCGTTGATGATTTTTGTACATCTAGCAACCTGCCCATTACTCCACCAGTGTGAGAACCACCAAATATCATATCATCCATAGCAATCTTTTGCTACAAGAAAAAGGAATATTGCTGTACACATGTCCAACTACAAATTTTGCCTGTAAGAAATATCTCTGAACTGCACAAGAATAAAGAACGCAAGGGCAGTATGCGTTTGAAACCTGCAATGGTTGTTCCTCCTGCATCATCTGCTTGTCTGAAACAAGATCCCACTGACTGGGAACTGCCAACCCAGTATCTGATTCCTTGATTCCTGCTCAGACAGAGTACACAAGAGTTGCAAGTAAGAGAAACAGGACATAATAATTAACCTTCCCAGCAAGAGCAACTGTACTCAAATACTTTGTGCTCAATCAATTTCCCACACAAAAGTGTCCTTGACACAAAATCCGCCATTTCTGCCACTTGTGTGGTACAAATGCACTCATTTCCAAAGGAATTACCACCATGTTCCAAGCTCGAAAACTCGTCGAGACATGCACGTTTCAGCTACCAATGAAGCCGGCCAATTAGCTGTACCCTAACCATTTTAGCAGCACTTCCATAGAAAAGAAACATACCGCATAGGTCGTTCACTTTCTTAGCCATCTCTTTGATGTCCTTCTCTGTCTTCTTGATAAGATTGGCATATGGACCCAAACCCTGTACAAACAGCGAACCCTATCAAACACTACACGACATCATACAACATACATACCATCCCTCCCATAGCACCTGGATGAATTCGGTGCTTCCAAACCGATCAAATTGAGCTCAAAAACCCTAAAACACACACTAACACTAACACACACACTCAAAAAACGATCCAAACATGAATCTGGACAGCAGGTCGAAGTCGAAATCGAAGCAGAAGAAAAAGCAGAATCAGAAGGAGAGTTAACCAAATCAAATGGCAAGGCGGGCGCTAAGAGTCGTGATGACATACGTAGGTTTTGAGGAGCGCGATGTCGTCTTCATCGAGAGGTGGAGGATTCTTCTCCTTCAAGAGATCATCGGGGATGTCCGCCATGGCGACAGAAAGCTTCTAACCAAACTCACCTTCGCTTCCAAGACGCGAGGAAGGCTCCGTGTATGTTGTACGAACTGAACTCGCTAGGGTTTGCGAGAAATTGAGCAACAACACACAAGAGCACCGGAGGACGAAGACATCACACTAATGGAAAAGAGGACAGGCAACGAGAAGATCTCCGATATTTCATTCATCCGATTTGTCTCATCCTACATTCATCCTCCTCTAATCGTTCCGGGGTCCGAGTCCTTCTTACTGCACCTGAATCTCCAATTAGTGTGGGTTTACCATTTGGAGTTACATGTTGCTATAGTTTTGAAATAACACTATCATTGTATACCCACACAACATATAAAGCTAACATGGAAATTAAGAAAACATGACAATGACCTACTTGGTAAAAAAAAACACCCTTAGTCAAAAATTTATAGCTACATTTAGTGTTTGATTATATTTAATGTTGTTACCACCTTACCCTAATCAACACTAATTTTCAATTTTTTTGAAAAAAAAATTTAGAAGATATGCTAGAATATTTGTTGGAGTTCTCCTTTTATCATTGTTTTTTCATATCTTTATTAACACTAAATTCGAACATGTAAAATCCACATATTATCATAGTTGACATTTAATGTTACTTACTTACTTTAATAGGGTTATTGATATTTAGTGTATGCGTTCGTATTTAGTGTATCAAACACTAAATATCCTATTTAGTGTAGTGTGCATGTAACTCACACTAATAGGTGATATTGGTGTAGTTGGTTATATAAGGTGAGAAGTTTCTTCCCAACATGGTAGAGTCAATAAAGTATGTGAACAATATACGGTCACTCTTCCTCATCTTGTATTCATCCTTCTTTAGTTGGTTCTATAAGGTAATAAGTTTCTTCGCCATGTGGTAGAGTCAATAAAGTATGTGAACCTTAAGTGGTCACCCTTCCTCGTCTTGTATTCATCCTTCTCTAGCCATTTCATGTTACTTCTTACTTCACATGTATCATTGATTAGTTACTCTTGCTATAGTTGCCATAAACCCAATTTGCTCAATCCCATTTCTTCCCAACTTGAAGTTGATTCTACTCACATCTATACTTTGGCACAAAGATAATATCCAAAATTGGGTTTTTTGGATAACATGTACGTGTGAGATTGATAACACTTGTGTCCTTGATATTCTTACAAACTCGTACAAATCGGATGAGCTTGGGCTAAACCCGACAAGTTGTCTCTAGAGGCGTTCTATGAAGGTTTGGCGGTTGTTACCATGTTAGAAGAGACCTTGGAGTGGCCTCTAAAATGGGTCAAACTTTGATAGTCCACTAGAACCATCCACATATGGTGTTAGTAACATCTTTCTCAATTGGAGTATAGTAACAAGAGATAGTCAATGTAAAGTGGTCTCTAAAATGAGTCAAAGTTTGATCTTGGTCGGGCAGTGAACTGGAATTGGCCACATGCGCAAGATAATATTATGGCAAAGCATTCTCATGACTAGCCGCTTGTTGAGAGAGAGTTGGGCTTTTCTTGCTTAAATCCATGCTTACTGTCAAGCTTAGTCTTTGTGCAATACATCCTCTTATCAAGAGGCCATACCATTCCTTTGCATATCCATGTACCTTTCAAAACCTGGGTGGGTGGGTGGGTGGGTGGGTGGGATCATTTCCCATGGCTACTCCCTTGCTTATCAAACTACTTACCATGGTCATTGTCATTTCTTGGTATATCTCTAAGAAGGTAACCAACAATAAGTAAACTACTTACTAAGGTTTTACCTTTGTACCCTTAATGTAAAGTAATGTCCTTCATATCCAAAGCATGTCAATTTCTAGTATAAACCTTGTCCACTACTACTTCAAAAGTCCTATCATTACTTAATATACTGCCTAACATTCCTCATCATTAAAGAATGTCTAAGCCCTATGTACACACTATTTTTTGACAAAAGTTGGTATGCAAAACCTAAAGATGTTGTCAAATTTGCGAAGGGTTTGCCTCACCTATGCCCATACCACCAACCAAATCCAAAGAGAGGGTTAGTAACGTACACGAGGTGAATAACAACATAACCCAATTGTTATCTATGTCACACAATAATGTACAGCATGAACATACGTTTGCAACAAAGAATACACATACTTTCATGGAGTACTCTACCTATTCCTTAGCCATTTGAACCTTGTGCATCCGAGGTTAGAGTTGAGTTACATACACCTCCCAACACACCCAGATTGCAACACTTACGCTAAACTCAAAAGTTACTTAGGGTAAACAGCCACCGCGGTTTAGCCTTTGAAAGGAGGTCCTTGTGATCTCACTCTCTTAATATAGAATTAGGTAGTCCTTTGTGGCCATAGATGCAGATGCTATGATCTATGGTGGATATTCGTTAGTTGAGACTACCCTAACCCTAAAGTAACTTTACCATGGGTTTAGTATAAGTTACTAGTTTGGTTCACTTATGGTTAAGACAATACAAAGTAGAGAGAGAGAGAGAGATATTTGCAAAACACACCATGGTTTGGAGACCTCATTGATTTTGAACCGCATGGTTTAGCCATCGACAACAATCAGAGTGCCTACACACCAACCGTCTTGGATGTACGTGGATATTTCAAAATAAGTTCAATATGATATACGAGTCACACATCAAAACATTGTCTCAAACCTTTTATTGTGTGAAGTCGACATGGAAATTCATGAATGAAAATCCACAAAACATTTAGCCAACAACTATAAAGAATTGTTGGAGTGGCATGCAAGTTTCCACACTCATGAGACACGTGAGGTGCTTCTTGACCATGTGGCTAGTTTCCCATCAAGCAGAGAGACGGTTTCACGGTTGGGAATTGAACTGCCAACCACTCCGTTCGGTTTGGGTACCTCTCCACTATCACTTGGTAGTTTAGGGTCACCTCTGACCAAAAATATATCATATATTCACAGGTACAAGATGCTAGAAGTTTACACTTGAATGTTTGAGAAGTCTCCATAAGGCTCATTGAATTCAAATTTCATCTACATATGTGTACATTCTATAGTTAACCCTATTAAAAAGTTACTCTATGTGTCATGTAGAGCTTGTATTGGACCCCTTCGACACATACGGTTAGTGAACACATGATCAAGATGTTTGCTACACTATTCACATGACTATGGGCTTAAAGAATAGAACCCCCTAAAACTCAAATTAAAAATAGTATCTAGAAAAAAATGACCCCCCACAATGAGCATTTTAAAACCTTGAATTAGTCTAATGAATTTAAGTTGGGGCACACCAAACTATAAATCTACAAGGGATATGTATGTACCATAGCTTCTAACACGACTGCCACAAATCAAAAAGCTCATGGTTCTAGAGTGTAACACTATATCACAAACTTGTAAGGATTGGAGTGTCCACTAAGGTCTCATACTTGGATTGCTCTCCAAGTACATAAGGGTCACTTTACACACAAGCCAAGAGCCGTGACCATGAAATTGGAAGAGCCCAAAAGAAAGTGTCCACATGCCGTCCCTAGACACCCCCAAAATCATGTAGCGTGGTCACGGATCTTCAAGTGTAGTGTGAAGTCATATGTGAGCGGATCCTCAACTAAATGCTATTTCAATGAATTTATATTCACACGGGTCCTCACACATTATATAATAAAATAAACCAACAATTGTGAACGTTCGGAGTACCACGATCACCCGGTTTTGTGTTAGGCCTACCTCCAAGAGACGGTTTTTGAAAAGAATCCAAGTGACCATAAAACACGATCCATTTCATGCCATGTAGAAATCCATGTAGACTTTACATCCATCTTGTGTTCACATACTTTGTTGGTCCCTCAAGCGTAGTGTGAAGCAAACTTGGACCAACTCCACCTTTTCCACCAATGAGAGCGCTTCAAGTGTAATGGTCACGGGCTCTCAGTCTCGTGTGTGAAGTGGCACTAACCTAGGTATGCTTTTACAAAAATACCAATGGGCACGCGGCTTTATAAGAGGAAAAAAACACATTTGTGCATTGTTATTTATCACGGTTTCTTATTCATGAGTTTATTATCATTATTATCATTATTTAAAATAAGAACTATAAACACACGACCCAACAACCTTGGTAAGGTGGCTTCCAACTCATCAAACCTTCACCAACCACGAGAGACCAATCCCCAAGACCTTGAGGTACAAAACCTTTGATTGGTTGTAGCACAACCTTTGCATGGTCGCATGGGGATGACACTTATGATGAGGTGTCACTTCTAGCGCAAAAGCATGCCACGTGTCAAAAGTTGGTATTAAGTTGCTAAACCCCACGAGACCCACTCATGCATAATAAGGAAGTTCATTCTTGATACAAATTAGTTTATTTATCGGTTATTGTTTTGAACACACAAAGAGGTGTGACTTGCTCCAACTAGGTGTCAACTTAACCCTATGAAAAGAAGGATTACAACAAGACCTTGACCAAAAACCACACCGAGTGTCACCCTTGGATTGGCCTATAACAAGTCAACCACAATTAGTGTGGTCCACACCAACTTCGCCAATGAAGGGGCTAAGACCGGATTTGTAATTTAGGTATGACAAATTTTGGGATAATATGACCTCCAACTCAACGCTCCAATGGATCGAACCCAAGACTTCGAGGTTACCCAATCTAGTAGGGTGATGCACGTAAGTTAGTGACACCTTATGACTTCCTCTTCTTGATTGTTGCATGCTAGTTTACCACCTTGGTGTCACAACAATCGAGAAGACAAAATCACGAGGTGTCACTAGATTCAATCTTTTAATGCAAGCAAAGTTTTTGGTGGGGAGTTGGTTGTTTTGCATCCAACATTTTCCACGTGTTAGTGAAGTTTCAGTGCGCATTTGAAGTCGGTGTGGAGGTTTGAACCGAAAAACATTTTACATCAATTCATTGGGGGTCAAACTCATTTCAGCACCTCTTGCCAAAACCAAAACCCCAGTTGAATTGAAGAATAACTCTAGTGTGGACCAAAATAAATCTTGCTTTTAGCCCATGCTATGCCAAGCGTAATTAGTGTGGCCCCTCCTCATCGATTAAGCCAACGAGACCAAGTTTGGGAAGTAGGCATGACAAATGTGTTGTTTTGTAATGACCTTCCTATGCCATGTAAGAATCCATGTGAATGCAAGATGGATGTAAAGTCTACATGGATTCCTACATGGCATCAAACGGATCATGTTTCATGGTCACTTGGACTATTCTCAAAAACCACCTCTTGGAGGTAGGCCTCAACACAAAATTGGGAGACCATGGCACTCTGAATGCTCACAACCATTGATTTATTTTATTTTATCATGTGTGAGGACCCACATGAATAAGAATTCGTTGAAATAGCATTTAGTTGAGGGCCCGGTCACACATGGCTTCACACTACACTTGAGGGTCTATGCTCGGGGGGTTCACTGGCGAAAATCGTAGAACAACGTGCGATAAAAAATAGGGTCTAATATATTCATTGTAGATAAATTTTGTAAAAAACGTACATATAATATAGGGGGTTTTAAAATAGTGAAAAAGGATTATATGTAAAATACCATCACACCTTTATTTTGAAAAATACCATGCCTTATAATATTTTTTGCAAGGTAAATAGCCCCCCAATAAATAGGTCCCGAATGCACGTGTATGCAAAATATAAGAGGGAGTGAACCCCCCGAGGGTCTATGACCACACTTCATGATTTTGGAAGTGTCTTGGGACGGCCTTTGGACATTTTCCTTTTGGGCTCTCACAATTTCACGGTCACGGCCCTTGGCTCGTGTGTGAAGTGGCCTTAAAGTGCATCCCGCTACCTTGGTGCAGCAACTTAGGGCCACTTCACACATGAGCCAAGAGCCATGACCTTGTAATGGTGAGGACCCTTGACTCGCATCCAAAGGCCGTACCATCGGTGTTGGGAAAGCCATTTTATGTAGTCTTGGGCCCTCAAGCATAGTTTGAAGTGAGAATGAACCATGGTGCGGGACCATTGCATATTTTGTTGGCAGAAAAAAAGATGGGAGGATTTGGTTTTATACAATATGTCTCAAACTTTATCAATTTAAGAGAATTACTTGGTGGTGTTTGTCTGTCCTAGAATTTATTCTGGAATCTACCATGCAGTATGTCTTGAAATATGTCTTGGTTGCTTTCTACGAACCACAAAGATATAGGCTAGAAAATTTTATTAAAAAAGTCATGGTCTCCCGGAATTTGTATCAGGCACACCTCTTGGAGGTGGGTCTGACGCAAATTCCGGTAGACCATGCACCCTTATCCACAACCTGCCATGTAGGACTCCATGCAGACTTTTCATTCACAAACTTTTCTTTGGACCTTTAGGCCTTCACCTCCTAGTGTGAAGTGAACTTGGACTGTCTTGTCTTTTCGACCAATGAGAGCTCTTACATGGCCAAGGGGCCTTCAGGGGCGGTTTACACCATAGACCATGAACTCGTCCCACGGAAGATGCCTTATTCCTTGGTACGAGTTCATGGTCTACATTTCATGGTTCGAGTTATTAAAAAATTGATTTACAAAGCCGTTGGGCCCCTCACTAGGTGTAAACCGAATGTGGACCAAGAGGAATGACCATGCGGCAAGGAGTGGATGTGCTGATTTTTTTAATATAAAGCCCAAAAAGGGCAGTTTTAGTAAAAAACAAAGTTTGACCATTTTGTTGACTTCACTTGTCTACACATGCCTTCACTTATCTTCTCACTTAGGTTTTTCTTCTTTTCGCCTTAAAATTCAGCAAGTATGGTCGAAATGGAAGAGAGGAGGAGGAAGCTAGTTGTGCTACTAGGATTGTACATATTTTTGTACATGCTTGTGAAGAATGTTGTAGGCATTCAAACACTGATTTTGCAAGGAGAATGGGAAAAAATTGCAATTTTGAGCGTGGTTTACGAAAGCATTGGACGTAAAGAGAGGAACATATGGAGTCAAGAGAGGATGTTAGGTTTTGTGGACCGGTTGCTATTAGGTTCGTGGACGGAGAAAGAATTTAGAAAGCGAACGCGAGTGACATATACGACATTTAGGTTCTTGTGTGAGAGGTTGGGTCCTTATTTGAAGAAAGAGGATACTCGTTTTAGGGTTTCGGTACCGGTGCAAGAGAGGATAGCGATGTCATTGCATCGGTTGGGTAGTGGTGATGGATTGCAAACAATAGGTGATTTGTATGGAGTACATAAAAGCACAATATCTATAATAGTGAGAGAATTTTGCAGAGCCGTAAGAAAGCATCTTCAACCAATTTTCGTGCAAACTCCAAGTGAATCACAGTTTAGGGTTTTAGCTTCAAAGTTCGAAAAGTTGCACGGAATACCTTACATTATAGGTGCGATAGATGGATCACATATTCCTGTTTTAGCTCCTATACTCGGGGGAGAAGATTATTACTGTAGGAAGTCATTTCATTCAGCGATTTTACAGGGAATTGTTGGACATGATTGCATGTTTTGGGATTATGAGTTTGGGTGGGCAGGGAGTCTTCACGATTGGGCAGTATTTCAAGTGACAAAAATTGGACGAGCTTGTATTGAGGGTAAATTCCAGCCTTACAAGTTGATAGGAGATGCGGCATATCCGGTATGACCTTGGATGTATTGTCCATTTAAGGGTGGAAAAACAGCGTTATCCGGGAAAGAGGGAAATTGGAATTTCATACAATCTTCGACGAGGATGTGCGTAGAGAGGGCGTTCGGGATTTTGAAGGACAGATGGAGATTGATAATGAAACGATCTGAGGTACCTTTGAGGAATATGCCTGATATTGTAGCAACTTGTATAGTATTGCACAATATATGTATTGTCAATAACGAAGGTATAGAAGAAGATTGGATTATTGAAGCAGAAAATAAATTATCTAGAAGAATTAGCGAGGGTGAAGTAGGAGAAGGCAGTGAATTACGAGGAGAAAGAGCTGAAATTGCGGAAGTGCGAAGAAGGATATTAGCTAGGGAAGATATGCCAATTGCAGATGAAGAAAATGATGAAGAGACAAATTTATTTTTATTGAGAGAAAATGAGAAGGCTAATGACCTTCTGCGGGAAGCTACAACGATGCACGAAACATTGGCAGAAAGTTTGTGGCAATACAAACTACGGCAGAAATCTAGTATTATGGAAACTGATAGTGATAGTAATTAAATCTAGAATTTAGCTATAAGAGCTGCAAAATTCTTATCCATATTCTTGAGGATAGCAGTAGATTCTTGGAATGAAGCAAGAAGTGCCCCTGAATTTCCTACAACCTGTTCTAGAAGATTTTCAATCTTCTCTTGTGTCTTCTTTTTCTTCTCTTGTGTTGGCGGTGCAGAAGTTGTTGTCTGAGACGGTGTAGGGGTAGAAGGAATATTATCTTCTGCCCAAGATTCTGTAGCACTAGCAGGAATTTCATTGTGAACACTGGCCCTACTACCATACCATTGATCCATCTCTGTAAACCACTTGCATTCTTGTTTTCTATCACTGCCTGAAATTTCATTTGCTCTCTTGTCAGTTCTGTATTCACTTAAGATGGTTTTGTATTTTTTTTTGCACGATAACCAGGAACGGTTGAAACCTTTGATTGCAGCGACCATTCGAATCTGCAATTTGAGCCAAGAGTTGGTACCTACAGTAGCAACAGGAAAACACATTAAAAACTCCAAACCAGAAGCTAAAAGATGTTGAAATTGACCCTGAAAAAAAAATTCAGCATAGTTGAAGTGTAGTATAAGGACATAAGCGACGTCATTGGTATCGAAGTAGGGAGTGTAACGTAGTGGTAAGGATAGAGGTTTAGGGTAGAGGAGACGCGGGTTCCATTCCCGACCTTGACAAACTTTTACTAAATACAGTAACAAAACTCGAAGCCCCCGCGGCAACGGCCGCCCGACTATGGGGGGAAGGGGGGCATAGGGGCTAAGGCCAAGGCCTCTACGGGCCCATCATACGGCCAACATCATACGTTTACCTTTTATCTTTTACCTTTTACCATATTTACATTTTACCACATTTATTTTTTACCACATTTACCACATCTACCTTTTACCACATTTACCTTTTACCAAAAATCAAATTACAAAAAAATTTGAAAAACATATTACCTTGCTTGTTTGCTGTTTTTGTGAATTCTTCCTCCATCTCCCCGCGAATTGCTATCAGGTGATGCACTTCAAAATCCTTCCATTTGATTCTGCTAATTTCTTCTTCTTCTTCTTCCGATTCGCCAATTTCGATTGTATTCCTCTTGTCGCCTTTCTTCATCTTCTTTGTTGATTCTTTTGTAACACGCCCCCTCTTTCTTCCTGCTAGTTGGCTCTTTGCTGCTCCCTCGATTTCCTCTTTTTCTTCAAACATTTCTTCTATAACATGATGACTATCTAACTGTCCTCCTTGTCTGTAATTTGTCATGTTCAGAAGTGGAGGAGGATGAAATACACTAAAAGTGTTGGGGAGCACATTCGGACCTTGCAACATTCGTGAAATCGAATTTTGATTCTCTCTGAAATTTTGATTTGACACTCGTTGCATCCACTCTGAATTTTGTGACCACTCTCCTTGTGACTCTCTACGTGCTTCCTCATCAACAAAGTATCCTTCCATTTCTGCGGAACAAAAATTTTGCGAATCTGCGAAAAAAAATCTATCACTCTATCACTATGTTGCAAGAAAGAGAAATGACAAATCCTTCATATAACGGCCTTTTCATTGTGCCCTGAAATTAAACCGTTAATCCGTTTTAACAGTAACCTGCAGCGGACAATAAAAATTTATTAAAAAATTTATTTTGGCATTTTTCTGCCATGGGCCCCTGACTGTTTTTCCAGGACCACCTCTTTTGCCCCTCCCAACGGAAAACCCGTTGGACCATGCCATTGGATATAGTAGGCTTAAAATACAAAATTTGTGGACCTCAACCTCCGTGGTCACTCTGCCATTTTTTCCTTTGTGTAAACCCAAGTCGTCCCGGGACGACTTCAACGTCCAATCACATCGCTTAAACGGCCGTGGGACGACTTCATGGTCCATAGTGTAAACCGCCCCTCAACCTTGTGTGTGAAGTTGCCCTTAAACCGAGAGAAGGAATTCATGAAGCGGAGGCCCCATGAATGGGATGACAAGGTGCACCAAAGTCACCCTTGAATTGGATGAGTGACGAGTCAGGCGCAATTACACTATTTATGGCAAATAGTGTGGGCCACACTATATACGAGGAAACTAATGATGAAAACATAGGGGATATAATATTATGAGTGCATGTTGTATTTCTATCCACAAATGCTCAACTTCCGAAGTCTATGTTGTAGGTCACATGATTTCAATAGGATGGAAAATAGTGTGCACTTGAGAGACTTCCAATAAAGTGAGATCGAATGAAAACCCGTCTTATTACCTGGACGATTCTAATTCTAATACTTAATCAATTGATAACATTAAGAATCAAAATGGAGAAACCTATTTCCCAAAAAATTCCTTGTTAAATGTTGTTGTCCCAAAATATAATGTCCAAGAATGTCATATATGAGATTGGTGCAAAAGTGATTTACTCTAGTATATCACTATTGTAATGTGTAATGATGTGTGTTGTGGGCCACACTATAGTGCATCAAACAATGAGTAGCATTACAAGAACTATGCCCATAATATTCACCATAAATAATGTAGTTTAGGCCCACAAGAGTTTAAATGCGTTGTAGACTTGATTTAATGTGGCAGTGAAATTGACATGCCATGTTAATCACAATGGCCTTCATAGAACGACACCTCCAATATTGTCACCCACATTGATGATGGTGTTGCTTTGTTTTTTTAGTTGGTCCAAGCCTGTATGTAATCTTGAAACATGTAGTGGCCTCCATAATTATGGTCATGTAACAACAAACGTTCCATGTCACCTTGTATGGACTTGTCAACCAATGAATGCAAAATCATTTAGGTGGGTCAATAAAGAACAATGTGGACTACACTAAATCAATTGTCCAATGCAGTGTAGAACTTGCACCAATTTTTTATGAATTTTTTATTCTTAAGGGTGATATTTAGCGTCAATTTGTAAAGATGATAGTGATAATGTGAAGGATGGAGCCCAAGACACTAAGGCATCAACATACGAGGGAGTGAGTGTTCACAACACTTACTGAGGGGGAGAGTGGAACATGGAGGTCGGAAGGTATAAATGTTGATAATCGGTGTAGAGATCAAGGATGGTGATATTTTATTTTATTATTAAAAAAATCCTACACTGGGATTAAAAAACCCTCGAATAAAGATAGTGAGCTTAATTTGGGATGAATTGACAACCTACCTAAAAGGGCATGTTTTATTTATTTATTATAATTACCTCTCAATAGGTGTTAGGAAACTGCACCAAACCTGAGGCCCAAGTACGTACGGCCACCTTATGGTGATAAGAATTGAAAGGATGATTTAAGGTGCATTTAGGGTGGTTTGTCAATGCCCATTCTAGTCATTTTATACATGCACGGGAGGGGGGGGGGATTGGTCCTAGCCATTTTATTCACAAAGCCAAGGAGATAAGCCAACAAAGCACAAAGGGGGTCAATACCCAAGAAGCAAGGTGATAGTTTTGCAAGTGAATTGGGTGGGATCATGTGACATTGCACACCATTACAAATTGGGCTTTGCTCTAGGTTTGGATTTAGTACCTAATGATATTATGTTGGTTCTCGTCATGAAGGCGGGGGTCCTCGTCATATGCAAGGTTGTCATACACAAGGCCCATGAATTGGTTTAAGAAAGCTACACTAGATAGGATACTTAGTGTTTGATACACTAAATACGAACAAATACACTAAATATCAATAACTCTATGAAAGTAGGTAACATTAAATGTAAACTCAAACACTGAATATCAATTATGGTAACATGTGGAAGTTACATGTTTGAATTTAGCGTTAGTAAGGATATGAAAAACAAAATAACAATGATAAAAGGAGAATTCCAACATATCTTCTAGCATATCTTCTAATACTAATCATCAAAAATTTGAAAATTAGTGTTGAGCAAGGTAGGATGGTAACAACATTGAATATAATATAACGTTAAACATCATATTTAGTGTAGTGGTTTTGACTTTTCATCAAATTTTCAATCAAGGCTAAAATTCTTCTATTTTTTCTACACATCTATGTTTAGCCCAAGGGCTAATATGAATATTCATTTTGAATATTAACCATATGGCCATATGTATGTGCAATAGCTCAGAGTGTTGGTTTAAGTGGCCTCTACCTTATATTAACCACAATTAGGTATGGCAACTTACAACTAAGTAGATGATTATGCCCAAATTCCAACAAGTGGACACCCTATCTTAAAGCACTAGACGCAACACCTTGAGGCATATCGCCACCTTGGTGCCACACCAACTAAACTACACCATTTATTGTAGAGTGAGTACTTGCACCATTTATTTCAAATACCTATTGTGCATAATCATTTGGAATTATTTGGTGCTATAACTCCTTACAAAGGATGCAACTTTTTACCATCAATTTGTTGTTGGCTCTGTCTTAGGACAAAGACTATGCATCAACTTCTTCGTTTCAAGAGCAATTTTCCTAACTACTTTGTGTTCACACTTGGACGTTACTTGTTCTTGTTATTTTTGGTCCACTGTATTTAATGTGGATGTTATCTATAGTTTTTATATATACATATAAGTGCTCCCTAAAATGCATTGAAAGAAATATAGTTAACTATAGTTATTTCGGCAGTTGTGAGCCCAAAATCGTGCCCACATGTGGTGATTAACTCTTCGAACCCAATTTTTGTTTGACTTTGAGGTGTTATGTTTATTCACAAAACATAAAAAGAGTGAAGTGTGGTGTGGATTTAAGTTTAGGCATTAGAATGTGTTGTGTGATTATTTCAAGGTTGAATTCAATAAGAGTACGCCTTGATAATGTGAGTAGGGGGTAAGGTGAAGCAAGGTGAGCTCCGCGGGTTAAATGCCCACTTTTGGATCCACCTTGTTAGTTTAGGAAGAAGGAAGCTTGGTGGAAGGGGATTAGTCCCTACTTTAGAGGTGAAGGTTAAGGGATTGTGATTGGAGGTGCTAATCCTCTCTCCCTCTCTCCCTCTTTACTACTTAAGGTGGTTTCTCTCTTATTTTCCTCTCTCTCCATCAAGCGCTCTCAAGGGAGCAAGCTCTTAAGAGCTTGAGCCACATGTGTGGGTTAGTAGTTTTAGTAAAGTTAATTAGTTAAGCTCTCTCTCTCTCAAGGCCTCCCAAGTGAGTGAGCTCTTAGAGCTTGAGATTGCCTAGGAGGATTAGGGGTTAGTTTAGTGAAATTAGTGGGATATGTTCATTCATTGGTCAAGGGACTAGAGGAATATTTGATTAATCATTAGGGGTTGAGAATAGTTGTTAGGACTTATTAGACATCTGCCTAAACACTGCTTGGAACCAAGCTTAGTGGCTGCTGGGCAGTTGAAACTACACCCAGCTTAGTTGCTGCTGGGCAGTTGAAACTGCACCCAGCTTAGTTGCTGCTAGGCAGTTGAAACTGCACCCAGCTTAGTTGCTGCTGGGCAGTTGAAACTGCACCCAACTTAGTTGTTGTTGGGCAGCTGAACCTGCACCGAGCTTAGTTGCTGCTGGCAGCTGAAACTGCACCCAACTTAGTTGTTGCTGGGCAGCTGAAACTACACCCAACTTAGTTGCTGCTGGGCAGTTGAAACTGCACCCAACTTAGTTGCTGCTGGGCAGTTGAAACTGCACCCAACTTAGTTGCTGCTGGGCAGCTGAAACTACACCGAGCTTAGTTGCTGATTCCAGGTTAACCAAGGGACGGCCGGTAAATAGGCCGGATTTGGACCGATAGGTTAATTAACCGGGTGGCTGGTTTAGCGAGCTAAGGTTAAGATTAAGAAGGGGGTGCCGCTAAACTAGCCATGAGGGTGTTAGACCATTTGTAGATTAAAATAGTTCCTAGACAAGTGTTAAGCTCAATAGGATAGGCGATGTGTGTGTGGAAGTCACATGTGATTGCATTTAACATTGACTATGGAGTAAAGTGTTTCTTAACACTTGTACACTCTCAAGTCACCATAATTCACGTGCACAATCCATGGAGAATGTGGAGGATTCTTGCAATGGCAGGAACAAGGAAGTGAAGATTAAAAGAGTGAGGGGAATGTCCTTAAGGGCATGTGTGGCTAAAGCCGCGGGTTGGACTCTTGAGAAAGCTAACTCTACCACAAGCCAAAAGGCTAACATTAATAAAGCACAATGAGTGAGACAATATGTGTTCATTTGAACATGAAAATTACCTTGCACACGGTTCAATGTTGTAATAGACACATGTGATTCTCAAAGTCATCACCCGGACTAGGACGCTAAAGGGGGGTGGATTTGGCCTCACAGCAGTTCTTGATTATTTATTTTTAAATTTTGGGTGATAAATGAGTAGCTTCAATCCTTGACCTGTATTTGAGAAGAAGGTGCACAAAATCCAAGAAAGGTTTGGTATAGTGACTAGCCATGGATTGGCATGAGCAAAGTAATCAACTACAACTGTAGTCTTTCATAGCAAAGGACAAAGCCTCACGGTTCTACCATTTTCTTGTTATATATATATATATATATATGTATATGTATATGTATATAACATACTATTTATTTGTGTTGTACATGTAAGAAATTGTAACATTGATCAAAAGTTGTAGTATTTTGTAACTTTAACTAGTAATCCATCATATTTGAATAGAATGTCATTTATGGTATTCATAGTGAACAACCTAACAATCTCACTCACCGTATGTTGAAGCCTACATATAATTTACATTAATTGTTTAAGTAAGAATGTTGCTATAAATTTAGAGCACTTGGTTGTTCAATTCAATGTTCATTCTTATGAAACATGGAGTGTTCTCCCATATGGGGTGGACCAGCTTTAATATGCCACACACTCGTTACACTAAATGCAAACATGGAAGAAATTATTCATTTCACAAAATTACACACCATATGTGCCTAGGTTTGATTCCACAACGTTAAATTTTTTTTCAAGCTTTGTGCCACGTGTCACGCCCACACTTGTGGGAACCTCTTAACCATGCGTGTAGTGTCATATCTTGATTATTTGGATGATAACCTCGTATACACATGTAATATGTTGGTAAAATAATGTCCTATTGACATTAATATGCAGTGGAGATCCAAAGGTTCTAGGTTTGTGGATAATCTATTAGAACCCAAAGTCTGCAAATAATGGACGTGACAATCTACAAACAGATGGGTGTCATACTCACATGGACTCTAAAACATTTGATCTATGAAGGTGTCGAGGTTTGAAACATTGAGCCACTTGGTGGGTAAGGAAGGTGTATCATATTTAATGCCTCTTGGTTGCAGTGGACTGCATTTTCTAGTTATAAAACCACTCCCATTTAGATCATAATGATTCCAACAACACTGCTTGTGGACGTCACATTCCTATGTGCATGACCATTGTTCTCAACAACTCCAACAACACACCCAATGCCAAACCCTAAAAAATCCCAAGAATAGACTACTTTTGGATTTGCTACCATGCCCATTCGTGTCAATTGACATTATTTAAGTCAACACACATTTAAAAGGACCCTAATTCAAATGCAACATGAAAAACTAAACTAATCTTGACATTTGATAACACATTCTAATTTACCTTTCTTGCATGTTCTTTGTTTGGGTATTTTCTCCAAGGCCCTCTCCCATATTGGCTTGGAATCAACGAGGAGTGATGAGAGAGGAAAATTGCATACAATTTTACATGTCACCTATCTACCGTAAAAACTATGAAATAATGTGCAACTTCAAGGTTATATATATATATAAATGGACACTGGGATTCACTTCAAATTCCTCCAATCAGGGCCACTTCACACACGAGACTGAGAGCCCGTGACCATTACACTTCAAGCACTCTCATTGGTGGAAAAGGCGGAGCCTGTCCAATTTCACTTCACACTACGCTTGAGGGACCAACGGAGTATGTGAATGCAACATGGGTGTAAAGTCTACATGGATTCCTACATGGCATCGAATGGATCATGTTTCATGGTCACTTGGATTAATTCTCAAACACAAAACCATTAATTGGGAGATCATGGCACTCCGAACACTCGCAACCGTTGATTTATTCTATTTTATCATGTGTGAGGGTCCACATGAATAGAAATTCATTGAAATAGCATTTAGTTGAGGGCCCGGTCACATATGGCTTCACACTATTACACTCGAGGGTTTGTGACCACCTCGGGGAGGTCACTAGCGAAATCGTAGAAACAACGTGCGATAAAAAAAAGAGTCCAATATATTCATTGTGGATATATTTTGCAAAAAAAATGTACATATAATATAGAGGGTTTTAGAATAATAAAACATGTTTACATGTTAAATACCATCACATATAATGACTTCTTTTATCTTGTCAGGTTACATATAAAATAGCATGAAAACAATTACTAAGGGTGGCATGTATAGGGTAGGGTCTGTGCTAGTGGATGAAAAGAGGTAATTTTATGTTGAAAAAGCTTGGATGGATGACTTCAAATGTTGGTTGGCTTGAACGCAACTGAACCAATGTAACCAATGTGGGGTTAATGTTCTCTACCTATGTGCTGGAGGGGAAAATTTCAGCGCGTTGTTTGAACTGCAATCTTCTTTCCAATTTTCTTTGGCAATATAAGTAAAATATAATATTTTAAAACATTTCCCCCAAAATTTTATAATTATTGATAGGGTTCATTAAAATACACGCATTTACCTTTATTTTGAAAAAACCACACTTTTGTAATCTTTTCTACAAGGTAAATAACCCCTCGATAAATAGGTCTTGAGTGCACGTGTATGCATTAATATAAGAGGGAGTGACCTCCCCGAGGTGACCACACTACATGATTTTGGAGGTGTCTTGGGACAACCTTTGCACACTTTCATTTGGGCTCTCACACTTTCATGGTCACAACTCTTGGCTCGTGTGTGAAGTGGCCCTCGGTCTAGATAAAGTCATATGAGATGACATTGATTTGAAACTTAGTTCGAAAAAACTAAAACTAAAACCTAAATAGTCATATTAGTGTGGGCGCAAAAATTCTCTACAACCCACATTAATATCACAACAATAAATAACTTGGGCCATGCCAAATTTTAACCCGAGCCAACCCTATCACATTCCTCTTTTATGCAAAAATAGCATAGGCATGAATGCACACGAGACACAAATGTTGAGAACTTTCAAACTCTATACATTACAAAGATACATGCAAATTAATCACAATATTATGTTTGCTATGAGCTTGAACCACCCGATCATAGGAGAGACACAAAATGATCTTCTCTCCTCCTACAAGGTCTCTCTTGTACCCCAAAGGCACTCCTGGTCTTATTCATTTTTATCCATGGTATCTAAGATACATTTTTTAAAAATAACTAGTTGTTATTGATTTAGATTGAAGTATTATTATCTCTATATACAAATCATTTCACCGTACGATCTTTCAACTCAAACTAGAAGATCTTCAATTGGAGTTAGATCCATGTTATTTCTACCCGGACTAAGTAGAGTGCCCCGTCTTACAAAGTGGACATCACTCCATGATGAAGAGATCAGGGAAATTATCGCAACGAGCATACCTCACATTCATCCAACATAAAAACTATGGAACAATATGCAACCCGGAGGTTATTATTCTAAGTCACTTTGACACTAGATTTGGTTCTAAAGACCCCAAGATTAATCTAGTTCAATTTATTGAGATGAATCAATCACAAACCTAAAGAGGTCAAGTTTCTTTTTGGGTTATTTTAATATTTTAATAATATTTTTTATGTTCAATGGATGGTAGGTTCAAAAGTTTTTTTTATGTTCAATAGAAGTCAAGTTTGCTTTCGTATGTGACAATTTCCTCTCCCAGGTCCTCCCTCAAACTAACTTAGGGCTACTTCACACTATGGCTGAAGGTCGAGAGGTTGTCAATTTCCACCAATCAAATTGCAAGAAACCAAGATATCAGCCTCTCGACTTTTTCACACTAGAGGCCAAAGTCCAAAGTCCAAAGTCCGTGACAATTTAAAATGCCTACATGGCAATACTTTTTGACCAAGGCGACGAACTCTTGAAGGAAATTTGGGTCAGACATGAATGAAAACCCAAACTATGGTCGAGAGGCCGTCAATTTTTTTTCATAAAAAAGAAACCAACAAGATCTGGCTGGTAGATTGGAGGGGTTGTTTTGGACAGGGAATTAAGTGGGATGCTCCTTCTTCCTTTGGACTTTGGGCTTGGCCTCTGGAGGCTTCACACTATGGCCGTTCAAGTGGAGAGGCCGTGGGAGTTCATGGCCAAAGGTTTGGACTCATGACTTAGCCTTTGGAGGCTTCACACTATGCCTGCCCGAAGGCTGCACTTCCTATACATTTTTAATTGGTTATATATTTTCAGCCCATTTCTTTGGACTCTCAACAAAGTTTAGCCATTCAATCCCACGGCCTCTTGACTTGGACGGCCATAGTGTGAAGCGGCCCTTAATGTAAAGCAAAGGCAGTAGTAACTTATTTATTTATTGGGCACCCCTAAATTAAACAACACCTTGACCGCTTCCGACGCCAAATTTAGCAAGCAGCCTAGCCTAGCCTAGCCTTTGACTCACAGCTTGCCATGTAAGTTTGCACTTAGTTAACTTTTTAGTGACTCATCAGGGCCCGCGACGAGGCTCATTGGGGCCAGGGACCGGGGTGTCGCGGAGCTTCGTCACTGTGACTCGTAGAAGCAGCAGCAGCTGCCCGGGGTCTTCTTTAGGGTTGCAACTTTGCAGCGCGAGATCCAGGTGCCACTGCAAGGATCTCTCCGCTCGGGATCCATGGCCACCTACGCCCTGTTCCCGCGACCGTCCCCCCCTGCGCTGCCGAGATTGCCAGAATTGTTGTTGCGGAAGACGACCAACGATTCGTAGACTCGGTGGATTTTTGGTTTTTGGGATAAAAAGAATTCCCCTCCCCTCCCCTCCCGGTGAGTCGGGTGGGCATGCATGTGCTAGGTTTTGAGGTGGAGGAAGTTGGCGTGGTGCGGATTGGAGATCGATGATGGTTTGGAGCGTGCAATCGCGTTGCCGTTGTTCTTAACTTAGGGTTGCGGTGGTGTGTTCGAGGGTTTGAAATAGATCGACCCTGTTTGGTCTGCGAGGGTTTGAGATTTGGCCCTGTGAGGGAGGGGGGAGGGTTAGCCATGGACGGGAATAAGGATGAGGGGCTGCGGTGCATGAAAATTGGTAAAGCGGCCATGGAGTCCGGGAACAAGGAGCGAGCAGTGAAGTTTCTCAACATGGCGAAACGGATGTACCCGAACCCGCAGGTGGACAGCTTGCTTCGGGAGATGGCGGAGGGGGAATACGAGCCGTCGGCAGATAAAAATTCGGACAGAGATTCAGGTCGCGCGGGGAGCACAAACGGCGGGGGTGAGGATGGCGAGGAAGTGGAGGAAACTTCGCATGGTAGGGCGAATGGTGTTCATCGGAGCAGATCGAGTACGTTTGGGGGGGCTGCGGAGGCGAATGCGAATGGAAATGGGAATAATAAAATGCCACGCAGCAGATCTACACCGTCGGTCTCGGAAGCGACTCCTGAACAAATTGAAGTTGTTCGCCGAATTCGGAGGACAAAGGATTACTACGAAATTCTAGGTTTGGTGAAAACTTGCTCGGAGGGGGAGATTCGCAAGGCGTACCGGAAGATTTCTTTGAAGGTCCATCCTGATAAGAACTCTGCCCCTGGTGCAGAGGAAGCTTTTAAGGCTGTATCGAAAGCTTTTCAGGTTGGCCACACCAAAATTCGTGCTTGCTTACTCCCATTATACAATTAATTGGATTCCTTGGTGGTTGTGATGATGATTGTGATGATTGTCGATGCTGATGCCAGCGGTGAGTATCAGATGGTGGTTTGGTGGCGGTGGTGGGTGTCACCCTATCGCTATGCTACGATATATCATTTCCCCCAGTCACATAGCTGTGTGTGCATGGTGATGTGTTGGGTCGACCTGACGACATTATAGTGTCGTTGTAGGCAATTAGTTAGTCATGTGCATAAATTACTAGGTAGTGGTGCATAGCTTTATATTATTCTTTCAATTGTGTTAGTTTTTCGGAGAAAGGGCAGATTGTCAGAGTTTGAGGCGTTAATTGGCTCTGTGGTCTTCTTTGCATTCTTTTCTTGCCTGTAACTTACATTCTAGTACATTTTAAACTTGAACGTCACACATAAGTAGTTTCAATCATTTTGGGTTCCTCCAACTTTTAGATCATTCCAATCCCCTTTCTTTTTTGAAAGTGATGAAGCATATATCGGAGTTTGATTCTCACCATTTTTGGGCAGTTATGATCCTAGTTGCCTCTTCTTTATTTGGCTTGCTAACTCAAAGTCAAATGACTGCTATTTATTGTCATCACATCTGTGAGGTAAGGATGGTCTTTGTAAAACATGTGTGAGATTGTGGAAACCGCATGGATCAATTAATCGATCACAGTGGCTCTCGGCTGTGATCATAGTTCTGCAACTCTTCATAATCTGTGGCAACCAATTAGTCACCAGTATAGTGTATTTTGAAAGATCCCTGTGAGGGTTACCTGTCTCCACGATGTAGAATCTGTATCAACGTATCGGGTGGAGTAAAGTTGGTGCCTGGAGTTTCAAAGATGTTTCAGAATATGGAATGGGCAGTCGCTTATGAGGTGCCCGGGCAATAATTGTTTGAGTTCAAATTCAAGCAAGTACTAGTGAATGTTCTGTACATGAGAATAGTGGCTCAACCGTTGGGGTTTTTGGATCGTTACTTTCTGGTGAGGAATTTAGGATTCTGTTGGTTGACTTGGCAGAGTATGTTCTGAGATGTGCTTTGGCCAAAGAATCCTGGAGAGCAGTGCAGGGCAAGGGAAAATCTTCTACAGGGATCATTGTGGAATACCTTTGACGAAGATGTTGACGAAGAGGTTGATGAAGATGACTTTGGTAGAACATTTATACATCAAATCTTAGAGATTTCTGAATTTGAGTGGTTTTGACTTATCTTTCTCCCTGTGTATGTGAAACAGGTTTTGGGTGATGCAGAGCTTCGAGAGAAGTATGATAGAGATGGCCCAGAGGAGGATGTTCAGATTAGGCATAGACAAAGAGCAAGGCAGTATGGGGGAGGCAATGTTTATTATGAGGAGTTTGATCCAAACGAGATTTTCAACCACTTTTTCTTTGGCATGCAACAACCAAATGCTGGTCCCTTCCGCAGAGCACATTTTGTTAGGACACAACCACGGGAGTGGACTCAAGGACAGCGGGGGGAGACTCACTCCATCAACCTTCTTGGCTTGTTACAGCTTTTGCCAATCCTTATTCTGTTGATCGTCTCTTTGTTTCCATTCTCTCAACCAGTCTACAACTTGACCTCAATAGCACCCTATCAGATTCAACAGAAGACTAAGGACCATGAAGTCAGATATTTTGTGAAGTCTCATAATTTTGACAAAGATTATCCTCCGGGGAGTTCAGCTCGTCGCCAAGTTGAAGCACAAGTGGAGAGTGAGTATAAGGACATTCTTATTCAAAATTGTCGAGCGGAGCTTGGTATGAGAAGATGGGGCCAAACATCTGAGACTCCCAATTGTGACCGGCTTGAGCGGTTTCAACGGTCATAACCTGTACATGTATGTCCTCAGCCCTCTGCATTAGGGAGGTTTTAGTCAATGTGAAGATAATTTGGTCATTGATGCTCACTATAGGAGTACCTGGTGAAATAACCTGTTCTTAATAGATATTCCCTTCACCATCGCACAGTATTTTAATTGAGCTTTTTTCAGCCTCATCTGCATCTGGCACCATATTTAATCTAAATTGTTCTGGGTACACACTCGGTTACAGCTTCAACAAAACGATGCTATACAGGTTATTGTAAACCCTGCTTATGGACTTCATTGTTGATAGGTATCCTTTTGGCTAAGATTGCAGGGCACAATTAAAGAGGGAATCTGAGGAGGATGTAGAACACACAAGAAATAAATCATTTTTCTGGTGTTCTTTTTTGGCAGCTTGTTCTGGAGCAAATATCATGTACTTGGATCTTGAGAAATTGAGTCCATATAGGGAATGCGCATTCTCTTCTGATTGTACTCTTAACTGCACCGATCTACCGCCTCTGGCTCCTCTGCTTGAATTGTGTAAAAGATGGGAGGAGTAGGAGCAAAGGATGGGAAATGTGCTTTTAGTTGTAGCAGCTAATCTTGTGGCCGAGGGTCAACATGCGCGAATGATTTTTTGGGATCCTTGTTTCTCAATTAGTCTCTGCAAAGAGTTATAGTCCATGAAGGCAATTTTTCCTTTCGGGACATGGCCTTCATAGGATCTCTCATCATCAGTCTATATTGCTCAGTCAAGTGACATGAGTGACCAAATATCAAGTTCTGGGTAGAGTTTCAGCATTCTCTTCGGACAACCTCTCTAGTTCTTACCCAAAACTCTCATGCAATGCAATGTAAACCCTACTATTTTTCCTGTTTTGCACCTCCTGTGCGACCTTTTTCACAGGCTGTAAATTTAAACAATTATTTGAGTTGTTCTACAGGAGATGCCTTGTTGTGTTGCTTTGGTATTTGCTCATTGAAGGGGGTTGGAAATCTTGCAATTGATTTTGGAAAGACGTTTTTCCTCATGATTGAGGGGACTGTTTGATTTCTAGCCATTTGATATATGTTCTGTTAAGAGAATCTTTTCAAATCACAACCGTGGATATCCTGATCTTGTATGGTAGCCACCATCAAGATGAAATATCAATAGTGAAACATTGTGGAAGCACCTTTGGCTTCTGAATTTGAAACGTATTTGTATGATGAGGATGATGGTGATGACCTGTTAATTTCTTGTGACAACTGTGCTTACGACATGTACGATTATGCTCAAATCCCCATGTATATCAATAAAATGAACTCAATCTAAAGCCAAATACCAGCAGAGCAACAACTCATTAGTGGTGAGACATGCGATTTCCTTGCTTTGCACCACCTATTGTTATCTTGGGTGCATAAAACCACTCAGGACCACTTGTGAATCTTGATCATGGCCATTATGCCAATTGTGAGTACTCTGGACCGGCGGAGTGAAGGTGCTGCAAATATCGATATTTGTAGATTTGGCCAATTGCCAGTTTCGAAGTACCATGTGAAACGCACAAAATTCTCAATTGGGTCTTCTCTAAGAGAAAGTCCCTGAGTTAACAAAAGTCAAGAAGAAGGTTGGTTACCTATTACTGGTCCATTTCCTGTTGAGTGGCATTTAGCTACCGACACAAAGACTATAAAATGCATGTATGGTCTGAAAGTGGGTGCTAATAGCCTACACTCATGCATATATTGTGATCAAGAGCGAGTTAAGCAGGTGGTTGGAACTGCAGCTCAAGCCGCAACAGCCATTAACAATAGGAAGTGCACTTGGACAGGAGGCCTTTTCTCATTGTCTGTATCGGCCAAACCACTTACGGGAGCCTATACTCACTCAAGATGGAAACCAATACTTCAGATTCCATTAGATAGAGTCCATATCTGCACATCACATGCTATGAACAGGATCATTGAGAAAATGGTACACTAGTGTTTTATGCATATTTGGACAATCAGAGGTCCACATTTGCAAAAGCAAGCCATCCCCGAAATGGAGAGGATAGTGTCACTGACTGAGGCTCATGGAGGCAATGTTGTCATATTTAAAAGATGATGATCTCTCTGGCAAGAAAAACAATGTCCCAAACAAACCCTCATTCAGTGGAGCTCATGCTATGAAGTTGTTTGCAAAACATCCAAGTAACACTGCAAATCCAAGGCCATTAAATGTTGATGTTGTGAATTCAGAGAAGAACTATTTGAACCACGGACAAGCAAAGAGGGACTGATTATAACTATGGAAGGTCCTGGACAGCTTACAGTAGCCTTCGACTTACAACAGACCAATATGCAGCCAACTTCTCAACAAAGATTGAAGAACGGGAACATCATTACTTAAAATGCTTTGGAGAGGGGCATATTACTCACTATATGATCAACTCTCTGAACTTTCTGTTGTTTTGCTGCATAGATATATCTCACAACTTTACTCAGCCATTTTATTATGATAATATTTAGTGAGAGTGTTTCACCCGAATTTCACACATTCTTTCAGGTGGAGTCTACTTACTAACAAACATTCATAAGGTATACTTCTAACACCTTGCATGACATAGTCCCAACCCTACCCAACCTGGTCACTCAGCTGGATTATGTTATGCTTACTGTCTGTGCTTCTTACATTATTGTTATTATTATTATTAACAATAACTTGGTCTATTCTAACTGCAGCATGTCATCGTGCGACATGCAAGCTCCTTCGTGAATGGATATGGTAGCTTGGCAGTATGGAGCTGCCAGGGCATTAAAACGTGCTATCAATGTCATACTCAACTCGCAGGTGGCAAACACTTAAAAACCCATTGGTCCAAATATACCAATATTGGTATCGGATTATCGCCCACAAGTTTCGAAATAAGGAAATTACAAGCTCCACTACATCCAATTCTAAGAGACTATGTGGAGAGCATGCTGTAGCAGCCCGAAGAGGAGCTTCATTGAAATCAAATGCATCTGCCCACACTTGGAGGAATATGGAGGGCTAAAATGCACTTGCGTAGGTAGTAGGTGGGTACTTAATCTTGACAACAACCCTATATAGTCCTATATAGTCACGATTCATGCTTTAGAAATAAGACACAGCATTTTAGGTGGCAACACACTTCCTACAGTCATGTTTTTTTCATTTACGTGGTTCACCTTAGAGATCACGTTCACAAATCCATATTCAAACATAATGCCTGCACATTGATTGAATTGTACTAGGATCTCTTGTTGAACATCTGAGGATGATCAGCTCAAACCTACTTTTAAATCTTGTACACTATCTTCAAACTCACAGTGGATGTCGACCATGTCCATTGGCTCATACTGATGAATTGCTTGCCAAGTTGAATTTCGAAGCACCTCCGACTGGTTATATACGAAGTTAGCATAGAAAGTTGCCCTATCAATTTCAAAGAGTCCTAAGCCATTGTGGTTTTCACAATATCCACTCATGTGGAAATTTTCGAATCCCACCCTCCATCCATTAAGGAACTACATAGGTTGTCATCCGCAAATTTGACTACGTACATGGCAGTTGTCCTCTCTATGCTGTCAGAAACGTAAAAAAGGTCGATGAAAACACAAAGCGGTAGAAACCATGACAAATGGGTATTCTTGCTTCCTGTGGTTGGCCTCATTGCACTTTGGAAGTCGACCCTAAACTTTGCTCGAAAGGATTTTGTTGTCGACATGATCAGGCAACGGCCAATTCGGTGAGTCGAAGCTTGGAAGCGGGATTGGTGGTGTTTGTCCAAAAGTGGATGGCGAGGAACGTGGATTGTAGGAGGCATTATAGAAATAAACACCATCCTCTAATAATTCTTTGTGTGTCATGTTGCCCCTTGTGAGCTCTCCGATGCCAGCGTGGATCACGACAGTAACTCCCAAGATAGATTTAGGATCAATCCAATCCTCATAAGTGTGAAAGATATACAGTACGTCTAACACAACAACAACAAAGTTTCAAAAGAATAGCAATTCGTGTAAATAGCAAATACAACTTAATAAAGCTACATATTTGCAGATTAAATCTATGAAAGGGGAGAGCTGACTGCTAATTACACATGAACTGCTTGAGTTTGAGAAACACAGGTTGAAGTTCAAGACCGTAGGAAAATTACCAATCAATTTAGAGGAATCTATGAAACATGCTTCCAATTCATACAGAAAAACCGAAAGATCATGACATGTAGCCGTTTGGACTTGGAAACACGAGGATGTTGATTGATTGTCCCCAAAAATCTCCCCAGACACTGGATTAAATGGCCTTGAAAACAAAATAACATCAATTCAATGTTGGAAACTTACGATTTCACGCTCCACCAAAACGTGGGTTGTTTGGATCAAGGTCGAGCTAACGCCACGTATATGCACGTTGTATACGCACAAATGAAACAACTCCAACACTCGTTTTAAATTTCAACACCTTCGGTTTATATGCACCTACACTACTCGTTCCACCGTGTTTCAAAGCATCTTTTGCATGGTCTCCAGTCTTCCCGGGCATAAGGGTAACCCATGAATCTATATCTACATTCGAAGGAATCCAATTGCCATTGCTGTCAATTGTATTGAAAAGAAGCACATATTGCACTAAACCTCTAGGCCTCATCTTCAATCTCAAAAAAATCAAGAGTGATGGATTCAACCAAGAATCCGGGCCAACATCTAGTTGTGATGTGCACTAGAACTCTGGTGGTCTCTCATCACCCCCCCAACACATCATGATTTTACCAATTGAATAATGTTTTGATGTTCCACATGTAAACAATACATGATGAGCTTGTCCATTAGATTCTACAAATGAAGAGTGTACAGTTTTTTTAAGTCGAAAAGTTGGCCCTAACACTTATGTTGCTCACCATCATATAACTTATATGTACACACACACACAAGCATAACATTATTGAATGAGGCAACTTATTCAACAACCATGTCTTGTTCACTTTCCACATACAATCATCGCATTCTTCTACATTGAATTTTGTTTACTATTTTGGTGCGCCTTGAATACGCCTAATTGTGCTACAATGTTTCATGAGTTTGACTTGATGATTCTTCCACAAAGTTTCACCAAGATTGCAAGTTGAGTTGAGTTTAAGGTTCTCAAAATTAGACTAATACATTTGGAGTCATACATCTTGGCTATGATTCGGGGAAATTTTGTGTCAGATTTCTGAGCCCACCGAACAAGCTGAACTTGTTGAGGAATGTAATGGTACAATCATGTTTGTTGCCGACACTATAAAGATAACATCATAGGTTCAACAATGAAGACAATCGAGAGGGTTTATATGACCATTTGAAGAGGACACAAATCTTCACATTGAGCTCTTACAACTAATGTTGCATCTCACCTCTTGCATCTTTACCAATTCTGTTGAAACTTAAAATAAATTCTTTGTAATTCATCTCAGTACACTTGATATGATATTTAGTGTCAATAATTCTAAGTCTCTTGCTCAACACTAATTGTAAACCGCGGTATAGTGTCACCAATGCTGAACTTTGACCCAACATTCTTTGTTGCACTTACTGTCACTTACCAAGTGATTTTTCATCCAAATTTCAATCATCCATGACAATATTTCATCACAAGTTGTTGACAAGAGAAGGCAGGGTTTTACCCAATGGATGAACTCATCCATCATCCATGACAATATTTGTTCACTTACTCATAAGAAGTGTTGTCTGTAAAGTTACCATTGTGACATAAAATACCAAATGACACTAAATATCATATTTAGTGTAGCTGACTTGATGAGCCACTTCCCCATTTGAACCAATGGCCAAAGTTATTTGTGGAGTTTGAAGTGCCCATATCTTAACCCCTAAACTCTTTTGAAGCCCAATTTGGGCCTCTCCATACACTTTGTAGTGTGAAATCGTACAACGACGTGAATATAGATTGTGATGCAACTTTTTGGTAAACAATGATAGCTTGATGTCTTGCAAGGTCATCTATTCTTTTGAGTCTGACATCCACACAAAGTAATTTGGAAAGGGTTTGATGAAAATTTTAGATCATCTAAGTAGTATAACTTAGAAAGAACACAAAACTAATATGAACATGCTAAAAACATCTAGGGACTAACTTGTTAGGTGTTTGTTTTCGGAAGACCGACCACATAAGGCCCACATAAGGCCCACATAATGTAGATGGCTTTTAAACGATTACTTTTCAAACTAGCCCAGTTCTCCTAGAATGCGAAACACATGATTAGTACAAGATGGTTGACAAATCCAAATCAAGGTTGTAGTCACTTTCATGATAGTTTTCGGAACTCATATGAATATCTTATTCATTCTCAAATTGAAATTTCTTGTGCTCATTAAATAATCATATGCTGTAAGTCCCCTCAATTATGTTGAATATTAAACCAAAAAAAATTATCATATTACGAACACATAGTCCAATGTATTGTTAAACACATGTCTTTTGGGTATACGTTCTCGGAGCCACACCAAACTCCATATGACTCAAATATAGGTGTCCGATAAGTAACCGAATTAGGCACGCTACCTTACCGCATACCTTATGAAGAGATTGCAGGTACTCTCGAGCTCTCTTTGCGAGCTCATCGGAATTCTATGGACCTCGAATCATCATCCTTGACCCAACAATTCTCGACGAATTGGGGTCACTCGGAATGATGGGAGAAACTTGTTAGCAAACTTTCTGCAAGATATGTGACGAGTCGGAGGCAGCTGAAGCTTCACCTTGATTCATTCATTCCTCTGGCTATGGCTTCTCCTCTTTGCCATGCGCTGCCATTGTCGCCTTCTTCAACTCTCTCACCCTCTCAACTTTGTGTGAATTCAAGGCATGTGTTGCTCTCCATTAATCATGCGTCGGGAGCTCTCAGATTGTTAAGTACTTCAACGTCGCTTGGCGAATTATCCCGGGGTCTGACATTGAGGCAAAAAACGAAGAGAAGGAGAAGGCGGGAGGAGGAGGGGAGGCTTATGTCCGTTGGTGATGCTTTGGTTTCTTCCAACGCGCCGCAGAGGCCGAGAATTCAATCACGGGCAGCAGTGACAGATACAAGCTCGCAGAGCGTGGGAGGCATTTTACAGATGCGTGATGAGGCCATGTTGTTGCCACCAATTGGGCAACGCAAGCGTGTGGTTCTGGTGCGACATGGGGAGAGCACATGGAACGCCATCGGCCGGATTCAAGGGAGCTCGGATTTCGCTGTGCTCACTACCAAGGGGGAGACACAGGCAGAAACCTCTCGACAAATGCTGCTGTCCGACAACTTCGATGGCTGCTTCTATAGGTGTGTATACCAAATTCCACACTGAAAAACAAACAAATCTCATCCCGGTTCATCCCATTTCTGCAAATGGAGTAGGTTAGTGGTGGTTACATGTGAATTGTGACGATGACGTGGGGGTGATATGGAAGAAGATATCTTATCTGTGGGCTGATGATACATGGGTTTTGTGTTGGAATTGAAGTCCACTTGTACAGTGTGTGTACCTATTTTCACACTTCAACTAATAAATTCCTGGTGCATCCCCTTGGTGCCAATGGTGCAGGTTAGTGTTTGTATGGGAATAATGGTATTGTGTAGGTGATATGGGAGAAGGATATTATCTGTGGGCTGATACATGGTGTTATGTTGGAATTGAAATCTATGTCCACAGGCGTGTAGAATATGACACTGAAATTATAAAATTCCTGGTTCATCCCGATGGTGCAGTTTAGTGGTTGTGTATGAATTGTGACAATGTGTACGCCAAATTTCACACTGAAACAACAATTCCCTGGTTCTATCCAATGGTACGAATGGTGCAGTTTAGTGGTTGTATGTGGTCTATGATGATGTGTGGGTGATGTGGAAGAAGAATGTTATTTGTGGGCTGATACATGGGTGTTGTGTTGGAATTGAAGTCCACTTTGACAGTCTGTGTACCTACTTTCACACTAAAACAATCAATCCTTCGTTCATCCCATTGGTATCAATGGTGCATGTTAGTGGTTGTCTGTGAATTACGATGTAGGGTGGCTTAAACCCGAGGCCTTAACCTGGATCCCATGGGAACTCTAAGGTTAAGTGGCCTAAGGCCAAAATAGTGCTCGGATGGGTGACCTTCCTAACACTTGATTTCGGGTGCACTCTACCATTCTATGGAACATATGATATCTAGATAAACTGGATAATAGTATCTAAGTCAACCAACCATGTGGAACCGAGGGGCTTGCCCTTGGGGGAGATTAGGTGAGAGTCACCTTGTTTGAGCCCGTTCATGGTGTACACCTTTGAAAGGGGGCAGACATTAGGTCTGTCTAATTCTTGTGATGTCCGTTTTGCAAATACATATAGATTAAGACTAACTTGAAGATGGAGCATTATCATAATTCATGCTGGTGGTAACGTCGGAGTCATCTCTTCTGATGTGTGAGTGATGTTAAAGAAGCGTCAAGTCCTCTTTGGGCTGATACATGGCGGTTGTGTTGGGATTGAAGTCCACTTGCAAGAGCTAAGCGCACAGCAGAGATCATCTGGAATTCACGCAAGGATCCCATGGTTCCAATTCACAACCTCCGGGAGATTGATTTGTACTCTTTTCAGGTACCACCTGTGCTAGCTGGCTGCAGACCCTCCCTTATCTGGTCACTAATATTTCTACATTATGACTTGCTTAGTTTAGTTTAGTTTAGTTTTTTTTTTTTTTTTTTTTTTTGGTTTTTTGGTTTGTTTGTTAAAACTGTTAAGAGCATATAGAATGTGTCCACCACAATTCCCGGGGTTTGACTAAATAATTGTTCTGCACCATTTGATGGTGAGTCACAAACCTGAATTTCACTGGAGTTAAAAACCGGGGTGGATCGTTTTGCTTCAGACATTGGAGGTCTCTCTGCCAACCTCTGAATCTATATATCATCAACGCTGATTTCACATGAATTCAATCACATCAAACAACTACAACATGAAATCAATGCATACTAAACATAGGGTGCAATTTTAATCTTTTTAAAAACTATGGTTGCAAGGCTTAAACTGTGAGTTGAATCCATGTTGAGAGAATCATTTAGCAAAATGTTGAGTATGCATCAACATTGATGCAACAATAAACGCTGGTCACTTGCATTTTGAGATGTACACCTACATTTTGTTGTGGTGAATTTATCTGTTTCTTTGCCTGGATGGGTTTAATCCGTTCTGGTCACACCATTTAGGCAGGGCATTGCATACCTAGTCATGATCAGGTCCAGTTTATGGGGTTGTCTGCACACAATTTGAGCCCAAGCTCAAGCTTGCAAATTTCGTGGTCCCAGGTAAAAGAATTTGAGCCCTTACATGCGCCTTAAGCGGTGGAGCTTTGTCTCAAGGTTGGTCCCTGCTTTTTCTGGATTAATTTTTAAGTTCAACCCCAAACTTGAACTTGGAGAATCTTCAAGTCCGATTCTTACAAGTTCAAGTCTGGGCCAGAATTTGAAATCAATCCAAAATTAGGAGGAGCCAAAGCTCCACCATTTTAGGCAGATCTAAATGTTCATTTTTTTTTTGTTTTGGCCCTCCAAAACATGCAAGCTTGAGCTTAAGCTATGTGTGGCTGGCCTTTTAGTAAGGTTTGCCTGTTCAAGAAAACATCATGTCAAAACTCATCCTTTGTCTCAACAGGGGCTAATGAAAAATGAGGGGAAAGCACTATACGGCGAGGCATATAAGACGTGGCAGAAAGATCCAGCCAATTTCCAAATTGATGGACACTACCCGGTGCGTGAGCTTTGGGAGCGGGCGCTGTCATGTTGGAGTGATATTCTAAATAGTGAAGGAACTTCTATATTGGTGGTTGCGCACAATGCTGTCAATCAGGCCCTAGTTGCAACTGCTACAGGTTTGTGCTGCTGAAAGGGGCATTTATACACAACCACTGTTCCAGTGGTTGATGGTTGTAGTTTATTTCCTTTGGTTCCATTTTTTGGGAGTAAGGTGCATTGATGACAACCACGACCACAATCACTCCTACTTGCCCAACTACAATATAATGTTTAGTCGAGAGTGATTGCAATGGTTGTAGATTGTTTTCCTTGCCTTTAGTTCCGAGGGACAAGGTGCATCACTGCATTGATGACAACTACAATCACAATTACTCTTACTCGCCAAAGTATGATACAAGGTGTAGTGGAGTGGTTGCGATGGTTGTAGTTTGCTTTCTGTGGTTCTATTTCTGAGGGATGAGGGATAAGGTGCATTGATGACAACCAAAGTTTGCTTTCTTTGGTTCTAATTCTGAGGGATAAGGAGGGATAAGGAGGGATAAGGTGCATTGGTGACATCCACATCCAGAACTACTCTTTATCGAATGGTTGTGATGGTTGTAATTTTCTTTTTTTGGTGCTATTTTGTTTGTAGTTACTATGTGGCACCAGGAGAGAACTTCATAGTGAAAGAATGGGAGAGGATTTGTAGATGGCAATCACTCTTAGACAAACTTTCCACTAGTATCCATTTATTGTTTGTCTCTACCTACAGATTGCACCAATAGGTGAAATGATTATCAAGGTCAAAATTGCCCTTCATCCATAACATTATTAAGCAATGTGCATTCGTTTTGTGGGCCCCTAAGAGTATAACCATGAGATGCTCAAACCTTGCACAAGGAGACTCCGATTAAGACTGAGCTCCTAGCATCCCATGGTTATATTCTTAGGGCCCACAGAACGAACGCACATTGCTTAATGATGTATTGCCTTATCTGCAAATGAAAAAAATCATATTTTTAACCATAACCACAACCACTTGAGTGGTTTTGTGAACGCCCCTTGAGTCAAAGGGAACCCTTATTTTTGTTCTTCCTTTCTTTCTAATTGACAACAGTGAAGTACTGGAGTTGAATCTTAAAATATTGCAGGTCTGCATTGTGCTCAGGATTAGGACCGGAGTACTTCAGGCAGCTGCTGCAGAGCAACTGTGGGGTTAGTGTGTTGGACTTCACACCACAACGCATTGCGAATGGGCCTCCTTATGTTTGCCTTGACCGATTGAACCAGGCACATTTTTCAATCCTGTTCCATCCCTCCCAAAAAAATATCTTACCATCTCTTTGTCTTACTTTCGAATTGGATACTTTTTATTGGCCAGCGGGAGGACATGTGCCAACATCACAAACCTCTAATTTCATAAATCAACACGGATTCTCATTGAATCAATCACATGAGACTACAACATTGAATCAATGCCTCCCAAGCATAGGGTGGAGAATCACTCTTTTGTTTCTATACTCTGGTTGCAAGACCTCAAAGTTTGAAGTATGAGTCGA
Organism: Polytrichum commune; assembly: GCA_950295325.1. Classification (NCBI taxonomy): domain Eukaryota; kingdom Viridiplantae; phylum Streptophyta; class Polytrichopsida; order Polytrichales; family Polytrichaceae; genus Polytrichum; species Polytrichum commune. Next base: position 25,657,972 of record OX485804.1, read on the forward strand.
ATCAATGTTAAATGAATCATTTTGAGTAAGCACTGAAAAGATATAAGACCCTGAAGGGTATGTACCAACAATAATTCAACATTAAATGTTGGTCACTTGCATTTTGTTGAACCACAGAACTCCCGACCTTTTTATGTACCTGCATATTTCATTTACTGGCCATGATTGGATTCAAGTTGGCAGTTCATTGGCAGCACTCCGTTAGACATCAAATCGAGATGGTTTGGGACTCTTCCTTTTTATTTTATTGGATTATTCTTTGTATGTTTTAAGGTTGCTGAGCTTATTGAAGACTGCCAACATGACAATGATCTCGCTTGATATGCTCTGAGTACCTATTAAAGGTGAAGAAAACCTGTTGTCAAATAAAATATTATACTGAAGACTGACAAAGGTTGGCTTAACCTCATGGCCTTAACTCAGATCCCATGGGAACTCCAAGGAGAAGCTGCTTAAGGCCGGATTAGTGCTCGGATGGGTGACCTTCCTAGCACTTGATTTCCGGTGCAGCCTACCACTATGGTTCACTCAATCGTAGTGGGAGTATTTGGGTAAACCAGATATTTTCAACCAACCATGTGGGAACCTAGGGGCTTGCTCTTGGGGGAGATCAGTTGCGAGCTAGATTGTCCTTGGCATTCAAGGTGTTTACCTTTGAAAGGAGGCATGAGTCTTCGAGGTCCCTCTAGTTTTTGTGATGGCTGTTTCAAAGTGACATCTTGATATTAGACTAACATAAAGACGAAGGAACACCATATTTCACGCTGGTGGCAACATTGGAGTCATCTTTTTTTCTGTTAAAGAGTCACAACCATACTGATGCAGGACCACTGAATTGCAGACACCAAGCCCACCGTTGGTGCAGTCTGGAGGTCGAAAGGCATGCATGCGTGTACTACTTGTTTGTCATGGGGCAACTGACAACTCTGTTCAGGTGAGGTTAGGGGGAGTTAACTTTCTTCTGCAACATATAAAGCTTTAGGGTTTCTGACCACTTCATAAGAGTTTTCCTTTCAACCAATATGCATATTGGGTTGTTGGAGATGGGACTGAACTTACATATAAGGTTTTGGTTTGTTTTTGTAGAAGCGGTTTGCAGCTGGGAAGAGTGAAGAAATGAATGTGCTGGGAGTCATTCAGGTATGGTACTTTAGACACAGCCCAAACGTGAAATTATTGTGGAAATTTTCAATATTAAAATTACACCTAGTGGTGTATAACGTGACTATGTTACAGTACGTTTACTTTATATACATATATATAATATGAAGTAGTACATAATATAAATAAAAAGGAAACTAACACGTAATTAACTGTTAGTATATGATGGCAAATTGAATACTTGATAATTTTGTCTTTGGTATCAATGTCTTGGTCTGAGCTCCATTCGAATGTGTAAACCAATCATTATGGAATTCATCTGATGCAGTCTGGCAAGGTGGCAGAGCTTCTTCTTGATGTGAATGTCAACATGGTGCTTACTGGTCCTCAACCTTGTGCCAAACAAACTACCAAATCAATTGTTCAGGTACCTTGTGTTTTTCCCATTGTTAACGGATTCCAAAATGTCTGACATCAGTATCTGTTTCTCATAAAACATATTCCACTTTTGACCATTGAGCATGAACATTCTAGTGGTGGAAACAGGTGGTCACCTTCAGAGTTATCCTTGCAATATCTACTATATACAATGCTCTGACAGTAGAAAGAAAGAGCTAGTAAGAGACTTGATATGTGTGGGTCGTTTGATTCTATAGAGCAGATTAAAGGAAGAAAAATATGTTCTAGTTGTAAGGATCATGTTTTAACTCAATGGGACTATTGGTTTGGAGTTGGTTGTTTTGCATAAAACACCTTCCATGTTCTGGTGCATTCTTGAAGGTTTGAATATTCTATATGGGTTCATTGAGGGTGAAATACTCAGTTTGGCATGCCAAGAGGTGCTACAATGAGTTAGGCCCTCAATGAACCAAAATAGCATGCTATTCATTCAAACACTACCTTCCAGCATTCACCACAAATGGAACGAAAATATTGATTTTGCATGCAAAGCAATCAAGTGGGAAAATCATAGAGGACCAACTCCCAACAAAAAAGTCCCATTGAGTTGGATTATGAGATGAAAGGCAGACTCTATTATGAGATGGAGTTCTAGGAGCCTCAGAAACTAGTATGGAGGTCTTGTATAACTTATGACTTCCATCTCATGAAAATTAAACTTTTGGCCTATTTAACCCCTCGAAGTGTCATCCTGGTCTGAGTATTGACAATTGGGATATGTTATGGACAGATGCAAGAGGCAGCTGGATGTCTAGGTGTGGATTGTGTGCCTCGAGACGTGTATGTGAAAGAAGTCGATGGGCTTCGGGACATGGAGTGGGGTGAATGGCAGGTACAATTATGAAATCATTTTTATTTTTAGACTGCCAAAATTAGGTTGAATTAATTTACAAGAGGCCACCTGTTCTCAAGACGAAACCTCGAGTGGTGATATCTGGACAAGACACATAAGCTCTGTCTTGGCCAGGAGACAGGGAGAGACAGGAGGAAAGAAGAGAAATTGATTCTCCCAAACTACAAATTTGATTTTTCTCTTCTGTCCCCTCCAATTCTCAATCAGTAGCTGTATCTTTTGGCTGAAATCTAATGAATTATACCATTATCTATAACTATGCAGTTGCATGATCCTTCACAAACAAGAAACAGGATTGTTTAAATTATTTAGAGATTTGCAAAATTCAAAATATTCCTTAATTAAGGATTTAAGGGCCCCACGGGCCAAGGGCCATGACCATGAAATTATGAGAGCCCTTGAAACTTATCTGAAGAACATATCATGGAGCATTGAAATTGAATTTTGTGTGGTCATGGGCCTTCAATTGTAGTGCAAAGACATACACCAGGCTCTCAACTGCAATGCTATGTCATTAGCATCTTCTTCATGTGGGCCCTTTTATACAATTAGTTTTAGTAAATCAAGGGTTGGTAGAATTTGAAGCGTCTTGGTCTCCCACTTTTGTGTTAGACCTATCCCTTTGAGGTGGGCTTGATGCAAAATCCGGTAGACCATGAAACAGTATCCATGGCATGCCATGTAGGATCCCATGTAGATGTGTTCATCTATTCAAACTTCCTTGGTCCCTCAGGCCCTCAAGCTCATAGTGTAAATGTGAAGTGGGACGGTCTTGTTATTTTCCACTAATGAGAGCTGGTAGATTCCAATTCGTCACAGGCTCTCAAGCTCTGGTGTAAAGTGCCCCTTACTGTTCAGTGCTGAATTTTGTGCTCTTATATTGGCAATTTCAAGTCACAAGTATAGCACTGAATCACTGTCCATCTTACCGTGTAAGGTAGACATGCCTAATTCGGTTACTTTGGTTAATCAAACACCTATATTTGAGTGGTATGTGGTTAGGTGTGAATCCAAGAATGGATACCAAAAAGACATGTGTTGAAAAGAGAATGGGCTACGTGTGCAAAATGTGATAACCATTCTAGGCTCAATAGTCAATATAATTGGGGAGACCTATATGACTACTTAAAAGAGCACAAGAATCTTCACTTTGAGAATGAATAAGATATTCATATGAGCTCCAAAATTTTTGAGGAATGTGGCTACTGCCTCAATTTAGAATTCCTAACCATCTTGTACTAATCGCGCACTTCATATCCTAGGAGAAGTGGGCTAGTTGGAAAAAGTAACTATTTAAGATCCATCTACCTTATCTTGAATTGTTTGATTCTGTAGGGGAAAGTTAAAGAGGATGTAGTACAGCATGAGCGATGGCAAGACTATCTACAGCATGACGATGTTCCTGGAGCGGAGACCTTGTCGTCTCTATGGGAGCGCGCGGGGGTGACATGGCAAGGTGTGCTTGATGAGCTGAGCAATTTGTCAAGTTTGGAAGAGGATGGCGAAAAGACCATAGTGGTTGTTGCACACGAAGCCATACATGTGGCAATCCTGGGCCACTGTTTGGGACTCCCACAAGCTGCGCTCGGCTCTTTCCATCTCGATACGGGCAGCTTGAGTGTGGTTGATTTGCCAGACGGTCCGTCAGGAAGGGGCATTGTTAGGTGCTTGAATTACACGGCACACTTAGGGCGGTGGGCGGTGCCAGTCACTCGCCCTGCGCTTGCAGATGAGGACTTTTGATGGTGTCCCTCACCCCAGTTTCTAGCAAGGTGTGATGGCTATCCTGTACTTTGTATATCAAAAATTTCAGCTAGTCAGCAAGGAAATGCATTTGAAGTTTCTGTGAACCTCAGATCTGTGACCTCATTGTATTGCACAATGCATAAGTAGCCAAGCATTTTGTCATCAAGCTATGCTGTGAGTTTGAAGACTAGCACTTTCTATAGAAAGGCGTGCAATGTCTTCTCTCTAGCAGGATGTGGTTATCTTGTGCTTTTATACCTGAACTTAGTTGATAATCAAGTGGAATTTCTGAAGTTTCCGTGAACTCAGACTGTGATCTCATTGTATTGCAAGTCATGAATAACCAAGCATCTGTCATCAAGCTATGTTGCAAGTTTACAGATTACATGAATGCATGCAAATTACACATGTTTGAAGCCCAGGACTTGCAGACAAAGACTCGTGATGTCTTTCTAGCAAGATGGGGTTATCCTATGCTTGTATATTGGAATGGGATTGGAATTCAGTTGACTAGCAAGGATAAATTTCTGCAGTTTCTGGCATCTTCTAATAGAGTCACCTGATTCTCAAGTAGCCAAGCTTTTGATTTTGTTTCTGATTCGTTGAAACAATTTGATACATTAACTTGAAGGAATTCAATGGCAAGAAGTCAAGTACAACCGCTTAAGAGGGTCTTCAAGGGAGAGTAAGAAATGATGCCAAGATTAGGATCCAAGTCTTTCCAACAAATAGTGAGATTGCCCCCACCTTGGAACCAGCCAGTGGCAGGCAGATGCATTCCACTACGAACAATGGAAGGCTCTTGGTTCAATGCCCTACACAAATTGGGTTGTATTCCTACACTATCTTTTAGTTTGATGTGACACAGCTCCACTGTTTGTGGAAATCAGTATCACTTGCTTATCAGAATTACATAATGCTATAATGCTTTACTGGGGATTCCATACTTCACCAACACTGGTTAAATAGCTTGTTTGGACATCATAGAACACAAACAACTGAATTTACATTTTCATGATAACTTTATAGCACTTTGTAAACTCCAAACACTTTGAGTGACTAAATATCATAAACAGTGTACTAGTATTGAGTGACTCAAACCCAACAAATCTGTTCCATATTGTTCATGTATTTTCGTGTGCAGCGACAACATTTCGGCCAAAATGATTATAACAAGCTCTATAAATGCTTGTCTAGTAATGAATGTCATATTCTTGATAGTATGATATTTTGGCCTCAAATGTTGTACTATTGAGGTTTTTCAAAATAATGGTCAATTTCAATGCAAGATGTCATTTTGTATATGGATGCAAGCATAGTAGTGGATAGCTCATGATCCATGTGTAGTGTTGAGTGAAAGCGACACAAAACTATACACTAACTTTGAAATTTGTGAAGGAAAAATGCATAGACATTTTAGGAACATATCGATCTACAAAGCCAAGAAATTTTTGATGACAAAAACAATTGCAAGAAAAGTCTACATATTTTAGAAGACAGTGCAAGTGATGTGCAAGTGAGTGATATAAAGCAAGCAACTATCTAAAATTTCATAAAATTGATGGTTTTCTATAAAATTTTGTGATGATGTCCTCAAGTGGATAATGAATTCAAGGAATATGAAAAAAAAAATCCAACTTTAAAATGTTTAAGGTCATGAAATTTATGTTCAAAACCAGATTCAACTATTTGCTTTCGAGCATCACTTTTGATCTCAACTTGATATTCTACATTTGAGTATTTGAGAAAACAATAGAGGTCATCATGGAAAAAATTATATATATATATGAAGACTAATAAAAAATCCAATTCAAACGACACTTTGCTACTAGGTTTAGGCCTTTGACCAAAATAATAATGGTTTTAATATACTATAGCACTATTTCAGTTACCATGCTTGCACCCATATATGATGAAGTTACTTAAATACGAGAGAACATTTTTATTGAAGTCTAAATTTGACAACATTAGTCTCAATTCACAACCTCACACAATATGGAGTTAAAAAGAAGAAGCTACTCCCATGATGATGTATTCACCATATCACACACTACGAAAGTAAGAATCTATTGTCTTCTGATGATGTTAATTGATGTTGGAAATTGATATCTTGTTTGATATATCCATACAAGATTACATGTTCGTCACATTTGCAATTGAAAACTCTAAGGATCGCTTCATTGCAAAATTTGATAGTCATTGGGCATACTCACAGGCTTGAGGAAGCTTGGCTATTGGTGTTGGTTGGTCATTCACATCATTCCCCATCATTAACTCGATCGTTATTCAAATCTAAACCCAAACAGACTTCTCTACCCCATGCCAAAATTCCACCAACTTAGCCATGCACACCATCCAAGATTAAACCTAGGCTTCAAGATCAATCTTAACAAGTGTAACCCACCAATCAATCACATGATCCAAGAGATTAATACCCAATCATTTGAATCATCAACAATTATCACTTCCCTATCTCAACTCTGAATGTAAACCTAATTTGGAGAGGAGAGAAGTCTTTATACCCAAAACCCCTAACCCAACTCAATCTTCTTCAAATACCAAACATGCCTCACCACCAAAACTCTAACCTAAAATTGTCCTGACAAAAGATGTTACCAAGATTCAAGCACCTACTACTAGACTCTTCCAATACACATGAATGAATTCCTACAACCCCACTAGCGAGCTTCCTAATCAACAAAACCTCCACCCTTCAAACACATTCACTGACATTTACTCACCAAGTAGTGTTAGTCAGTCACCTCCACCCAACCTTCAATCGAAACTCGGGAAGAAATTTGTAACAACTACTTGAGTTTACTTGAATCTTCTTCAATTTAGTTCAACCTTCACCTAATCCCAATGATTCAAAAATGCAACATATGTGTTGGAAGCAAGGTTTAAAACAAATAACTTGAGTTAAAGTAAGTTGACCCACCAATGACCATGATTCATGTTCTTCTTCCAATTCATTTTGTACCTAGAACAACTCCCTTATCCTAGGGTATATCTTAGTGTGGATCCCACTCCTTCTATTACATGACAAATTGGGCCTAAAAAATGTCGTATTACAAGATTTGTAGTCATAGCAAGGAGGTAAATTAATACTATAAAGTTTGGTCAATGGGAAATGTGTTGTATAGTCAAGGTGTCCTATAATCAAGTGACGTATTATGGAGGTGAGGTTGTATCTAAGTATGCTTAAGAAGGAGAAGACCTTGATAGATTTGAGAACCAATCAACTAGGAAATTCTTGGCATTAAGGCTGAGGCATCTATAATCAATAAAATAAAAGAGGTTGCATTTGTTTAGGAGGAGTACTAGTGGGGAGTTATTTTTCTTGCAAAGAGAAACAAATTCCAAGGAGAATGCAAATTTTTATGATTATTTTTTGATTCTTGAATGTGGAACTTGTTACAAATCTCAAAGTGTAAATTTTAGGGTTACACATAGTCGATCTGCAAGTTAACCCATAATCGCTCATCTCAATGCTACGCCTTGGCTACAAAAATTGTCAAAACTCTTATGAGGGTAATCAATCACAAGCCGCCAGCACATAAACTTTAACTTTGTTCGCCCCAAAAATATAGATCTCATCTATGTCAGCATTACATGACCCTAGTGAGCGGTTAAATGGACTTGGTCAACTATGGATGCCTCAACTGTACTAGGCCACACCTTTGTACCCATCTCCATCCTAAATTAATAACTTTGACCTTTAAATGCATGGCAACCACAAAGTGGTCAATTTCTAGTCAAAAGAAAGAAAGCACCTTCTTTCACAAATTTCCAAACCTCTGTTGGAGATAATCCTTTCATAAGATGTTTACGTTAGGTTACTATCTAGCTTTTGACCATATGGATTGAGCAAAAGACTTAATTTGTAGATTCTACGTTGTTGAGAAAATTGACATTGGATTGTCTAGATTGCAACCAAATTTTGGGGATGCTTCAATCATGTGTTTATTGTAACTTTTTCCTTTGCAAATTCTACCTCCTAATGAATACATGTTGTTTCTACCACTAATGAAGTTTTGGATGAGATTTTAAGCTTATTGTACATATATTTTTTTAATTTTATCTTTATTACATGCAAAAAATCATAACCAATCCAGATATAGTTAAATCATGTTGAATTTTTGCTTATAGCTTCAAGATACATTTGCCTAGTTATGTTGGATTCTATTTCATAATTTACGCTCCTTCAAGTAAAATTACTCAAATGCATCACTTTTACTTTTTAGAAATAGGCCCAGGCATTTAGGGGTTAAGATGAGATTGAATATTGGCTAAAGGTGGAAGGATGAAATGTTTTTGATGCTTTGTGGATAAAACTTGAGACGAGAAACTATTGTGCTAAGGTTGATAACCTTTTAAATTTAATTTTGTGATTAATGTTGGTTGGGCCAAGTATCCTTAGGGTTTGCATGGAGATCACTGAAGACCAAGATTTGTGACATACTTTTGGATGAGGTTTGTGTTGTTTAATTTGATGTTGGGAGGGTTTCATGATTGTCACTTTGAGCTAGATATATTTGGATTAGTATCAACAATATCACTAATGACGTCATTGCAAAACATAGAAAATCTTGTATCTATACTTCTTTCAAACTTTGCCAACACGATCGCTGCAACAAGAAGAGTTGTATCATTATGTGTAAGCATGTCTAGTTGTGTGCCATGTAATTCTTTAGCATTTTGTAATTGAGCGAGCATTTGTATTTATTGGTGTTATGATGTTGCCCATGTTTTTTGCTACAAATTGTGAGGGATGTGAAGGTCTGACCTTATTGTATGGTTGATTTTCCTTGGTTTTAATGCACTCTTAGTTTTGTTGCATTTGTAACTATAGGAAATGCCTTTTGTGCATTGGGTGTTTTGGTTGCAAGTTTCACTAGTCTTGAAAAGGGGGGGGGGGAAGAAAAAAAGAAAACTTTCTCACTATTATGGGTGGAATCAGAAAGTAAAATAAAAATAAGAGTTATACCTACCTATATAAATCAAAATTGAAAAAACATAACTTTATATAATGTAAGGGTGCTAAATATGACTAAACAACTTTGATAGCTCCCTTTGAATACCCAAGTTTTGCACATGGTTCCTCACCCTAAATATGAGTGACCCACCCAAGTTTGGTAATTCATAGCATTCACTCTTCAACACACCAAATGGAATCAAAGATATTTAAGAAACATTGTTGAGCAATTGGTAGAGCCTTGTGAAATCCCCAAAGAAAGTTTTCTATTAATCAAGCATGCCATAGGCAAGGAGGGCATCCCCAAATAAAAATGATGAACATTCTAAAATGGCCATTGAACATGTTGAAAGCAAGATCATTCCTCTTTTTACATGATAATCCAATACTCAAGCCTTTGTCAGAAAATTAATATAACATTGACATGTATGCAAACATCTCATGAATTTGAGATTCCATCCCACTTGTAAGCAAAAGACTCGAGGTTTGTTACATAGATTGATCCTAAATCTTTTATTTTTCCAAGGCTCAAACACCTTGACCAATCGAGACTTCACAATCACATGATCATCTCCAAATCAAACCTAAAGAGAAAGACGTGCCATACTTCCACCGTTTGACGAGTAAAGCATCTGAACCCAAACCCTTGTGGCACCAAAAGTTGGTTCGTACTGCCAAACCAATCTCTTGTAGTTAACCCTTAAAAGACGCGGGGTGTATTTACATAGGATACATGATGACTTGGGTCACTTTGGTCCCTTTTAACTAAGAATATCAATTAGTAATATTAATTTTCTCCGCATGACATTTTGAGGTCCGACATGGACCTCGCAGATATTTAGGGGTAATGAATAACTAGTGATATGAATCTGAGCGATAGATATTTTTGTATTTATGATACTTTGGTGATATCTGATGCCCTTTACCATGACACCTCATCACCACATATACCAGGTATGTAACACCCATGAAAGTTCACATGTAACACCACATTCGGTGTGGTTGGCTAAGCTTGCTACTTATCTACATTAACTAGTGATGTGAATCTGAGCGATAGATATTTTTGTATTTATGATACTTTGGTGATATTTGATGCCCTTTACCATGACACCTCATCACCACATATACCAGGTATGTAACACCCATGAAAGTTCACATGTAACACCACATTCGGTGTGGTTGGCTAAGCTTGCTACTTATCTACATTAACTAGTGATGTGAATCTGAGCGATAGATATTTTTGTATTTATGATACTTTGGTGATATTTGATGCCCTTTACCATGACACCTCATCATCACATATACCATGTATGTAACACCCATGAAAGTTCACATGTAACACCACATTCGGTGTGGTTGGCTAAGCTTGCTACTTATCTACATTCCCCAAGACTTTTGTTGGCTTTCCGAGGAGAATGGTGGATGTGGAACCCCAAGAACACGGGCACGTGGTGGTCAATAGATTGAGATTCCATAGTTTGAGGCCTTGGTTTAAAGCTCTAGAAATATTATTCTAAACTAGGGCATGCTTCAAGTTGGGCCAAGTGCCACGCCCGAACCTCGATCGACATCCTCAACTGAGCTGTTCGACGTTCCTTTTCCCAGTTCAGGATCTCAACCGAGATCCTGAGACTAATGGAAGCGTTGGCTATGGCTATGGCGAGTCTCTCACGCTCGCTCCTGCTTTGGCCGCGTCTTTCTAGCGACGGAGCCTATGCGATCGAACTGAAACGGGAGTCACATTAATGTGCGCGACTTAAAATTGAAGCTCTCGACCTCTTTTACGCGTATTTTGAGTAACCAGAGCTTCGGAAGTCTGTAAGAGTACCGTATGTGCGCTCTTGAAATCCGTTGTGTTGTGAGGTTTCGGTTGTTTTGGAGTTCCCGGTTCGCTAGAATTTCGTAGGACGTTGGAATTACCAGTGTTCACAATACTTTCCTGTTTTTTTCTCACGTAGAGGGGGGGAAAAAAATCGTGCTTGGCAAGAAAGCCAAGAAACCGTCTTCGTGACTGGGACTCGGATATAGAGTGCAAAATGAGGATAGTCAAGGATTTCATGTCTTTTAGTATAATGTGGTTCGATTGAGCAGCCTGAGTTCGACTGCGTCTTTATAGTTGAGAAATTTGACATGTCCCTCTGATCACACGGCCTTGAACAAGTAATTCTCAGATAATTTCTACGAGATTGTCCGTAAGCTGAGGAGAGGATGCGGATATAGGTTTCTGCAGGCCTTGTAGAATTGTTAATCCTTATAAGGATGTCAAAAATTGCCGAGAGTTTAATTATTGAATTTGACATTGTGCCAGCCATCTGATTTGGCATCCAGAGAAGTTTTTGCACCTCAAACATTGTTGTAATTCTGGCCGAGTATCCAATCTTCATGAGGAGTAAGTTCTTCCAAATTTCAAATTGAGGCAGTGATGGAGCAAGCGCGGATCAAATAGCAAACTTAAGAGCGAGCTCTGTTTCAATTGAGTGAAAGAATCAGAAAGGGAAGGCGACATGGCTAATTTACTGAAACAGACATGGTTAGGGTGTCCAATAGAGCAACGTAGGGAGATTATAACACTGAAGCTATCTCCATTTTCTTTAAGGAAAACCACATGTGACAAGCTATTCCCATGGACGACTTGCAATATCTCAAACTATGAGAGATGCGATACGAGACTTGAAATTCTTAATAGTTCGCGACGTCTCAGGTTCGCCACACGATGCGTTGGAGATTGTGCGGATGATCATCTTTTGACCAGTCCGGAACCAAATCAGAAGTCTCACAAAATTCGTCTAAATGGCCGTCCCAGGTGCGTTGTCTTGAGTTTGGCGTGTTACACTTCTTACCGTAATGTTGACTTCCTTTGTGAGAACATCAAGCTTAAATAAGTTTCTGTACATAGTTTCCGGGCATTAAAAAAGGAGGAGACACAACGAAAGGAAAGGAGGTTCGAGACTCTGGTCGATAGGACTAAAGATGGTTGTGATGTCATTTTACTTGACTCCAGTATAAAATCTAAGCATTTGATCATATCTAATCACTCGACCTAGGCTGTGCTTTGTTAGAGGTTTGATGCATTTACATAAACGACCTAATTGTATGGGCGATTGCAATTTGTTTTTGCCAAGATTTTGCAAGAGTTTGGGACTGCAAGCTTTGACTGGTTCTGTTTCTTAATTTAAACTGTGTGTTAATTCATAACTTAATTTGATGCAGATTCGGGCAAAGTGGAGACTTAGAGGCAGATAAAGACGATAGCCATCACAGCTTTGAAGGTTTGGCTAGTCAGCACAGTAAAGCTGCTGAGCAGGGCAAAGATGATAGTCGGTTCAGCTTTGAAGGATCTGAAGCAGGGAAAGGTTTCACTGCTGGTCAATCAACAACAGCACAAACAACCAACCATTTGCACCCTAAGAGCCCAGGTGAAGCTCAAAAAATTACTGACCCAGACAATGCTCAATGGCAGAATGTATTCCCTGCTTACTTGCAAAGTAAAGAAGATGAATCGGATGGCGACAATGATGAAATTGTGCAGGTAACTTAACTGACTGCCAGCTGACTTGCTGACTAAACGTTTCTCTCATTTCTCTTTTTCACAAGCTTTTATTTCTCTTCAAATATCTTTGTCAGCAAGGTATATGTATCAGTTGGAGCGCTGGAAATTGCTCATAGTGTCAGCCGTGATTGAATCCCTTGCACCCAAAGTATTGTATTCAAATTTGACTGCATTAAGCTAGGCAGTATGGTTTGAAGTCCTTAGATGCAGGTGAATTTTTCGGCTGTTGTAAGCAAAAGTTTGCATGCAGGTGTCACCTGTAAATGGAAGCAGTCAGGCAAGAGGGAGGGTCAATGGTGTAGCAGCTGCTAAGGCAGCAGCAGCAGCCACTGCATCAGCAAAAGCTTTGGAGTCACATGTAAATGCACGGAATCTACCTTCTGCTCCAGACTTAGCAACACCTCCATGTTCTTCAGCCAAACTACCAACAGAGGGTGGAAAGAACCTCACAGATCTAATTTCCCATGATCCCATATGGGCAGCTGTAAGGGCTGAGGCTCGGCTTGAGGTGTGTTTCCAAATGAGCAATGCTTATGTGCAATCTGAGCTCCATACATGAAAGCCAGGTGCTGGCAAGCTTGTGATGATGTCTCTATTTTCTGAGATGCTTGGACGGGAAACTCTAAATTGGGAGAAAACACTGTTTGGATGATGGGATTACAGGCAGAGCGAGAACCATTGTTGAGTAGTTTTTTATATGCAAGCATTTTGGCCCACCCATGCTTTGAGCGGTCATTGGGATTTGTGCTAGCCAATCGTCTTACATCTGCCACGCTCTTGGCGACACAGCTCATGGATGTGTTTGATGGGGTTTTTATGACTGATCCATACATACAACAAGCAATTCGATTAGATGTCCAGGTAAAAGGGCACATGTATTTTCTGGAATTGATTGTACATCTCAATCATACTTAAAGCTAACCAGGTCCATTATTACCTGAGGCTATTTTCATTGTACTCTTGCTACATCTACTTTATACCTCAAAGTTAGTCTGCATACTTTAAGCTCACAAGTGGATTCAGTATGTGTCAAGATAGTAAAATCAAAGTTTATTGAGAAGATTTGTTAGTTTGTGGTGAGGATTCTATGTCCACAAATAATCTGTTCAATGGGCTCACAAAAATGTGGAGTATGAATATGTGGCAATTCTTAACAAAGTGTGAACAAAGTACAATCCACAAATATAATTTGACACTGATTTTTGCAATGGAGGCAGGCTGTCAAAGATCGTGATCCTTCGTGCCGTCATTACAGTTCTGCACTGTTATACTTAAAGGTAACATCGTGGGGTAGGCACATTGGTACATTCCCAAAAGCATAAATATCTTTGATGATTAGGTCTTTTTCTCAAGCACTGCTTCATCATAGATTCTGAGTTCAACATGACACCTCATACATACACATCTTTCAGAGAAACTCATTGTCTGTGCAGGGTTATCATGCTCTTCAAGCATACAGAGTAGCCCATTCCTTGTGGAACAGGGGATCTACTGTGCTAGCTCTTGCAATGCAGGCCCGCATGAGTGAGGTGCTTCCGAATCCCTTTTCTTTGTGATCTACTTGTGTCTTTATCTTGTATAGAAATCTGAAACCCCTAAAAATTTGCAATTCTTGACACTGCATGTGACTGATTTACAAGAAGCAATTTAAACATAACTGGTCTTTGATGTTTGAATGTTCACCTCCTTAGTTGCAACCCATGCTAATTCTGGTCTCAGGGTTTTGTGTTCTAATTTGTGACATCCGGGAATTTTTTTGTCTAAACACTTGCAGAAGCCCCATGTTAACTTCTTCGCTAGAAGATACTGTAGGATAGAAATGAATGGTTACTAAAAAATATCATGCCGTCACTCTCTTGGACAGGTTTTTGCAGTGGACATTCATCCAGGTATATTCATCTATTGCCTTACTTCAGTTTATGTTCCAATACCTTATGTGTGGATGAACAATTCAATACAGATCTGAACCTGCTCTTTCATCATGAATATCTGTGAGTGAATGTTTAACCTGGAAGTTTTTAGCAATCACTGAGATACTTTATGCTTATGATGAGGTGGTGAGTTCTTTTCTTATTCATGCATCACATTCTTGGCACTCAAAAGTAATACATCCTCATATTGTACGTTTATCAAATAATCTGACCTTATGGAGCTTTGGAGAAAGATGGTTTACTTACTAATTTGATCTTTTTTCCAGCGGCACGAATTGGAAAGTCTATACTGCTAGATCATGGTACAGGTGTTGTGATTGGAGAAACAGCTGTTGTTGGTGATCGTGTCTCCATCCTTCAGGTAAATAACTACAAAATGCTGCTCATGAAACCTCTTGGTACCTTGATTCCTACTGTAAATATGAGGAAAGAGTTCTAGGTAAGATGTAATTATTCTACATGCATCCAGATGTGGTAAAGTGCTGAATGATCCTTTGTTGTGATCTGAGGAGTCCCTGGTGATGCCCTTATCTGTCCTTGCACATGTTTCAACTAGGAGAACACACTTGGTTCCAGATTGTTCTGACCCTTAATTTCTTCATTGCAGGGTGTGACGCTAGGTGGAACTGGTAAAGAAGCAGGAGACAGACACCCAAAGATACAAGAGGGAGTTCTCATCGGAGCTGGAGCTACTATTCTTGGAAACATTGTTGTTGGTCGAGGGGCAATGGTGGCAGCAGGGTCTCTTGTTTTGAAGGACGTCCCAGCTCACAGGTTTAATGCCTTATTTTTTTTTGTGAGCAGAGAGGTTGTCAATGACTCCATTTGCCTTTGTTTTTGCCAACTCTTATGCTGATCAGATATTGCTGGACTTACCATATTCCTTTGGTTGCTCAGCGGCTCATGCATAGAATTTTGTGGTTTGCAGCATGGTGGCTGGCACTCCTGCAAAAGTGGTTGGGTTCTTGGAGGAATCAACACCTTCTCTGACCATGAAACACGGTAAATCCATTCAACTAACTTATGGTTATTTAATATTCTAATCACCAGGCAAAAAAACATGTACGCCACTGGTTTGTCTACACCTTATAAACCAGCCCATCACAAGCTCCTATCATGTACAATAGGAGCAAAGCATGTACGCCACTGGTTTGTCTACACCTTATAAACCAGCCCATCACAAGCTCCTATCATGTACAATAGGAGCAAAGCATGTACGCCACTGGTTTGTCTACACCTTATAAACCAGCCCATCACAAGCTCCTATCATGTACAATAGGAGCAAAGTCATGTACATTGAAGTAGCCATGCCTTGAGATAGTTCAGCAAGATGGACTAATAGTTGCACACAATCTCGTATTAGTATGAATGCTTAGCAATTTGACAAATGTTTGAATGGACACAAGTGACCAGTAAAATCTTTCTATACAGACGCTGCACAGGACTTTTGCCAGGAGCTCGAAGAAGCAGTGGGTCAGCAACTGCGAAACCAGCTCTGGGGAGGTGCTGGGATCTAAGTGACCACACCGTCAGAGCTTCAGAGCTTCCTTGTCCTGGCAGCCAAAACCTACAACCACACTTTCCATGAGGCTGGAACTTCTTAAGAAGAGTCTCAGGTTTTTTCAACCAACATCGGTCCACATTGTATCACTTCTGAAGGGAATTACATGACAGGGCAAGAAATGAAACTTTGGCTTTGAAATCCCTTACTAACTGGATTCAATGAACACTAAATACTATAATTGAACGAGTGCATAAGAAGATTGTATAGTTTCAACTTATGAACATGTTGGTTGGGCTTGTCAGTCTACTTGAATACACCATCCTGCTGAGTAGTATGTGTTGCGAAGGTTTGGAATATGTATTGGGATCGGTCAATATAAAACGTAACTGTATTTCTCTATTAGATAGAGAAAATCACACTTGATTTGGATTTGCCAGAATTTTAGTTACTTTGAAACAAATGTAGAGATGATTAAGCAAATCTCCTGTATATCAATGTCCTTGGAAGCGGCATCCTCTGAATGTAGGTAGGGTTCCGTCCATGAGCAGGCTTATCAATTGGGGTGGACTCTTGAGGTTCCACCTGTGATTCTGTCAGACAGGAGACTCATGTTTGGAGAATCACTACTTATAAGGGTTAGACTGGCTTATTTACTGTATGGTATCAAAAATGTGTTCCTTCAGAGTGTTCACATCTTGTGAACAAATGAATGGTATCATTTTGGCTGCTTTCGCGCAATTACCACCTTGTCTTGAAAGGGGTGCAATTCAGCCTGCATATCCAGGCGAGCTTGAAACTGTAAGTGGAGTTCATTTTACTTTATACTCCACAACTGCTGTGGATTTCCACTTGACTGCCAATATTGCAAAGGTCTGGTGGTTGGATGTAGCCGTCCTTCAATGTGAAGCTGAACAAGTCATCAATTTGAATGTTACTTCTCTACCTTCATTCTGAAAGGTTCAGACTTACTATCATACTAAGCTTCTGTCCTAACTCTTAGGAATTGGAAAATCAAGATCATGTTGAAGAGTCTGTATCCTCAGAGACCTCAAGCAGGAGGCTGAGGTTGGTAAATTCAATTTTCCAGTGCTTTTAACTTCTCATTCAAAATTATCGTATTATGATCCTTCAGTGAATTTTTTTCAAAGTAAATTAGGAGTCTTGGGAGTAATAAAACATAGAAGCATGAAGGTAGATTTTTGTTAGCACACCAGGGAATCAGGAGAGTCATCCTATCTTCTGACCATGCCTGTCTCCGGATCACTTTTGAGGATATGCAATAGGGCTTGTGAACTTTCCAAGATCTGCACATCAGCAATATTGATGAGTACAATTTGATTTTGCAAATTTTTTGACTAAATGACATCCAATTTCCAATCTAAGCTCACAAGTGTCTTATAAAATAGGAAGTGTGATATTTTTGAAGCAAAAATTGAGATTTGCTGAGCCCATTGCTCAGCAGACTCTACCCTCTCTTGCTTGCACTTGCCCCTAATGCCATTATTCTCCAGGCAGTGTCCATTCAGCTCTAAGATACTCTACGTGAGTGACTGCTCTATCTACGGTTTCGTTATAGGAGCATGCACTGCTTCGGGCTTGGGGAAGGACTTTCTTTTCTACCTTGAATTGGAACGGTCAAAGGGTTCTTTAAATCTGTTATGTCAGATGTTTCTTGAAAGAGTATGCTGGAATTTTAGAGGCGCTTTCAATAACCAGGAGATGAAGTGCAAACCTTAAAAATCGACATCAAATTTATTTGTTCAGAAATGGATTTGATCAAATCAGTAATGATCGCTTGCACATTGGAGGGGCATAGTTGGTGAAGAATTGGTGAGAATATTCTGTGTGAAGTAGGTACTCATCTATGAGAGGTCCACAATTCCATTTCGTGTTAGAAAAACGAGTTTTTGCAAATTGTAATCGGTGTGGAGTTCGACGATGTCTCTTCCTCGTTGAATGATATTGAAAATCAATTCTTTTCCAAATCGGTTTTTCCTGAAAAGAATTGATTTTCTTGTATTACCTGATGGACTCAGAGACTTGACATTTTGGGCTCGAAATTTTTATCCCAGATGGCACAGACATGGAGGGAGACGAAGGAGAAACAACATACTTTCGAGTAAGCTTCCTCGACCTCGAAAATGGTTTTGTCGTATTCTTTGCTGTACGCGTACTTGCGAGTGAGAGAGTCGTCAATCTCCGCCAAACGCTTGGTGAGGATGAGCATGTCCTTCTGGATGCGAGCCTTTTCTTCTTCCTCAGCTTGCAAGAGCTTTTTCACTTCGTCTCTCTTCTCCCGCAGCTCCTCAATGCCTACGTCAGTTCTCGACAGCGCAGCCAAAATTTGTGAGCAAGACCAGCAGCGACAGTTATCCGTTGTGATGCAAGCTAGTTCTTTCTTTCCACTCTCCGTAGACACAATCTTATCCTGTGGTTCAGTTGGACACATGATGCCTCCCTGACCTTTCCTTTTTAAGCTTTTTCTTCAACTGCAAACCAGCAATCCCAGAGACTCTCCATTCAGGCCCTCCGATATGTTCTCCCTTACCCACTACGACCCGATGATGCAACTTGACCTCCCTAACGTGGTTCATGGGATGAAAGACACCATTGGTCATCAACCTAAGGGAATGAAGGAAGAGACTCCTAGAGGAAGACAATGTGTGCAGGGTCAATGGGTTACGGGAATCAGAACAAGACGGTCATGGCTTATCATCTTTTTTTTCAGGAACACCGTTCATACAACAGTAGGATAAGTCATCAAGCGCAATTTACGACATGCTCTGTGAAGCATGTGGTTCTGGCCTGTAGTGTGTGCAGACAGTATTGCCACAAGAGCTCCAGACGATGTAATTAAGACGAGGATGCAAGCTTTGGGCGTTTATGATACCCGAGGAAACACAATATTGAAATGACCGAACGCAATGCACTATCCAGCGTGGTGATGAAAAAGGTAAATGTTGTGGCTGCTGTTTGGGTATTTCGAAGTATAAGAATCATGGCTGCATTATTGAAATTTTGAAAGCATTTCAAAGTTACGAGATAGAGGAATAGAAGTGCATACGATGGATGAGTTCATTGTTGTAATTTTGCAGAGCTACACCTTTCGTTGCCATGCCTTCTTTCCAGCTTGCCCTGTTTTGCTGCTCCCAAAGAGGTAGAATATGTGTATGAGATTGTCAATACTGCACCGAATTCCTGAGGTGAGCTGGGTCGACTTTTCAGATGAATATTTCTACGACGTTTGCCATGTCTCATTCACATAAATTCTCCTTCTGCCTTTGAAGCAGGAATATCTATCCCAAAGCGTGAGCCTATTCTGACATCGATATCTTTATGTTCGTTATAGACTGATAAACCTTTACTTGTTGTCTTCGAAGGATTCTGCAAGAGATCTTGTGTCAGATATGAGAAATGTCTCTACTGGGATGCATTTGATGACATATTTTCTTCTGCCTCCGTGCACAACAGAGAACAAGAACCGAGAATCTCAGCCCTTCGAGCATTTCAACTGCTAGTGAGCCTCTTACCGTGTATAGGTACCTCTCATTCAGACTTCATGATATCTCCTACACTTTCATTGCGTCAGACATTGGAAGCTTTGCAGCTCGTCGTGGCTCTCATTGAAACTGTAGATGCAAACGTACATTCTATCGAATATGCTGATAAAGTTTACCCACGTCGATAGCCCCTATTTTAGCTTCTTGATTTTAAGAGAAGGCATCAACGTCATTGACGAACTTCCTTGCTAACTCACCGATATAAACCCTTCCTAATCAATGGCAGTGAGGATCTTCAGCAGCACTGGTTATTCTTTGTGCAACTGGGGCCCGGTGCATGAGGTGATGACCGCAACAAAAACGGTTACAGAGCATCCAGAGCTGTGCCTGACAAATCTGACCGGAATTGCCTCTCCACATTGCAGCAATATGGTACCCAAAGGTAACTTCTGTAACATACATACTTAGTCGTTTACTTACACAACCAGAATAGGATAAGTACCATACTACCGAGCCTAAGCTTCAATAACAACTTCAGAAGGCTTAGGTCCCAAAACAGGTTCGTGTCATATTGCCCTAGACGTCCATAATATCCAAGTCCTCTCAAATTGGACCTCTTCAATGTTCGTACCGATTTTGGGCAGGGAATCGAAGCTCCAACTTCAAAGCTTACCTACACCGCTGGCCCAGCAT
The DNA here is from genome assembly GCA_950295325.1 of Polytrichum commune. Lineage (NCBI taxonomy): Eukaryota > Viridiplantae > Streptophyta > Polytrichopsida > Polytrichales > Polytrichaceae > Polytrichum > Polytrichum commune. The sequence continues at coordinate 25,678,284 of OX485804.1, forward strand.
TATTTTCACCTACTCCACTGGAATCTTATTACTGAGAGAACTTTCCTACGTACCTTAGAACCCAATCCAGTAACTAAACAAGGAATTATCCATACAAGGTAACCAAGACAATGTGAGACATCCCTAGATTTTTAACAGATAAAGAGGGCGCACCCTATAGCAATTGCAGGTGAATGTATAAATACTTGTTAGTTCATCAACATCAACTTGATGAACTCACTAGGTATTTTAACATATCAGCATAGCTTCAGAAACAACACAAATCGACAATCAGCTTCTTGTGTGTGTGTGTGTGTGTGTGTGTGTACAGGCCTTAGATGAACATGCATTAATTGACAGCTGGAAGGTACACATTGACCTGCATGAAAATTTCCCTGGAAGCTCCCACACCATGCGTGCGACTGAGCATGTTTCGAATGTAATATGAGAGTCTGCAGGCGAATGGTTTAGGAATTTTATAAGTCTACCTCTAGTCAAAAACCCTTTCCCCTGTGAGAAGAAACAGGATACAGAATGCCACTGATAGGTTCACCGAGGTGGCAATTAACATGAGCATCAGAAACAACGATAATGGGGGCATCAGCTTTTTCTTGTGTGTATGATGGGCATACATTCAATGAACAGTTGACAGGTACATATTGACCTGCTGCACATGAAATCTTGCCTGGAAGCTCCCACGCCATGCATGCAAATGAGGATATTTTGAATGTAATAAAAACTTCTGCAGGAGAATGGCAGCCGGAGCCAGATTCATGTAGCTATCAGAAGGAATTCCACAAGTCTACTTCTAGACAAAAGTTCTCTCCCCTGTGAGAAAAACACAAAACAGTATGGCACTGGCCACTGAGATGGCAAACATATCAGAGAATCAGAAACAAAAACAGGGGCAATCAACAATCAGCCTTGTCTCTGTGTGTGTGTGTGTGTGTGTGTAAACAGGCCTTGAATGAACATGCATTCAATTTGCAGTGAAAGGTACATATTGACCTGCTGTGCATGAAAGCTCCCGTGCCATGCATGCAACTGAATGTAATATGAACGTCTGCAGGCGAATGGTTGCCTGAGCTGGATCTTATCTAGCTATCACAAGGAATAAGTCTACCTCTAGTCAAAAAACCCTTTCCCCTGTGAGAAAAAACAAGAAACAGAATGGCAGTGGCCAATGAGCATGGCTGGGATGGCGAACAAATCAACAGAGAACCAGAAACAACAATAGGGGGCAATCGACAATCAGCTTCTTCTGTGTGTGTATACAGGCCTCGGATGGACATGCATTCTCGGATTGACAGTTGAAAGGTACACATTGACCTGCTGTGAATGAAATCTTCCCTGAAAGCTCCCACACCATGCATGCCACCGAGGATGTTTTCAAATGTAATATGAACGTCTGCAGGCGAATGGTTGCCTGAGCCGGATTTATGTAGCTATCATAAAGGAATTCCGCAGCCTCTCTACCTCTAGTCAAAAACCCTTTCCCCTGTGGCAAAAACGAGAAACAGAATGGCACTGGCCACTGATAGCATGGCTGGGGTGGCAAATACCATGTACCAGCTCCGCAGATCGGAGGGTCCCAACGGGGATGCTTCTAGTATGCGGCCACTGGCTGCAACACCCACTACTCCTGCTAATGTGCCCGCGGTGTTGGAGAATCCCATAACAATTCCCGCATACCTAGGTGCAATGTCCATATGGTTCACGGCAAATCCCGCTCTGGAAAGCGCGCAAGCTCCCAGAGCAACCGAGGAGCAGATGACTGCACTCGTGGTGGTTCGTAAGTGGGGCATTATCAACAATGACATCGACGCCACAGCAAACCCTACGGTGTTGAGCAGTTTCCGAGTGTTGGTCACCGAAAGCAATCGGCTGGTGACAAAATGGTCGGCTACAACCCCGCCCACATTGGAAAATATGAACATGACCAGGTAAGGAAGCATCTTGGAGAATCCCATACTATGCAGACTCTGGTTTAAACCCTTCTCGAAGTATGTCGGCAGCCAATTCATCAACACATAGAGCGCATAGTGGAATGTGAAATTGTTGGCAATGATGGCCCATACAGGTAAGCTCGACATAATTTGCCTCCAAGGTATGCCATCCGCCACTACTCTCTTCTTCTTCTTCTGCTGCTTCTCAGTCATGTCCCCATTCTCATCCACATCCAGCACTGGGTGCAGTAGTTTCGTCCGCTCGAACGCTGTCGTTGCAATGACTCCTATGGGGGAAACCCTCGGTGGGTTTGTGGAGTATCGCAGCCAAAGTAGCGCCCATGACACCCCCATGAATGCCTCCGCAAGGAACACCGCTCTGGGACCTTGCAATGCAACCAACCCAGGAAGAAACAACATCCCAGCTGCGGCACCGAGGTACATCCCCGATGTGGTGAGAGATACAGACCGTGATCTCTCGTGAGGAGGCACCCATTGTGCCAAAACCGTATGGATGGAAGGAAATATGAAACCCTGGGCAACACCAACGAGTAACCTAGCTATCACCAAGCCTGTCACCGAGTCAGCTTCTGTGGGCGTAAGTGCAGATGTGAGAGACCAAAGCACAAATGAGAATAGGAGAACCCTACGGCCTCCGAATCGCTGTGCTGCCCATCCTCCGGGAACCTGCGAGAGCGCATACCCGTAGAAAAATGTGGAAAGAATCTGACCCTTAACTGTTTCCCCTACCCCTGCATCGTTCGCTGCTGCCGTGTATGCTATGGAGAATCCCACCCTCTCAATGTAGCATACTGATGTGCACACAAATGTGAGCAGGACCATCACATAGCGCTGTGGCATGCGGAACATGGAGGTCACCCTTGGTGACCCTGGCGCGTTCATCACCATGGCTTCCTACTTGCATTTTTCTCTTTGGCGCCCTAGGGTTATGTCTTTTACCAGAGTTTCACAAATCTCTCTCTACCTTTAGAGAGATCGGCTGGAGGCTATCCAATGTGCGGACCTCGGGCTCTCTCATCAATCAAGCTCCCTTGCAATGGATCGAAAACCCATAAGCCATCATCATCATCGCCCCTTCAAACCGTGCCGTAAGGAGCCCACCATCATCCCCTTTTAGGTCTTACAAACTGCTGCACCTACTACTCTTTTTTGTGCATTTCGTCTGAAGCTCTCTCTCTCTCTCTCTCGGAACGCAGGGGATGTCACTGACGTATGTGGAGATCAATTACACTTTTCAATACTCCCTCATCATTCGACTAAATTGGAACTCCGATGATAGTTCACCCCCCAAGTTTCTCTCTCATCCAAGATCGAACTCCTCAATGGATACTCCTTGTGCCTGTGGAACGCAACATACACATGAACAAAAGGTCCACCGCCCACAGAAGGCAAGCCACTCCACACGACCTCCCAATTCTCTCTCTTTCATTCCATTGCAAAACTAAACCCCGAGCACAAGAAAACCCTCCTCCTTGTCAAAGTTCCTGGCTCCCCGGCTCCTGCTGTTGCATCCTGCCAAATTGCTTGCTTCATTGCAGAAACTTCAATCTGCGCTACTTACCGACTCATCATCGTATGTAGATGTTGCTACTAAGAAATGCGTCTGTGATGCTCCGAAGTTCAAGCAAGATGCTCTAACATGTGACACCCCTCTTCGGGAGTCTAGATCTGAAACTGGAAGTCCGTGTGTATATGTGTGTGTTGTGTGTGCGCGCGCGCGTGTAGTATGTGGTGTGTGAGCATTATTGGGCACATACAAGCTGATTGAAAGAGCGGAGGAGCGAAGGAGGGAGGGAGGAGGTCCACCACCCAGCCATTCAATAGGTACCTCAACCGAAGACTGCATTTGACTGCCATAACTTTTGAGTGTCTACATGTTTTCGAAGATTTCTGATGTAGGTAAAGTTTGTGACGATCTTCACTGTGGCACTTTGGAATGCAGCTGTAATCGTTCAACGCTCTGGTATTGGAATAGGGATGATAATGTGCATCATGTGCATATAATTTACCCCTTCATCCTTCTGTGAGTTTTTTATTTCTTATTTTGCATGGTTTTGAGTTCGGATGGGGAATATGGTAGGGTGTCCTTTCACATGTATGATAACTACCTGTAGCTACTTATCAGATTAGGCACTTTCAGTGCCGAATATTTACTCCGCTATATTATTTACAGAAATAACAGTTTTTTTTTGGGTTAAATTTGGAGGAAGAAAAATACAAATAATATATTTAAATTTTCATCACTTTAATAGAAATTATATACTGTATATTGTTTATAAGATGCAATATGGCACATGTACAATCAACATTTTTAAGCACCTGAGCATAAATATTATTGTAATATTACCTTAACTTTTGTGTGGTCTAGGTGAAATTTGAAAGAGGAATTCAACACTTCTGGCAACTGTAATTCATACACAAAAAAATATTGATGACATGTACAATTGATAATGTGCATCATCTAAATATAATTTCATATCTTTGTGTGACGTTTTGTATTGTTTTAAGTTCGTATTAGAGTGATGGGGACGTCACTGGGATCAAGCACTCAAAGACATTGCCATGGAATCTAAATCATTCTTTTCCAACCATTTGAACTAAAAGAAACAATTATTGTTTCAAACATTGTTTGCTCAAATACAATCAATAAACTTCATCCCAACAAATGCTCACATCAACAATGCAATTAGAAACAAAGACATCACATAGTTGAGAGAACTTGATAAAAGAATGTATGGCTTCCAACATTGGAAGAATATAAGTAAGCTCAAGCAACATCTCGATGTTGGGCATGGAATGCAAGTTAGCCCTTGCCACGGCCAAATGAAGGTGCATCAACATGCCTCTTAGTCATCAATGGACAATAAGCTTGGATGACCCTCTTTGATGGAGAAAGCATCGAGATCCAACAAGTTTTACCATTGCGAAGAATCTTAGATCCTTTGTGATCAATCAATTTCACTGAGCTTCACAAATTTCAAGTGCCTCTTTAAAGACTTACATAAGTATGTGTACAACATTGATAGAAGGTCCTCCATCCTATTAATGAATGGCACTTCATGTACGCATGACCAAGTTAATTGTGTGGACCATACAATATAGGACCATCATGAACAATGTGAATTGGGATACTTTTTGCACATGACCACCATATCAAATGCCTTTGATAGCAAACACGTTATCCACACCAAAGGAAAGTAATTTGCATGCTAGTTGTTGATGCATCAACCCTCCTTTCATCAAGCCTCCATAATTAACTTGGTCATATTGTCCACCCCTATCCTTCCAATGACCCTCTCCAATGTTAGCAATTTAGGAATGTGAGCCCCAATCGTGCACACCATACACATGGGCGCTAGCCCAAGTATGGTAATCAATGCATATGACTTCATCACATTAAATGAATTGAAATGTGCATTAGACATAGCAAGTCAAATATCATGCATTACAATGACATACATACGGCCTACCATATCCCATGCTATTGTTATGGACCAACGTTTGCAGGGTGCATGTTTGAGTTAAAGAAACTCAAACATGTCCTTGTAGTCTTCCTAAAATACTATATGTCATAGGTTGGCCCTTCACAAGAAGGTGAAAAATTCATCAAATTACACACCTTTCGTGTACAACCCTTTGGCCGAATAGTTGTGAGTCATTGCGAATGTTTGCTTAACCTCAACCCAAGTAAATCATTGCATTCTGACGGTGCACACAAGTTTGGCTAGTGTATAGGCTCCCTATTGTGATACCCAAACATGGCATACCTTTTTCTTTCTTTTTTTGGCCCTCTTGTTTCAACGACGGGTTTAACTTGAGCACAAGCTATTTATCTTACCCCTTGAGCTTTGTGCATATCTTTTACCTTACTATGTAAACCATACCATCAGCAAAGACAAAGCTCTTGGCCCAAGGATACTTAATGACCCAAATATTTATACTACAACACATGGTGATTGTCCAAGGTTACATCACATATGCCATATTCATTCAAACCCAAATCTCTACGCACATTGTTGCCAACAATATAAGTCAAGGCATGGCTAGAGAGTACAACATCTTGGACATGAATATATATATATATATATATATATATATATACACACACACACACACACACACACACACACACACACTTGAAGCTACAAAGAGGTTCAAGTCAAGGTGCCATGTCCACTAAGTATTGTATAAAAAATGTGGGAACACAAAAACACAATATGAATCGCCTCTCACAATATATTATCCTCAATCAGAATCGCAATGCAAACCATAAATACACTATGAGTGCAATATAAAGCAACACAAAACCCCCCAATGAGGCAAACAAACTTGTAGAAGGTGATGAAACTTTCAAAACAAACAACATGCACATGCACATGCACATTATCAAGCCTTTGTGGTCGGAAAGGGAAAAACAATGACCTAGAGTTGTCAACAAGAACTCAAACATGTGGGATGGAGGATCCTACATTTGCCCTACTTGTGCTTGCTACCTACACAATCACAAATTCAAATTTAATCACATGTCCAAGCCTACCAAAAACAAAAACAAAAAACAAAAAAAAACAAAAGGACGCAAGCAAATGAGACAACCTGCAAGAAAGTGAGTAAGCTTACTTATGAAAGTCTTTCAATGTGTGGACTATACCTATTTAGTTACATTAAGGGTCGCATCAATGCCCTCCTTTGCACATGTATAAGGCAAATATCAATCACCAAATTGTATGACATACTAGGGAACTAAACAAGCTATTTTGTGCATTTGCTCACCTTGGTGCACACAAATGCTCTAGTGGATACTCAATAGCATGGGGTCCACCCCATCATCAAAGCTTGAGCTTTGTTGTTGATTGTTCTAAATGGCATAATTGCCTTCGCCTCAAAGCATTGAGTTGGATGCTTATTAAGGGATGAAGGTAAACTGATGCATCCTAGCCAATACTTTAAATATACATACAAATATCCACATACAAATTATTATGCAACTCCCATAGACAAAAGTTGTGGATGCAGATGAAATTGGCTTGATGATAGTTTTTGTGGACAAATAAACATGTATCCCTCTATATGGTCAGAAGCTCTCAGTTTGTTTACGTAGGTGATTGTTGCTCATGCCTCTCTCTTGATGCGACCACATTATGGACTTGGGACCTTGTAAACTATAGTTGGCCAAATCATGCACCTAGTGCACTTGTGGATCAAAATGGGAATTAGATTGCCAATCTTGCACCTAGGTTGAATTCAAGACATAGATGCAAAGATGTGACGTAGGAAGGCCAAGAGGCTGCAAAATTTTAGGGTTTCAAGAAGCAAGTGTTCGTGCTTGCTATGTCTATACGGGATACCTATGTTGAGGAGTATGCAAGCTAAACATCTTTGTGGCTAGCATATATGCTACACATTGAGGTGATTGCTTACATGAACCACATTCTATCCACATTAAGGTTCAGATCAGGGTGCACAATCTTGTGTGGCCAATTCTTATTGGTTGTGTGTATAAAAGGCATGTGCCTAGTAGGTTTGGTAATCCTTACTTGAAATCCTTGTGGTTAAAATCCCATTATGGAGATTTAAGGTAGCACAAAAGGAGGGCCCAAATTCTACAAAGCTAGGCAGTTGAGGATCGAAAGAATTGGCACATGTTAAACATCTACAACAAGAAGCAAAAATAAACTCAAAAAAACTTAGAGAAAACTTCTTGAATTGCCAAAGTTGCAAGCACCATCACCACAAAGTCATTGAGCCCAAAATTGCAAGTGTTCATCACCACAAAGCCGAAGCACACCAATTCCAACCTTTAATTTGGAACAATGGCATAGAGAATTGGGTAACGAGCGAGTGCAAACTAGCAACAACGGAATCATGTGCAAGACCAAGGCAAAAGCTAAGGAGTAGAGAACAACACATGTGCATGCACAAATAAGGTAAGTGTGCCTAAGTGGACACTTCTAGCATTCCAACATATGTATGGGTTTGACAATCTAAGAAAATTTACATGAACTCATTAGCAAATTCAAATGACAAACATGAGAGTTGGTCTTGTTATTTTTGAAAGTGACATCTTATGAATTCTTAAAGTGGTACTCATAAAATTTCTTAAATGATTTTCTTTCATATATGTGCATTTCAAACTTAAGCATATACTTATGTACAAAAAAACAACTAAGATCACAAATCACTTTAGGACTACATACCTTACATGTAAAGGAGGGTATGCGTCCAAGGAGGATATGGTGACTACATATCATGGCGAGTGAATAGGTATGGCAACTCCCACTAAATGGGAGGAAGAGCTTGAGGGAAAAGGGAAAGTGGATCCTCAATATACCTTGGTCAACCATGTTGGAATCGTGAGTATTGTTTGAGTAATGTTTGTCCACTAACCTAGGTGACCAATGAATGAGAATTGCATGAAACAAAAGTTACATGAAATTAAGAGTATGGCATGCCCCAAAATGAAAAATGATATCCACAAATTTAGAATTGGACCATGCAATTAAGATAAAAACTTGCTTGGCCACATGTGCCTATGAAATGTGACAATTTAAGTGTGTATGGATTACACATCATTGCATTCACAATTTATAAGAGGATTTGATCATTCCTTTTGCATAGCATGTATGGCAAACTCATTTGGAATGCACACTTTTAGCTTTGCATGCACTTCTACGAGGATGCAATATACAACATTACCACTACAGTAAACTCTCTCTAAACTAATACTGTGTAAACTAATATTCTCTCTAAACCAATATGCGGGCACAGGCCCGTGGCGGGCATCATACTTAATCTAATAATTCTTCATAAACTGATATTCAATATTTTTTTCCGGTCCCATAGCACTTTATAAACTAATACATCATACATATGGCACCAAAAAAACGATGAAATCAGAGGAAACACCTTCGAAGTACAGAGCTAGATGCGCTGGAAGAAGCTATCAATATTCATCTATACCAACTGCTTTGTCCTGATCGTACTCACACTGTCCTTCATCTTATGTGAGGCGGCAACGAATGGAATACCCGAGTCGTCTTGCTGGCAGGTTCCGGAATGATTTTTGTTACCCCCATATAATTTGTGTGAACTAATATCCTCCATAAATTAGAATCTTCCGACTGGTCCCAAGGATATTAGTTTAGAGAGAGTTTAATGTATATAGTTGCTAATTTCATATCATGGACATAGTTGATAGAATTTAGTGTAACCAAAGTGAAGATTATGGAGTGCGTAAAATGGTGATAGTAGAGAGAGGAATTATTATATATGAGCACACCTCTCATCCATCCAACATTCAAACTTGACCCCTTAATGTTTATGGCCGATTCATCTCTTATGAATTGCACTATGTCAATTAGGGGTATTTGAAGCTAAATTTTTTTTTTGAGAAAGTAGTTAATTTTGTCAAAAGGTACACTCGTATGCATTAATTACCTATGAAACAATGGTGATGTCACAATTGGTAATTGAAATTATGCATGATTGGATCGCATCTACTACAAATGGAAATTTATTTCATTAGCATGCACCGAAATAATGTGGCACTCAAAGTTTGCACAACAAATAAATAACCAGCTATGCTACAACAACTCCACATCCACTACCCATGAGCACACAAATGGAGGGTTAATAGTAGAGTTGATAGGATAGGATGGAGTGGTGGCTCCACTCCTACTAACTCCACGTGGGTGGACACTGGAATTGCGGTTATGATGATGTCGTCGACAAAAATCATCATGTTTGACATTTGTCCCCATCTTTTCAAGTGTCAAAATCAATGGACGCCCAACACATGTGTGATAAGCACCTTACACATAATGAATCAATCACATGCATTGCTGATGATTTTTAAAGAGACAACCTATCGCACAATCGAAAAGACGTAATGGTCATAATTGGAAACACAAAATAAAATGCTCCATATCTTCAGCCTGTCCTCTATCATGATGATCAAGCAACGGGCAAACATTGCATACTTGATGAAACAACCTTTACTTTGCATAACACATGAACTCAAGCAACATTTTGCATCAACTGAATGAATTTCAAGCATTGTATACATTCAATAATTGCAAAATACAAAATGTACAAGCATCACTTAGTTATGAAGGCGAAAATTGTGTCATAATACCATAAACCTGAGAGTATTATAGAGCTTGGGTGATAAACTCTTATTACTCAAACTTTGCCGAAGGAGATACCAATTTGCCAAAACCCTTGGTTTGTCTCCTTGGGCGTAGTTAGACTAAAGTTAAAAGCGGTGGACTCTACCTTTCTGCAATTGGGAGTATTTGCCTTCCTTGGTCACATGAAGTTTGATCATAAACAAAAAAATTACATTCTTGTGTGCCAAAGTGGTGGAGTTGCCTTTCACCAAAGAGCCCCAATGTGATACTCCCAAATTTTGGAATGAGCTCGCTCAAGCAATGAGGGGAGGGTGATTCAACCCCATGTCTAATTTTAGATTTAAAAACATGACCCAAAGTTGGGAGCTCTCCACACCGGGGTCCCAAAGTTTTCTATGGCTCCATAAAACATATGTGACAAGGGAGGCAAATGTAGTAAAATCTATCAAAGAAGGATAAAAACCCATTGTTTTGTCCTTCTTTGATGGACTTTGCACATAACTTTGTTATACCATGTAGGCGAGACTCACAACAAATGACGTGGGTCTCTTTGTCATGGCTCCAACCCAACATAACATTAAGTAGCAAGCCCGGATTGACTATCTCAAAGAGCAAGGTAGCATTAAGTTTGGGTTTTACTTAGGTTTTTTTTAATCTATTTGGATAGTTGCTTTCAATGCTTAGAACTAATTATGTCGGTTTCTAGGACAAAACTAATGCCAAGTGGTGGTAAAGGTTCTAATCTAGGCTAAATTATGATCTAAACAAATCTAAATAATTATAAAGCAACGGGAAAGTTGGTGAGGTCAAAAAGGTAGTTGCACTTTTTGGAAAATTCTCCTGACACCCGCATTGAAAACGTCTTTGATACCTTTTTGAAGCTTCCATATTTCATTAATTATCCATTCATTCACCCTTGCTTTGCAACCTTTTCCCTTCTTTTTGAGGTACAGTTGTGGGTACCCAAAGGGTACCCTCCTAGGATTGCTACTTAATGTTATGAAGGGCCACGATGGACATGGAAAAACCATGAATAGTTTTTTATTTCTCACGGCCCTTGATCAGTAGTGTACACATTACCTAAGTTAAGTTGCATCCAAATTGTGCATTGTGGAATGGCGACCGATACTAAGGTTTCATGCTCTATTATGAATTAGCATGATTTTCAAATCAAAGTTACAAATTGGATTACTATGGATATTTATAAAAGACGCCATTTTTTATGAGTTCAACACAAAAAAATTGCATACACATCATAAACACATGTCAAGATTTTGATGGAAAAAACTTGATTACATGTAGAAGTTATAGCATTGCGTAGATCCAAATGGTAATCAACACCTCTCGGAATAAATGGGGGGTGAAATACACAAATGAGGGAGGGTCAATACACAATGAAACACCTCACAATCCCACCAATATCTCTTTTTATACTTGAGCTCAAATTAGTATTGTGGGACCCAAATGAATAGAATTCACAACATGCATTGTTCACACATGCATACGATGGAGCCAACACATGTTGATACTTGGGTCTAAAACATATTTATATATCGTGGTTTGATATAACTAACTAGTATTGTATGTTTATTATATATATATATAAATAATATTTACTTATTTACTTATTTTTTAATACATTACCTTCAAATTTTGTTGGATATCCTTGATAAGAGAGAGAAAACATTTCAACATGTAGTTATGAACATCATGTATATCAAGTATGAATAATTTACATTGTTGATTTAGGTGAGCTCAAAACCAACCGTAGGCTTCCATGTTCTACATATGTAATGCATCTATTTTTGGTGAGAAGCTAAAACATTGTAAGACCGACTCCTTAGAGTCATTAAATGGATTCAAGGGAAAGTTTGTGGACTTAATAAAAATGTGCCAAACACCATATTTGGACCTTCTGATCTTTTAGGGGTTTTGTGCTCATACATGACCCCCTCCCCACCCAATCATGTTGATTGTTGAGCCTAGAATGGTTAGCATGTTTTGAGCACAATATCTGGCATGTTTTAAACATACGATGTCTACTTGAGTGTTATTGTGCCTATGATATTTGATGTTGGTTTGACATCATAGACATTAAGTGGGTTATTTGTCTTGACCTAACTTGAGTCTTCTCCTTGTTTTCCTCCCAAGCCCGGCTTGGGTCTTGAGTTGCCTTGCAAGGTGTATTTAGGGCCGCTTCACACTATGGCCGAAGATCGAGAGGCCGTCCATTTCCACCAATCATATTGCAAGAAACCGAGAATTTGGTCTCTTGACCCTTCACACTAGAGGCCAAAGTCCAATGGCCGTTGCTCTCCAAAATGCCTACAAGACAATACTTTTTTTACCAAGGCGACGGACTCTCAAAGGAAGTTTGGGTCAGACAAGAATGAAAACCCAAACTATGGTTGAGAGTTCGTTGATTTTTTTTTCATTAAAAAATAAAAATAAAATCATAAACTGACAAGATCTTGACAGTTAGATAGAGGGGTTGTTTCGGACAAGAAATAAAGTGGGATGCTCCTTCTTCCTTTGGACTTTCGGCTTGGCCTTTGGAGACTTCACACCATGCCTAGCCAAAGGCTCCAATTCCTATATTTTATTGGTTGTTTTCAACCCATTTCTTTGGACTCTCAACAAAGTTTGGCCGTTCAATCCCACAGCCTCTCCACTTGGACGGCCATAGTGTGAAGTGGCTCATATTACCTTATCAATGAAAAACATTATTAGCTATTTTTTTATAGAAATAAAACACTTGATGTCTTTTTGATGTTCGTATTTAGATCCACACCTAACCATTTACAAACCACTTAGATATAATCGTCTAGATTATTGATATGTTGGATTAACACACGTTACGTTATGTTGCAACATAGATGAAGATAACCGGCATAAGCACCCGGGTATGAACTTCGCGATACAATATACGTATATTTGATGAAATTGGGAACTATGGGAACCACGTTAGAGAACGCGGGGAGCGATTAGGGCAAGGATTAGGGTTTGGAGCGCAGGGTCTTTGCGGAGGAGCTCGTCGCGCACTCTCTTTCTCTCCTCGCAAACCCTTCGCTTCTCCCTTCCCTTCGGTGAGGTTTTTGCGGGCGAGTCACCATGGTGAAGTTCTTGAAGCCCAACAAGGTCGTGGTGCTCTTGCAAGGCCGCTATGCCGGCCGCAAGGCTGTCATCGTGAAGAACTTTGACGATGGCACCAAGGAACGCCCTTACGGTCATGCTATCGTTTGCGGCATCGCCAAGTACCCCCGCAAGGTCTGCCTCTTGATTTCTCTCTTGCTCTCAACCATTCCTCTGATTTTTTCGCCTCTCTTCTCCTCTCCTTTACCTCAGTCTCATGTCACATCACTTAATTCAATTTCCAGTCCACAGCCGTAAAAGCATGGTGTCGGAATATTTTCGGATGACTGAGAGCGGGCTTCTATTATCCTTTCTGCTCGTTGATTCTGGAGCCTAGTTTGTGAAAGATACATTTTGGGCACCTCGCCTTGTGAAATATGAAATTGTGTAGTGGCCTCAGTTGAAGTCAAATTTGTTAAGTACCGTTTCGTCCATAATTCTTATATGTAAGCAAATGGTTCACATTCAAGCATTTGTAAGGGCCTTGATCAGCGTAGTTGCATCATCTCACATTTGTTTGATTCAGTCCACAGCCGTAAAGCTACGGTAAGGTGTCGGATTCTCTCGTAGGACTGAGAGTGGGAATGGATTATTCTTTCTGCTCGTTGGAACTGGAACCTAGTTTGCAGAATGTGAAAGATACATCTTGGACATTGTCTTTTGAAGTCTGAAACGATGTTATGCCCGCCGTTATGAATTCCATCCGAACAAGGGTGTGGCTTAAACCCAATCCGTTAACCTGGATCCCATGGGGACTCCGAGGTTACGCGGCCTAAGGCCGAAATAGTGCTACGATGACGACCTTCATTGCATTGATTTTTCCAGTGTGTCCTACCACCTATGGTCCACCCAATCATAATGGGGTTATGGTATTTTCAACCACCCACATGGAAACCCAGGGCCTTGAGCCTTTGGGGAGATAGGTTCATTCAAGGTGAACACCTTTGAAAACGAGGAAGTAGTCTTTGGACTTCGAGTGCATTCTAATTATTGGGATTTATTTCTTGTGATGCTCGTTTCCGGATTACATATTAACTTAGACCAACTTGAAGATGAAGCCTCAACACCATAATTCATGCAGGTAGCAACATCGGAGCCATCTCTATTCCATGCTAGTCATTTGTGTGAGGATTAGGTCACGCATGCTGCTATGTCCTCATGTCATCAAGGATTCAGCAGCATGATAGACTGAATAACTGACTTGATTCCTCCCTGTGGTGCGGAAACGCATAGAAGTTGCCTTTAAAATGCTGTCAACCGGATCCTAATGTGATGTCAAAAGCATCAGGGAGAATAAGCGTCATTTGTTGATTAGGGTTTGGGCTGTTCCAGGTTATCAAGAAGGCGTCCAAGAAGAAAATTGAAAAGCGGTCCAGACTGAAAGCGTTCACAAAAGTCGTCAACTACAACCACATCATGCCTACCAGGTAATTCTTGATGTATGGATAGAGAATTTTCACTTCAGGACACCTTCATTTCACATGGGCATACATGTAACTAGGTTACTGTGATTGGAAACTCATCACCCTGAACAGTTTAGGAGGACCCTGAACTGGGGGACTCAACAATTTAGACCTCAAAGGTCATTTCCAATGAAACTCTTTCAGCAGAGGATACCATGCAATCCACTCCATCAATTGATGTCATAAAATTGACCATCAGAAATATGTAAATAAATCTCTAAAATCTGTTTGGCCTGTGTTTCCAGGTACACTTTGGATGTGGATCTGAAGACAGTTGTGACACCAGAGAAGCTGGAGTCAACAGCTAGCCGTGTTGAGGCTAGAAAGGTAAATACCAATTTCTTACGTTTCCACATTATAGCAGTTCAGCTGTGAGGAGCTGGGGAGTCCTTGTATTACATGTGAACAACAATTAGTTTCCCATAAGTTTTGAAATGGGAATGTGAATCCTTCAGCTGTGTGTTGTAAGTTGACGGTTCCCCACTGTTCCATCACTTTTTTTGGGTTTGCAATGTTGGAATCATCTGTGTTTTTTGTTTTTCTTGACGTGAACTTGCAAGCTGAGTTGATTTCTCATTGTTTGCAGGCTGCGAAGGGAGTTCTTGAAGAGAGGTTCAAGACTGGCAAGAACAGGTGGTTCTTCTCCAAGCTTCGGTTCTGAGAGCTGTACACACTTAATGGCAGTGAATGTAGAAAAATCCCATTTTTGTACCTGGGTTACACCATTATAAATCAGTGTGGGATTTATCATCCTCATTCCAACAGACTAGTGCTTATCTGTTGATTCTCATTTTCCACTATCTCCAGGAGTGCCTTTGAAGCTCTAATTGATGAATTGATGAATGGACCACTGGCTTCGACAAAGTTCTTGTAGAAGTTTGTGTGTCTAGTGAGGGATGGACATGAGTATTCATATTTAGGTGGGATGGTTCTGAATTTCCTGAGGAATGTGGTCTCACAAAGTCCACAGCAGAGGTCTGAACAATGATGTTTGCATGATGTCAAAATTGTGGTGGTTATGAATCAGTCATCTGCATAGGATAGTTTGGGAAATAGCACAAGCAGTGATGATACTTTCGTTGGATGGCGAAGGTAAAATATCTTCCAAACTTTTTTTGTAAGCTTTTTTGGATTGAGAACTTTGTACTTTTGTGTCGACTATCGATTTTAACTTGGAGAATCGAGTATACAATTACATTGGAAATGACTGTCTAGTAGTTTCCATCCTTGAATAAAGGGACGAACAGAGGCATACTTTAAGAAGGTTTTGGACTGCTTAAGAACTCTTTTCTTACAATGCTAGTGGAGTAACAAGAGCAATCTACAATGTACAATCTTGGCATCGGGTGTGCCAATTCCAATTATATACCATTTCTGTTCAACAAGGTGGTAAAATGTGAGGAGCAAGATGAATTGACACACCTGATGCCAAGATTGTGATTGTAATGAATGAGAATCTGCCTTGCGTAGTTTGAGAAATAGCAGAAGTGGAAATGATACTTTTGGTTGGCTGATAAGTGAAATTTTCCTTCCACCTTTTTTTTTACTTTTAAGTTTTATAACTCTGAGGATTATTCTGTTTAGTCAACGTGTTTGGTGACTTTTAATTTTAAACTTTTAAGTAGCGTAACTTCAACTTTAACTTCAAACATAGTATATAAGCCAGATGAGAGAGTCCAACTTCATTTAGTATATCTTGCAATTATGTGCAAGGTTGATACTAAAACATACCACATTGTTGAGTGTTCTCAACATTGATTCGCAGCTGATTGTGTCAATATCCCTAACTTCTTAATTTTACACATCCACCCAATGGCAACTACTTGGCTGATGGCCAAAAACAAAACATTGAACAGAAAACGTCGTGTCGTTGTTGTGAAAACCATCGGAGGCAAGATTCCCAGAAGCCAAGCGTGCCAAAGGTATGGGGACAAGCAAGATGGGGGCAAGCAACAAAAGTTTGTCAACTACATAATGTTATATAAACCGGACGAGGAAGAGGCTCCTATCATGAAAGTAATCAAGAAGAATACTGATGACTTTGATTGCAACATTTGTTGGAGAGACGTAGCTCAAGGCTGCATAATTATCACTCCTTGCAACCACCAGTTTTGTGAGGCATGTTTGAAGCAGTGGCTTACGACACAGATTGGACAACATCTAAAATGCACATGTCCAATGTGCCGAGAAGACCGGCAGGAAACAGCAAAACTTTTGGGAGTTTTAGTAGATCTTGAGGAAGGTGTGGAGGTTTAGGAAAACTATCACAAAGGTTCCTTGAGATTTTAACCCTTGAAGGAACAGGGTTATGTTTATATGTGACACGTGGGAAATTGTATGAATGCCCAACAAGAATTGAAATGGTCTTTAATTTGGGTGTATGATGTTGGATCCATATGATATGAGCGCAACCTAAATAGATGATAAGAGTGATCTGATGAACGTGGTATATTCTTGAGTCTAGGTCATTTATATAAGCTCCAAATCTTCTACAGTTCATTTTATGTAGATGTATGTCTCTCTTACTAGAATAATGCATGTGATTAAATAGAATAGTTTTGGACAAGGTTGCTTTTGACAAGCATAGCTCAGAACATTTGGAAGTAAGCTTTAGACCCATATAAATGATAGGTCCTTTGAGGTCCGAAACAACCTCTTGGACCTTAACTCTTAATAACTTGTGCGACCACAAAGTGGTCGATTTGTGGTCAAAGGACCAAACTATCAATCCCCAGACCTTTGTTGGAGATACTCCTTGCAGAGAATGTTTAAGTTGGGTTACAATGCATCAAATTTGTAGATTCTACATTGTTGAGGAAATTCAGATGTCGGTGTCCAAATGCAAACTAAATTCTAGGGATGCTTGAATCCTTTTGGATCTTCTTATGATTACATACTATCTATACAACAAACAAAAATTTGGATAAAATTTTATGCTTAATTTTTTTTTTCAAGTTTATCTTTTATTCATTGGAAAAAACCATAACTAATCCAAATATGGTGCAATCATGTTAAACATCTGGTATAGCTTCAATATACATTTGTGTATTGACGTAGGATTTTACTTAGAATTTGCATGTATGTACATAAGTTTTCATACATTTATAGTTCAACACTATAGTTGATATTGTATCTACATAAGTCCTCCCAGAGACCCCATGAAGACTTTCCACCAACACATTGGATATTGGTTATAGGAGAAAATTAGCACAAAATACAATCTATCACTCACATTGGTTTTCTTGAAAAACAATCAATGTGGTCCACTCTATTCTTCTACTAGAAATTTAGTGTGGGGTTTAGAAGATTTTTATGGCCCACAATGATAGGACTATATACTGTGGTATATTCCATGTAACTTCCCTTGGCTTGATATTACAAGGCTTTTGGGGGGCAAGTTCCAAGCTGGATTAGTATCCCTAGAATAGCCAGTCCTTGTTACCTTCACCAAGATCACCTTACTACACTAAAAAGGATATTTAGTGTTTGATTATATTTTATGTTGTTACCACCCTACCCTCCTCAACATTTATTTTCAATTCCTTGACAATTAGTGTCAGACATAAATATGCTGCTACCTTCCCTACTGCCACCTCCCTTACTATATCCTTTTTTTCATATCCTTACTAACACTGAATTCAAACATGTAACTTCCACATATTACCATAGTTGATATTTAGTGTTTGAGTTTACATTTAATGTTCTTTACTTTCATAGGGTTATTGAAATTAAATGTATATGTTCCTATCGAATGTATCAAATACTAAATATCCTTTTTAGTGTAGTGGAGGGTATTTTAGTGTTCAAAGTGGTGTTGAAAATTTGGTTGGATGACAAGAGAAAATTTCCTTGGACCTTTTTCTTTCTTTTTCTTTTTCTATTTAAAAAAAAATCTTTCTTTCTTTACTCTCAGTTTTCATTCATAATTGAGGACTCTTGTCTTTATCAACCTGTGTGTTGAGCTTATAAGTTTTTGTTAACCTATGGGTAACCTTCAAATCAAAAAGTGTTTCTGAAAGTAAAAGCCAAAAGCTAAGATCTAAAAATCAAAATTAAATAAATCAAAAACCCAGGGGTGCATTGTACTAAACATGTACGACTATACATGAGTGCACAAAAGGGTCATTAAAATGAACTTTACGGTATTATGAATACACATGCTACACAAATGATAACTCATAGTTATGTACGTGTATGAAGGTCCAATAAAGAAATATACAACATTTGTACTTGTATGGTAGTGTCCATCAAACATGGAGATTGGTTGAAGTTGGTACCAAATAGGAACCAACAAGTGAAAATACAATCATATTGGTCATTTAATGACAGACTTAGAAACAATAATTGCATTAGCTTCGAAGACATATATGTAGACTCAAATGCGTATGAGTTACATCCAGGGATCAAGTAGTCTTCAACGACTCTCTTGATGAGTGCTAGGATTTTGCATTATACATATGTCACATGGGTTGATTGTTATCCCAAAGCATATTTGTATACTTATATGAATGAGAATATATGGATGCAATTTTTATATATATACATACTATCCCTTGTATTAAATTATTGAAATTATACATGTATTGTTTAATTTCACACACAAAAGAAGAACTTATATATAAAGAGTTTTTAGAGTATGTTGTGAATGCACATGATTCTTGGTTTTAATGACAAGTGCACCCCTTGGGATTTAAAATAACATGGTTACCTTATAAATTCAACTTTTACTTCTAATGTAATATATAACCTAGACGACAAACTCCAACCTCATTAATTGCATCGTGTGATTATGTGCAAGCTTGAAAGTAAAACACATCACATTGTTTTCGAGTGCTTCCAACAACGATTCACAGCTGAGTGCTTGAATTACATCTCCAACATTTTTTAGTTTCTATATGCACAAGGTAATGGCATCTACTCAAATGGAGCTCATTGAGAATCAACCAAGGCAAAGACGAGAGCGCAACCTCAAAGTTAACATCGGAATGCATAAATAACCAATGTCAGGCAATCCAACGTGAATTTGAGTATGTTGGCCCTACCTTGCTCAAGAATCCTCTTGGTGCAGGGTGGGGTTTACTGCCTACCTTGCTGTGGGTGGGCTCCTGGCTTCCTACCTACCTAACTGATTTTCTTCTATCAAGTGGAGAGAAGATTTCATAGCGGGAATCGAACCGCCAACCACTCCATTTGGATATGGGTACCTCTCCACTATCACCCAACAGTTTAAGGTCATCTCAAACCTTAAGCACCAGCAACAAAAGGGGATACAATAATTGTTGTTTATTTGGCCTCGGAGCTCAAGGAAGAAGCTCCTCTTGCCCGCTATGAGAGTCCGAAGAAGGATAGTGAGTTTGATTGCAACGTTTGTTTGGAAAATTTTGGTCAAAGGCCTTGTTCTTATCACTCCTTGTGACCACCTCTTTTGATACCCATGTTTGAAGAGGTGGTTCGAACGCACGTGCATTGATGTTCAAATAGAACATATGTATTTGCATCGAAGGGCACATGGGCTGCATATTTGAACTTAAATCCTCAATAACATCAAACCATATATCTAATTCAAATAATGCACTTGAGGAATAAATTGATTTCAAATGGGGTCACTTTTGACGTGATTGGCTAAAAATGAAAGTATGTAGCTTAAATATGTTATTTATTTTATTTATTTATTTGGCTTGGAGAGGCCCTTTTAGACGCTTAGGGGTTAAAGAATGTGGGTGTAATTCTTGAAAAACCTCAATCGTATGACATTTGAGGCCCAAATATCATAGTATCAAGAATACCTCATTCAGATGATATGCCACTTTCTTGCATGATCAAACATGTCATATTAAAGAGGGAGCACATTATTCACCTTCACAATCCGGTCTGTTGATCCTTAACATAAAACATCCCTACTGCAAAAGTCCAAATTGGTTTAAGTCACTGTCAAGTGAAGACATCGTTCATTGGCAACTCAAAACACAAAGGTCATGATCATAGAAATTGATGGACCTTCGCCATAAAAATTATCCTCATGTATTTGTAGCAAAAATCATTGAAAGACAGATATGATTGTGCCAAAGGCTACATGTACATGCAAGGCGCAGCATGTCCAATAAATGGAGGGCACAATTACAAGAACAAAAATATGGCCCTCAAGGGAAAGGGAATCCAACACCTGACAATGCCATGAATCAAGGTTCTAAAGAAAAGCCTGATCTAAGAAATCTTATTCATTACCAGTAAGTAAATTCCATGATCCTCGGAAAAAGCCTATGATTTTTTCAAACAACTCTAGGAACCACCCAATGACCACAAAGATAATGTGAATGATTTTAGAGCATATAGATTTGATGGTTGTGATTGAAAAATTCCAAGCAGACACTGGCCAATAATAAGGATGCAGCAATCTAAAGAAGAGGCTGATGAGGTGCCTTGAATGCCGCCCTACCTGCAAAATAACATTGAGATCTTCTGGGGTGAGGTAGTCATCATTCAGACTCAAATTTCCTGATTACATACTTGCAACTAGAGGCGCCAACCTTCAACCCTGAACCTTCAAAAGCCAAGATTTAACCAATACAAGATAATTGACAATTTCAAAAACTATAGCAAGCTAAAGAAGTATTCCTCATGCATAGAGTATTAAACAGTTATCACTTGCACATAGCTTTACACAAAACTGGACATACTGGACCGGAGTAAAACTGCAGACTTCAAACTTGTATTTATGGTAGGCTCTAAACTATAATGATTGTGGGTGTCAAGGACCAATAAATCTGAAGTGAGAACCATTCGTTAGAGAGCTCAGTCACGTATATTTTTCAAACTACTTAGAAGGCCTTTGACCCAATAATATTCAATCCCAATTTTGCACAGTTCGACCTTTGGTTTAGTTTTAAGGGCCCTCAGAGTATCATGGCCGCAGGCTCTTGGCGTAGAGTAACGTGGTTCTCAGGCCACAGGAACCCTTACAGCAATGATCACAATAGAGGAATATGAGCCTAAAATGGACACTTTCATTGAATGGTTACAAATGTACGAATCTCCTAGATTTACTTCTTACAATAAATAGACATGCTACAACACACACGATTTTGACCACCATAACATCTAGAATGTTCTAGGCTCCCAAATTTGATACCAGATCTTTTTTTTAATACCCTGTATGGGATTGACCCAAAGCATTGAACAAAGAAGACAAAAGTGTAGATAATATGTGAGGGTGCAAATATCACTCTGGGACTGATTGACCAATCCATCTTATGAAAATTCTACTCCACTGAGCAGATATTACTCCCACTTACCGGGAACAGTTCATCTAATGTGTCCCAGGCAGCATGTCGAACAGGCCGTGTTGGGTACATAGGTCCTCCAGGGGCTGTGAAGGAGTACAATGCTGTTTTTAAACGTGTGCTTGTAGTGGCCCGCAACTCAACACCTTTAAATCATGGGACAAAAAACATCAGCCATGATCACATATTGCTGATATCTGTTGACAAATATGTGCTCACTGCATGATCATGGAATAAACAGTTGTAACCTGAGAAAATAATAGATGTATCTATCAGAAACTATAGTAGTACCTTTGAGGGCCTTCATGCTATTCAGATAATGAAGCAGCACAGGTTCAACCTTCACCTTCTGCAACTGAAGTTTTCCCACAAACATATGAGACAAGATACACTTATGGAAACAAGTCCAGACCTGGTCAAAGATGTACAAAACAGTCAAACAATTCAACCTCACTCTAGGTTTGTTTGTAAATGTTGATTGCATGTTTTCATGACTGTTTTTGGTTACTGTAAAATGAGAATATTGAGAAGGAACTACTGTAACTACCTTCTTCAAGACAGAATATAATCTACAAATTCCCTAGCAATCAACAGGATGAGCTTTCTGAAGCTGTACCTGATCTGTGAGCTCTGCAACAAACATGTCTGCTGGCTCAAGCACAACATCATCTATTGTAGGGAAGTTCTTCAAGTAATAGCCCAACCTGTCAGCTGCACACAAGCATTGTTACGTATACTAATACCTAGCAACTTCCTTCAATACGGAATACAGAAACACACTGGTATTTAAATAAAGTGAGCATATTCCTCAAATCAATAAAGCTTGCCCTACTCACTGGTTTTGCAATGCCAAGACTCTAGTCTAACAAGTCCACACCACTTTCACGTGTACACTATTTCTGTGTCAATATATTTTAGTTTCATATTAACATGCAGTTGATGTATATACCTGGTTCATAGTACAACAGATATCTAGATACCAGTAAAAGAAGATCTTGTTGAGCCTGCCCAACCAAAAGGAAAGTCATGTCAACATCTACCAAAAACTTGGAAGAATTCAATACAAAATGGATAAAGACCAAATTAAGTATCAAGCACTAAGGAGTACTCCAACAACCACAAAATGGAGGCATCGAGCTTCAATGCAAAGGGAGCGTGAAGGGATCCAACAAAACACCTGTACAGGAACTCGTGAAAGACGAACAGGGTCCAATACAACCTCCTCAAAAGTGTACTGCAATTGTAACAACAAAATCCAATCCTCAGAGAACTAAATAGCATTCCCTCTCCATTGTTAAAATAATTTCAAATGAAGTACACCAATGTGTACAAAAACTAGAATTTGACTGTCTTCGCATAGAAGGCCATAAAGAACTCCAATTCCTGCTTTAAAACAATCCGCCAGGAGATACATCAAAGATGGCCATGTTGTATACTACTTACATTGAACATAGAGAAGAATCTGCGAACATTGCTTTGTGCATCAATCCTTCACAGCAATACAGATGAACAAGGCCAGTGTAGTCGATCAGAAATGAGACATGAGGAACCTGAAGGCTCAAATCCAAAAGAGACCAACTTATGTCATTCCATGTAAAGCCATTCATACTGACTAGCCCAACTTTAAGCTTCTTTGCTCCAAGGCTCTGACAGCTCAAGGTACATGCATGTGCTAGGCAATAGAGACCAACCATACCAGAATATATTGCTCGCACCCTCCACAAAAGCTGTTGAGTATCTTAAATAGCCATCTGACTCCTCTCTTGGAATTTCAAATAACTGTCAAGCCCACTACAATTCTGTCACAACCAGTCCACAATAGACATTCATCATCCATGCTTGCACAAGCCCAACAAAACAAAAGAAGTCAGGTATCAATCTGAGATTGACAGAATCTAGTCTTAAGTCTATTTCATGATGATTCTACAAAGCAAATGGACGTAAGTCTGTTTGCATGAGTAGAAATGGAGAGAAGATGAAGACCACACATGATTTTAGAAGCTCCCAGAGCTTTTGGACAAGTACACTGCTTCACCAATTTTGGGGTGGACTAACTGCACCTTGTGACTTCATTTGACAAACCCTGCTGGAAAAAACAGACTTATGGACTGATTCCAATGGCTCACCTCACATATCCAATAAAATTCATTAAAATAGTCTAGACACTTTGAAGTATGACTAGAATACAAGGACTGAAGAGATACTGAAAATAAACTTTGGGTATGAAATTCAGAAAATACCCATCGGTGAAAGAGAAGGGCAAATATTTGAGAAACAAATGATTGGCTCCATAATTGTAAGAACAGTGGAAGGATCTCTTTTCCGTCGTCAGGAACTTGGGCATAATGTTGTGCAAAAACGTCATAGAAGCAAAGACGAGGCCGGGAGCCATTTGCAGTTTCAGGTTCCCCATTCACAATAGCATCAGGAGTTTGTGGAGAATCATAAAGTCTCTCTGCAGTCCATTAGAGGCACAGTTGTTCCCACTTAGTTCCTATGAAAAAGGAATAGAAGAATCTTAGGAAGCTTCAGTAATTATAGATAACTATATTGAGCAAGGAGCATTTCTACAGAAACAAACATGAATCAAGGTACACAACACAGGATTACATTGCCTCAAACTCTGAAACCAACACAACAGCTCCAATTGATCTGAAATCTCAACTTGACAGAATTCATATAGTGCTTTCAAATTTGTGCAGCCTCAGCATATGCATGTCATTGTACACATATGATAGGTAGATGATCGCAGGTTAATGTCGGAGAATTTCTGTACCTTGAGCACGGGTATCCACTTCTAAGGCAACATCAGTAAAGAGCTGACGCAGTAAATCCCCTCTCTGTGCTGGATAATCAAGGGCCTGCCAGCAGGACAATGATCCTTAAATTGACAAATAGGCCATTGAGCAATGCAGTAATATTACAGCACATAATACCAACCAATACACCTCTTTTTTTCTCGCTCCCCCATCATATATTTTTCTATTATGCTCCGTGTCACCATATAATTTTAAATTACATACATTTTCAGGAATCTAATGCTCTTGTCTCATACTATTTTACTAAAATACAAAACTGTGGAAATCTCGAAGTGCCCATCTAGCAGTAGAATCTAAAGTGCAACCCCTCCCCAACCCATTTAGATTGAAGAGCATTCCTACTAGACCGGGACTCATAGGTTGCCAGAGTATTCTTAGCAATAGAATAGTGAGAGATTGCACCTCATAGATACGTTCCTTCATGATACTAAGAGCGAAGTGAATGCTTCTTTCATTTCAAATAGTACAGGCCCACTGATATATGCTGCATTCTAAGAAAGGGAGATATTTGCAGACTGCATACAGAGCCATTTATGCTTTACCGAATGTCTTGAGTGTCAACTTCCGATCCTCGAGTTCTCTTTATACTATGTCATCTTCTCTTTAGCAGTATCAGCCAGAACATATATGGTATTAATCCATCTCGGTATCTCAAGATCCTCCATATTGAAGTTATTAAACTTTCTTCACTTAAACTGAAACTCAATAAAAGATTAAACTCTGCATCTTAGTCAACGGGCTCAGCAAACACCTTCTGTAGCTTGCGCTGCACTTCTACAGTTAATTTCTTTCTGAATGCTGATGGCGCAAGCTGACGTCGCTGATAGGGGCGGCTTCCCATGGCCGCTCCAAATTTAGAGAAAAATGCCTGTTCCAGCTGCAACTGTGACCATCAGAGTTCTGTATCCATCTGGCACCACTATAAAATTTCCAGGATGATTTCTATAAGCATCTGTTTAAATGAATCCAAGAGAGCTGCTGTCTCGGTCATCCACTAACTCCACCATAACATTTGTCCAGTTTGTTACCAAAGCTGCTCCACTATCCTTCGGAACCCACAACGTAAAGTTTCTTTATTCTTTCTGTGTCCTTGATCCTGCCACACCATAAGACAAAAAGAATATAAGCCAGCAATCTAACTAGAAGTACAAGTTACTAAAAGAGAGGATTGTGGAAGAACGTCAGAAGCTACATAGTCCAAATCCTACTCCTAAGAAACATTAAGCAATTTTTACATGGTGTCCTGTGCTCACTGTGGACGCTGGAAGTTATGACACAAAGCAGAAAAACATGGAACGCGTAAGACAAGATAACGAATCCTTCCTTTAATGACCAATTAGAGTCTTTGTACATTGCAGTCAAGCCACAATCAGCGTCTACATAAGGTGAACACCTCCTACTGCATCTGGTCTTGGAAAGTAACATCTGTAGGGACTCAGAAAATTATATTCTCATCTTGACTAGTGTTGGGGCTGGTATACATGTGAATGCATGCTATCAATCCACAATATCAATAATGATATCAGATAACCTACCCCAAGTTCGTCCTATTTTGGTCAATACCATCCTAATACCATATGGATACTAGGGTTATTTTCCCTAGTACGAAGGTTCTTGCATGCTATATAGACCCGAATGGTATTAAAAACAAAAAATCCTCATATACCCTACCGGTATTAAAAGAAGTGTAAAATCCTCATTATATATACCCAAGAGGTCTCAAAAATACGTGATTCCAGCTCAACACTGGTCTTGACAAGGCTCATTGTATAGCACTTAGGGGCTCAAGGAGACAAGGTTTGCGATAAGCAGTAATATTCTCCCTCAATTCAGATTTTGGCGAAGCAAATATACGTCAACACGGATTCCGTAAGCCTATCGAGAAGTCCATATTGAACAACCTTCCGTAACATATGACGCTTGCCAGATCGGCATCATCGACACCTTAGCAGCGAAAGGTTTAAGATATACATTTCCAGAGATAAGAAACGATCAAAAACCACAAACTCAGCGAGATAATTTACTTCAACATCAGCAGTAGCTGTGGCCAGGACACAATAACATTTTAACACCTTCCCATAGACTGAGCCGTGATAAAATAATCAGATTGATATGGAACTACACCAAAGGAACAAAGTTTCAACCATTCACACTCTTTAAAGCAGAGAAACTATGCTGCGGTCTTTAAACAGTAAAGAGTGCAACAGGAAGGATATCGTCATTGCCAACGTGTTGACACGAAGCGACAATGAGGACTACTACTACTAGAGTTAGAATATGTCTTTCTTGGAAGGTTCACAAAAGTGAGGCAAGAGAGCTTTGAATTCTCGAATCGAAAGTCGAAATCTCGGCAGGTACACGAAGATGTAACTTAAATGCTTATCTGGCCAGAACTTACTGCCATCCTTGGAGGATCTGGGAGACAATTGCGAGTCCTCAATGTTAGAGGTTCCAGAGCTTCAATTATCAGGGCTTAAACTCGACAACGTGAGCTTCGAGCTAACAAGACGCATTCACAGAATTGATTGAACCTCACAGAGAGCAAAAAAAAAAAAAAAAAAAACGCTACATGTGAATAAAAGAGACCACTGCATCCAATAATACTAAAACGCAAGCGCTCACCGACGACGACGACGAAAAAGAAGAAGATGAAGAAGATGAAGAAGAAGAAGAAGAGGAAGAGCTACTATATCGATCCACTGTTCGCAGCAAGGGCCTCAAGTAACACCCAGCTGAGATAATCAAACTGTCAATACAAAACTGAACAGATCAATTCTCCAGATGCGACCATCACTACTTTAGGAAGTTCTTAAGAAAGATTTCAAGAATCTTAGCAAACAAGGAACAGAATTTCGTAGCAAGCCTACGGAGCGAGAGAGAGAGAGAGAGAGAGAGAGAGAGAGTGAAGCGAAAGGAAACAGGGGATCACTGCACATCCATTGGAGAAGGAGGAGGAGGAGGAGGAGGCAATGATGTGTGTGAAACGAGTGTCCTCGCAGCAAGAGTTCAAAGGGATAGAAGGTGTGATACTTAATGAAACGGACACTCTACTCTACCTCAAACTTCCAATACAAGATTGGACAAAAATCAGGTGTCCAAAGAGGCGCAAATACCTATTGTATGAAACTCGTCAACACTTTTTAGGACAATAGGAATTTCGTAAGCTTACCAAGGTGTGTGTGCAGCGTGAAGCGAGATTGAAAGGGAGTGAAGGAGCGAAGGAGAGAATCGAGAGAGACAGAGCGAGAGAAACAGGGCATTAGGGCAAGGTCGGTGATGAAGAGCGGGCATAGGGGGTGGAAGTCTTCCGATGAAGCCAAGCAAGGCGATAGAAAGGGGAAAAGGGAAGCCTATAACGATAAACATTTGACTGGGGCGTCCTCCAATCATCATCATCTTGGACGTCCTCCTTTCCCTAACATTGTGGTGTAACGTACATGCGTGTTATTTGGTTCGTTCTTCGTGTTCTCCAACTCCTACCGATTAGGTCTACACAACAAAATTTGTGTTGCATTAGCAAGTCTATGACGAAACAACTGTAAAAACCGGACTGAAAAAACGGAGTTCCCCTTATCTAGTTATGGTTGTCATAAGTGTGTGTTTGTTGGTTTCTTCATCGGATACATAGGTCCTTCTGATTGTGTTCACTATCGAGTGTAGAGTAGTTATTAATAGTTAAATACGTAATCCAATGTCTTTTAAACATGTGTCTTCATGATGTTTGCTCTTTGATCCTCACCAAACTACATACCAATCATGTAAAGGGGTTCAATTAAGAAAATTAGCCACTTAAGACCCATCTACCTTAAGCTATGTACATTGTTCGCTGATGTGTGCAATTAGGTTGCCCCACACTAGTTTATTGCCATTCTGCTCTATTTTGAATAGTCACAACCACCATAACATAATACTTCGATTTATGTGTTTGTTGTGGCTTCTACTATACAAATGAATAGAAACACATAAAAAAATTTGGTATGGTTTTGACCCAAAATAATTTGCATGGGTGAAAGAATGACTCTTTAAATAGGTTCACGATGTCAACCTAATTATGTATATTACTTTACATCTATATATAATGTGGTTGACATATATATATAACACATTCGTTTAGCAACCACAATATTCACAAAATCTCATGTTTTGTTATTGTGGTTATAACTATTCCAAATAGTGTGGAATATCGATAAATTAGCATGGGCAATCTAATTTCACGTATCAATGTCGACTACCTTGAGCTAACCATTCAAAGGAGAAGTTGTGTCTTCCAGGTCGCAAACTTGTGATTGATGAATGATCTCCATCACTTTACAAGAAGAGGTTGAGACATCAGACGAAGAATACAAAACACCACTTGATGGACCTCACTTTCAAACTCAATATTAGACCCAAAATTAAAGTTTGATTTCTCAAACTTGGAAAGATATTTTCTTGGGTGAGAACTGCCAAGATATTATATAAAAAAATAAAGTGATGCCACATTAACGTCACGTCATATTGTAATACCTTGGACCCGAACTCGGATGTAAACACATCATTTGTGGGTTGTAAAGCCATTTGGTGTGTGCCACCCCAAGAACGGTGTAAGCCATGAATCATCGTAATTAATAAGTGAGCTATCCTTCTTGAGAGGGCGAACTTAAAGTGGATATAAAGAAGAACCGCAAAAGGCTCTCCCTCCAATACCAACTAGGACCTTTCCCTTCCTTTTTTCCTGAAATCGAGGTGTAGGTGAAATCATAGCCCAATTAGGTAATGTTGATGAATACAAGGAGCCCTCGAGGTTCCAAATTTGCCGTGTTAGGTGGATGCGGCAACCCTCCATTTCTTCGGGGAAAAGG
Organism: Polytrichum commune; assembly: GCA_950295325.1. Lineage (NCBI taxonomy): Eukaryota > Viridiplantae > Streptophyta > Polytrichopsida > Polytrichales > Polytrichaceae > Polytrichum > Polytrichum commune. The sequence continues at coordinate 25,707,891 of OX485804.1, forward strand.
GGGGGGGGTGCCGAGGTCGACCCACTTTTGATTGCATTTATACATTAGGCATTTCAATTGAACAAAGACATACTCACCATTCGATATTTCCATTTTTGCTTTGTTGGCTTTGTCTGTAGGACAGAGACTATTGCATCAACTTCTTCGTTTCAAGAGCAAATTTCCTAACCACTTTGTGTTCACACTTGGACGTTACTTGTTCTTGTTATTTTTGGTCCACTTTATTTAATGTGGATGTTAACTAAAACTCTCTCTTTCTCTTTCTCTCTCTCTCTCTCTCTATATATATATAACACTATAATTGCTTCCTAAAATGCATTGAAAGAAATCTAGTTAACTATAGTTATTTCGGCAGTTATTGATTATGTATTCTAAAAATTTCGGGTGATAAATCAGTAGCTTCAATCCTTGACCTACATTTGAGAAGAAGGTGCACAAAATCCAAGAAATTTTTGGTATAGTAAATAGCCATGGATTGGCATGAGCAAAGTGAACAACTATAATTGTAGTCTTTCGTAGTAAAGGACAGAGCCTCACGGTTCTACCGTTTTCTTGTTGATTGTCAATAAAGATTTTGACATGGTTCTGCGTGACGAATTGAGAGCACCTCCAATGTTTGGGGACATTTCACACTATGGCCGTCCAAGTTGAGAGGCCCTGGGATTGAATGGCCAAACTTTGTTGAGAGTCCAAAGGAATGAGCTGAAAACAACCAACAAATATATAGGAATTGGAGCCTTTAGCTAGGCATAGTGTGAAGCCTCCAAAGGCCAAGCCCAAAGTCCAAACCTTTGGCCATGAACTCCCACGGCCTCTTGACTTGGGCGGCCATAGTGTGAAGCCTCCAAACGCCAAGTCCAAAGTCCAAAGGAAGAAGGAGCATCCCACTTTATTCCTTGCCCAAAACAACCCCTCCAATCTACTGGCCAATGTCTTGTCAGTTATATTATATTATATTATATTATATAATGAACAAAATTGATGACCTCTCGACCATAGTTTGGGGTTCCATTCCATGTCCGACCTAAACTTCCTTCGAGAATCCGTCACCTTGTTCAAAAAGTACTGCCATGTAGGCGTTTTAAAGAGCGATGGCTTTTGGACTTTGGCCTCTAGTGTGAAGGGTCCAGAGGTTGGATTCTTGGTTTCTTACAATATGATTGGTGGAAATGGACGGCCTCTCGACCTTTGGCCATAGTGTGAAGCGACCCTTAGATGTCCCACTTCATTTACAACAAGTTGTGAAAGCCATGTTTATCATTGTTTGTGCAAGAGTATAAAGTGCGGATGAAATGAATGATAACGAAGTCATGTCCAACATTGGTAGCTTAATACATGTAGCTTAGAGGAAGAGGGAAAAACACGACAACATTGCATACAAGAGTACCTCGATCCCCTTCATCTAACAAAAAATACATTGGAATAGAATGCAAGTCGTATAAGACACTTCTAAATGTAAATTGACACCAAAATTAGCTTCAAAGATCTTAACTTCGTCTAATGGGGACACAATTGGAATACAATTTACCACACTCTCCTATAGAGTGTACAATTTAAACATGGATGAATGATTGTAACATATTGGACCCGTTCGTCGACGAAGCTTGGACTATGGGCACATTTTACATTGGTTCCCAAGGCTAGTGAACATCGCTTCTTAAAGTATTCTCATAGATTTGAGGAATGAGTGGCGGTCCCACTTCGCTTCACACTGGGACACGCAAAAATAAGATTGACCATGTTAGGGACTGGATGAGAAAGTGACATGGAATCTTACATGTCATGATATAGATAATGTTTGATGATCGCCCGGATTTTACGGCGAGACCACCCCCAATATGGTGAAGGAGAACAATTGTTTGGTTTACATTATGCTTAGTCACCAAGACTTTTTAAACTATGACGTGGAGTTCTCTTTGACATGGCTCTGAACCACATGAAGCATTGAATGTAGTGTCAAATTGTATTTTATGTCACTATGGTAAGTTTTCTAGTGCCACTTCTTATGAACAAAGTTTACAAATGTTGTCATCCCACATAACTTTGGGGATTTTTTGTATCCCAACACGTATGTAATGAACTACCATCACGGGTGATTGAAGTTTGGATGAAAAATCACTTAGTAAGTGACACTTGTAAATCTAGAATACCCAAAGTTCTTTCCAAGGAATGGCAAATAATGTTATGTCAGACATTTAGTGCC